>OY735203.1:10366890-11094390 GCA_963457665.1 Thysanoteuthis rhombus
TTTCATTTGATAAAGCATAGCGTTTCAAGCTTTGTATCTATAGCATTTTACTGAGTGGGAACCTTCAATTTTCTTCAAATACACTTGAAGACCCCCCCCCTCCCCGTGATTTTGGAGCTCAATATCAAGTCACTTCTTATTTATATTATAATTGTTTGAAAATTTTTAAAAAATGAATTGAGTTAGAAATGCTCTCTAATTATAATTTGCTGAACCCTTTCCTTGGGATGTCGGATCATTATAATATAGATTATCGGAGTGAGCAATGAACTCAGAGTGCACCACAAAACTTTAAACTCAGGTTACAAAGGTTGCATAAATTCATCATTATTTGGAATGATTTATTACCGTTTTAGACTTCGGAGTTTCTTCATTAAAAAAGTACTCTCCAACAGTAGAAAGTTGAACAGTGCTCAGGAGTTCAATAGTTTCCACAGAATTTCAATCGTCGAGAATTTGCATAACACCTAAACTTTAAACTCGTTGATAATTGTTATGATATAAAGGGTTCAAAATTCAATTTATTGGATCCTGATGTTGTTAAAAAATGGTGTCAAGTCTACCCAGTATAGGAAGGAGTCAGAAGGTGTCTGATTTCGAACTTAGTAGGATTTTTGAACTTTGCGTAATCCATATAATTATGAAAATAAGAAATGAGTTGGTAGACCTAAGATAATGTCTGATTGTGATGAGAAGGCTGTTATCAGGGCAGTGCAGTAAAACCCCAATCGGCCATGGCTCGTCTGGAGAGAAAAACAAAGGTTTGAGTTAATGAAGAGACCATCAAATGGACAATTAAGATTTCAGGATTTGGACACCTGATAAATTCCTTCGTCGCTTGGTTCAAAGCCTGCCAAATCTGATTTTTCAAGTGATCAACAATAACGGTGGTTTAACAAATTATTAACAATAAATTTTTTCCACAAAATTTCAATAGAATTGTCAATAAAACAATAAAATTAGCTATGAGCTTTAAGTTTCAAAGAATTCAATTAACCGATTGATTTCTCAGATCTGAACAGTTAATTTCGACCCTTTTTTCAAAACAATTTCGTCAAGATAACTGAGTGTATAGCTTTGGGTAAAGCCAAATGCACGTATGATTAATTGGAAGATTAAAATAATACATTAATTAGCATTTTCTTGTCCGTGATTTGAAAATCTCCTCCAACGTTTAAAGTTTTGGGACAAGCTGTGTATCACGCATTGTGAATTTCCTTTCAGAGCATTTTAATGGTATTGCGCAATCAGAGATCTCGCTGTTACAGTAATGAACATGCAAATAAGCTTACAGAAATAGGATCATTATAAAAAAAAGTTATGGTGTTAATCTATGCAAAAAGGTGTAAGTGGGAAAAGAAAGAAAAGATGAAAACTCGAGAAAAAAAGGAAACAACGGCGGTTGGGATATTCCAAAACCTTTTTATACAAAAACCCAACTTAAAATCTGAAACAAAAAAAAACACCCAGAGAACGCATGTCTCTATAAACATCATTGTCGGGGGAGTAATATTCATGGATCCATTCCAAAATTTAATCATTTCTTAAATGGCCCATTGCGTACCCTTCTGTAAAATACTATTGAAATTCATTGAGACCTTTTGGGGATATCGTGTGGACTGACATGAACTTTTGGCGATACTTAATGGTGTAGACGTATAACAGCAATGCAGAGGAGCTAAGTGTACATGGATTCATCCCCGAATTCAATTGCTCTTTTCTGTAGCCTGTTGCTCAGCCGACCACGAATTTCCATTGAAGTTCCTTCTAAACTCTTAGCAATATCGTATAGATAGTCATGAACGTATACATAAATGTATTTTTTAAAGAAAAATATCTCGATCAAAAATGAATCCCTTGATCTGTCCCCAAATTCAACTCTTTCTTACTAAATAACCAACACTTTCACGAAGTTTTATTGAAGTTCATTTAAAACTGTAGGATTCATCTTATGGTCGGAGGTATAAGTGTTAACGGCGTGAGAGAATGTAATAACACCATTATGATCATGCATGTGTCGGCTTCAGTTCAGTTTTCATAAGGATTTAATTCTCTTTGAAAGGATTGGTTACAAAGAGCATGAAACAGCGAACCTGCTTCACACAAAGCTTAGATCTCTTCCAAGAGGCCAGTTTTCAAACCAACTTATATCTGAAGGGTCAAAGTATTTACCTAATCAGGTGCATTACCTACTTAACTATATATCTATATATCTAAATAGGTCCACGGTAAAACAGCTGATGATCCCCACAATATAATTAAGTTTACAAAATTAGGATTCAAAGATATTAAAATATATATATATATATATATATATATATATATATATATATATATATATATAGAGAGAGAGAGAGAGAGAGAGAGAGAGAGAGAGAGGGAGAATTTTTTTATAGACAATGGGGAAAACACAGCTTGGGTTGATAGATATATCGTTGTATCAATCGAATAAATACCTATTCACCCAATCTGTTTCCTCATTGACTATAAAAGAAACTCACCATTATATCGGATATAACCTATCCATCCAATAATCATGTATGTATTTGGCAGCATACTTTGTTGAGGTGATCAGTCAAAAATATTGGAGAAAAGAGGTGATCAATGAATATTGCTTCTTTCGCTTTTTGCACAGCGATGATCGCTAAAAAAATGTCTGGGGGGGGGGATTTTAAACTAGCATGAATACGTCAGATACAAACCAAGGAATCAATTTAGCTTCAATTTGCATCGTTAAGTTAATCCCAAACCCAACTAAAAAAAAACTATTTGGGGACGGAATTTAAAAAAAACGAACACTTTTTCTTAGCACAATAAGAAGTGAATGTATGAATTTTCAGCCCTCTGGCTATATTGGTACGCCTGTACGCGTAATAAACTTGAAAAAACTTAAAAACTGAAGAAACTCAGTTTTGATGACAGTTTTGGTTAACGGTTTCCCTGGTACACTGCCGAATAGATTCGGTCTTGTACAACGTAGATAACCGAGACAAATAGATCTGACTTATCAATGCACGCATATGTATACACATGCACATAAACACATTTATCTGTGTGTGAGTATTTATGTAGATATGAACGTATATTAAAGTAGTAGCATGCATATACATGCGTGCATGTAAGCACATACATATACTTACACATATATATGCACATATATATTTGTATGTGATTATACACATATATATATATGTATGTGAACGGATATATGCATGCTTGTCTGAATATATATATATATATATATATATATATATATATATATATATATATATATATATATATATATGTATATATCTATGGTATATGTGTATATGAGAACACATGCATGCACACATACATATACACATACATCAAAATGTATATATATATTAAGGAATGGATGTATGATCCGAGAGAATGATTATGAATTGCGTCATATCATATTGAAACTCTTATTTGAAATGATCTCCCGTTATTACTCAGTAAATATACCACTTGGCCTAAACAACGTAAATAGAATAAAGCTCCATTTTCTTTGAGTGTTTATTCTATTTACGTTGTCTAGGTCAGATGATACATTCACTGAGTAATAACGGGAGATCATTTCAAATAAGAGTTTCAATATGATATAATACAATTTATAATCATATATGTACATATATATATCAGTTAAATGGTCAATTTATATCCGACAGAATCTGATAGTTATAAAAACAATTAATTTGGATGCATATCTCGGCAGTGATTTTACTCGGTAGCAAAGCAGCCTCAGATTGAGTAAACATATTAAGAAATGAGCATCGTGCAGGGATCGAAACTGCGTCCACCTTGGGAGCAACTTTACACTCAGGTTCTGTTCTGTTTTTAACACTGAGAATTAGTTTCTAATTGTCTTTATAATTATCACATTTATGCGTATGTAGGTATACATATATATATATATGTCTATATTTCTACACACATATAGCTACATGCACGTACACAAACGCGTGCATACCCACACAATATACACACACACACACACACACACATATATATATATATATATATATATATATATATATATATATATATATATATATATATGAATGTGTGTGTGTGTACAGCGTGGGCATGAGAACGTGCATGTGTATAACCTTAATGTCTGTGTTCAAGTACAAAGGAACCGCTCACAGGAAATCAGTATTTCAACGTCTTCAAGCTATAAGTGTTGATCCCTGTCAGCTAAAATATATTAGATTTATAATATACAAGGTGATTCTGGCGTGAATAAAACGCCGCAGTGAACAAAGAAAGTGTGTTACGGAGCAGAAGCATTATCAAATCGTTCTTCATGATTAGTTGTAGAACCCATAAGCGTTTATAAACTACATTTGACGCAAGATATTATATTTCTAAGGCTCAATGACTTCGGTATCTGCAAGTACGTATATATTCCTTTGATTATAGGCAAAGGTAATTCATGTTAGGCGTAAAAATACGCTAAAAGTGTGTTTAATTATATTAATGTTCTGATGTGTCATCAACGCAATACAATATTGGAGAAAAGTAATTGAGGTAATAATTGCAACAGCGTCTCAGATGACTATGACTATTGGTGATATCTATCTCGGCGCCAAAATGATTTAAGATATACTGTATTTTATCACTTTCTATCACTGCTCTTTTTAGGGGGGCAGGGGGCTCCTTCATAATAATCCACATAGATATCCACACACACACACACACACATATATATATGGTAAAGAACTGATGATTCCAACAACAACAAAAAATGGCATATTATATTATCCAATTCTGTGTAAAACATAAAACTCTCTGAAAAATCTTACATTAATTGCATTAACAGATATTTGGAAATAAATGACCGTAGTTTCATTAAAAAAAACAATCTTAAATTCTTTTACATCTTACATCTTTAGGGTTTAAAGCTGTAGAGCTTCTAGACAATATATACACATAAATATGTGTATATATATATTCTCTATTTGTAAAAGAAATGTGCAGAAAACGAATGAAAACAGGTTTTATCCGTTGTAGACGTTCAATTAAGGTGCTCAGTATTCAATACACTGCATAGAGCTATTATAAGGACTTATGCCCGGTGAATGTTAACATTTCGTGCCCCTCGCACACGTCAGCAACTGGTCTTAAGTTCTTTCCTAATTCATAGGAAAGAACATACGACCGGTCGCTGATAAGTGCGAGAGAAATTAAATGTTAACATTTACTGGGTATACGTCCTTGTAATTCTTTTAATATTTTGTATTTTTTTTTTATATTTCATATTTTTCATCTTTGATTCTAATTCAATCAATTTTGAAGGTGTATAAGGATGTTAAGATGAACTTTTTGAAATGTATCGGATACTTTTTTCACTCACTGTATAAAACAATTGTAAACCTGTGTCTTCTTTTTGATTTCTTGGCACAGGCGAGAATGTACAAATTCAAAATACACTTTTGTTCGGAACACACAGCTTTTGATTGATAGTGCATTTTCATCCAAGGCAGAATTGCCGGGGCAATAATTTGATCCTAGGCTTAGCTCGCAGATACTACACCCTGATCCTTAGCAGAGACTCGGGGGTGGCCCTTTGATTCTAGGCAGATCGCAGAGATACTCTGATCCCAAGCAGAAGAGCCGATCAACACTTTGAAATATCGTAGGGGTATTTTGCTAGTATGGTCAATAATATCTGAATTAATACAATCGCAAACACGCATACATGACTGTACATTTATAAATGTATGAATATACATTTTTCTTAAGAATATAGATATATGCATGTAAATATAGCAATTCATTAAAAAAATAATTCATTGATTTATTACTATAAAAGCAACAAGAACGCGTGCACACACACTCACTAATTGTGCAACCCTTCACAAGACATGTGCCAATGAATATATACATAGGTATAGAATCACCTGCAGTTGAACAATGATTAACATGCCAGTCTTGCAGACCATTGACAGTGAATATATTCCTCGCTGGCTCCTCCGTGAACGTAGCTTAGAGCCTAATTTGGCCAAGTTTAACATTTAGTATTGTGCGCTGGTTAGTGCGTTTGTCTAATCTTTCTGAGTGAGAACGTTCCTGACTCTGCTCTATATCAATATGACCTTGTGCCAAACTTGTTGGTATCCATCAATTATCTATATGTATGTGAAAGAGGGTAAGAAATCGGGTTTAACATACAGTGAGTGTAAAACGTATCCGATACGTATCAAAAAGTACATTTCAATACCCTTGTATACCTTCGAAATTGACAGAATTTGGACAAATGATTTCTGATTTTTGTACATATCTTTCAAATGTTATAATCTTGTTTCAATATTTTTTTGATTTTGATATTTTTCATCTTTGATTCAAATTCAATCAATTTTGAAGGTGTATGAGGACGTCAAGATGATCTTTATTGACATGTATTGGATACTTTTTTTCACTCACTGTAAAAACAATTGTAAACTTGTGTCTTCTTTTTAATTTCTTGGCACAGGCAAGAATGTACAAAATTAAGACAAAAAAAAACTACTCCCGCCATTTTAACTTAATTAATAGAAGTGTGGCTCGCCACCCACAAACTTGCACTGCTCAGACCACTCATTTTGCGCGCAAATTGACAATAAATCTTGTTTTGGCGCGACACACACTTTTATAATCCTTTCATTTTTTTCTTCTTCTTACTTTTGTCTGTAATTCCTCCCACACAAAACAAAGCATTCAATCCGTGGCATAATGCGTTCTTGATCTCGACTGTAGTCTATTTAAAAGCGTGCGTCTGTTTGAATTATTTCAGCGTGTAAAAACCTGAACTAGTTAAATAGCAATGAATAAGACTTTCCGGTATTGTCTTGTATTTAATTCCTCTTTGTGTGCCGACATTTTGTTTTTCCTTTTGCTTTTCTGTTTTGTTCATCGCCGTTGATAGACGAAAGGCCGAGGCATCAAAGCCAGGCTCATACTAGAGCCTGAGAATATTCGTGACTCTTCTATGCTCTATTGAAATACAATACATCACCAGAGTTGAAAAGAAACAAACTACTCGACTGTTTTTATTGCTGATTTATTCAGAAAACTCTCAGCGACATTCACCTTTCATAAATTATAATATTATTCACAGTGATTTCTATTTACAAATGGACAGATTTCTAAAGTTCGATAAATTGGCTGTGATGATGAAACAGAGCTAATAATTTATACAATAATCTAGAATGACATCGACATTATTGGTAGCAACATCAATACATGAAATTTAAAGCGTATTTCTTCCCAAAGGCTGTTAACGTATTGTAATACAACTCTGTCCGTGTCGTTTGACTGTATCGTTATTTGAGTACTGTTTGTGAAATTAACTCATAATTAGAAGACACAAACACACACATACATAGATACATAGATAATGAGTATTTCGGCAGCATTTTTTCCTTTAGCATATATTGTTAAAAACGACTGACAAATTTAGTCGACTTGACTTTTCATTTTGTGTTTCCTGATTGATTCACCGACAGGAAATTCTATATAAAAAGTTAACTCGAGAAAAAAAATTATCGCGTATACTAGAGAGATCAATGAAGTGAAAGTCGTGGGAGGTTATCTGACTGTGTTGCACCAATCTCCCAAATGGTGATAGTCTGCATGCCCTGAAAATCAACATTCCAACATCCTAGAACTGAAATTTTTGACATTCACTCATAGTTGTATCTAATAAAAATAAGCTTTTTTCTTCATTTTTTTCAATTCATCCTAAAATAAGTTGTTTTGTTCTTTTTTGGGGGTTTGTTTTTGTTTTTGTTTTGTTTGGGGTTTTTTGGTTTGTTTTTTGTGGGGGGGGCAATATAAGTTTATTCCAAATTGAGCCTTTAGTTCATGTCATGCAGCATTCACGTTTATTTTAGTTTGTTTTTGAAAATTCAGATTTATTTAGTGATCACTATCCAACAGAAGGTGAGATAAGTAATTTATCCATTGTTCATCCCTATTTCAAATTCTTTAGTTGATCACCACCGGCATGCTGCCAAAATACATTAGTCACGTTGTGTCAGTTTCCATTGAGTGACTAACCAGATTTGTTTTTTAATTAACTCACTTTTCTCTCCATCTTCATTTACATTTTGTCAAACCCCAGTACAAGTCGGAGACGGGAGTTGACTGTTTTTGATCGTAGCAGAAATAACAAGAACAAGGGCAATCCTCACACGATCCATAGTTTGTCTTTCCCACATAGTTAAACCAAACTAATTTCAACATTTCCCGACTGTGATTAAAAATTAGGACTAATTCATCAATAGGCAGCCCTAATACCGACAGAGCCACAAGCCTCACATACGTACGATTTTTATTTATCGTATAAACAATGGTGGTGGTAATTTGACAATGTGGAAATGAAAGATTTAAGATTGAGTATGTTACATCTCAAACATTTTTATTGTCATAAAAACGTTCAAGTTGTGACTTGCTGGTTCTCAAATCTTCCATTTCCACATTGTCAAATTACTACCACCTACTTGGTGGATTATCTTACATCTACGCAACAAGCTATTTGTGCAATACAAAAGTTGCAGTGATTATTCTCCGTTGGAATAGAAGCAAAAGTAGGGTTCTGTATTCTTTACCAAATCTCTTTACATCTGTAAATAGAATAAAAATGATCTCGAAATATTTTGAGAAAGTAAGACGGATAAGTCAATGATCGGGCGACCGGGGCCAGTTGGTACATTTTTTTTTACTTACATGACCGTATCTTCCTTTTAAATTAATTCATTAAAACGCAAATATGAAAAAATGTTACAATCGGAAAGAGACTTCCTTTAGATGGGTCGTTTAAATCTGAAACATATGTCAAGTTTATTATATCATAATTTATTCATTCAGAAAAACGTGTGCAAACCTACCCTCTAGTGAGGATATTTGGCTTAATCTGATAGGGCAAGTTAGTCCTCTTGCTAGGTGGCACAGATATGATTATTATAATGTTATAATCGAAAAACATTCTTTTAAGCCAGACAGTAGAATGTATTTGAGTAAAAAGTTGAATTTTATGAATATAATGACCACCTGGTACGACAAGTGGAATTATATGATTCTCAATGATGCATTGTAATAAGGTGGAAGATAGAAAAAGAACAATTAGAAAAGAATGAAGATAGCAATGAGTTGTTTGAAGTTCGTTTTGTTATTTTGCTGAGTGTTTTTTCTCTGCCTTAATTACACACAATTACACAAGACCAAGTAGCCCCACTTATCAATCAGCCCCAAACACATAGTCTCCTTTACATTCTATCCCAAGAAAAAGTTCTGATAAGTTGCTTGAAATTTAGAATATTCTTTTGATAAATAAAAAACTACGCTATCATCAACCCGGCGATACACTATGCACAAGGCACTCGTTCGCCAAAGTGAAAAAGTTACGTACCACGACGAAAAGATTTTTCATGCAAAACTCTTTGAGCTTGCAACACATAAGACACAAACTTGGGAGAAAACTGACCGAATTTTCTTGTACTCAAGATGAGGCTAACGTGGTAGAAACAAAAATTAGAGCAATCTGCCCCTGAGCCCAACAACCCGAACCTCCCTTATATGTATTAGGATGTTATCGCACAGTTGAATGTGTATAAAATGATTAAGTGTGTTTGCGTGTGCGTGTGTGTACTGGCCCTGAAAGAGTTAGCCTAATGTTTATAAGCTAAAAAAATGGAATCAACAAATCTATCAGCTGTTGTGATGTGCACTGACAAATAACCCTTATTTCCCTGAGAAGTTCCATGAAGGCTCAACCATAGTACCCCAACAGTCTCGAAGTTGATGGATAGTTTATATACATATATATATATATATATATATATATATATATATATATATATATATATATATATATATATGAGTGTGTGTGTGTGTGTGTGCACGCGCGCGTGTGTGTGTGTGTGTGTGTATCAGCTAGTGTTCCCATTTAACATCACTGGGAAGTAAACTATTTTTATCAAATGTTTTTTCAAAATATTAAGGTAGCACATGCCCCCGGTCGGGTCAGTATACATTAGAATAAAAAAACAGGAAAGCAAATTAGATTTTATAAAGATTTCATAGAATTAAATGTGAGGTACACACCCTCTCCCACCAGTCGGGCTAGAACCCCTCCCGTCAACCTACAATATAAAAAGAATAAGTATAACACAGGTGTGAATTTGGTGAGAAATCACTCTTCCCATTTAGATTTGAAAATTCCAAAATTGACCTGCCCCTAAATTGAACTTTAGAGAGTCATCATCAGAGGTTAGCACCACCTATCCTCTCTTCATTCATGGTTCAAGTTACCCTTGTACACATATTTCCAGCTTGTAGGGTGCAGCTGTTTGGAAGTTCATAAGACATAAAGAAACAAACAAATGTTTTTCGTCTTTATAGCATTATATATATATATATATATATATATATATATATATATATATATATATATATATATATATATGTATGCTCCTCTATTCAGGGTTGAGCACTCTTTAAAGTGAGGTAACTCAGCTATTGTGAGCTTATGCAATGCTCTTCCATAGGAATAGAGCACTCTATTGGATGAGGAATTTCTGTGTAAATGGATATATTGCTTAAATTCAGCCCAATTGACCGTCCAGTTACATAGTCCAGAGGTAGGATATCGGCCTCCGGGTCTGAAGTGAAGGTTTCAATTCTGCCTCGTTGTACTGGACGGGATAATAGATAGTCTATAGCTACACTGAAGAGATGTAATACATCGGAACAGCTGTCTGTGGATGACACAATAATATGTATATATATTTTTCCTACCTTGTGATTCTAAAACCTCGTGGCGTAGTGATATTTTTTCTTAGATCATATTATGTGAGGGGTTAATAAAATGTATTCTTTAAGGCTAGTCAGTATCATCAATCAAAATACATAGTTTGTTCCTATCGGTGTCACAACTATTTATATCTAGAGGAGGAAATGAGGGGGATATGATGTATACCTACTTCTCATACACGGTATAGGCTATATGGTCTTAAACGACCCTGAAATTAGCCATATATATTTTTTTTTAATTACCCACGAGGCTCGTAGCTCCCAGTACGGGTTCTCTTTGCTCATCCCTAAAGGACCTCTCTGTGATCACAGAATATAAATCCTAGATACAACCTTACCATCAACTTTAAAATTTTTCGCTTCAGTGGTACTCTGTACCAGGGCTTCCCAAACTATGGAGCGTACACAGATTATCGAAAGATCGTGGAAACGTCAGAAGGAAGAAATGTTCAAGAAGACGAGATTATAAAAAACATGCTGCAGAATTTTTTCAATCCGTTGTCAAAAGATACTGTAGTTCTCAGACGAATTTTTGAATCAGCGAGGATTATTTGAGCAACTTATTGAAAGAATCAAAGGAAGTTCGAAATATGCAATTCATCTGAGTGAATCAACTGTCTCTAATGAAATTTTCTTTGATCTTTATTTGTTTCTACATTTAATTATTGCTAAGTTATGACTAAGGACTAATTATATAGTCTTATTAGCACCGATTGCTTTAAACCATTGAGTTGGGGTCACGAAAAAAATTCTCTGATTTAAAGGTGCCACAAGAGAAAAAAAGTTAGAGAAGTCCAACTCTTCACCATTCATACGCCTATCCGTCATTCTGCTTACCAACTAGCTTATTACGCCCATTTATAGATTTATTCCTTCATCTGTGATATTTATATGCGTTCTGTAAGTCAGTCGGATTTATTATACAATGTTTTGATATTAATACAGCGTAATGATCAGGCATGAAACAATAAACATTATCACACAAAAACAAACTTGTTATCATCCTCTATTCCTTCTTTTCTGGCTTCTCTTTGCCTGGTCATCAAACTAATTCCTACTGAAGAGTTACAATCTTTTATCTACTACAATTTATATTGAAAGAAATAGCTAATAGAGATCACTACCACTCAAAGGACATTTTAAATGACAACTGGCAAATTTTGTAGAAGAGTATATCGGTCATTCGGTATATCTGACCCCATTTATGCTAGTTGAATAAACTCCATTCACATATTGTTGAGGTTTAGAAATGTCGTATTCTGTCCGGGAAGTCATAGTAAATTTGGCTTGTTCAATGAAGTAATATTAATAGCAGAAGTTGCGGAAGAGAAGGAATGCGAAGATATGTTATGATCCCTCTTCTCATAGGTATTAGTATTAAACAAAGGGAAAATTGTGATCGTACATTTCCGTTAAGAAATGTATTAACAAAGATTCATATTGGAAAATAGTGCATGAACATTTCATGGATGGAAGAGAACTGGTCGTGAATATACTAAATGAAATTGTTCATAAGCATACAATTTGTCGTAATAAATTTATACAAATCGAACATTGTTATTTTCATCAGTAATTGTAGATAATAAATATCTTTCAATTCAATTGTTCATTAGAGTGGACGAATGTTCTTTGGGAGTTGAGGGTCGCGAAAATAGTCATTGGTTCAGAAAATAGCGTGTAAATAATGAGAATAAAACTTACTTGTTTCATGGTTGATTTGCGTGTGTATGTGTGTGTGCGTTACAGCTATACAATATTTTCGTCTCTGCACCAAGATATGACAATGTGGACCCTTAATTTCTGCCATTCGTGTGGAAGTACGACTTCCAAGTTTTCGGTTACTTCCATCATGAAGTTTGTAAATGTAACAAAGGTCTTATGGGTTGAAAGCAAAAAACATATTTTTTGAAGAAAAAATGTATACTGTTCTTGAGATTATCTGCAAAAGCCAATCTTGAACAATTTTTCCGAATTTTTTCATGATAATCGACTGAAGTTAATCTCAGCGGTGCATGTTGGTACTCTTATAAAACAATAAAGAAACCAATTAGTTTTTATATTCTTGCTTTTACCTGTTTGACACTTCGAACCCTCTTCTTAAAATTTTCGCTGTTAACTGATTTCACAACAGAAATATCCAGTGACAACTGGCGCCAGTTCTTTTAATTTTTTCTTTATGATACTAATTCTGCTTTGTTGAAATGGCATTGTCATTCTGAGATTTTCCTCATTCCAAAAATCAAGGAATAGATGGAATCTTTCATTGCAAAAATTATCTGGTCTCCGTCTGGGAGTTTGGTTAAATAAAGTAATTAGTCTCCCTTACGCTTGCTGCTAGGAAAAATATCACACATATATACGATAAGTCTTAAGAGAGAAAGAGAATAGCTTCTATGAACAATCAGGTGTAGTAAACGCTGTTCAGTTCAACTGTAGCCTTCTATTACATTAGTTATCAAATGTTCATATTTTTTCATCAGACATCTTTTGATGGAACAGACTGGAATATGGCTATGTGTTCTTAGGATACAGGGAAGTCCATCATTTCCTGCAGTGCCTCATATTCACCTGAACTCGCCTATCTTAGCATGATTATACGTGGTGATACCCTAAAGTTTGTGGAATTTGACTATGACTTACCCTAGTTTCCACCTGGCTCTCTTATGCATGTGTACATCAGCTTACAAAATATACTGCTCACAAAGGGTAGTGGCAAAGTCCTCGCTACATTCTGTTCGCATGGTATATTAAGAAAAGTCGATAATAGTAAACTTGTACAGTTAGCCAGCTGGCCCTGTTCATCTTGACTCAGTGAGTCCCTGACCTTTTCATGTCAAACGCCCACTTTTGCATCTTTTGTGAAGGTAACATTTCCGTATCGCCCACTGATGTTTTAAATCCATTTAGCCATATAATGGCTATTTGTTAAAAATTGATAAAAATTCAATTCCCAGGTAACCAGTCAATTGTATACAACTGATGGATCCATTCATAATCTCAGATTGACCACTAGTGGGCGGTATCACCCAGGTAGGCAACCACTGATCTTGAGGAACAAAATCGATATAACCAAGTTATAGGACGAAACGCTTTGCTATGTTGCATGAAACAAAGACGGTTAACCCAACAGAATACGTACCCAAACAATGACATTTGCAACTACTGAAAAATATTCACAAGCAGTCCTTAGAAATGTTATCAAATACAATCAGGACACTTGCAGTATTTCTTCTTGAGAACGACACCAACAAATGAAATAAAATAAATTAGCTAACTGATGCTTGCTATTCAAGCAACTGAATTAATAAATCAGCTGTTACCAACTTCAAAGGTCATGTAGCTTTTTACTCAGTGACACACCTCATTTATATTCTATTACTACAATCTTCTCCTACAATAGCAAAAAAAAACCATAATGTCTACTCCTTTGATATTTGGCAGTATTAATTTCGGTACGAACATAATGCATGGCGTTGCTCAGATTGAAAAATGGATATGAATGGCCCAGAATTGTCGATAATTAAGTCATATTCATTGGGAAGTTTTTGTTTTGTGTTTTGTCATAAATGAAATGTCTTTCCACTAAGTTTATGACAGTCAGATGACTTGCGCATTCTTTAAGTTATCGTATCTTAGGAGTACCTTAATCCAATACGTCTGGCTACAATGCACCGTTTGGGTGGAGGAGATGCTCGTAAATACGCACAAACTTTCTCAAATGTGTATAAGATACAGAGGGATGGAAATTTGGTCTCTACTATCAGGGTGAGTGCGAATGCAGACCCCAAACCATTTTCATTATGTTGTAAATCAGTCTTTTTGTTGTTGTTGTTGTTGTTTGTTTGTTTGTTTTGGTTTTTTGCACTCCTTTAGTAAGCGTACTTTAGATGTACCTCAATTCTAAATCCCTAGCTAAAATGCAAGTCTTTGGGAATACAATTGTTTATTCTATCTTGGCCAACTGGCATATTCACCGTGTAAAATAGGGTGTCAGTTCAGATAGAGTTTCAAACAAAGAAAACACACTTATAATTATTCTGTCAGATTTTATATACATATCTTAATAGTATAATTGTTCGTGTTGAGAAACATAAAGAGTAGATATGGGTATAAAGCAGGCCTCCAACTTAACAGCTGACTGCTTAGCTCAGGTGGTAAGAGCGGCGTCGCATTAAGACGGCCTCCCCTTGGATGCAGGATCTTTAGCTACAATGCACCGTTTAGGAGAAGATGAGACCGGAAAGATATCTGATAAAGTCGATAAAACATATACAATTTCAAACATCTATATAGATTTTAAAACAGAAATCGAACATGAATATATCGATGTACGCGTATGTGAGAACAATAGTAAATACCTATATATATTTTGTGTCACTTCAACCACTTACTTCCCAACATCTGTTAATGTAATTTATGTAATTTTCGTCAGTGTTTCTTTTTTTCTGTTTTACATATACTTTGTTATCATGGTACTATGTGTAAATTTTCTTTCGTTTAGAATCATCTGTTGTTTACCATGTAACCGTTTCGGGGATTTTTAAAACAAAACAGTTATATTAAGCTGACACCCCATTAGTGTTGATTAAACACTACCTGCCTTTCACCCATGATTTTAATACATAGCTCATATCATACATGCAGTGTGTTATTTTATATAAAGTACTATCGTAATGTATTGTATATGGATGTTATTTTATACTATACATCATTTGATTTTATTATGTATGTGTGTGTGTGAATGTGTGATCATATTATAATAGCATTATTTTACTTTTGCTTCCGGATTATATATCCATTTGTTAATGATATATATTCATGTGTATGTATAATCATGTACAACATCGCCGTTGATTCACTCAGTACTGTAAGTGATTCTGACCGAGCAAAAATTCAGTTCACAAATTGTCATCCTTTATTCACCTTGCCGGATTACTAGTCATAGACGTATATGAACGCATATAATACTCACACGGGAATATATGAGTGCGAATATATGAATACGTATAAACACTTTCATATATATGCACGGATTCATTGATATATACTGGCACATTTATCTTTTTTATATAAACATATAAATACACCTTTAAATGAGCCAAAACTCAATCATGATCATACACAGGCACGTACACACACACAAACACACACATACACACACACACAAATAGACACACACACATACACACACACACACACACATATATACATATATGATTTTATCATATGGATAACTAAAGCTGGCCGATATCTTTTTATGCAGTGAGCATTTTTTCAAGTAATCGGTTATCAAAAATATATTTCGTTTCTTTTATAATTTGCACTTGTTATAATAATTTTTTTTAATTATTTATGACAATCTATAATTATCCTTTCCTAAAATATGAAGTACTATGTGTTTCCAACATATACGTATAAACAAAAACATCATCGAAGTATCTTTAGACGTGATGATACAGAGAGGTATGGCCGAAGATATTCTGAAATCAATTTTTAGATGCGCAAGTATCTCTAGCAACGATGGCTGGCTGGCTGACTGACGGGCTGGCATATCCTAAATCTCCCCACCACATCTCGTTTCCTTCTCTTCCTCTTTTAGATGTCTAAAAGTGCAAGGGAGAGAACTTGTGTTAAGTGCGTTTTTTGAGATGGCTATATATGAGAATGGACCACCGATTATATGGTCTGACTTCCAGGCTTGTTATCTGCTGCAAATAAACCAGCATTTTTTTTTTTTTGTAACTCTTCATTTTTAAGATAAGAATATGGGAGAAGATTTCATATCTAAGATTGTATGCAATGGGTTTATGCGCTAACACGACTGAAAGGGTTAACGATTGAATAAGAAATGTTTGACTAAGGTAAACTGAAGAACAGTTATATCCAATTCAAAAAGCGTTCGGTGGCGTGAAAAACGACATTTATTTCTGTCGGGAGAGATGCGGGTTGTGTAGAGCGTGTATCGATCAGTCCGACCCTCAAGGGAACTGAAGATTCAATTAAAAAATAATCAATTGGAAGTCTCGAACGTCTTGAAAGCACACGGCCGGAAAGTCTCTTATCAGCGAAGGCTTGTGCGCGATTCTCCAAATAGTCATCTTGTAGGAGCAATTCATAAAATATGTTAATAGCCAGCCGCTGTCGACTCGGCTCCCTCCTGAAGAATCATCTTCATTTCAAGCAGCGAAGATGGAGACCCTGATAAGGGCATGCAAGAAAAAGTCACCATTAAATGCAATTGGAAAAGAGTGCTATCAGAACTTGTTCGGATTCGGACTGGAGCTGGCGGGTTGCAGACGTGGCCATCAGCACCTCACGAAGACAAGAAGTGTTTTCACGAAGGAAAAAAAAAATGGAGGGGAATAATCAATCTTCGGAGAGGTAAACTCATGTTGATAGTTGGCGTATTGTGTATAGGGAAATGATGTAGAAAAAGGTAGAGGGGAAAGTGAAAATGGATTGTGTGCAAGAGGAGGAGGAAAACGGTCAATTAAAAGGAAAGCATTCAATTTCTGTTGGCCGGTCATTTGGTCGGCCCAGCCACAGATGGTCGATAAAGGAGTAATCCAATAGATCGCTGGTAACTGATAATGAAAAAGAGAAAAAAAAATGGGGGGAAAAAAGGCTACGCAAAGCATTTCTGTACAAATAGCAATTATCATTTCTCGACGAATTAAATTCCGATCAGTTCCTCAGAAAGAATGATAGCGTAGGGAAATGATCGAGAATAATGTCTAAAAAGAAGGAAAGAAAGATAACCAACGAGAAGGAAAGTGAAAGAGAAAAAAAAATGAAGTAATAAAGCCGAAGGAGAAACGGTTTTGGTCGTTGTGTGGATGAAAAAAGAAGAAGAAGAAGAAGAAGAAGAAGAAGAAGAAGAAGAAGAAGAAGAAGAAGAAGAAGAAGAAGAAGAAGAAGAAGAAGAAGAAGAAGAAGAAGAAGAAGAAGAGTAAAATAAAAAAGGAGGAGAGGGAGAGTAAGATGAAAGAATAAAGAGAGGAGGGAGGGGAGAGGGAGGAAGAGAGAAAAAATGAAGTAATAGTGCCAAAGGAGAAACGGTTTTGGTCGTTGTGTGGATGAAAAACGAAGAAGAAGAAAAGAAAGATGGGAGAGGCGGAAAGAAATTAGGAAAGGGGGGATGAGAAAGACAAAAAAAAACAATAAAGAGTAAAAAGGGGGAGTGGAAAGAAGAAGAAAAAATTAAGAAATGGTGGAGAAAAGGTGCACGATTAAAACAACTCAAAGACTTTACGAATGATGAAATGGAAAAGAAGGAAGAAATTTCAAGGTGAGAAATAACTCGCCATCGCAGTCAATAATTGAATAACCGTAGCGACAAATTTTGAAGTCAGGTAAATATCTCCATCGACGAATGAATATGGTCAGAATGAATTCTCTTTATAGGCGATCTCCACCGGAAAACGTAAATTAGATTTTTTTTTAAAGACATCTAGAAACATCTAGATTTTGGAGAATCTAGATGCCCATACTGATGCCAAACCTCAATTCCTTAGGAAAAATCGGTCTGGCTAACAGCACTTGGAGAAGCAAACAAAATAAGGCCCCAAAAATAGAAAAGGGATTTTTAGAAAGGATATAATGAAGTTCTGTTGATAATTTTCAAATCTGTAGACAAAAACGGTATGTCCAGGAGCCCTGGAACACGCAAACAAACGCACATAAAAAAAGGATATAATTCTTCGCTACCTTTGGTGATTCAGTATTTCAATAAACAAGCCTGGAATTGAGACCATGCGTCCGTTCTCTTCTTATGTGGAGATCTAGCAAGGGAAGTATTAAGTATCTAATTGTAATAAATATATTTCATTGTATTAATAAATTAAATATGACTTGGATCCTCAACATTTATCTTAATAAATATTACTTTATTCATTAAAATGTTGATTATTTCTTGTTTCATTGAAAATCGTCAAAATAACGATTTTTTGACAATTAGACTCAACCAAAAACACCGAGATTCAATGAAAAATATTTGAATTAACAACACTGAGCAGGGGACACAACTTTTAGATAAAAAAATATCTAAATTGGCCGCACTGAGCCAGGAACGTTACTCACATTTCAGTATGTCAGTCAGTGACGGCAATCGATGCTAGAGATGTTAGCGAATCTAAAAAAATAAAGTGTTTATGAAAGAAAGAAAAATACTAATTAAAGATAATATGTGTAGTCTTCGCTGCTTAATTGCTGGGAGGATTGGAATAAACCGGGACAGATGTAGAAACTTAGTAGGATCTGAAGAAAACAAAGTCGTTTGAGAAACATTTATACTAAGGAACGGATCAACACATGGGAAGTAAGAGCGTACAGTATTGACAGGATCGAGAAAATTCTCTTGTTTTCGTACTGAAAAGTCTTTTGGTGGTGCAAAAATTTTAAAATCGCTGAAATTATCGGATGCAAATTAACTTGATTTAAAAAATAATTCAACAAAATTGGTGGGGGGCTAATGAGGAGGTGGACGAGGGGGAGGGGAGAGAGTGACGATGATGATAATGATAATAACCATGTTGTTGATGATGATGATAACCATGATGATGTCAAAGAATAAATAAAGTGAAGACAGACACAAACTCATTAAGCTCACTTGAAAAAGAGATAATAGATAATAAGAAAACTGATGATCATGACGACGACGATGACGATGATGATGATCATCATCATCGTCATCATTATCATCATCGTCATAAAGATGGAGAGAGACGGAACAGGAACAAAGGGAAGATAATTCAACGAGTCTAATCTCGGAGTTCGGAAAGGGTAAACAATCAAGGCTGCTGGAAAAGAGGAGACAGGCAAATAAAGATAACACAATTCAGAGAAAATTCAAGTGAGAAAACAAAAGCGAAGGAAAAAGTTCAACCAAACCAAACAAAAAAAAAAAAGGAAAAAGATCGGAAAGAAAGAAAAAAAAAAGTTAGCTAAGAGATAAGGATGGAATAAAAAAAGAAATGTATAAAAAATAAAAAAATTTGAAAAATGTGATTAAACCCGATATTTCCCGAATCGTAATCACGAAGTTTGCCGAATGTCTACAAGTTTAAATTGCATAATGTTAATCTGATAAGATACGAACGAGTTAATTTTATTGTGGAGCGCTGAAACTGAATTATGTTTGCTCTGGTAATTTATATCACTTAAGGAATCGAGGATTTTACAAGATTGCTATGAATCAAGTTTTTTTTTTAATCCACAATATGAAGATTTAGAATTTGCTCATTATACTGAGTGTAATAGATTCATGCCGATTCATTAAAATGTGTCTTTCTTCACGACTTGTAACATTATCATTATTAGAAACAGTCAACAAAAACTGTCAAAATTGGTTTCTTCAGTTTTCAAGTCGGTCAGGCTGGATGTCTATGTATGTATGTATCATGCGAATAGGTCGTACCAATGGTGCTTGAGGGCTGAAAATTTGAACGTTTACTCATTATATCTACAAAAAACTTTTCTTTGCCTTTTGGGTTTTTAGGGGGGTCATTTTACCATGTAAGTTTATCCTAAATTGATCACTACTTTGTGCCCGCCTATTGATTTATGAAAATTCTGACTTTTTAGCAATCACTGCCCATGCAAAGAGCGGGAAAAAGTAACTCACTTTTACATTGATTATCCCTTTTATAAATTTTCTTTTAATTCATCACGCCCAACATGGCATGCTGACAGTTTCCATTCAGTGACTAACCAGACCTATTATTATTATTATTATTATTATTATTATTATTATTATTATTATTATTATCAGCAGCAGCAGCAGCAAACTCCAAAAGTGGACTGGACAACCTCCACCAGTGTAAAGCGATATGGAAAATTCACATGTCCCTACTATGTTTTGAACTCACAATTAACTGATTGCCAAGAGACTGTCTTACTGACTGAGCTAAATTAATTAGTCTTAGATATTGAAGAAAGCTTATCCTATAGAAAAGGTACGGGCTTATTTCATTCTACTAAGTATATACATTTAAACAAAAAATATACACATTATGATTTTTTCTTTGTCCGATATAAAATACAAAAGTTGCAGTAATCATCTTCAGTCGGAATAGAAGTTGACCCTGCAACAGCCACTGTTGTTGTTGGTATTGTCGTTGAAGGAGCAGTGGGGTTATCACACAAATAGGAATTGGTGGCTTACCCTGGAGATAGAGTGGCAGCAAATCTCCTCAATACTCCAGCACTCTCCTCGGTATTCCTTCTGTTTCTTCTCTTTTTCTTTTGTGTATCACCAACATTGCACATTTCTCGATTCCAAACTTCATTCCGTGACCCTGGATGAAGAATCTACTTCTTCCCATCAAAGTCACCAATTCTTTACATTATTGCCCGTTTACATTAGAGGTTGAGCTTTTCTATTTACTCATTCGTTTATAAATAAAAATGCCTCTATGGGCATCTCCGTCTACAATTTACATTAATAACACGTATTCAACATTAAAATACACATTAATTCTGGTGATAAAACGTGCGAAACTTAATAAAAAAATTTACAAGCTTATCAGTACAGAGAAACATTTACCAGACACATTTTGTTTATTCTCTTTCCTTGAATTCTTCTATTTATTTCAGCTGATAACTCCCCAAATCGCCCTATTAATTTATTCTCAATTTCTAATGACTAAGTAAATTTATACACAACAATTTCACAGATGCAATTAAGGAGTATCACTGCTATAACGCCAAGTAATAAGGATAACCGCTTTAGAAAATGCCATTTTCATGTTGATCGTGGCTAGGGCCTCTCCTCTATATACCATTTCTTCAATGCAGTAGCTTTGAGTTTGACAGAAATTTTCAACATTTTCTAACATTCCAGTATCCAGGATTGAGGAACCTCACCATTGGCTTTATTGTAATCTATCGTAGCCATTGATTGATTATCAAAAACCGTCAACAAAAACTGTCACCAAATCTGTCAAAATAGGTTTCTTCAGTTTTCAAATTGGTCCGGCTGTCCATGTTATGCGTAACGTGTGTCATCGAAGCTAGAAGGCTCCTTATAATGTCTAGAAGAAACGTTTCGTTTTTTTTGTTTTTTGGGGGGTTTTGAAAATCCCTCCAAATATTTTTTCAGGGGGGGGGTAATTTGCAATGGAATTTTATGATAAATTGATTCCTTAGTTTGTGCCACGCTTATTTTTTGTTTGTTTTTTGTTTATTTTTTAATTAAGACTTTTCAGGCGAAAAGGCAAGATGAGTAATGTATTCATTGATCTTCTCTTTTTAGAAAAAAATTGTTTGATCACCCCTAAAACGGCATGCTGCTAACAGGCGTCGGTCGCATGACGGTTTCTATAGAATGATTGACCAGACCTACTTGTCTTTGTTCAAAACTCTTTTCAATAATAGTCATTTATTCCACTGGTCTATATTTTTTCACACTTCTTGCTTCTCCCGTAAACGTCTTCGGCACACTGATACACACAGATTCCCCCCGTAAGCTGTTCTGTTAGTCACGTTCATAAAAGTATACCATGTAGTATTTGAATAAATGATTGGTATAGATTTTGGTTGATCAGACAATATGAGAAATGAATGATAAATTGGAAGTTTCGATTTGAATTATTGAATTTTATTCCTCGTGTTTTGTCTATTTTCTGGACTTCTTTAAAAGGCAAATGATGCAAGTAAATAAGAAAACAACTGATCATTGGTCGAATTTTGAATTGTTGGTTGGCAAGATTATGCATTGTTTCTTTAAACGGCCGTGTGCTTCTTTGATGTATGTGAAAATGGAATATAAGGAGAGTGTGCATTTCCTTATCTCCTCGCGCCATTTGCCTTTTGAGGCAGTTTGGAAAATGAACGAAACGTCAGGAATAAAATCTCAATAATTTATAACAAAACCTGCAATATTGTCATTCATTTGTCATATTGTTTTAAACTTGTCATGTCTACACACCTGACATAACACAGCATCATATTTGGGAACGTATGCATCACAAACTTGGAAAATTCTTTATCGAGGGTGTCCCGAGTTTCTGAAAATCCCAGGTATTTGGTGTAGCATAGGCGGGGCCATCTTTAAGGTAATGCAGACGTGCGGGGTCACATTTGTCTGCTTATATTGCGGTTATGTCCGACAGCTTCGTTGGAAGGTTTTTCAATCGTTTCTATTGCGACTGTTTCGTTGTGGAAGCGATCAGATAGTTTAATACGAATATACCGCTCAAATTCAAACCCCAAAACAATTATTGGGCAAGCTAGTGCGATAATAACACCCAAGCTATAAGTTTATTGATTTCTGGATTCCTTACTAAAAGGCTCCTCTTAAATTAGTTATATCTCAGAATATCTGAAACGATTGTTTATATAATACAGATGAGCATCAAAAACTTGGACTTCAGAAACTCGGTAACATCAGAAACCCGGCTATTTTTAAGAATTAAATAGTTATCAAATTTTATATGAGTTTTTATTTATTGATAAGTGAAATACTGTTTTGTTTTTTGTTTTTTCTGAATAGCAATGTTTCAGAGGCATGTTGTATCATGAACATTATCTATTAAATGACAATTTTCTCAGAAATTTGATTAGGACATGGTAGTTTTTTCTAACCAAAATTTTCCAAAACTTGACGTTAAAAGAATACGAACTATGACGATTCGTAGTGATGCAGTTTCAGAAAAAGACTTTCTTTCACTTGCTATTTTCAGCTCTAGCTCGAAACTAATCCGTGTGACTTAATAGCTGATTCGACATGCGAGGTCAAAATAACATTTCAGATCATGAAAACACTAAACAGCTCGTCGCTCTTTGGAACATCACTCTAAACACATACTACAGGAGAGTGCATCAGTAACGACTTTATTGAATGAAACGGTTCATTACATAATACATTTAATAGAATACATTGGGTGGCCTAACAAGTTATTTTCTGTTTTTGTCGTTGTATGACATTAGTAATGTTTAGTTGAACAATCGTAGCCATCAAAGATGGTGAGGAGTTTCATCCTTTTTTTCTCTTGTTTACTTATTTGTTCCAGCGCTCCTGACCATACCGTTTTGTCTACAGACTTGAAAATTGGTGTCAGTACTCCATAAAACCACTACTAAAAATGTTTTTTGATAATTGGACAAAGCTTTTTTTTATCTTTTTAGAGCTTGATTCTGACGGGGTTTCAATAACATATAGATTCAACAAAATCTTGATGTTTCTAGATGTTTGTTTTTTTACTCTATTTTAGATGCTCTCCATTGGGAAACGCCAGTGATGTCATGAATAAAATTTATTCAGACCAAATTTATTCTTCGCTGGAATTTTTTTTTACATGACTTCAAATTTTGACGCTACGGTTGTTCATTACTGACTGTGATGGCGTGTTTATCTAACATCCTTCGAAAAAATCACTTTTGATTGCATTTTGAAAGCTGTCGTATCAGTGTGCATTTTTCATTTTAAATTGGCGTTTCTTTTCATTTTAATTGTAAAAAGATGAAAGAAAATAATCTGCATCTCGCAGGAAGGAAACATCGTAGGCTGCCTGTGTACCAGAACTAATCATGTTGAAAATTATCTAAAACTATTTAAAAGAAGATAGATCTTTCATCGAAATAATGAATAAAAGAAATTACAGCACAAGCAGTGCTGGTCTTAAATCATCACTGAAACCCCCAAAAGCATTTTTTTGACAAGAAAAGAAAAAAACTTTCTAGATGGTTCCCAGTGGTGTACTCATGTAAATTCTCAAGGTTGTAGCCCCCAAATATAGTCAGATGAACAAAGAAACTGTAGCCCACCTGGCTGAATCGTCGAACGGGTCATTTGGGAGGCTACGTTGGTTCGATGAGCAACATTCTCGGCATTTTTCAAGGGAAGTAAAAATGCGATTCAAACACCTAGAAGAGAAGAGAAAAACTTGCGCAGCAGCGCCCTCATCCTCACTTCCTAAAGTCAATTGCTGTAGATCGATAGTTGAGAAACTAGTCCCACGAGAATTTGCTTGTGAGTCCAATCCTCGCTGATTGCTAAGCTTAGTTAATATCTATCATAGTTTCCCAGTAATTAGACTACGATGAAAATGGCAGACGATATGACAAAAAGATGCAGGAAATGCAGAGTTTAAGCCCCGGAGAGGGAAAAGCAACAGAAATTGGTCCAAAACTAAGAAGCCTCCCTTATGAAAAAAGACTTGGAAAATGAAAACTAACAACATTAGAAGAAAGGAGAACAAGAGGAGATATGATACAAACGTTCAAAATTATAGAAGGTATCGACAACATCACAGATTAAAAAAAAGTATTTATAATGAATAAAAGAAAAAAAGAAAATTTATAAGAACATTGCATAAAAAAATACAAGAAAAAACTTCTCACAAAGACTTGTCAACAATTGGTGCAAATTAGTGAATCAAGATTCTGAATATTAGAAACTAAATCAGTAATCAACCCTCAGAATAAATACGATTATTATATAACCAATAAAAAAGATAAAACAACAAATTGAAAAACTTGGAAAAGAGAAAAAACTCAAATTGTAAAAAAGAGATGCAAGCTCGACTATGTGTATAATTTTACTCGCTTCTCATATTTTATCTTATCTTTATTTAATGAAAAATAGTCAGTTCTGTGGATATTTCTCAATAGCATACTTACACTGTGTATTATAACCGGAGTCTTATGTACGTTGTGTATTATATTTTAGATGTTTTTATTTCGAGGAAATCAAACTACATAAATGATAATAAATATAATGATTTTTTACTGCTGTCCAATTTATTAACATGTTTTTGTGTCTATTTCTTTTGATATAAGATCCCCCAAAAGAGTCTTACATTTTATATGGGACTTTTGGGACTGAATGCATTAAATTGAAATGTAGTTGGCATTTTGTATTAAATATTCATGACTAGTTAATCCCCGTAAAAAATTAACGGATATTTTTTAATTTTCTACGTCCTCAGAACTTACTGATTTGTGACAACTATTTTCCTTCATCTTAATTTTTTTCATTTCAACACAACTCGGGCCGTCGATCTACCGCAGTGGGTTAGAAGCGCATTTTGAAAATTAAGAGTTAGCTTTCGAAGAGACTTACGTTCTTTTTGATACAGGGAAGCCTGATTAAATGAAAAATAGAACATGAAAACTACCGGTGTGTCTTCAGCAGAAGGGTCCATTGTTTCAAATGTTGGGTAGGAGATCTTATTAGCGAAATGAATAACTCTGAATGGAAGGGTTAGTGGTAACGGACAAAAGACTAAGAATATCATACTGTTCATTTTTTAATTAGATAAAAGTGGCATTTTAACGTAGATATATTAGTTATTTATTCTTTTATCTCCAGGTCTTCACTACCATCCAAAAGTAGAGCGTTCCAATGAAAAGCTTTCGTTAGTCGAAATGGCGTAAAGCAAAGAAACAATTACCATTATTTTTTATGGAAAAAGTTTCTGAGTATTCCCGACCCCAAAAATGGTGATGATTGTATGTTAGACTGAGTCGTCTGAGGTTGGGTGCTGGGAGATACAGACGACTGGATTGTATATGAGACAGAAAGACGGTGCGTGCTAGCTCTGGATACCTCTATTCTCAATTATTTTATTTCCGAAGATTCTGTTGAAGAGTCATTAACATTCAAAGAGTTTTTTCTCTCCGACGATCTCTGTTTGAAGAAGCACCATACATCAACATGTCGACTGATTGTAAGCCAGACAAGTGTGGAATTCGACTCTTGTTACTCAACAGAAACGATTTATGAAAATCTTGTCCTAACAAGGAGAGGAAAGATGAACACCTGAATCCTACGTTACGAAGTGTTACTGCTATTGAAAGACAATTCTTTTTTTAAAACCATTACATTCGGATAGCACACTTGAAGAGGGCCGTAGGTTGGATCGGCCAAAAGGTCGTGAGAACAATATAAACAACAAAAAGGAGTACAATCGTCCTAAAATCTCTTTAAATATCGACTTTAGACCCACAAATGACCCACCCGACCAACCAACCATGTGTGTGTGTGTTTATGTGTGCCCCAGGTCACATTTTTGGAGGTTGCAACCTTGAAAACCTAGAAAAAGAATTTTTTTTTCAATTTGTTTTTAAAATGTCTACGGTCATTTTTGGACCAGCAATGCCCAAATCTAGTGCTGGTATTTTTTTTTAGATAATTTAGTCCTAGCACACGCGTGGGTTACGGTGATTCGTTCATGCAAGGTACAGATATATCTATTTGTAATTTCAGTATAATTTTCCTCAGAACCTACCATCATCAACACCATTTGTTATTTTGTACTTTCCTAGTTTTCACACCAGCCGTATTTGATAAATCTTGCCTAAGATCCATAGTCCCGTAACTCAGTACCGAGTTGTAGGGACAGCCACGTTTTTTCTCGGGTGTGTCTGGGGTGAGATAGCCAAACAGAGCCCATCCTTCTCCAAGCTTCCTCGATCCTACTCTGGGGGCTTGGCATTTATTATCATTTTTAACGTCTCTAGATTGAACCCCCGACCTGCTGAAACGGAGGCGAGCTCTCTACTTGGCCGCGGTGATTGGCAGAGGATCAAGCGACAACAAATCTCCGATTCCTTGCCGATCATAGTTCAGTCTATATGCAATCTTATGATGTTGCGATGTCAGCAAAAAATCCGAGGTCACATGAAATACTAATAAGCAATAACTACGGCTTGAATAGTTCGGTTTTGATTAGTGAAGGTTTTAATGTTGTATGGTTAATGTATTGCTATACAAACGAACTTGACTAAATAAAAGTCTGTGGTTAGTCACTCGATAGAAACCGTCATATGACCAACATCTTTTTGCAGCATGCCGAGTTGGGGGTGATCAGTTGGAAAATTGGAAAAAGGGTTGATCAAAGAACAAGTTACTTCCCTTTCATATTGTTGGGTTGTGATTACTAAAAAAAATGTCTGAATTTAAAATAAACGTTAATGCAGCCGGATACAATCTGGGGCTCAATTTAGCATAAACTTACATTGCGAATTGACCCCACAAAAAAAATATTCATGGGGAGAAATCATTCAATATTGCGAATTGATCTCAAAACCTCAGCCCAAAACTAACAGATTTGAACTAATACGATCTTGGAACTGAGTCTCTCTCTCTCTCTCTCTCTCTCTCTCTCTCTCTCTCTCGAAAATTTTATTATAAAACAATTATAACACTTTATCGATGTTGCTTAGTTTCCAAATTAAATATTAGTCTCATGAATATTCATACTAGTGTTGTTCTATGCAGGATTGTGTCGAAAGCAATTGACAGTGTTTGCTCCTCATAGATCACTTCGCAAACGTGACCTTCAATCGAACTTAACTGACCATTTTTTTTTTCTTTTTCATTATTCTCCTTCTTGCATAACCAAGTTTTTATCGTTTCTTGTATTGCGAATTGGTATTTCATAGTATCGGGGTGGCATTTGGGAGATTTGGGGATTTCAGTATCTTACCAGAAAATTAAACAAGTACAACCTTTATATAGTGAATAAATATTACCTATCTTTTAAGATAAGAAATTAAGTATTTCTTTTTAAATAATGTCTGTTATTTGAATGATTAACTGGTAGTTTTATTCTAACTAATGTTTTCATTTACTTATAACGGGAAAGATTTGCATTCAACGATTGAAAGGTGCAAAGAATTTAATAAGACAATACATTTACGCATCCACATAAAATATTGTAAGGTTGGTCAATGTCCGTACAACAATCGGCCATTGCTCATTGTACAGTCAAAGGGAAATAACTCATGCCTAAAATAAAATCCAACTTCCAAGCGTGATAGAAAAACTGGCATTTTTAAGTTAGTTACACAGAACCGAGTAACTACTACAAGCGCCTCCCGTTATAACACAGCTGGTGGGGTCCAAGAAAACCAACCGCATCATAACAAAGCTACGATAACCAGGGTTGCCAATTTAGTTATTTTGGAACTAGATCTGACTATTCTGGGGACAAGTTAAGTTTCTTCGGAGCTGGAGCAAGCTCTTTTGTGGTTGAATTAATGTTCTGGGGTCCACTATCAACCCGCGTTATATCGCAAACAACACTATAACGAACTGCTTTATAACAGGGGATGCCTGTGCCATCAGCAAATTCCAAATTTGTGTCTCAGACTTCAGATCGGTGATACTAATTATTATATTTTCTGTAAGGAGACACATAAATCTTGTCTTTTTTTTTCTTTCCAACCAGCCAGTGCCGTGGGATCCGCAGAGCCCGTGACAGCAGGGACACCAGAGTTCTGGAGCGCAATATATCTGAGGAATCCTGAAAAATTTGAAAAATAGTCTAAAAATCTAAAAAGAATAATCTTTAAAAAATCTAAAAAATAATCTTAAACAAATTTGTGGGTGGGGCGTAATCGGTCCCAGCGCCACCATCGCTATGTTGCAAATGTGATACATGCTACGGGCCACGCATTTTCAAGATCCCTGTGCTACTGTTTGCAAGCTATCAATTGCAATTCAGTGGTTCTGTTCTTCTTCTATTTCTATAGTGCAATACTGTCTCCAGCTTTTATGATCGACTTGGTGGTTGAGGCTAGCGATCTTAACAAATTATCATCCTTAACAGGGGTTAATATTTTAACACAGTAATTAATGAAAGAATTGTGTGTATGCGATACTAATGCAGCTCATAAATATGAAGGTATTTGAAACTGTAGTCAGAGCTGCTGCACAAAGATCAAAACGAAAACAAAGTGATACTGTTACTGAAATGTCGGACATGTTTGTTGCATTACTCGACTACATAGCAAATCTTGAAAATTAGTTGTTTTACTATTCGAGTGAAAAAAATGTGCATCTTAATATTTATGAGTGTTTTTGAAATTTAGGACCCCTTTATAACATGTCACTGGTTTTATAACATGTCACTGGTTCCGAAGTAGCTTAACTCAGCCCTGCAACCGCTTGTTGTCATCATTCTTGAAAGAATCAACAGTCTTTTCAAGATGTCTGACGAAAACGTTTTTTTTTTAATCATAAATGAACAATTAAACAACATTTTGTTCGAGTAATGTGGTTTTTACTAAATATACTCCGTTTTTTGTTTGTTTTTTAGTAACTGATAACTAATTTGCCCTTTCTATTTATGTATAACTTGCCAGCTCCAATTAAATGCAATAAATGGACGTTGATGTGTGAATTTTGTGATTTGCAGTATATTTCAATTTCTGCGTATGAGGGCCCAAGAAACCTGAAGTACCCCAGGCCCCCAAGGTCTAACCCCAGCCCTGTTTGTTAGGAACCAATGTGAATCGCTTTCTTGGGTAGCGATTTCAAAAATATATAAAACATTAAACTTTTTTACATTGGATAACAGAATTTTATGGATGCGTGCCTTGGTCTCCACTTTTCTTCATTTGAGCTAATAATCAGTTTTAGAATTGGTTTGAATTTGCCTTTATATGAAAAGTGGAAGTGCAGTTGGCCGAGCGGTTAGCAGCCGGAGATTGGAATCGGCGGACTGAGTTCAAACTTTATTACGCACTGTTGTTCTTGGGAAAGGTATGGATTAATCTCTTCTCATACCCACCCAGCTTTGCTATGGGTAAAATAGCTGGCGAAGTGAGTGACGCCACTTCAAGTGCTTGTTGCATCTTATTCAATTTCACATATCTCAAACCACGAAGAAGTTCGAAGTCTAGCCGAGAAAGAGAAAGTTGGGATACGTGGAGCCCGGACACGGACGCCAATTGTAAGGGCGTCTTTACTTTCAATAACAAGAAAAATATCCGTACCTCGCATGAAAGAATCACCGTAGCCCACGCATGTACTAAAACTAATTGTCTAAAGAAAAGTAAACCTTTTATCTAAAAGTATGTAAAAATAGAGTACCAGCACAAGATTTAGATATTGTTGGTCCCGAATAACCCTAGAGACCCCCAAAATAACTTTTTTGAGAGAACAAAATAAGTTTTCAAATGGTTTCTAGTGGTGTACTCATGCAAATTTTCAAGGTTGGCGCCCCCAAAATGTGACCAGGAGTGACCGGGCACAAACACGGACAAAAAAGAGAGAAGAGTCTGTAGCCCGCTTGGCTGGTTGGTCGGGTGGGCCATTTGTGGGGCTACGGTGGTTGAACTTGTCATCCTCGGTCGCAGAATCTGAATTCTTTCCACATCTTTTCCAATTGCTATCAATCCTCAACGCCCAACATCATTCATTTCGTCAGTGATAGCAAAAAGTTAAACGGTGATCTATTGCAGTCTCATTTGTTGGAACATTCGATTGGTCGAATTGATTCAAATTGAACTAAATCTATTGATTTTATTTTGTATCTATATCCGTTTTATTAAAAGTGAAAATACCGTTTGGATTTTCCTATATGTTGTTCAGAGCAACGTGCGCATACTGAAAGGGAGATAACATTTTTACTTCGTGGTAAATTTTGCAGGTTTTTTTTGTTCATGAAACTAGTGAGAGAATTTTTATTATTGCATTGTTTGTAAAATTTGTCTGTTTTTTGCAATGTTTTTTCGCAGATAATTTTGTCGTCTCGTATGGTGTTACTGCTTATGATTTCTTCAATATTTTTGGTCAACGGTTCGTCAGCATTCCTGTTTCCGGAAAAATATTCTCCAAATCAGCTTTTATATTAAGAATATCCCAACGGTCCCTGATTAATTAAGTTAATGGGGATATGAGTGTTATTGAATGTGGTGAAATTTTATTTTTATTCTGTTGTTGATTATACGGGATTTTCTCGTCTTGGGGGTGTTTTTGCTTTGTATATCTGGTTTTCGATTATATCATGACTACATATATACTCATGACACCTCTTCCTATCTATCTACCTATCAATCAATAAATAAGAACTTCAAGCTCTCAAACATCAATTACACACGTAGCGTCTGTTGCCACTTGTAGTCGGTACCCAAGTATTGCTAAATGTCAGCCTTGTACAATTCTTTGAAAAGTTATTGTTTGGCCGAATCTTGCATTCAACCGAATAAATCAATCTTACATCCACGTTAGTACAGCTGCTAACGTATATGTCGTATAAACAGAAGACCCCCAAACTTTTTCGTTTGATCTGCTGACCGATTTAAAATTGACGATATTATTGCTGACCGATCCACAGGTTATGGGATTAATTACGATCGGAATATAAGTAATACGTCAACTATAAGTAACTTATAAGTGGCTAATATACTCAATTTTGTTTATAAAAGGGGTTCATCTAACGAATTTAATATCAAGATCCAAGGGAATGGATTTGTTTTTATTTTACAAAGTTAATACAAGAAGAATCACCAGGTCATATTCGTCCAAGTTGAAGCTAAAGGGAGTATAAAGGTTGATGTCATCACCAAAATGTTTGTGCCATTAACAAAATTGGAGACAACTTAGAAATAGATACATGGAGAAATAGATTCGGCCCATCTTTTCCTTTTCTTTTTTTAACTACCTGGATCCATTTTTAGCATTACGGTAGGAATACTTTTTTTTTCGTTCGATTCATTTGTTTTATTTTATTTATTCGCCTAATTTATTTCGTTTATGTATCCGTCACTTCACAGTGACAAACAGGCGGTCCTAGGAACCTTTCGATTTTGCTTCCCACGTATTCTTTGGTCTTGTGCTCCATTTTCCGAACGCCTTAAACAAAGTAAAAATCTACCAGCCCCCAATCCTTAGAACCTGTCCACTAGGTAGCACCTCCCATGGCACTAAAAGGGATGGTGTCAGAGGCACGCCTTGATGTCTGAGACAAGAACCTTAAAAAAAACGGGCAATTCCTGGATAACTCACCATGCAACCTCAAGTCGTACATGAGTTGAACTTCAGTTTAGAAAAGTTGATCTTCAATACAAAAGAGACAAACTTATTTTTAAAACAATAAAAGAATTCCAAGATATAACATGAGTTTATTTGCGAAGCGTGAAGCGATACAGAATTGGTCCACAAACATAAACTAACGAACAATATAATCACAAAGACAGATAATCAGAAACTAAAACCAGTTCACTCATTGTCCCCCAATAAGAGATCTTGTTGTACGAAGATTGAGGGAAAATGCTTTCATAGATGATTGTATGTTTTCATACACAACAGTGAGGTTATCGCATTTATTGCTTTATCGATTGTTTCTTCGGGGTAAAGCAATCAGTACTCCCTTTGAGTAACTCCGGTTGGTGGTGAAGCCATCATAGTGTCAAATATTTCGACCATTTTGCTCTTCATAGCAGCTTACACTGCGCCCCAGTTTGCTTTATATGATACCGCCTACTTTAACATGCACAGTTTCACTTTGAAATTCCTTTTTTGAATTGAAGTCCGGCTTTTTTAATTTGAAGATCAACTTTGAAAAATCGAAGCTTAAAATCTGAAGTTGTATATTTCCACGCCTACACTATCAAGTGAATGAACGTGGAAGAGTACTTGTGTGCTGTTTGTATGGAAGCCCTTTGGTTGCTGACAAGGGTGAAAAACGAGGAATATACAAGAACTATGAAGTTGTGAACTATGATATTGAAAACATTCAATGCTTCATTAACAAGGGATTTATGGTTGAAATAAATAAATCTTCTGTACAGGGTTCCGTTTGTTTAGTTCTACCAACGAAGTCGGGACAGGAATAAGAATTCATCTGTGTCCGTTCGTCCGTCCGTCCACCCGTCCCTCTGTCCATGATATCTCCAAAAGTGCTCAGTGAATTCTGTGGGGGACCGGCAATGGGCGACAGAATTTCGGGGTAGATCTATGTACAGTTACCTCCCCTACATCGTGGCTGTATGTCCACGCCACACAATATATCCCAAAGTTCCCTGCCTGTCCACTGGCATTTCCGAAAGTTCTTCAAGAATTTCAATGAAATTTTGTAGAGGGACGAGCAATGGGCGACGGAAAGTTTTAATGAACTTTGGAACGGATCCATGCATAGTTATCTCTCCTACATCATAGCTATATGCTCACATCACACAATATCTCCAAAGGTTCTTATTTAATTTCTATGGAAATTTGTGGAAGGGAAGGCAATGAGCTAAAGAAGAAGGAATTAAATTTTGGAGCGTATCCATGTATCATTGTCGTCACTGCATTGTAGCTGTATGTCCACACCAACCATTATATCTAATAGTTAACAATTTATTTCAATGAAATCAAATGGAAGATTGGGCAATAGACTAGAGAACGAGTGATTCAATTAGGGGAAGATTCAAAAGATTTATTATGAATAATTCTGTTTCGATCGCTTGATGACATCACTGTTGGCCTCATTTTGAGCAGAAGTATGTCCTTTTTGCTACTAATTTTGAGCCATATGTGTAGTAAGGACAAAAGGCTTCGCATGAAAAACGTTTTTTCCATCCTGAGAAGTAACTTTTTCACTTCGACGAATAACTGTCTTTCTCATGCAGTAATCTACAGTTAATGATAACGCAGTCTATGTATATGCCCAACCAGAAGAAAGTGTTCATCCGCCGAACGTTCATCTGCTATTTTTCCTGATGTTTGGCTTTTGTGCAAACGGATGAATAACGTTTGTATAATGATAGGGTTGTTTCGAACCAAATGTTTCTGAATTTGCATAACGTTTTTCATTGGAAAAAAGCAAAATGACCCTGACTGAATAGTATATCTAAGATCCCTTAGAAAATTTCTACAAATAGTTTCCATGATGGAGAATTTGAAAACCCCATTGTTTATTTCAAGTTTGCATACAGATGTCAAATGAACAGAGGCTAAATTGAATGCAATTATTAATCCGGATATACTGTGTACACTGATAAAACAATTTCGATGAGTTCCACTTTCAGGTTGATCATATAAACAATAAAGATAGCTAACCGGAAGTAGCTGGACAACATATCCTCATAATGTCAGCCAGGAAGTTCTTTGTTTGTGATGAAACTTATTTTCTGATCTTCAAATTCAATCTTTTGGGGGTTTTTTTCCTGTCAAGTGATACAAAAAATCAAGTGATCTGCTTGGCATATGTGAGCCAATGAATTCAGCTGAAATAATTAAAGTGAATCGTCGCTAAAAAGTGCCATGAGGAAAGATTTTTGTTTTTTATTCAACCACGTGCGTATGATTCATACACGTTAAATGTAATTTGATTTTATCTTAATACTTCATAAACCAAAGTGGAAAGATACATTTTCTAAATTTAGTATGTTACAGTAAGAGAGCATAGTTAAGGCAACGATTACAAATCTCACTGAGAGATTTATCAAATGAGCATAAGTCTGTGTCTCATTAATTTCGAAATAATTCAGTCTTAATAAACGGATTCCGGGTTATAAGTAATTGCAGATACTCTAGTATATAATTTCCCAGTTAGAATTATTAATAAATTCTCTTTTTACAAGTAGGATTCATAATCTTAAGAGTGATTTACTAAAATATTCCCTTAATTGTCCAAATTGAATCGCAATTTACTTTTCTTTCGGGACTAGAGAGCTTATGATCGAAAACACAGTTTATTATTGATTGTAAAAAAAAAGATTTAAATAAAGAAAATTCTTATTCTTTATTTTGATTTTAGAAGGTGGCCCAACTGTAACAACATAACTGCGTGTCAAATCAAAATATTTTTCATTTAATTTCATTCGATGGAAGTATTCTAAACCGATATTATTTTTTTGACTTACTACTTTTCAACTTAAGCTTAACACTATTCATTTCTTCTTCTTTTATCAAACGTCCAGAATAAAGATTTCGAAAACTCATCCCAGAATCTATTCACTTTTTCTTTTCTCCCGACGTGATGCGAGGATTTTTCTAAATTTCAAAGCAAAAATAACATTTCTATTAACGTCTTCCGTGCATAAAAACTTTACCTGAAATAGATTTTTAAAGACTTCATATGGGTAAGGAAGTCCTGTAATTCATTTGAGTGGATTTTTATCATAATCTTTATTCAGGATGTTTAGGAAAATAACAATGCAACTAGAAATTAAGCTCAAGTTGAGTTGTAGTCTTGAAAGATCAAAAATATTGATTTATGATTTTTCATCGAATAAAATCAATCAAGACATATATTTATCTAACACCATATTTTTGAAAAAAAAATCAGTTAAAGGAAATAAAAAAAATCACAAGTGTATAACAAACCTTCTAAGACAAACATTAAGCATTGTTCGTTGACAGCGTGCAACTGTTCAGGTGCCATTGATTATTTGAAACTGTTTGTTGAAGGTTAGCGAAGAAACGGTACTTGTTCTTGCCTCAATGATTGTTTACAGTTTTGATTCAGTTTGCGAACAGTTTTATGCAAACAATATACGAACGATCAAAGAACGCTATCTGGGTGGATGAGAAGTGGTAATAGACAGTATATATACTGGATGGAACCTAACCACGTGACAGACCCGCAGATTGAGAAGCATGCAATGTGCACACGAGATAATCATGCTCAACCTTCCATGGAGAGATCACGAAACAGCACAGCATATCAGGGAGAAAACAAGAGTCCGATACATCATAGTATCCATTAAAAATAAACTTAAATGGCAATTGGCTGGCCATGTTGCAAGAATGGCAGACAACCGATGAACATCACAACTCACAACAGAGGTCACATGCGCAACCGAGGCCGGTAAAATACAAGATGGAGAGACAAACTAGACAAATTCAGAGAGTACTGACTCAGCAACGCCCATGATAGAGAAATGTGATAAATCCTGGGGAAGGTCCATGTCCAACGACAGACGAAAAAAGACTAATGATGATACTTGATTTCAAGCAGTTTTAGTCAATTTTTTTAAGGTTAGAATGTAAAGAACTTTGTGTGTTTGTGGTTGGTTGGTTGGTTGGTAAATTGTGAGTGGGGCTACTTGGCTCTCGGTAAATGTATGCAATTGAGGCAAAGTAAAAACAAAAAAAGACTGAAAAATAACAAAAATTTCAATTTATATTTCTCAATTATAATCATATATTAATCACATCTGCACCAACTAGTCAGAGAACGAACTCGCCTCATCAGATTGAATCAACTATCCCCACTGGTGGAGCAGATTTGTACACTTTTTCCCGAATGTTTAAAAGATGATATAATGAAGTTGACAAACGTTTCAGATTTAAACGACCCATCAAAAGGAAGTCCTGTTTCCATTGAAACTTTTGGTCATTTTTGTGTTTGATTGAATTCATTTCCCAGGAAGTTACTGCAATCCAAGTGAAAAATGTACCAACTTGCCCCGGTCACCTCTATGTCTACAGAATATACTTGAGAGATCTCGACTAATTTCAACGAAATGTTCTAAAAGGATAAGATAGAATTGGGGCGGATCCAGGATTCTTTTTTTTTTTTTGATTGAGAGATATTTTTCATTTTTTTCACACATTCACACAAATATTCATTAATGTTTGTTTATACAATATCTCCAAGAGTTCTCAATGAATTCCAATGGCATTAGGTCGAGGGTTGACCATGGGCTAAGGAAGAATTGCTCAAATTTGGTGGATCCAGGAATTTTTTACCGTTACCTCACCTACATCGTAACTAATATTGAACAGATTTTCATTCAATTTTCACTAACAGTGGCGTTGGCAGAGATATCTAGGTGTATTCGACTGTTCATTAACAAGATTGAGGTTCTTTGTTGAATTTCAATATCACTTGAAGAGATACTGAATGATAATAAATAAGATTTTGTAATGTGGTATTTAAATATACTACCCCTGGTAAAAAGTATGGAATCACCACACTTTAAGGATGTCCATCCAGCTTACTTACTTCATAGCAAATAAACAAATCACAGATATGACAGAAAACGGTTCTTGTTCAATAGCTGAACATTCTTACTTCATGAATAATACCTTGAACAAAGTAGGTTAAATTACTTAAATTCATGGATTATTTTTCTAGATCAAGTGGAAGAAAAATATAGAATCAGTGTCGGGGAAAGAATTATTGAATCAACAAAAAGTCACAATTAGTACTTAGTTACTTCTCCCCAGAATTTTATAACATCTTGAAGTCTTTGAGATACGGACTTTACTAATGAAAAACAATATCCTCCACCATACTCGTTTCAACTTTATCGAATAGCAGTTGACAGATTATATTTGCAGGATGAAGCCTCGTCATGAACCATTTTTTCCCCCTCATAAATTTCGATTCGGATCCAGATTAATATCCAGACCTTTTGCTGGTCATATCATCGAGTTAATATGTCTTCCTTAAAGAAAAGTTTCAACATTTTTTGTTCGATGACGTGATGTATCGTAATTCTGGAAAATGACTTCATCATCACTAAATCTATTTTCTACCGATGGAATAAGAAAAGTGTTAAAAATTTCAATGTATATCTGTGCATCAACTTTTGAGGTAATGACTGTCACCCCCTCCCTGGTCCTTTATCTGACATGCAATCCAATATCGGCAAAATTACTTGTTTTTTTTCACACAATCATTTTCACATATTTCATTGAGACGGCACTGAAAAAAGTTCCCGTATCGTTGCCTTTGCAGATAGGCGATACATCACCGTATATCGCTTTCATCCAATCATCTGCACTCCATGATTGCTTCTTTGTAAATTTGTCTCCTTCTGTTTAGGCGCTGGTGTTTCTTGGTGTTTGGCATTTCTGTATGTAAGTTCCATTTCATTCAGTCGATTTCCCACAGTTTTGTCACAAACATTCACTCCTGTTTCCGCCCATTTATTTTCCATTGGTTTTATTGTGCATTTGCTATTTCCAAGGCACATTGCTTTGAGATTTCTTTATCCTGATGTTTTGACGTCTTCTCGGGTCTGTCTGTATGTTTTCATTTTATGACCTTGCCATTTTGTTTATATTTGCACTAAAATTTAGACGCCTGACTTGGAACAACCAAAATATTTGATCACGCTCAGTTGGATTTCCTTCTCGAAAGAGTTCTATGATACTTTCCATTTTTTCAACTAAGATTTCTCTTGTTGGAGACATGTTTCTTCTCAATTAGCCAAGCCCAACAACCCGTTTAGGTGAGTAAGCACTCCCTTTCAACAACAGAGTAATTTGCATGTTTAAACTTTGGTATTTGTTTTAGAAATGCAAATAACAAGATGATTCCATAATTCACCCCCTAAACGATGAGTGATTCCATAATTCATTTTGATTGATTCGTCAAAATAAAAGTGAGACTTTTTCCCTCCTTTAAAGGATCACAAGTGAAGGGAAACTTTTCGCTCCGTGTAAAGGGTCAAAGGCGATGGGAGGCTTTTCCATCTATCCTTCAAAATTTAAGGGGGACCCCCACCCTTCAAGGGGACAAAAGAGAAAAGGAGACCTTTCTCTCCTCTAATGCGTGAAAGTGAATGAAGACTGGCTTAATAGGGTCAAATATGTAGCGACCCCCCCATCTTTGAAGGATTAAAAGTAAAGGAGGATTTTTCCATTCATTTGGACAGGTCAATGATAATTAGTAACTTTTCCTCCCTTAAGGGGTCAGAAAAGAAGGGTGATTTTTCCAGCTTTCATGGGTCAAAAGTGTAGAGCCCCCCCCCCCTACTCCGAAGGGTCAAAAGTGAATATTAGTTTGTAACTGCATTTTCACTGCCATTATACAATAACCACTTTCACTTTTTGAAGGGGGTCCCTCAGAGACGAAGTTCTGAAAGCTTTGGTCCTTTTCACACCTTAAATATTTTACCCATATTTTACTCCCTAATATTTTACGGGTATTCAGCTAGTAAGGGTATATTACGAATACAGAGATGTTAATGAAAAGGTTTGAATGACCACCAGTAGGCACATTCCAATGTTTAAGTACGGACATATGTTTAGTTGTCTGAAGACATTATCAGATTTCTCTGCAACTTTTTCAGGTCCAAGAGTCAAGTGGAAATATACTTGAATCTTAACAATAAGCATTTCACTGGATTCCTTTGGTCAAAGATGCGCGGCAAAATATGTCCATTTTCCTCTGTATAGAGTTTACTTCAAAGGTTATGTAATTTTATACATTCTCCGTCTTCACGTTACAGCAAAGAAAATAAGTGAATTATCTCCCTTACAACATTTGTTTAATACATCCGTGGTAACCTCCCTTGCATTGTCAGTGATTGTGAAACTATATTATTTTACTATAATTTGATTAATAATTGAATCTCTGCACATGCGCGCGTGTGTGTGTGTGTGTACATGGAACTAACTGCGTAACAGAATTAGTTTTTACACATTTTTTCAAGGAGAAAACAGCCTTTTTTGCGATGTTGTATTTTAGACCCTTCAGATTACAGTAAAACAGGCTGTTTTCATTCTTGAAACGAAGTTTCCAAGGCAGAAAGGTTTTACAATTGATTTTTTATCGTACGATAAGAGCCTGAGACCGAATCACACTATAGACTACCGTCAGTTTAGATACCCAAGTTTCCATGCAGTTTTCAATATGAGTCGCAAATGTCACATGTTTTGCATTCTATGATTCCGTCATATTTTTGATGGATTTTTGCTCATTCTGTAACTGTACATTAGAACATTAGTCAAGGCAATGCAATATTTTGCCGAATCTGGTGGTTAAATTACAATGCACCACACGGACAGAGGAAAACATGTTGGTTCTTGAACAAATCCTAAAGATCATACACGGGGAAATAAAATCTGTGTATGGGGGGGTTAACAGTGTGACGGAATTACCTTTGGCAATGTTTATCCTGGAATCCATCAGCTAGAGATGGCCTCCGTAGTGTGGGGGTCACGATCTTCAAGGCACAGCTCGGTTGATCTGCACGGACTGTTCAAAATGACCCACCATGCCCTGTACGTGTAAAGACGGTTCCGTATGGTGCAGCATAACACACGTTGCCGGTAAAGAATTTGAAAAGAGACAAACGAAGAAAAAAAATGATAAAACCATTCAATACCAGTGAATTTTCACGGATATATTCAAATTTTTCAGATGATATTTTTTTATTTTGAAATAAACCACTGAACTCCATTGCTCCAAATGGCAGGTAGCAGATATATTAATCAGAAAATTTGTTTTCTTTAGGTGGGAGAGTAGATTGTCATGGACAGAGAGACATGAAAAGTCACTCTGCCCATTATGTAGATAAAATGAGCGAAAAAAAAGGAAGAAAAAAGTGATACGTTTTCGATTTAGAAGGGAGGTAACTCGATATTGATACTTTTGAGAGTTATCCTTCTTATTTTTATTTTTATTTTTTTTTTCTTCCTATATCAGTCTCTTCAGGTCCATTGATGAACATATAATAGACCTTCCTCGAATAAAAGTTAGACATGTTGGGGTGATGGGCCTTACCTTGCCACGCTGGCATATAACATGTTATAGGGGGTAGTGGAAAGATGAAAACATGTCTTCCCCAAGGGCATGTGAGAAGTGAATGCAAACTATCTCAGCCAGAGTTACAATTAATTTAATGTTCTTTTTCTGTTTTGTTTTTTGTTGTTTTTTTTTTCTTGTTTCAGTTTATGTAATCAAGCTTTTCTTGTATTTCAGGTTGATTCTTAGTTACTGTGCGTAAAATGGAAATAACTCCAATTAGCCTTAAATTATTATCTTCCCCGTGTAATTCGATGATATATGCTTCAACAAGTACAGGAAAAAAAACTTATTTCCATACAAACTTTCAACTTTTCACACACTAGCCCACTCAAAGTTAAGAACGCCTAACAAATAAAAACAATTTGATTTATTCAAAGCAACAATATAAATAATGTATTTGCTTCCATTTTTCTCTAAAGGGAGAGATAATCTTTACTTCGTTTTAAAACTGACAAGTGTTATCTCAATTTTACACACGGAAACTAGGAATTTACCGTATTTTCTGTGCATTTGTACAAAAGAAACTGGAATTTCTTTGCAATGATGGTGCAGTCTGCAGGCAAAAATGACTAGAAGTTATACCTCAGGCAATTTCTTTTTCTTACAAGAGACAGAGATGATTTTGGATCAACAAGTATATTTTTCAACTAAATTTTGATCAAAAAAGCTTTTACCTGAAAAATGAGATTGATCCAAAACGTATGTCTGTCTATAGTAATTGAAATTTTCTTCATCCCCTTCTTCATTAAAAAAATATATATATGGTCATGGGCACCAACTAACACTTTTCTGGGGTGAAGGGGGCAAAACGATATATTCAGGATATATCTTAGCGATAACCCAGTTACCAACAAATGATAATACAGTCCTTCTACATGTGTATATTAAGTTGGGGTAACGGAGACTGATTGTCCAGCACCTTTATCCTTTATTGACTGAAAGGTTCCAGCTTTCAAACCTCACTCACTCTAGGGGAGTTCGTTTTTGAAAATCCACCCATAATAACACAGAGTCTATGTTTACATTCAGCCAGATATTAATGATCTGATTTCCATTCATATATATATATATATATATATATATATATATAATACTAATGTGACATCTAAGTAACTTTACTGAGGTATTGAATTAAAGGTACCTTAAAATGCACTAATTTAGAGAATTCAAAAATGTCCACATGATCTGCAACTGAACAATAAAAGAGAGTGGTTGGCATTTATGTTCTCTCTAATAATAATGATCTGATTTCCATTCATCCATGTATATGATATCAAAATTCTGATTCTATTTATCAGTATGCGACTTCTAAGAAGCTGAAACACTGCATTATAGCTAGAGGTATTGAATTGAATTACCCCTAAGAAAATTTTTTTAATTTTTCTGATATGATTTTGGTCTCTTATTGGAGCTAAAGGCTCCTTTTAGACCTTCAACAAGAACTAGCTAAAAATCTTATTCATTGCTAGCATGAATTAAATTTTGACTTCCTGGTAGAAGTGGGACCCAAGGCATATTATGCGTAAAAGACTATAAGTCAATACTCTTGCAAGATTTCATTTTTTTGAATTTGGATGTCCAGGCATACACAAAAGAAAATTCCTCAAGAAAATAATAATTTTATAAAAACCATAATAAATAGAACAGTTATATTAATATAAAACAATTTAATAACAATAATTTGATACACAATTTTACACGTTATTTCATAATTTATTTTAATACAAAACAATTCAATAATTTCATACACAATTTCATAATTTATCTTAATAGTTCATTTTATTAAAATAAATAATTTATTTCAATACAAAATGTAATTATTTTCAAAATAATATTTTTTATCTAATTCAATTTAATCATTTTATTTTTATTTAATTTTAAAGCAAAACACACAATAAGGCATAAGGTACATTCCTGCAATGTACCATTAGGTTTCATCCTTCTATCTCAAGATACCACAGAAATTGATCAGTTTATGAGAGAAGCATAATCAATTGCGTCCCCACCAAAATCTCAAATCTTTGTCGATCATTTTTTCTTTTTATATCATAATCATGTCGATGTGGAGGACCAAATGATACCTTTCCCAGGGGCACCAAATTTGGACAGACAATAATGACAGAAAAAACAGCAGAATGAGGACATTTCATCCTCACACTTCGATGGTGACGGCATTCTGGACCACCTTGTTTAGGACATCCATCTGAAGAAGGCTACAGCAGCTGAAACGTTGAACAGAGATGGGGACAACCGTCCAAAAATACTTAAATACCAAGTTACCACTGTTTTATCATTTACGGACATCAATTTAGCATGGTTCATGGTAGGAATCTCGTGGGACCACAGCAATAGCAGTTATATCGACTTTTGAAAACCCAGCTTCTGTGCCTCTTGAGCAGAGGCTTTCCAAAAATGGCAAAGTAATGAATCACGAAAAATATCATTTCTAAAAAGTGTGTCATCAATGTGAAAAGTTTTGAAAGCTCTAGAGTTTCCCTTTCAATATAAGTCCAATCCATGCGGGAGTGAAAATAGAAATTTTTATTCTTTTATGGACTGGACAGCACTGTTTCACTTGTCCACATCCAGTCTTCACCTCTCCTTGCTCAGTATCACAGAAGTTGCACCTAAAGCTCGATGCCAAATATTTCCCCCCTCCCAGGAATCTCTTGCTGGCTCAAATGTTCGACAATGCCTTGACATTTCATCCAAATCCATGTTGAAATTAAAATGTAATGAAAAGCAACTAAGACATCAAGGTGAAGGTAAATATAATATGAAAAAAAGATTTCAATAAGGATGAGAAAGTATTTGTGATTTTTTTGGTGTGAAGTGGATTGAATTTTAGAATTCAAAAATGTTGCATGACGGCAATAGATACGAATCATACAAACTTTTATTTGTAAATTGAAAAAAAAAAAAAAATTTCACAATCAAAAAGAAATCAAATCAAACTAAAATTAGAGACAAAGATTTGAAAATAAAATAACACGTCTTTTTACGCTTATTACGTCCTGGGCCCCACTATTACCAGAATACCGACTTCCCTTCACATTTTCCAAATGCTCAATCAGATATCTTATGTGAATCACCACATCAAGGAGAGTTTCTGGGATCAACCCCATCAAAATCTATCCTATTGACATTACCTATGTTCCCGTAGATCAAACTACTCAAACAGTGATTTTGAAACTGGCGTCTGCAAACCACTCGGGGTCCGACAGATAATCCTCAGGGTGCCCACAGCAGTATTCCCTCCGAACTTGACATGGCAAATCTTGTGGCAGAGATATATCATCACCCATTTACTAGCAATTGGAAAAGATGATTATTGTACACAGACCGGAGCCATATGTTAGAATTCAAATAAATGTAATCCATTTAGAATTAATACGCTTATTAAAAGGTCAAAAATTTATCCTTGTAGTTAATTGATTGCAGTCTGAGAACCAAACGCTAAAAATAGAGGTCCAACGGAATATTTCCTTTATAGAAGTTTCACAACTGTTCTAGAATATTGCTGCATTCTATTGTTGAAGGCTCCTTATTTTCAGCTATGATGATCATCGAGTTGAAAATGCTTGATGTAGCAATTATTGCTTTAATTGAACTTTTTATAGGAACTTTCTAAAACTTTCTTCTTTTGTACATGAAATTTTAAAGCTCTATTCACTTTTAAATGCAATGTAAGTCGACAGTCATGAGAATGGCAGAAATTCCATCTTAAGACCCGATCTGAATGGGTTAACAGCATTTGTAAAGAATCAAAAATGGTTAAAAGAGACATAGACTGTGTTCCTAAAACAGAAAGAAAGCTGTTATCTTAATAAGAGGGTGAGGATAATAAGAGAGAAGGAAAAAATCATTTTTTTCTATCACCCATGTTATATTCTTTTCAAAAATCAATTCCCAAGATAAAAAAATAGAATACAAGGAAAGTAAAAAAGAGAAAGCAGACTGAACAGTGTTTATAACTAATGTATACACTTCATAACTTTTCCTTTGTCAATGAATTATAATGAATTTCAGGCAATATTTTTCCTTTCATTTTTGATACAATGATTATTTTTGTTTCAGACATTTTAATGGGGATTAATTTGAAAAATCAATTGGAAAGCAAATATTTGAAAATATTTTCATTACAGAAACAAATGTTGCCATATATATATATATATATATATATCAATCACAGATTTTGAACAAAGTTCTCTTTCGAGCTCTATAGCAGATTTTCAAATAGTTTCTACTTGTGTCTGAATACTTTTTCTCCAGGTAATTATATTCTTTTCATGTAAAGGCACTCTATTCATCAAAGCTTTTTTTAGATTCACAAATTGCACATCAAAATAGATTATCTGTATTAATTTCAGAGACATTTATGCAATGGAAGCATACAAGAAACATTTTTTTAAATGTTTTTTTTTCACCCCTTTGTATTTCAAGCAAACATTCTGATTCTGAAGTGAAGATGAAAGAAATTACTCAACTAAAAGGCCATCATCATCATTATCATCATCATCGTTTGTCTTTCAAAGTCAATGATGACCTTGACCTCAGTTCTCAGATGTAGTGCATCACAAAGTCTGAAGTAAAGACTTGCACTCGACTAGGATTAGAGTGACAGTCAGTTGCACACCGGCGGCCTCACTCTTTCATCCCTGTCCGTTCGGGTCAAGTGACAAGACTGTCAGGACCGGTGGAGACAGACCGGAATGCAATGAATGACCAGGACGTTCTACAAGTCATACTGTGATCTTCACTCTCCACAATATGTTGCTAACTTTGAGGATGCCCCACTCTCTGGCTTGGAATCAAGAGTTATCCAACTCAAAGACTAGAGAGCCCTGTCTGCCCCAGCTATTTACTCATAGCTGATAGTGAGAGGAAGAAAGATAGATTCCTGCCTTTCCTAAGGTTATTACTGTGAAGTGAGCATGAACTCAGTTTCGCCAATTTCATTCTCTATGCTGTCAACTATTAAACCATCCAGACTTCCCCACCCAAAAAGTAACAAGTAATAGGCTTAGTAGCAAACATTTAAGAAACAAGTTTTTTTTCAAGTTACAAACCAAGGTATAAATGTGCACACCATGAGTTCAATTGATAAGTATACATTTATCTATAAGTACACAGCTTGCAGAGTGGTTATATATTTTGATGTAGGCTCCACACAATATTGTAGTGTCTGCATCCTACCAAAGTTGGTGTGATGAGACTATACAAATTAGCAAATACTGTAGATTCTTGAATATGAGACAAGGTTTTGGTTTGTTTTGTTTTTTGTTTTTTTACAAGAAAACTAATGGCCTAAAATCAGTAGTTCGACTTATGCACAGGTTAGTCAAAATGACCAGTACTTTTGCCTATGAGCATATGATCGAGGGATAATGCCTGTTGTTTTAACTCAATTCATGGCTTCGTTGTTAAAAGCTATTTAGTTAGTATACAGTGCATATTATTTAATATTCATTTTAGATCATTTGTCAAGGTAGATTCATCATCACTGATGGGAATTTCACTTTTACGACTGGACAACAATAATGGATATGTTCAAGATGAAGGAAATTCATGTTTCGCTGACAGTTGAACAAGTACGATAAACAGTGATTTTCTATAATCTTCAAGGAACATCTTTTATGATGAGGTGATGGCAAAATAACGGACTCAGTCGATTTCATGAAATTTTATGCTCAAATCAGAACTTGTCTTATACTTACTGTCGTCTCATATTCAAGAATCTACAGTGATTCAAATCCTATGCGGTTATGTTTTTAAAGATTCTCCTTCAAGTACCAAGTCCCTTCAGGACATTGACAATCATGGCTCTCCATATTTTCCTTTCCCCTGTCGCACTCAGCAACTCCTTATGTTCAAAACCTACTGAGTTAAAGAGGGGAGAAAAAAAAAAAAAAAAAAAAAAAAAAATCAAACAATAACCTGACATTCAGACTCCTGCACACATCTTTGTCACACACACATATACAAAAAAAAAAGATGAAGATATAAAGGATGAAATATTTTATTGCATCAACTCATGCCTTTTTTTGCCTATCAGAAGAAGAAAGAGAGAATTCAATCAAAATGGCATACAAATTAGCAATGTCTTCATAGAAAACACATTTCTTGTAATCCAGTAGCAGATATGACAATTATCAACTGGATGAAAGAGTAGGTGGGTTAAAAACATAAAAAAATAAGAAATTCAAGTCATTTTGTACCTTCACTGATTTGGGCTTAAATATAGTTACTTAGTAACACTAACTTTGCTGAAAATATGCTATATATATATATGTATATATATATATAAATATATATATATACATGAACACATACGTTCCCCCTCCTATCCACAAGTAGAGCAATCCTACAAAAGCAGAAATAGCGTACAGTGAAGAAAGAATTACCATTAATCCATAAGGATTTTCGAATCATTCCTAAACCCGAATGATAACCCTGCATGAGATTTTTGCCACAAGTGACAGTGCTGCTATGATCGCAGTAAAGTATGACTTCAATTTTGAAAGTGCACGTAGGTTTAAAGCAGGTTTGCATGAGGTTTAGAATGCCAGCAAAACTGAATGATAGAAAAATACATGAGGCGAAGCAGTCATGCATACTGTCGTATTTCAAGCTTTCCACATCAGCCGCAGCATACTACAAACCTCAACCTTTGACATTGAGATAGGCAGACACACAAAAAAAAATTTCAAAAAAAAGTTATTTTGGGGTTCTGGGAACATTCAATTTTTCTCTATATGAATTAATGGTAATTACTTCTTAGCTTTATACCATATTGGATAATGAGGGGAAACCAGTAATAATATAGGTCTTGGGGCCAAAACAACTCTTGTAGAGTTCCAATCCAAGACTATTATCCCCAACTTTAATAAGTATATGATAGATTTCCCCATATCTGCTAGAAAAGAACATAAATCAGCACCATAAAATAAAGTTACAGTGTAGTCAAAAGGTTCAAATTACATGAACAGTCAATTCTTTTGTTGTTATTCAACTATTCAGTGTACATAAATACACTTTTCTCAGTGTGTCCCCCATATTGTTTTTTTGGTATAATCACTCTAAAATACAACCCCTTAAATTATAGTCTTCAAAATGAATCATTTCCAAAACATCCATTAGTAGTAGTTAAAAATTGATTTAATCTCAAGACCACTGCTGCTTTTATCCACATAAATGACTAGAATGATAAAATATACAATCGGTAAAAACCTTAGTAGATAGCAGATTAGGTCTTTCTCTGATTGAAATCAAAAAAGTTTTCTAAATTAAAGTGTACCCGCTATTTTGATAAAACCAAGATCCCCCCTTCTTCTCTCTTTCTCTCTCTTTCTAAACTGACACAGCAACTTGGTGTGAGATAATTTGCATGAACAGCAGATGGGAGGTAACAAGAGTTCCACTAAATCATTATCTTTCCACTAACCAACTGCAATCATAGACCAACTTAGGGAATGCATTTTTATCAGTAACATTAAAAACCTGAAATGAACCACAAATTGGACTCAAATTCAAACATAAAAGTGAGATAGCTTAAAATAGTAAACAAAATTGAATACAATTATTGGCTATAAATTTTTTCAATTATTTAAGATTCAATCAAAAAAAGCTTAAAAAGCTAGAATCTGAATTTCCTCTACCCTTAATATTAGAAAATAGGCTAATGGTTTTTTTTTAATCAAATATCAGAAATGAAATAGTTAAAATGTCAATTAGAATTACCGAGAAAAAACTTGAAATGTAATTTTTTTTTTAAGTGGGTGACTAAGTTTTCAAAATTGGAAAAAATAATCTTTATGATAAAAAAATGATAAATAAACATAAATCATGAATTAAAATTAAATTTTTTTTTTTAAAAAGATTTTACCATCAATCATTTGAGTTAACATAAGTTGTATTACCAAGAAACCTCACTGATATAATGTTAATTTCAATAGATTCCAACTATCAATGGAACAGTATAGCTTTGTCCCTCCAGTTGAAAGAGGAATTTATTGGCTGTACAGCTTCTGATTCAATTGCGGTTCAACTTTAAAGACAGTCCCCAAGTGATTAAAAGACCTCCTGCAGAATGGTGAAAACATATTGACTTCAATTTAACATAAAATAATAAATATTGTCCTGAATTTTCAGTGCCTTTACCATTTATATTTCTGTAAATAGCAGTAGTATCTTGGGTTTTTTTGGTTTTTTTGGTTTCCACCAGAATCATTTCAGAAATCATTTCAATAATTTATCTTCACAGGTGCAAGAAAAAAAATTTCTTTAAATCAATTTCAAGCATAGGTCAAAAAATTTGAAAATGCCTTCACAGCTATACACATTATTTGAGGAAAAATCTTACCTTTATAATAGAGTCGAACTTTCATTGCAAAAAATGATTGTATTTTAACATCTTAGATTATCAATACATAACCATTTATACTATTCATTAAATTTCAGGTGACAAATTTTTACAACTCAATTGTTTGTTTGACCAGCACTCTGGTGTTTATGGCTCAACTTAATGATTTACTTCAATATTCAAATTTTTTAGAGACATTATTTCTCTTTAGAAAAGTATTTCTGATCTTCATATAGCAATCAAATGAATTCACATAGTTACCTGAGGAGGAATAAGTCATATTCAAAATTTATTGTTCAAATCCAATAAAAAAATGCTAAAGAAACCATTGAGTAATCAATACAAAACCACCTGATACTGGACAGGTGGAGAAATTGTTTAATAACCTGAAGAAAATATAAATGGTTGAAGGTGTTAAATATTTGATAAGAATATTTTTCACCTACTGTCAGCAGTCAATGAATGTGTATGTATATATCTTTAATTGAATACTTTCGCATATGCCACTGAGTCAATAATACACTGACAATTAGTAATAAATCAAAATATTCAAGAAAAGAGATATAATTGATAATGGGGAAGTATAATACCAGCTATAGAATTTCTTTCAAAATATTTACTTTTTAACCTGAGGGTATTGTTACCAGTTTACTTCTTATTCCAATAGCAAAAAATAATTTTAATCAAATGAAATAAAACGAATTATTTTTCAAGTATCGACTCCAGAAAATAAAGATCTATAACAACGTTAGTTAAAAATCAAAATAGAAGTCTACTTAAAAAAAGGAAAATCTTACATTTAGATTTCATATAAACACTGTATTCAGAAAAAAAAAAAAAACAAATAAGACTTTCTATAATGCAAATGGCCGTACGTTGCAAAGTTATTCCCCCTTACATATAAAATTTATTGAGGTTTTCATTACAATTTCTGATGCCCTGTTACTTGACTTGAAATTAAATGTTCCTCTGTACTGGTCAGATAGTAACATTTTTTTAAGTTTCATACATTTTTATAATTTGAATAAGTATTTCTAATGTAAATTGTTTAAGGAGATGCCCATAGAAGCACTTTTATTTGATGAATAAAATTTTTAAATGAATTGAAATTTGGAAGTTATTAATATCACATAGCCAATACATTTTACCGGGCAAATGTGCTATAATTTTCAAGAACAGATAAAATTATAAGATTTTAAATAATCCCAACCAATTTTCTCGGTGAAAGTATCTGAATCTCTCTCATAATCTAGGGTTTTGAAAAGGGATTAATTCAGATAACAGATTGAACCAAATTTTAATATAATGCAGATTTTTGTAATTATCTCAATGGTTCCCGAAGTGAAATATTCATGAACTGTCAATTATTTCCTAATGATTTAACCGTAGATACAATGATTACATAATTTCCCCAATAAAATGCATAGGAGACTTGAAAATTTATCTACAATCTTGAAGAGATGCAAAGATATTAACAATTATTAATTCTTAAGACTCTTTTGAGATTTTTTATCGTTTCATATAATTTAATGCCCAACATACAATCTTTTTATCAAAAAAATCTCTAATGTTCAACTGTTATACTTTTGATAAAATTAAGATGCACGTATATTATTAAATAGGATCAAATTCTTTGAATGTTAACCTATGAAATACTGAAATGTTAACCTTTGAGATAAAAACTGCCATAACACCCAAAATAAATAAAAAAAGTCAAAACAATCAGTGGATATCCTGTCAAATGTTTCAACACTTGTGAACCCATTGAAATGAATTGCAAGACCCAAGAAATCATGGATAAAGAAAGACTTAAATAAAAGAAAAAAAAAAAAAAAAATGCTGCTGTTCTTTTTTGTTCAAAACAATAATCCACAATATCATGTCCAGGCAGGATCGAACTCAATCAGCCGAGCAACACTCCACATCAAGCTGATGTCATTTGTTCTTTTAGCAAGATGATTTTTTTCTCTCTTTCTATTTCATGACGACTGGGCTTTCATAGCCGTCCACAGATCCAGAATTAATTGGCTCATGAGGTGCTGGAATCAGTACCTCTGGTGTTTGGACATTTTCTGGTTTGGGATTTCTCGTATCATCTCCTTCCGAAATTAGCTCAGCAGTAGTAGCAACAGTCTTAGACATTGACAATGGTTCAATTGAGTTTCCATTGCCAGTGAAATTGTTTTTATCCAAGGTGTCCAGGGACAATGCTGCCAGCTCTGGGGAAGCTTGTTCAGAAACTGTATCCTCAGAGGTGATTGTTGCAGAGGAAGACACTGTTGAATCAGCCTCGGTAGAAGGCTCCACACCATTTTCAGTAGAATCAGGGGTCCCTGCTTCTTCTGTTTCTGTGTAATATGGCGAGACCTTCTGGTGGCACATGGGGCAAGCATCTTTCACATAAAGCCACTTGCGCAGACAAAGAGCATGGAAATAATGGTTGCATTTGGTGATACGAGCAATGGTCATTTCTTGAAAGCAGATTGCACACACATCACTGTGAGCAAGCAGTTGCTCTTCAGTGGCACAAGGCAGCGATTCAAGCATTTTGACTGCCTCTCTCCGTTGCAGAAAACTCTTCCACCCAATCTGCAGTCTTTGCCAAACATTAAAGTAACAGTGAATAATCAAGATGGACGAGTTTATCCAGCTCCATTCACCAAATAGGGTTTCTTTGACACCATAACATACAACGAATACAGCCACAATGAATTCAACCACTCGGGTCATTGAGCGTGCATAATATATGACATCATCCAAAGATTCCCACGGTTCATTGCGGACAAAGTCATACATAAAGAGAACATAGATGGACAGTGATCCGATGACCTGTACAGATGTGAGAAGACAACTGGAGATGATGACAAGAAGCCAGAAGTCTAAGTCAAGGTACTGGCAGATCATATAAGTCATATAAAGAGGGAACATCCAGAGGAAAGTACAAAGTGCCACAGCTCTAAGATGTTTAAAAATACTGCCATTACGAGAGGCACTAAGGGTCAGAAGGATGGGGTCAGTCATTTCATACATCGACTGAATAAGGGAAGAGGCTACGATGAAAAGAAGGATGCTCATAAGGAAAGCGCGTTGCAAGGGTCGCAAGTCCAAGAGTCCAGTTTGCATAGCTATCAGCAGCATAGTAAATCCCTCGGTCCAACCACGCATGCCATCGTTATCGTGACCTATGCCTTCCCACCCTTGTAAATAAAGCTTGGTAAGGGTGAGGATATAATAAGAAGCATAAGATATGGTGACACAAAGAGCGAAGAGACTAACAGGTGTGGCACAACATTCACCAATGCTAGCCAGTACCATCACGAGCCAGCCTTCCTGGATAATAGGGTTATTTTCAGCACTCAGGTAGATGTAAAGTTGGGTACAGAACAAGACCATCCAAAAGAGAAGTAACTGGGTAGGTAGCATAATGGTATGCCAGAAAGATATCACGATCGGTAACCAGCCAGTGGCATTGATGATCTGCCAAATGCGTTTAATCTCTGATTTCACAAAGTCCAAGGTGTTGCTCAGGCCGTTAAAGAGGTGTACGAGAATAACGGAGATGATGAGTGTCGAGGCAACATTGTGTACGGAGTTGAGGTTTTCCACGGGGACACCAGCCAGGTGAGCAAGCATTGGAGTGGAGAAGGCAAGAGTTAGATATTTGGTCCAGTTCCTTATATTTACTAAGTAGGCAATTAGGGCCCCAATTAACCACTGGACACATAAGTACAAGAGGAGTTTTTGTACTCGTGAGGAGTCGTCAGGCAAGTCATTGAAAGGTGACCTATCAAGGCCAGAAGCTTTCTCATCTTCCACATACGAGAAAGATACGTGATATCCAACAACAAGTAGAATTGCACTAACCAGGTACATATAAAAATTGACCAGTTTTTTTAATGGAAGAACTGCAAGAGTTATGGCCAAGATGAAAGCTGCAAAGACAGAAAAGAAGAAAAGATTTCAGCATGAAAATATTTATAAAAAATAACTTTCAGAAATACAAAGTAAATTATGTAAATGGAAGTAATTTCTTTTTGTTTCTGTGTTCTTTGACATTCACTTTATAATTATTCTTGAAATACTAAAAATTTTATTTCTTGAAAAACTTTTTACAAATTCTTTTAAACATAGGTCCATCTTGTGTATTGTTTTTAGTGATGGATACCTTTGATGTTCACATTACGAATGTTTGGGCTATTTCCAACACCCTGATTGTTAAACCATCAATATCAACCATTTCTAGACCTGATCGAACTTTTCCAAATTTACTTGGATCGGCAGACACCAGCCCAGTTAGAATCAATAAAATTCATTTCTCAGATAAGCTTAGTCATAACAGTCGAGTATTTCTGAAATATAATCATTATTGAATAGAGACGATAAATTCTTGAATTCATTTTGCTGTTTACAATGGATTCTTATTTCTGGATATTTTTTTTTTAAGGGAAAAGCAAAAGAATTTCTTTAAACTGTTTCTACTCATCTTGTCTGTTAATAAATCACAATGTTTCTTGTGGTAGCCATTTTTTTCTTCCTCAAATAAGAACTGAAGAATCAGTTGGTTTTTGTGCTTGGCTTGGTTTCAATTTAATAACTAATTCAATAAACAGATTGCTTCTCCACTAAAAGGCTGCATCAGAAATATAGATCTAGGATTACTTTGTTGATTTATAAAATGTTTGGTTATTGAAAGCTTCCACATTTTCCAAATGATCTGTTATGCGAAGTTCAGTGAATCTTAGAATATATTTTCCTATTCTGCCTTTCTTCAATTTGAGAATTTCTGAATTTTTTCATTCATAATTCATGACTGTTGGTTACTGAAGTGAACTAAGTTAACCCAATTCCTACTTAAAATGCATCTATATTTAATATTTACATTACCAGGAAGATTTAGTATAAAATACTGATTGATGTGGTTTTGTTTTTATATTTGTTCTGTTTTGACAAGGAGTGAAGAGATGTTTACATAGGTAGATGTGAAACATTATCAACATCTACTTGGAAAGAAAAAAAAATCTTCCTTAGATAGAATTCTCATATATGTTCTGATGATTGTCATTGTAGAGTAAAATTGTTAAACAATGGTATTTCAGGTAAGTTACAAAAAGCTGTTTTCTACTTCTCACTAATCAACCCAATAAATTGTGTTATGAAATAAGGAAAATAGATCAATGCAAGTATTACCAGAGTTAACCCCTGAGAATATCAAGACTATAGTACAGCTTTTGGTTGATGATAAACACTGTCAAAGTAGGAATAAATCTACTCAGTGCAGTACAAGAATACATTGGTTAGTGTGGGTTTTGATGTAGTATGTTTAGGGTACTGCAGTAACAAATAATATAGAAGCTGAAAACTAAAACATTAAATGATAAGGTTTTGAATTCAGAAGATTTTGGAACGAATTAACTTCACTAATCAAGGTATTCCTGTATATCATTCCTAATTTTTCTAACACATTATCATTCATTGTGAGCATTGAAGTCCTAGTCTCTTACAGGTTATGAGTCCCAATACAATGGTGATAATTATTTAAGAACCAATTACCACTGACGAACATTGTTCTCCAACTACCATCATGGCATCAAGGTGTAAAGGGGTGTAACAGTTACCAACATGGAAAACAGAACTGGCAGACTAAGTTGGAATTACAGCCAAGGCTGTTCACATTTACTTGGCACCAACGTCTTTGGGAAAAGCATGAATCCACCCACCTCCTGCCAGCTATGGGTAAATAGTAGGGCAGTTGGAACCCTTCAGCCTAGTAAGGCATTTCATCTAAGAGAAGATTAGGCAGAAAAACTACAGCTTGACAGTCACCAAAGCTGGGCCTAAGCCTAGGTAAAGAAAGAGGGCTGAGTATTGGGCTAGAAACTGCGCCTTGGAAAAACTAACTTGCTACTGAAACTGCAGGAAATGTTTGTAGCCCTTTTTCCACAAGGTGTCTATAGGAATAAGCAAATCAACACGTCATGCCAGTAACAAGACGATGGTAAACATGACAGGCAGATCAGAGTGAGGGTTGGATTCCCCAAAGCATTAGTGCAACAGAGATAAGAAGGTACAACTGGAATTGGAACTCAGTTTTCTGATCGGTTAACCTTTTGCACTTCAGAATATCATCAAAGATTTGATCTCTTAGTGGATAGGTAGTACAAAGTTAAATTTCTGAGCCAGGAGTTAAGCATTTAGCAATGCTGATATATAAATAAATTCTCCATGAAAACAATAACTGAACCATTCATTTTAGTGAGAAAAGCCTCAAACTTCACATGATAAGTACGTAACACCCCAGGGTGTAACATTTTTGGACTGAAAGCCAAGCAAAATTTACCACTGCAACAAAGTACTGCTGATGTCAAAAATACCCCACATCAAAATGAGGCTCACATCATCAACGTTTTATTTTGGATGAAATATTCTGCAGTATTTCTAGAGGCCAGTGATAGAGAGTGCAGCCAGTGTATCGCACAGGGGTCGAGAGGAGCCTGAGAGTTTTTTGTGTACAGCTACCATAGCCAATGAAAACAGGAGTTATTTAATGGTAAAAAAGAAAATATTCCTTACTTCATATATCAAATATCTAGGTATAACTTCCAAATTATTAAATGGTTCAGCTCATTGTTTAGAGCTGGTAATCTAACTTGGAAGTTTCATGGAATGCTTTAAACTAAACCATATCTAACTATTCATGAACCTTCATCTTTTAATAAGGCAACATTCTCTTCCTCCTTGTTGTATGGATGTCAAGTGCAGAGGCCTTTACTAAAGAAAATTGAAACTCTTCAAAGTGCAGCAATAAAAATTACAGCTCATAATGATAATACTATAAAAAACATAAAAAGTTTAAATGATCTAAAAATCTAGTAGCCATATTCGTCCATGTTCTGAGGGTATCGAATTACTAACCAAACAAATTATACACCAAAAGATAATTTTATTTAGAATCAGAACATCAATGTTAAGAAAACATTTCCAGTCATATGTCCATGGAATTGGGGGTACTGTGTAAATACTTCTCAATCCATACAAGGGTTGAGAATAATAGTAGCTTAGATGAAATTTCAAGTTGAATTGTTCAAACCTCAAAAACAAAGTGTGAAAATGTGCATAATGGTAAAATTTTTATGCTCTTTGATATGAAAACAAGACACACAATCTGACCCAAACTGTGATGGCCATCTTGATCTCAAAATGGCCGCCATATAAACACAAAATTTGCAAAATAAAATAATGGAAATTTCAGCCAGAATTGTTGAAAAAGTGAAAAAAGCATGAAAACCTGCATAATAGTAAGTTTTTCATTGCTCTTTCATATGAAGACAAGACACTCAAAATCTGATGGAAGTTGTAGTCGCAATTATGATTTCAAAATAACCACCATAAAAAAATCCAACAAAATTTTTTTTAAATTGAATTGCCATATTTGTTTGTTGGAATTCCAACCAGAATAATTGAAAAAGGTGAATATAGAAAAAAAAAAAAAAAAAAAAGAATTGTTAAAATTTGCACACTGGTAGATTTTCCTATGCTCTTCTATATAAAAAGAGCAAACATTTGGGGCTTTTTCACAGCACTTTCATAAAAAACAAGAAACAATCTGGCGAAAAATTGAGGCTGTCATAATAATTTCAAAATGGCCACCATAGAAAAACAGAATTTGCAAAATAAATCTTAAATTTCAGCCAGAATTTTTCAAAATGTGAAAAAGACCGCAAAACTTATATACTGGTAGAATTTTCAATGTTTTTTCATATCAAAACGAGATACACATGATCTGACCTAAATTCTGCCTACTATCTTAATTTTGAAATGGCTACCATGAAGAAAGAGAGAAAAAAAAATTACATTACAGTACAATAATATAATACTTCAACCAGAAGAGTTCAAAAGGGGAAAAGTATCTATTTTCATATAAAAACAGAATAAACATGTTCTCTTGATTTTAAATTGGCCACTATGGAAAAACAGAATTAGCGATACAAAATTATTGAAATATCTGCTATAAATTTTCAAAATGTGAAAAAAAATAGAAAATCTTGTATACTGGTAGATTTTTTTTAATGCAATTTTGATTACCAGTGGATGGTTTTATAAGGAGACATATCAAACTAAGATACATACAATCTGACCAATATTGGGGCCACCATCAATTTCAAAATAATTACCATGGAAAAAAAAAGAAAGAGAAACAAAAAAAAACAATACAGTACAGTACAATACTTGAAATTTCAACCAGAGGAATTCCTAGAGGGGAAAAAAGCATGAATCCTTGCATAACGGCAGATTTTTTAGGGCTTTTTCCTATAAAAACACATAATCTGAGAAAAAATGCAGCCACCATATTGATTACCAAATTGTCACCACAGAATGAACATAATTTGCAATATACATTAATTGTAATTTCAACCAAAATTGTGTGAAGAATGAAAAAGACTTGAAAACTATTGGATTTTTTTATGCTCTTCCATATGAAAACAAGATAAGTATGATCTAAGCAAAATGAAGCCACCATCTTAATTTCAAAATGGCTGCAAGGAAAAAATTTGCAGGATAGATTTGAGGAAATTTCAATCAGAATTCTTCAAAATGTGAAAAAAAGAAAAATAAGTATGGAAACTTACATACTGGTAGATTTTTTTTATGCTGCTTTGTATGAAAACAGGACAAACATGATCTAAGCAAAACAAAATTTGCAATATTGATCAATATTAATTTCAACTAAATGTTTTCAAAATGGGGAAAAAGTGTGAAACCATCACTCTCATGAAATTTTCAAGTCCTCTGATCCAAATTCCAGCTTGGTACTTGGCTGTAGAACCATGTTGTTGCAATGGATTTCTGCATGGTGGAAGTGTCTCAAAGGAAATCTTCTCTTCATTCGATAGTACAAACTGTATGTGATAACATCTACAGAAAATAGTGAGTTGAACAGAGATTTCAAAAACTGAAAACAAATGGTCATCAACACGAAACATGTTTCCAAAATGGGCAAATATTTTACATAATCTGAACTTGAGCTCATGATAGAAAATCGTTTTATTTTTCCTTTGCAAGCAAATGAACTGATAGTGTAACACCCCCCCCCAAACTGTGTAAACTAATGAGAGATTTAAGGAACCATTTCCTTTGAACAACCAGATTTGTTGTACTTTTCATTATTTCAAGTTGCAACAGAAGTGATGTAGATAATTCTTTTAAGGCATCTTGTACCAGCCATGAATAGCAAATCAGCATTAATAGCAGTGGAATGAGCCAATGCCTTGAAAATATGTTTGGGTGAATAAAACTACTTCCTAGGAGCTAAAATATGACAGAAGTGAAAATTCTATCTGCCTCCACATGATCTGACTGGAGCTCAGAAAAATCAGTAACATTATATTTCTTGCATTTAAAGGCTTTTTCCCTTACAAGTGATTTGTGATCTCCCCTTTGTAAGGTGAGATGCCCTCTCTCCATCAATCCACAATTAACACAACCAGCTTGCTTTTGTTGTCATTGTGGGAAATAAATAAATTCCATCGTTTGATTTCAGCTGTTAGAATGGTGTTGTTTTTTTCAGAGTAAATTTCCAAGATCTTAGTACATGTTTTAATGGAATTTGGAATACACACATCAATGCATTTGGCCTTCATTGCTTGCAACAGGATAATGTTCAACAAACATGGATTTCAGAACTTTGAACTGATGTACAAATACTAAAACAATCTGCCAACATTGGTTTTCCCTGAACCTTCCTCAAACTTGAGCATCAAAGAAGATCTAAATGTTTTCCTCAACATACCTGCAGGTTCAGCAAGAGCTAATAACAATGGACCATGTGGATATTTGAAGAGTTCTTTTAGATCTACAGATCTCCTCTGAGCAATTATTGAAAGCTTAAAAAAATCTTGTTTGCTTGTAATGTGACCATATCCCTACACCTTGTATTGTTCCAACTTATTCATGGCCATGAAAGTTTCAAGTTTCATTTTCTTCAGAGGGTTGTTGAAAGGATTGTCTCTTTTATTAGACAGTCTCTTAGCAATGAAACTCTCCATAGCCTTTACATCGTCGAATACATCTGCCATTGCAACAATAGCTGTGGATATGCATACCACAAAGAAGTCACTGAAAGGATAGATGAAAGTTTATAACAATGTCTGAACTATTGAATTTACGTCATTATTATCTCTCTGCATCCAAGATGGCATTGAATCTGAATTTTTATAGTCTTCCATTGGTAGTTCAAGTGCTTATAAAAGCAGGTGTTCAGTGCTGCTCTTTGTGATCCATCAGGTTCCCAGCATTTCACAGTTATACCATTTAACATTTATGTGTCTTTTATCAATCTTATCATCTGCCGTTGGACATAGACTTTCCCCGGGATCAACCACAACTTTCTATCATAGGCATCATGGAACCAATATTTTCTGAACCTGTTCAGTTCATCTCACCATCTCGTATTCTGCTAGCCCTGGTTCCACATTTGATCTCTGAGAATCTATGTTGCAAGAATGGCGGACAACCGATGGACACTACGATACAATTGTGATGCCAATCGGTTGTCTGCCATTCTTGCAACATGACCAGCCCATCACCATTTGAGTTTCCTTGTTTTTTTTCCTAATATACTGTGCTGTCTTGTGGTCTCTACTAAACATTAATTCTATCACTTTATCCGTTTGACTGAACATTCCATCTGATATCTGGGTTTCAAAGTTTCCTTTTATGATTTTTCACTAAATCTCGGGAAACTTCTCAAGTAAGGAGAGCATATTTGCCAATATAACTGTCATATAATGAACATAGTTAACATGATCATATGCAAAGAAAATTGGAATGATGTCATAGATAGACTTTAGAAGCAGTTCTCTATTTCCACATCAAAAAGCATGAATGGTATTAAGCAGTGAGTCCACCATATCCATAAAATGATACCCTGAATTGCTGCAATGAATTCTTTTTTTCTCTGTTTCTAAATTTTTGCTATGTATCAAGGGAACCATTCAAATTGATTTGAAATTCTAGAATTTTTTCTACAGTGGACATAAATCTGGGTTCATACCAGTACATTTTCTTCTCTTTCAGTCAAGTTTAAAATCACAGTCCATTCAATTTCTTGAAGCCATTTTGATCAAGCCTAGACCTCAAATGTTACAAATTGTTTTGATTTTATGACCATGATTCTTATAGGAATATCATTCAGCATCTAAAGAGCTTTCAAATGATTTATAACACGTCCATACTCTGAAATGTTTAAATTAGCTGGGTTAGGGGAGTATTGGGTCATAACCAACTTTGAGTTTTCTTATTATCCTACCATAGATTGGCAGCTTTTTGAGTAGATGGAATTAATATTATTCCTAGCATCTATCCCTAGTAAAACATTGCTAATTTTCATAATAATTTATGGTAGCCATTTGAAATGAGATGGTAGCCACAATTTTGGTCAAATTATATATATAACTTGTTTTTATATGAAAGTGCATTACAAAATAAACCAATATGCAAGTTCTCAAGTCTTTTTCACATTTTGTTTTTATATGAAAATAGGTAAAAAAAAATCTACCAGTATGCAGGGTTTCACACTTTTTTGCCGATTTTGAACTCTTCTGGTTGGAATTTCAATTATTCTACTGTACTATATCACAATTTTTTTTTTTTCTTGGTAACCATTTGGAAATAGTGGTCAGAATTTTGGTCAGATCGAGTGTATTTTGTCTTGATATGAAATTGCAATGAAAAATCTACTAGCATCAAAGTTTTTCACATTTTAGACAATTCTGGTAGAAATTTCAAGTAATCGATATTTTTTAATTTTTGTTTTCCTATGGCAGCCATTTTGAAAATAAGATGGCAGCTGGCATGTTTTCTCTCAACATTGAAGAGCATGAAAAAATCTACCAGGATGCAAGTTTTCACTGTTTTTCACACTTTGAATGATTCTGGTTGAAATTCCAACAAACAAACATGGCAGCCATTTTGAAATTATAATGGCAGCCACAATTCTCATCAGATCATGGACGTCTTGTTTTTATATGAAATTGCAATCAAAGATCTATAAGCACATGATTTTTCACTTTTATCCACATTTTGAACAATGGAACTTTCAATTTCATCTAAGCTACTATGAACTAATATTTCAAACCCTTAGATGAATTTAGGAAAATATTTACTTAGTACTGCCTGGATTATCCCCATTTCCATGAATATTTAAATTAAGGTACTAGAATTATTAAAAATAAATTACCTTTCGTGCCAAATAATAGAAAAATAACCCTGTCATTTTTTACAGGTATATGGTAGCATTATTAGTAATAATGATAATACATTTACTGAGAATCAAGTAACACCTTACTACAAGGTACTAAAATTCTTAGAATGAAAGATAACATAACTTTAAAAAATTGTTTACTAGTACATAATCTCATCAATTAAAAACTTCCAAACAATTTTAATAATTTTTCACTTTACAAAGACAGTTGTTTCATATAAATAGATAATAGAAATGTATATTGAACAGAAAGTAAGGGTTCAGTTTAGCATTATACATACATTGTAGAACCTCTTAAAAACATTCCTTTTCTCAAATTTGTTTACTTCAAAACATTCCCCCTAGCTGAGCCAATCTTTAAGGAGGTGAGGGTACGATGAAAACAGATTCAGTTGTTTTATAATTTTAAAGAATACACAGACCTAGTTGTTTTATAATGTATATCACCATAAAAAATGTACAGATCTGATCATTGTCCAGTTAAACATAGATAGATTGCTAATTATCACTGCCCTTGAGGAAAAAGCAAAGTTTGAAGGGAATAATATTTTCAATACTTTGTTGGACATAACTAATTAGAAAATAACACTCATTGCCAAGGAACAAGAAAGTTTACAAAACATTGCACAGTGTAATAGAATAGATTGATAGAATCTATAGATGTATATTGAACTGAAAGTAAGAGTTTGAATAGGGGGAGGAGACTGATTCATGCCTTTCCCAAAGTGCATTAGTGCCAGTCATAGTGACTCAGGTTCAAACTGAGATTGAGTTCATTTTCTGCACTGCTAACTAATCAACCCCTGGTATTTCCAATGACTTTTGGTGAATTATACAAAGATAGAAAATAAGTAAAGTTTGAAAGGGATAATAACCATTTTCTATACTTTTCAGACATGATTGATTAGAAAATAACACTTATTACTCAGGAACAGAAAAAAAAAGTAACCTGACAAAGAAAAATGTTGCACGGTGTAACAGAATAACAGGATCTATAAATGTATTTTGAATAGAAAATAAGGGCTCAGTTTAGCATTACAGTTACATGTAAATAGAACAACCCCTTGAAAACCTTTAAAATGTGTTTTTCCAAAGAACATTTAGTTCAAATTCTTTCTATAGGTCCACTAATTATGCATACCAAATCAGGTTCAGTTGCACGAATGTTCAATCAATGCTTAGGTGGGGGCAGACAGACAAACATTATCAGTTGTTTTATATAAATAGATTTTGCAAATATGAATTTGAAATTTTCAATATAGACCACAACTAAATTCAATGTTTTATTGAAACAAAATTATTTCATGAAACGATAACAATCAAGATGGCGTATGATGGAAGAATCACTGGCAAATGCAAAATAAGAGATTATGTATGATTGCCTACAAAAATATTATTACCACAAAATTTTCATTGACTTTGTAACCTTGTACAAGTCATATTTATGGCAAAAACTTCTTTGCCTTTTGAGATTGGAGGAAATGAATATCAAAGCTTCTCTCTTCTTATTAATATTTCAAAGCGTTGAAGATAGAGTTAGAGGTTGCCCAACAATGAGCTCAAAAGGTTAATACTTCTGAGTCAGAAAACAAAAACCATAAATTCAACAATGCATTCACCATCAGAGGTGGAAATAGCAAGAGGTGGAGAAGGGGAAAGAGCAAAGAGTCTTCCTTAGAGTCAATCAATTCTCATACTAGTAAAATATTGTAATATGGAAATATTCCAAGATCATTATTTTCAATAAAAATCATAAAATGACTTTCTTTAAATTCAAAAATGCTGAAGTCATACATTGTATTATTGCATCATAGCATTAATGATGTCATGTCTCCAGTGACATCACATCTCTTCCTTCCAATTTCTGTTATTTAACCAAAGTAGGACCGATCAACTGAAAAGCGCCTAATAAAGATGTACTTGTGGACACATCTAAAAATGACATAAAATCTCAAATGTTACACTGATTTTTAAAATATTTGAAATCCAAAACCAAACATGTCAAACTTCTCAGTTTTCAAATTACACGTGTCTATTTTATTTCTATCGCATCCTATTATTTTATGTATTTATTCGCGCCACCATTGAGGATAAATTCACAACAAAGGTCAGATTTAATGAGGAGTCGGGTCCCACCATGCGTACGTGTGGGTAGAGAGAAAAAAAATTCCTCTAGTTCCCTCAGCCTTGTCTTAGGGCACGTCACAGGCACCGGGGAGTAGCCCTGATTCGACCTCCCTTAGTGCAATAGGGAGGTGCAGTTTGGGGACCGGGTCCCATGGAAACAGACATTACCATTAGGGGAGATGATAGAAAGATCCTCCTTGTGGATCAGCGCACAATCAAGTTGAAATAATAATCCAGAAAGCTAAGCAAGGTCCCGGGATCTCGCTAGTTTCAGTTTGTATGAAAGTCATAGCCTAAATTTCTAATACATGCTTCACATAATTTCAAATAACATTCTCCCAATCGCCTAAAAATAAAAATAAAAATATTGCCAAAGTAATAAGATTCAATGATGTATATAAAATGCGTTAATCTATTTCAAATTTCAAATATCAGACACAACTTCCACGATGTTAATCATCAAAGGTTGATTAATTCTTTGAGGGAATATTCAACAACTTTAAAACTATTAATGGTATGGTTTGTTTTTGATATTTCATTAGCTTCCACCATTTATTGTCGAAAGATTCCTTCATGGGGGTAGTTCCTACTTTCAATGTTTCTTCTATAAAGAGTTTAAAATAAAATTTGGTTCAGTTGGTGGCATTTTCAAATAAAAAATCAAAATTCAATTTATTTTGAAAGTCGAATTTTTCAAGCTCCGAAGTCAACAAGATAATTGCATACGAATTTGTGTCACCTGTCTATACAACTTCAAACAGGTAAATAATCTGTTATTTACTTGATATTTTTGTTATATTGCAAATAATGTTTTAATTTCTGAGAGCTAATAATAGAGCGAAATATAATTTTTCAGAATTTCGTTTGTTAGAGATTATTTTTTCATTATTCATGATTCGGTTTATTTTCTTGAAATGAAATAATGTTCTTGTTCAAAGTTATTGGCGAAAAATGAAACCAGGCAGTTGCGCTTTGAAATCATCAAGTGGCAACTGTATTATCACAATTTACCTGTAAACTAAAGAAAAAGTGTAGGTACGAGTACTTCAGAAAGTAATGATAAAAAGAAGATCTGGAATTTCAAGATATTATTACCAATAAAAGAAAAGTGAGAGGAAATAACAAAACTAAGGACTAACTTACCTGCATAGTATATAAAATTGGCGACGATATGGATATCTTTGACTTTGGCCTCAACAGGGACACCTTTTAAAGGGTCAGTACGAAAGCATAGTTCGACAATAAATAAGGAAGGGATCCTCAAAACAATGGCAACACCAGTTTCCAGCTGTTCACGGGGAATCTTGGATAAGAACCGTGTTACACAGCTAGGGATCATCTTCGTTTCTTAAGAACTTCAGCAAATTCCAGATAAATCATAAAAAGGATGTGATGTTGGCTTTGGTGATAAAAACGTAGAACCAGGAGAAGATAATCATTTGAGTGACGGTTCTAGAAAAACAAAACAAAAAATATCCTTTTAGCGTGAAAAAAGTAAACAAATGAATTGTATATACAAGTACACGTCATGTCACTCATATTTGCACAATATCTAGGGCCTCATACATTTGCGATGGTGTGATAAATACCATAATTTCTCTTGAATTCATTTACATCTGTTGATAACACTAATCCGGTCAATCTATTCTTAACTTGGTCCCACCACTTAATTCCTAAAAAAAGATTTTCAGATATTATTCAGTCTGCTTTTATCTACTTCTACCGTATACGTGTGGCCTCTCAGTCATTGGTACTTCCCCTCTGGTAGAAATAAAAATAGATAAGGTTCTACTATTTATAAACCACTCATAAAATAAAAATAGATGATATCATTTTTGTTGAGGTTATTCTCAAAGAAAAGCCAGAAGCGTAGGTTTATTGGTCAACTGGAAAAAAATAAAACTAATCAAATCTTGTCAAAGCAAAAATAAAGGAAAATCATGAGATAAAAATAACTACATTTTGGCACATTTTTCTGGCTAGTTGGTTTGAAATAAAAGCCTCTTAACTGGACAAAAATAAATTAAAATCACTGTAATACATTTTTGCTAAAAATAAAGTTTCTCACATTGTGTTATATCCTTTGATATTATTTAGTACTAGTTCAGCTACAAAATAAGAGTACTTTTGTAAAATCCTGGCCTGGATGTGTGTACTACTAGTAGTAGTAGACATCCAGACCAGGCTTTTCCAAAAAGTACTTAGATCGGAAACTGATTTAATCAATAGGAAAACCTCTAATGGCAGTGAATGATCAAAAATTAAAATCTATAAGTTTGCCGCATAATATAACCTTTGTTCATGGATTTTTTTCAAGTGAAGAGGATAAATTATATTCCCTAAAAATAGATACGAGTGATAACTAATACCCATGTTTACAAGATAAAACTAAATAAAACATAATATGGTAGACCGGAGAGATGGATACACATGTTACAAAGAACACAACAATTGTTTTATGTTATACTTTTTTTCCCCTCATGTAACATTTTCTTTTAGGGAGAGGTGATGCTCATTCAGTATTCCGATCTATCACTAGAAGAGCATTACCTATAGATGGTTCTGCATTTCTTTTTTGATTTTATTAACCAGTATTACCCACAATGAACAAGGTCACAATCACAAATTTTACACCAGCATCCCAGAGACAAATTCATGATTCCTTTCGGATAATACAATGAACTCTAAAATACGTTTAAAAACAACCCACCAAAAGGAACTAGCTCACTACACGATCATAATTTTTTTCTAAAATAACACTCACACCTTAAATGTCAACCTATTTGATCACATCCGTTAGATGTATCTTCGGTTGTTGCTTTTTGTGAGAAAAAAATAACCGTGTAAAAAGCGAAAGACGAGAGGTTTTATTCTGACGTATCCAAGAAATTTAGTGAAAACAAAACAGTAAAACACTTTTTAAACGAAGTGTGGACGATCGCTTCAAAAAGCATATTAAACAAACAGCAATAATAAAAGTGTTGTTAGAAATAAAGACCTTACAGAATACAGTTTTTAATAATTATCTGTCGGTTCAGTCACGCTTATTATAACACGATAAGATAGAAAAATGGGACTTACTTTCTCCTATAGTGCCGATTGTTTGTTTTGTTTTTTTTAGTGGGGTACGATTTCGAGGGTCCTTCTTTTTCTTCAAGCGTCTACATTTCTAGAGATGACCAAAAAGATAATTACTTTTTGCCCTTATTATTATCACCAGTGCCCAACTGTCACATGGATTGTTGCCAAAGGGGTTTTCAACTCCAACCAGACGACAATGCAGTAAATTTGTTCCGTGGATGTCAGAACAATTTGGTTGTCGTCAAAAACATTGATAAACCATCTTGGTAGCCATCTAATCTACTACTGCGCCTGCGTAAAAGAAAGCCTCTTCCGCTTCCTGTAGCTACAGAAACTTCACTTTCCCTTAGGGATGCCAGATTAGCCATTTTTCGGCTAGATTTAACTGATTTTTGTTATTATTTAGCCGATTTATCGGCGATAGCGAATGGTTGATTTGAAAATTTGAAAAAAATTTTTTTTAAATTAATTAGCCGATTTTATCTTATTTGATAACTAACTCAAAGCATATATGTTTGATATTTTTAAAAATAAAGTCAGTTGGAAGTGGAAAAATCAAGCCGATTCTTATCATTTATGGGACAGTTTAAACGGAAAAAATCAAGGTACGGGTCAAGTTTAGCTGTTATTGTAAATTGAACATAGGTAATTGTGTAGTTTAGCGGCTTAGGGAGATAACTTTTCCAAGGGTAGTAACTCTTTCAAGGGAAACCAAGGGAGTCAACCGCAACTTACAAAATAAATTACAATTGTTAATTAAAAATATCAATAAAAAAAAACATTAAAAAAAAACTTTTTTATGGAGGTTCGGTTTCCATGAATTATTTTCAGGTTTTTTTAAATAAAAAATTGAAACATAACATGTTTTGAAGGTCATAATCATTCAAAAACTCAAAATTTGAGAAAAAAGTGTTTTAAATTAATTATGCACAATTCTTGATTCTTTGTAAATCGTTCGATATTTAAGTTTCTTTCGTTTTCATGTTTTTATTGACTTTTTACATTAATTGTTATTTGTTTAGTTATTCGTTAGATGTTGAAGTAAGGTGCGTCATTCCCGTAATGTATCTTGAAAAGGTTATCTCCATTGATGTAAGTTATCCCCCTAAGACGCTAATCTTCACAATTACCAAGTGGGTCCAGTTTTACATTATACGTTAATTGTAAACTACCCAGTTTAGGACCGATTCACTTGCTCTCCTTAGTAACTTTTTTTTCCTCAAGTAAGAAAAAAAATGAAATTTCAAGAAGAAACGACGGTCAGGATCAGTTATAATAGCACATCATCAAACTACGCAGGAAAATATTTTGTCACATTTTCTCCCTTAAAATCAATGGACCAAATTTTAACTAAGAATATTTTGAGAATATCTTTAGAGTCAGATAGTAATATTTTTTCAGCAAACCCCAATATGAATCTGCGAGTTTCCTGAAATTCATTACACTTTTTTTTTTATCAAAAATTTGTTCTGGGGTCTCGTAGTATTTCATTTGATGATTTGGTTCGAAATGGGTTCTGCAAGAATGAATTTTAATACATAATGTTCATCATGATATTATACAAACATCCCTTAAGAGAATTTCTAAAATAATTAAGTCGATATTTTTCCTGGGGATTCGCGTCCCTGTTGAATTTATTCACTCCCCCAAGGCGGGCAAGAACCACTGATCTAGATTCTCCAGAATTGGTACGTGAACTCATCAGAATTCTATTCTTGTTCTCCACAAAAATTGATCTTCAGAGCGAAAAATGTGTTTGATCGTTAAACATAAGCAGCATTTATTATGATTGTTTAGAATTGATTCGTCACAATTATGGAAGGGGGATGACTACAATGAACGCGATTATTCAAGCTGGTGCTACTAATATACTACAGAACTAACGAAAGCACTGAAAATTGGCCATTTAAAACTATTTTATCAAACTTAACTTCAAAGGATATCATGTAGGGTTGGTGTTAGTGTTTAGGGTTAGTATACAGGGTTAATTTTAGAGTTTTTAGCGTTAGAGTGAGGGTTATGGTAGCGAATAATAGCAAATAAAGATTATTTTTTTTATATTTTGTAATAACTTTTGTAAAACTGGAACAATTTTAATGATATAAATAGAGAATTTAGTCTGAGTAACTTTTTTTCCTGAGTCGGACATCGATAGGTCTATGAATTCCGAAATCTTTTTCTTTCACACCAAAATGAGAAATATTTTCAAAGCGTTGATAAGAAAGGAAATGAAGAAAGAGTGGGTGGAGAAAGGGAAATATTTTTTCCTCTTTACGTCACATTACGTCATATTATTCTTTCTGTTTTTTATCAATTCGCGAAAAAAAATTTAAAAGGTACAAGGAAGAAAGGAAAAGAGAGAGTAAGAGAGAAAAAGAAAGCAGACTATGCAGTCTTTTTAACTAAAGTATTCACTTCTATATCATAAAGTAGTAAAGTGTGTGTACTCGTATAAGTCGAGGACTACGCATGACTGGGGGAAAACAAAGGCATATTCGGAATTAGTATATCTCAATTCACATACAGTATGCATTTTCAGATCGAATTCAGCAAAAACAAATCGTTGATTCCTATAGATTCTACGTTCGCGCTCATTTGAAAAATATACTTTTATTGCTAAAGAAATCAGTGAAAGCAACACTTCACTAGTGTTGAGAAACGAAGTAAACATAATCTGTTGATTGAGCTAGAAAAACAGACGGAGAAAGTTTTAACATTTTACCTTTTAATTGTTTCCTAATAATTTCTCGTACTTTCAATTTTTTAGTCCTCCAAAACTACTTTTCATTCGTAATAGGTAACTGCAGATGTGAATTTTAACCTGACATAAAAACGCGTTTTTCATAAAGCAAAAACATTAACCCTGCCTCTAACCAAATCCCGACCCACATGCAACAAACACAAGCAAAAATTAAATCTGATAGTCCGTTTTGACATGCGAACTACTAATTTAACATACCTGGAAAGGCTACGAGTATTGAAGCCAGCAACACTAAGCTATCGTTGTATCAGAGGTGACATGATTGAGATGTTTACGATAGTATCAAGGAACTCTAAGGAACTGTAGATTAAAACCTGCCCTAGAGAAATATATATAAAACCGTTTTCTAGGGATTATCTAGGAGGAAAATTGTTTCGACTACTTAAGGCCTTTTCAATGTCTACTATAAGACCTGTATATGGAAGGATTCGACAAACCACTCAAGTCCAGAACACATGGTATGATAATCTTCTCAGTGTACTTCTGTAGATTGCAATAAAACGCAACGCTTTCTATATCGGATCAGCAAACACGTGGAACACTTTGCTGAAACAAGTTATTACGGGAAAGACAATAAACACATTTAAAAACCACCTGAATTGATACGTGGGGAATTAGGATATTTTGTCTGACAATTGTAAGATGGAAATTAAAACAACTACAGGAAGTAACAAACATAGGAAATAGTTTGGGATCTTGGAGTCTTGTGGAGATGATCCATCAGGAGCTGGACTGGAAACGATTTTTAAGTATCTGTAAATAATGCCAAAAGTGAGTATATGAATTCTGAGTTATGAGATAAATTGATTTTTAAAATTTCAGGAGCGGGCACGCACGCCTGCCTGATGGTGCGCACTGACATGTGCGGGTCTGTCCGGGGATGTAATAGCCTGACGATACATACCTTTTTTATTTCATATTAAACTTCATTTCCTTTCCATTCTTTTTATTTTTATTTGGAGTCAGATGTATATTTACAATTTCCAAATGAATTATCTTGCATTTCGGGCGATATTTTTCGTTTCATTCTTGATGCAACTATCATTGATTTTTGTTTCAAACGTTTTGACGGGGATTAACTTGGAAAATCAATTGGAAACAAATAATTTTATTACAGAAAATGTGGACAAATGCTCTCAAAAAGTGTTTAAATAAAGTAGCAGATTGTGAACAGAGCCTGTTATTTTTATTAGAATTATAACAAGTCATGAAAATTCCCAAGAAAAATGCTAGATGCAAAGTTTTACCTCATGTTCCTTCTTGTGTTAGTCAGAAATTACTGTTATAAGTGAATTCACACCTAAACCATCGGACTGAATTACACGAAACTTTGCAGGCATATGAAACATGGCCCTGCGGATATCGTAGGCTACGGGAAAACAAAGATTTTCCCCATTTTGTAAACATAGCAAGAATTTTAGAAAGTGAGAAATGAAAAGGGGTTTGAAAGTCAGGCTCGTGTGAATTAGAATTACAAATAAATCGTTCTGCCAGAAGAGATCTATATCTTCGTGGCGCTACCAGTTAGCACGTTCGGCTATTAAGCGAAAGGTTGGTGGTTCAAATATACCCGGTGACGATTTGTTCTTCAAGAGTAATTGTAATTAGGGAAGAATTTTCAAGTTGTGGTGTATATGTATTAATTTGAATTCGTTTTTATATCAAAGTGTCCATGCATGACGTCAGAAAGGCATCAATCTCTTTTAAAGCTCAAAGAGTGTATTGTACAGACGTTAAAGCGCAATTAAAACGATTTTTAAACATTTCTTCTTATTGTAATACAAAATTTGTTTTAAGTGCTTGAATTCAAATTTTACCCCTACCCCACAAAAACGGTTCTATGCGAGATATATTTCACTTGGGTAGGTTTTAAACTATATTTCTAAAGATTTCCTTGAATCTGGAACCACCCAAGGACAATTTTGGCCGCCCAGAAACTAATGTCTATAATATTAAAGAACAAAAGCCCAAAAAGAAAAAAATTGTATTGTCTTTTTATTGCCGACTAGAAACGAGTTAATTTCTGGTTCTAAACATTGGAAGCAAAAAATCACAATATCAGAATCTTCTCCAATCATTCTTATTGTGAATGGCATAACGATTTCCTACAATAGAATAATTTTTGTAAAAATTTGGGGCATTTTTTCAGCATATAGCTTGGCCAACGGAACGATAGTATGAGAGTAAAACAAATACACACCCAATCCGTTCTTCTCTCGGGTTATCAGTAGCTGCCTTGGATGCAAGCTCTTTTTTTTGTTCAATGGAGTTATAATATATGAAAAAGAGAACAAATTTCAAACAATCAGTTCAAGTGAATAATTTCTCATTTTCGAATTAAATATCTCTGCCTCCCGTAAGAACAAATTGGAAATCTGCCCTATCGAGTGGGTTTCCAACTCGTCTTTTAGTAAACGCTGAAAGAGCCTTAAGTAGTTGAAGCAATTTTTCTCCCAGATAATCTGGTTTTATCCCATGAAAATGGTTTTATTCGAAAGGCAGGTTTTAAACTACTTTTCAGTAGAGTTCCGTGAATCTGGAAGCAAAAAAAAGGATTTATTTGGTACGGCCAAGAGCAAGCGTCAATAATTTCAAAGAAAGTCTAAAAAGGAAAAAAATATTCGTCTAATTTTTTGAAATCTTTGTTTTTTAATTCATCCTTTCCGTGGTTAATTTCTTGTATGTTTCTCTTCACTTTTTCTTTTTTAAATTCTTGTGATAAAAAGATCCGAATCAAATGTAAATAAAGGATGTTGGATCAAGTGTCACTTTCTCTCAAGTTTAAATTTTTTCTTGGTATTCGTTAAAAAAAAGGGCATTTGGACCCCAGCAAGCCCCAAATTTTTCATACTGGGTCTGCTTGAATGAGAATGCTGGATTCAGTAAACTAGCCTTCAATATTCAAGGACCGTATATCAGTGGTGGGTGCAACAAATGAGAAAAAAACACTGTAATTTTAGTAAAAAATGCTAAACTGAAAGTTACTCCACGATAGAGCATTAGTCAGTTCATTGCATAGAGAAGTTTAATGCAGATAACAGAATCACTGTCAATTTAGTTACAATCAAATAATCTTACTTGTGGTTTCTTAACGTTCGTTTATTGAATGAAAATATTTTGCATAAAAAATCAAATACATTTTTCCCCCAAAATGGCTGTTGTCATATCGACGGGCTTGAATCGATATTAGATGAACGGATTTTTGTTCGGATATTTCATTGATCAGCAGCAGTGGTGGACACAGCTAACAAAAATGCTAAACAAATAAACTATAAAAAAAGATAGCGGATACAGAGATAACCGCCAATCGCTAAATTTTATCATATGAATATACTTCGATTCTGTTTCTTGGCTCTTGAACCCTTAAGGGCCAATATGAAATTTTCACATGGTGTCGCTTCGATACAGAGCTTTCCCAAAAGGTATAGCATGCCAATATCAGACGATGATCAAGTTGTACGTATATTTGATTGAATGCAAGGTGTACATAAATGATTAAATGAATAAATGCAATCAACCATTAGTTCCCATTCAACCTACGGTTTATTCGAAATTCTGTGTCGAAGCAGTTTACATTTCAGATATCCTCATTATCCGCGGTTTCCCTTCCAGTGACTCATTATCCGCGGTTTTGCCTTCAGTGATACGTGGACACACCATTAGAATTTCGGTCTTGTCATTTTGTTGATAATTTTTGTGTCTTGCTTTCTTTCCTTTTTTTTATTCCACCATTGTCATCATCAGTAAGGGAGGAAGATTCAAGTTGTAAAAGGTTATCTGATGTAGATCAACAGCTCAATGAGTCTAAAAGCTTTGCTAACTGCTGAACCAAGTAGTAATTGGTTTTTGTTTGTTTTTTAACCTTTTCGGATTTTGGAGCAGACTAGCACCATTTCGGAAAAGTAGCACAACGTAAGTTCCCATATCCTCTACCAATTATTCAGTTCCAATACTTGTTGTGACTAACTTAAGTACCCGTCTACAATGGGTATTTGAAGAGTAAAAAAGGGCCTGTGAAAAGTGTTTCCCGTCACTTTTGACTCCTTAGAGGAAAAAGGATTCCATTCGCATTTGACTCACCAAAAAATTATACATAAACATATAAAATAAAACGATATCCGTGTTTGTGTGTGTGTGTGTGTGTGTGTGTGTGTTGAATGGGAAGTTTAGTATCATTGTTACATTATAATTAGACCCCACCCTGCCTTGCATGTACGCAAAACATGAAAGGTCTATCATGTCTGCACTCTTAGATATGGACAAAAACATAGCGTGACATGTTTTGTGCATGACCTTTTATACAAGAGATTTTGACGAGTATTTTGCCTGCAAAGCAAAGTTGATTTTTCTTTCTAATGCATTTCACTACAAATGAATCATTCAGTCCGGTTCTCATCTATTCGAGTCAAATCTAACAATTCTCGATCCATTAAAACATACAAAAGGTGCATCTCTTTTTTTTTGTTTATGTGTCTTCCTTTTTTTTCTTTTCTCCCTTCCCTAATGCTGATTTCCATTCGTTCTACGTTTCTTTTGCGTTTGTGGCCAGTTCAAATCACACAAGATAATATTCAAGAAAAGGAATTCGTATAAAAGTTCTTAAATAATAATCATACGTTCGACATCCTTACATCAGGGTATCGGTAAAGCCTTGGATGGAATTAGCATCTGCTTTCGTTGGACGACCACGACTTTTAGGAGGTACCGATTCTTTCTGGGGTAAAACATTTCATTGTAACGTTGGATAAGAGTAATACCTCACCCAGTAGCACCATTGACAACTTTCATCTCCAAGGCACGCTCTCTAAACTCTGACAAATCCTATGGATTCCATTTAAGGGGCTGCTCTTCCATGCTCGCAATTCTCAAGGCATCAAAGAGAATCAATGTCTCTCTTGTGATGAATGATTCCACGGCATTATCAATACAATCAGCTGTCATATCGAAGAGAATGATTTTCTGTGGGTTGTTAGAGGTTTATCTCTTTATATCAGTACTAATCCTGTCATTAAAAAATGACGGTCTAATTAGATGCTCCATCAAGTAGCAAAGATGACGGAAATCCTCTATTGGGATATCTCTCCAGAATGCCTAACATTTCAAGGTTTTTGAAAGGGGCATGTGTCTTCAGTTCCTTGCTCAGTCAGAGACACTGAGCAGCTTCTCCAGGCAATTAGATGTGATAAGAATTACTATTCGATCTACGCTTGTCTTCTTCCCTAAATATCATCCCAATGCAAAAGGAGTAAGTCTTCCAGTGATGATGACGCTAGATCTCCCCAGGCTGTCTTTTCCAACCTGTTTCCTCTCTAACGACGAATAGGGCATCGAGTGCAATCCTTCCTTCATTTTGTAACTGTCACGCTGTCTTTTGTTATTTTTCTTCACTCGTCAACCCCTGAAAGTTTCCAGTTGTAAGAATTGACCATTGCGTGAAAAATCTAAATAAGTAATTAAATCACCAAAGAATGTCGACACATGCATCTAAATTCATTTACATAAGATTCACTGCATATTTAATGCAGATAAAATCATGATATTTCTGAATTTGTGAGTCTCAGTTTTGCATAGCATATTTTTGATACTTTCGATAATTAGAAATTTTCAATATCGATATGATCTAAATGATTATAATTATATTTATAAATAGTATATAAAACCTGTTCAGAATTATATAAAATTAACGTAAGCCTAAAAAACAGATAAAAAACAAACATTTTTTTAGCGTTTCACCCGCTTTTGATCGATTTGGCAGAGCTGTTTTCTGGTCGAAGGTGAAGAATAATATCTCGAAAAATTGAGTGACCTCCAAATACTCATCAGTTTGGCTTAGATTTTGTACACAATACTGTGACACTACAAGGAAAAAAAGCGAGCTTGTGGACATTATCTACAATAACTTTCCGCATTTGGTACAACTGTGCAGATAGAGCAATGAATAAACAATGAAAAAGGAGTTGGGATAAAAGCGGTTATTTGAACCGTCGCCTTTCCGTCGGTCTGTTTAGCTAAATTGTAACGAGCAACGCTTCGTTGAAGTTGCTACCTTTCCGGTCACAGGTTCGATTCCTCCGACACCTTTTAATTGTTTATTTATTTACGCTGTCAAGGCCGAGTGACCCTTTCTCCGTGTAACAACGGTAGATCATTCCTAATAGTTTCAAGTGGTATAGCGCATTCATACACACACACACACACACATATATATATATATATATATATATATATATATATATATATATATGGGGAGGGATTATATCATAGTATTATATATAATGGGAATTTAAAAAAACAAGAAAGAAAGGAAAGCAATAAGTCGCTGTTTCAATGAAGCCCATCCTTTGATTACCAAACATTGCAAAATTACGGATTAATCTGCGCAGTTTTTAATCAATCAGATTCTTGAAATCATGCAGAATTTTTGATTAATCAGAAAGAAGTAGATGAAATGATTTCAAAACACAACTATTCTCTTTGTTTTCTTTCTCTTCTTCACAGATAGGATTATAGAGGTGGACAAAGAGTTATATATAAAGTCCTCACGTAAAAAGAATGTCTGACCTAGATTTCATATTACTGTAACCTGAAACAGTTGGAAAAGTCGCGAGTCTTTCTTCATTCAAAAAGAAAAGGAAAAGGTGGGAGGCATGGAGAAAGAGAAAACGCTGACTTTCAAAGAAATAGGAAAGAGGACAGACCATGCATGATTGAGTTTCCCAATAAAAATGATTCTAAACAAAGTACTTCTATCACTACCACTACTACTAGAAGATGCAGTAGTAGTAGTAGTAGTAGTAGTAGTAGTAGTAGTAGTAGTAGTGAGGAGGAAGAGGAATATGTGGATGGTTTCACTGAGAAAATTGATATTCATTTATTCAGGACCGACAGACCAACCGAACGAAAAGTGTATAATAGAGATTCGTGGACACATCTAAAATGAATCCGGATAATATAAAGACGATCGGCAAGCTAATCTTGCTGGCTGTTGTTAGTGAGTTCGATCCTTGTTGGATCTCCTAGTATAGATGATTGGATACAAACTCAGGCTGAGTTGATATCGACTTATACAATTAACAGTGATTCCCTTGATTTCTCTCTCCGTAACAATAGACTCTCCCACTTGGAGGTAACGATTCTCTCGATAAAAATACCGCCATCTGATACTATGGAATCTTCCAGTGATAAAAATGAACTGTTTCTATTTTCTTTAAAAGACATCTCATACAAATACAAATATCATCTGGGATTTTTTCCACTGGAATTGAAAAATCATATCAAAAATATAAACAGATCGGGACGTGCATCATATAGAAATCTCAAGCAAGCTCCTATTTACCCGAACCCCCACGAGAAGAGGATGTGATACAAGGTCAGTTTAACGTTGGGAACCTCATCTGTAAACGAATGGAGCAAGAACTTCCTCGCAAATCCTATAAAGTCCCGGCAACTATTGTTTTGGAGACATGAGCAGAGGGCGAACCCTGATCCTACTGGTCTAGACTTCACGGAGCAAGGGCAAAGCATCTGCGTCTATCTGGTCAGAAATGTAAATGTGGATGGTCTGCAAGCTATTGTTAGTAGGTTCAATCGTCATTGGATCTCCCACAACTGATGGTCTGATTCCAAACTGCTACGTTGATAGATAATATGAAAATGCTAATCAGGACGCATGTCGTTATAGCCATTGTCAGTAAGTTAGTCTGTTATTGGGTTCGACCCCCCAGTGTGTGCGTGTGCATGTGTGTGTGCGCAGATTGAAATGATTTTCATTTTGGAAATTTCGGAAATTTTCTTAGATATCACAGAGAAATTTCACAAAGACAGTGTAATGATTTTTGCATTAATTAGGATTGATATTTGAAATGGCTATCTTTGTGGCAAAGTTCTTATGAATAACAAGATCATTTGGAGGTCGATTCAAGACCCCATTTTCATTCCTAATTTGAATGAAGCTGTATCAACAGACGCACACACACACACAATTATTTTCTTCTGCAACATTTTTGGGATCATCACTCCGACAATTAATCATAGGAAAGTTTCTCAGAACAATACATAAAGTTAAACGAAATAGAAACGCCCTTTCACACGCCCTTTCACCCAGAATAATCGTTCAAAGTCTGCGTTGTAATATCCAGAACTTACACGAGAGATGTCAGATCCGGCTCGATGCATAAGTAAACTAAGCAGTCAGCGCGTGAGATGATTTATAACAATGGCAAATTCTATCGCAATTTCTGGGGAACATTCATGAACTACCTCTTCTTCACGGTGGCAGTGTTTTTTCTCAGTTTAGAAAGGTTAACTACAAAAAACGTTAAATGTTAAGAGGTTCGTCAGGAAATATTCCCCAAATATCATTTGATTGCTCTGAGCAGTTTACCGTTCTCTCTCTATGATGTTTCGTATCACTTGGGCTCCCCGGTTGGATCCGTGAATAAAAACAGAAAAAAAGAAATAAATGCTACGAAAAACAAGACGGCTAGAACATTTTTAAACCAAAAGATTATGACCACTCGATATATATATATGTATACACACACACACACACACACACACATATATATATCTATCTATATATATATATATATATATAAGTAAGCTTCGTTTCAAAAATAATTATGTAGTAAAGAATTGTATCAATATGCAATACACGTAAAGCCTTATATGAAATGACAGACTACATGTATGGCAAAAACTATAAAATCAAAGAAGGTGGTGTTTGATAAACACTGCTAGGGTGCCATGTTAATATAATTGTTTTGGTTTTTAAATCCCCGAAACGGTTACACAGTAAAGAACTGATGATCCCAACAAGAGACAATTTATATATTGTACACTAATAACAAAGTATAGGGAAAAAGGTGAAAAAAATACTTTGGAAGATTACATGAATTGCATTGACAGATACTGGGAAATAGGTGACTGAAGTGACGCAAAAAAATCCATTAAAAAAGTTTTTTTAATGTTACGTGTTTAAAGCTGTAAAACTTTCTAGAATTAGTATATATATATATATATATATATATATATATATATGTGTGTGTGTGTGTGTGTGTGTGTGTGTGTGTCTAATTAACGGCGTGAACAGTATCTTGAAGATCAAAAAGGTTTTTAGTTAGTACAGGATATTGTAAGTTGAAATCTCTTGTGGATAAGTCTTCTGTATGCTTCAAAAGATCAACTTATTGATTAACTTATTTGTTTAGTACGTAAGTTATTGTTTTGATAGTTTTATAAAATTTGAGAAAAGCATTCAACAATCAAGATCCAACAATAACATAACATTTTTTTTGTCAATTGAAAATTCGTTGAAGTGAAAAGAACAGATACCAAATTTGAGCTTCAATTAAATGCTGTAAAGACCTGACCACGAATGCAGGATTTTCTCATTAGTTACCGAACGATGTAAAATAAGGTCGAAAATGGAACAAGGTGCAACCAAACTGCCACTGGGCGAAGTTCACTGAAGTGCCACTGAACGAAGTTCGTTAAATGCAGCAAATTACCGAACTTCTTATTTACCGATCTTACCGGAGGCCTTCCACTTCTGGAAGAGTCCCTAGGTTTTGGTTGGCTAGAATTCTGATCATTTCACAAATGAATTGTCCCAGTAGAAGACCAAAGTACCAATGTGGTACCGAGTAAATGTTTTGAAGAATTGGTGAATTTTGGGAACAATCAGAAAACCAGAATAAGTATTTTCTGCACGAATATCTAATTCGAAGTCAGCCAAAGATTCCAAGTTCCATACGACCCAAATTAACCAAATACTCTGGCTAAAAAAGTGATGTCCCCTACAGCCTAGCCAGACCAGTGGCAGTTGTTGACAAGTTACTGGCTAGCCCACCAGAGGTACGGTCGTGGCAATTACTAGCACCTGCTGATCTACCTAAAATGTACCAGCTCTAGCAGGGTACGTAAGTGGCTCACACCAAAACAACACAAGTTCTCACACACAAAAAGATATCAACGGCAAAGCAAGTCATCTTAGCCCGGGCAAGGTAAGTAACCACACACACACACACACATTCTATAAGGGACTGTTTTTATACACACATAAATTTTCAAAGACATTTATTCAAACACAATATTTTCCTTTACACAACTCACATACAAACTACACGAACACTGAATATTCTTGTTTGTTTGAAACAAAAATATTTCCATGAGTTGTTTTCATCTGATTTGTTCCATGTTTGATCTTTAATCGTCTTTTTCTTACTAAGTGCTACTATCCCAGTCATGTTTCTCTCACAATGAATGAGTACTCACACTAAATCGGGTCCCCTACTCATAGTGCCGTTACAGATCTATTTTAGTGCTTTTCCAAGCAAGTATTGCCTTGAGTTTAATAGAATTTTTACCATATTTTTCTGTATTTATGTGTTAAAATAAAGTGCCTCTTGAAGACTTTCTAGCATTAGAACAGCTTTTTTCTGTTCGAAGAGTGAGAAATGTATTCAAATCATAAGGAAGTTTTTGATTGATAGGAAAAATGTGTTTTCATATTTCTTTCACTTATGTTTACTCAAACGAATCTTATATCTACAAGAAAATGTCAGAGGTTATCAGATGAGTTGAACTGATTTTTTCAGGAAAATAGGGACCAATGAACAAAAATAGGGATATTTCTCAAAAAGGCGTACACCAAATATCAAAAATGCAAAATAACATTTTTCCTCATAACAAAATCTGAAAATAAACAGATTTTATCTGTAAAGAAACTTTGCAGTGGCAATTTTTTCCCTCTTCCAATAGTTATTCCCCTTGTTCGCACTTGTGACAGGGTATGTTTGACTCAAGATATTTTGATTCGATTGCTAGAATCGAATATGAAGCGCCATCTAGTTGTAAACTTGAACAGCTATCCGCTGTGTTATCCGAGAGGATGTTCAAATTTTGAAATACCGGGTGATAACCACAAGAAGTCTGAAGAACGAGGGATGATGTTTGAAATCGGAAGTCTCCCGGCAAAATTGAAAGAATTGGCAAGTCAGTAGATGGGTGAAATTTTAGATGATTACTCTTTATGATGGCTAGAAAAATATTTTTTCAATACCTCGTAAACAGGTTTTCAGTAAAGGGTTCAATTCACAATATAGGTTCATGCCAAATTGATCCATTAGTTTGTACCCACTTGCTTTTCGGAAATTCGGATTTTTTTAGTGATCACTACCTTAGCAAAAAGCGATAGAAGAAACTTATTGATTGACCATTACTTTTTCCAATTTTTTAATTCATCACACCCATGGCAGCATGCCGTGTGCGTATCTATTGAGTGAGTAGCCAGTCTTGGTTATTCTTTTTTTTTACAGCAAGTCTAGTGCTTATAAATTCAGATTGCTTTTTCACCTCGGACATTGAAGATTCGTTTATTAATTGACTTTAATTAGTTTAACTTGCTAGTTGTCTGATGTCGCTGAAATTGTTTTTTAAAATCTTGTAAAAAGGAATTCCAGTGACACCAGAGAACTAGTCAATTAAAATAATTCAAGTCAGTTAAAAAAAAGACGAACCTTCAATGACCGAGGTGAAAAAGCAATTTAAGTGACATCGGTGAAATTGTTGTAGGGAATGTATCATGGTGATGGGTTGAGGCATGCGTACGTGTACATATGTGCATGTATCATGTGTTTACATGTATAAATTGTCCCCTTTTACATTGGCACTTTGAGTATTGGGCTTTATTGCATCGGCCCTCTTTGCATTGGACGTGTTTGCATTTGACGTGTTTGCATTGGACGTTTTTGCCTTTTGGAAGTTTTCTCTTTGGCCCATTTGCAATGGAATTTTTTTATATTGGACGTTTTCGATTGGACATTTTGATTTTGCACCTTTTCATTGGTACCTGTCCATCTACGCAGTCTGTTCAAATCTATTTGCATACACCTGTCATAGAGCAATGGTTAAACCTGTCTTGAAGTCGTCAATACTTAGATAAATGTATCATCTAGGAATTCTTGAACAACGACTTTGAAGTGCTCGAAGTATCTAGATTTGAGAGAAGGGAGGTAATCAGTACGCTGTACATGATTTGAAAAACGGCATCTTGAACAAAGGTTTTATTTTCATTATTTTGTTAATGACAATGCCTTCAACAATAACCAACACGTTGTATATATATATATATATATATATATAGAGAGAGAGAGAGAGAGAGATAGATGTAGATAACTATCTTCAGAGAATAACGTCATTTGTGAATATAGATATCTTATCAATACGTTGTATACTTATGCTTTTGGGGGCCTTTGTATGAGATTTTGAAGCACACACTGTTACCTGGAAATGGAATACTCAATTTCAGACATATTTTGAAAATTCTAGCTATTTTTAGCCATTCAAAATAGCTGATTCGAAATGGTATTCCAAGAAATTCAAGAAGATGCATTTTTCCAAGAATTGCCATTGACGTCTGTTCACAATTGCAGTGATTTCAGTCCTCACTGGGTGTGCCACAATCGTAACCCTCTTCCAAGCTAGATCAAGTCTAGTAAATATCTATTCCAATCTGTTCTATATCTTTCTTATTATCCAACTATATATATATGTATTTATGCGGCTTATTCTTCATTGTTCCTATCTATTTATATATCTATCTCTCAATCTGCCTCATACTAACTCTTTGACACACGTACATATTCTGACTATCTTTCTCTAGTTGCAACAATCTGTAACTTTAAATATACATGAAATAGAATCATATCCCAGATATAAACTAACCCTCAATACATCTATATCTACCTAAGTCCGCTTGTCTGCCTGTCAGTGTGTCTGTATGTGACAGCCTACCACAAAAACTACTCAACGTAACCCATGTGAAATTGACTATGTGTATAGATGTGACCTCTAAGCAGGTTTTTATTTAGTTTTTGAAAATCAACCACCGATGCCTTTAGGGAAAGGTGGGGGGCGATTTACATGCTAATTTGTGCTAAAATTATGCCTTACTTTATAATGGTATATCGTTTGGTTTTTTTAAATCAATTCTCGAAACAGAGGTAAGTAGAAATGTGACGTAAGTAAGGTTATTTAAGAAGAATCTAAGATATTTTTCAACATATCTCCTATCGTACTGTTTATTGGTTATACAGGAAATAACTTGCATTGTGCTGTTATGACTAATGCAGGTTTCGATGTTGTACGATTAACGTATTGCTTTACAAGTTAATGTAACTGAGAATAAGCTTTACATTAAATTATAATAAGACATTGAACAATTTGGTTTTGAACTGTACGGAAAATTTTCGAACGAATCACCTAACCAAGAGACAGACCTGCAAGCTAAGAAGTATGCAACGTATGCATGAGAGAATCATGGTCAACCTTACATGGCGAGATCACAAGACAGCACAGTATATAAGGAAGAAAACGGGTGTCCGTGACATCGTAGAAACTAATGAAAAATCAAATGGCAATGGGCAGGCCATGTTGCAAGAATGAAAGACAACTAATGAACATCACGTCTCACGACATGGATCCCAAGAGATCACATAAGAAACCGAGGCCGACAGAACTCAAGACGGAGAGATGAACTGGACAGATTCAAGAAATACTGGCTCTGCGACGCCCATGATTGAGAATTGTGGCGAATCCTGGGGAAAGTCTGAGTCCAACGACGGACGTTAAAAGACTGATGATGATTCAAAGTATATATGTATTAGAAACAACGAACCCGAATCGTGAGCTGTATGGGGAAACAACTAAAAATTAAGATGAAAGGGAAAATCAATAAATCTTATAAAAGAAATATTTGGTTACAATATTTAACTTGAAAGTAAAAATAATCACAACTTCCCACTATAACAAATTATATCATTAAGTATATGCCCCATGAATAGGTCAGCTCAAGTTTTTTAATAATTCAACAACAGATCATTCTTCTAAAGCATAATACTGTATGTCATAGAACGGGCACTACCGGCCATATCAGCCACTTTTATCAGCGAACTTTTTGAGAAAAAACTTGTGGCAGGAAAAAACCGTTCAAACCTTGTATAAGAATTATGTTTATTGTAAGAAGTATTTATCCTATTCATAAGAATAATGTTTTGTTTTTTTGCTATTTTTGTTGTTTTTTTTTGTTTTGTTTTTAATCATTTGCTTTCCTCTTTTACAACTGGAGAATTTTGTCTTTGGAAAGAAAATGCCCCTCATTTTTTGAAGAAAAATTTTGTTTTTCTGGAAATAATCTAAAACGTGTTTTAATTGCACAGAAGTATTTCTCACAACTGACGTGAGGGTATTTCTTATGTTTAAATCTAAAATTAAAACTTCAAAGAGGATATTTACAGTATTTTTTTCGTCACATCTCGCTTTAATATAATTATAATAAACTTCCGAATCTTCACAAAAAGTTCGGTATATTGAAAAATCTAACTCCAAGTCAATAACAATAAGAATGATTAAATGTATCACAAGGAAATTCTATCTTATTCAAACTAAACATTCGTTTTGCACTTATTCTTGTATCACTTAACTTGGTCAAGTATGTTAAGTTGGGACTTTAGCTGAAAAGCGAATTCGCGAGTATTTCGTCTCGTGGATTCAACGGACCGCCAGGTCAGAGTAATCCACTCAGGGGCAGCTTCCTGTGATTTGCTCTCATCTGAACCCTAGGGCCAATTTCAACTGTATTTATAGAGAACCCATTGTAAGGATTGAGAATTAGTGTCCATTTCAAAATTAGGCCCTATCTCATCTTTGCTACCCTTTGATTTTATTCCTCCACCCCAACTGTTTCTTCTTGAATGAAATCCAGGTAGATTTTTCAATGCAAATGAGTACATAGATGAAAAATTCACGATACATGTCTTCGAGGGTGCATTAATGTTGTGAAATAAATAACATCTCAAACTGTACCTGTATACCAAATTATTAAGAAATAAAAACCTTCTTATAAGATATCTTACGGATTTCATGAAGTAATAGAATCACCATAGCCCCAGAAATGGCCCGCTTGACCAACCAACCAAGCGGGCTACAGTTCCTGGTTACATTTGTGGCGGGGGTACACCCTTGGAAATTGCCACGAGTACACCAGTCATCATCATCAGCCTTTTGGAGTCCATCGTCTGACATAGACCTACATCAGGATTCATCACATCTGTCTATCTTGGGCGTCGCGGAGCGAATACATTCTGAACCTGTCCAGTTCGTCTCGTCATCTCATATGCTCGAATCCTAATTTAATCCCTGAGGATCCATGTTGTGAGTCGTGATGACCATTGGCTGTCTGCCATTCCTACAACATGACCAACCCATTGCTACTTATGTTTTCTAATGATTTCTATGATATAACGGACCCTTTTCCCCTATTATTCTGTGCTTTCTTGTAGTCTCTCCACATGATGTTGAGCATGATTCTTTCATGTGCACCTTGCATGGTTCTCAGTTTGTAGGGCAGCCTCTTGCTTAGGTTTCATGTTTGAGCTCCACAGTTAACTATCAGGAGGTTGCATTTGGTTGTATATTCTTCTTTTTAAGACTAATGGGATTTTTTCGTTCTTGAAGGTTGAGCTTGCTCTACCAAAGGCTTGCTACGCTAGAATGACCTCTCACTTGATTTCTTCTTCTTTTGAGGATTCCATAGAGATTCGTTGTCCTGGGCAAATGTAGTGGTCTACTTTCTCCAGCTTTGTGTTTTCAATTTTGATCGTTGTGCGTTTACCCCCGACATGTTTGTTGTACATGACCTTTGTTCTTTTGAAGTTCATGTGAAGGTCAAATTTCTCGTTTTTTTTTTTTTTTTGTTCAGCTCGTCTAACATTAGTTCGAGGTTGTGGATATTCTCTGCAAAAAGGACGGTGTCGACTGCAAATCTAAGGTTAAACAAAAAAAAAAGAAAACTTTCAAGATTAGAAGTGTCTTCATTGTGACCTGTCACTAACTCTGTATTCAAAGAATCCAAGATGAATAAAAGTAAGTTTGAAACTTAATCAGGTCCGCATCTAGAAGAACCCATTCCCTACCCCCAAACACCAGCCCTTAATAGCGAATATAACGCCAAGTCTTGTAAAGATAACACCAGGCGAAAAGTGCACTAGTAGGCACCATCTAAAAGTTGTTGTTTTGTTATTTCAAAAAGTGTTTTTATTTACCGCAACGTTCAATGCCTAAATCTTGTGATGGTGTTTTGTTTGTTTTTTTTTTTTAAGATTATTTTAGATAAAAGATTTCTTTAAAAAATGTCTCTAGACAAAATATTCATTTTTTACGTAATTTTAGATATCTTTTGATAATTAGTTCTGGTACATTCGTGGGCTACAGTGATTCATTAATGCAAAATACGGACAATCACTTCATGACTAGATGAGTGTATTTACTCTTGACAATCAGCAGCAGCAGCAGCTTTTTAACGTCCGTCGCTGGACATAGGCCTTCCCAATGATGCGTCAGAACTTTCTGTCATAGGCAACGCCGAACTAGCATTTTCTAAATTTATCTAGCTCGTTACGCCATCTTACTTCCTGTCGGCTAAAATTTCGCATATGATCTCTGGGAATCCATGTTATGAGTCATCATGTTCAGCAGTTGCCATTTGAGTTTTCTAATTATTTATATGACATCTTGGACTCTAATATACTGTGCTGTCTTATTATCTCTCTTTGTGAGGTTGAGCATGATTCTCTCTTGTGCACGTTGCGTAGTTCTCATTTTGAGGGTCAATCTTTTGATTAGATTCCATGTTCCAGCTCCACAGGTGACTCTCGGGAGGATGCATTGAATGTATACCTTTATTTTAGAACTAGAGGGATTTTCTTATTCTAGAAAGTAGAGCTTGCTATACCGTAAGTTTACCAGCCTTTTCTAATCAATGACTACCATTAACTTCGTTTCTGATCAATGTCTCCCGTTAATTCAGTTCATTGACGCAAACAGCTAAATAAAAGATTTTATTACTTCAATCCATTAGCCAAGTAATAAAAAATTTACATCGATGAAAAGTCAGTAGTATCAACATGTTGTTTTACATCTGTACTAAAGACGTAACATCAGTCAAGTGAGATTTCCTATCACTTTGAAAGGAGTCAGTAACGTTCAAGTAGCCAAGCAAATTTGATTGTCACGCTCCAGATTTGGCAAACGCTTCAATTTGATATTTTGCCGAGAAGGCAACCCTGGCTTTTCTAAGAAGTAACTTATGTTAACCAATCACTCACATGATTGACTGGAAGGAATATCAAATCACCGTAGCCCTACAAATGGTCTACCCGACCAATAAGCCAAGTGGACTTCATAGTCTCCTCTATTTACACATCTCTGTATGTGTGTATGCGTCCAGGAGTTCCTGGTCACATTTTTGGAACCACAACCGTAAAAATTGATTTGAGTACACAACTAAACACCATCTGAAAAGGGACAAAACGGTGCTTTTGTTGATCATGATGATCAACTATGGCACGTTGATCATGTTTTTCGACATTTTTTCAATGAATGATGTTGTTCCTCTGCTACAAGATTCGCTTTGTCAGGTTTAGAGGGAAATTGTGGTCCCAAGGGGCCTGCAAACCCCAGTTTCGAAACCACAGCTCTAGAAATGGAGAAAAAAAAAAGAAAAAAAGATCAACATAATTTCGATGGCGGACTAGGGTGACGGATACAACACAAATGAACAAGTAACAAAACTGGAGATGGGACAGGCATTTAGTAAGAAGAAGCACTATAAATGGAGGAAAGGTTGGGCGATCAGTGCCCATGGGACAGTAAACGCAATAGGAAAAGACCCTGGCATAAGATGGAGGGATGAAAAAAGTTTGACATGGCAGAGACAGACATTTGATTAATTTTTATAATAATTCATAAAGGAAAGGTTTCATTACCTGGCCAGGTACATTTTGAATTAAAACTGATTCCTGGATTTTTTTTTAATTATCTTGTCATATTCATTAGAGGTTGATTTTGGCAACCACCCACGTCTTTATCTAATAAGCCTAAAGATCGTCTCGTCCTCTTCTATTATGACCGTGATTACGCTGAATAAATTAATTAAGAATTAATATTTGCTGATTACGTTCTGGTTTGTCTGTGAATGTTTGTTTTGTTACGGGATTATGCCGCAGGATGAATAGCCTCCGTTCTGTCTCTACAAACAATGGACGGTCCCCAGCACCCGGGCACATGCCTGGACGGAGCTTATGGGGATCCTGGGATGCCCAGTCATCATAATCACTCTCTCGACCTTGCTGATGAAAGTCAACAGTAAATCAGAAATCGATAAGCTTAGCTATATGCGCGGCTGGAGCGACATTAAAACTGCTTTAAGGGAGCCCCACTCCCTGGCTTTGAATCAGAGTTGTTCTTCTCCTAGATTGGTTGCCGCCCCAAAGCCAGAAATCACAATCTGCCCTTTCATTTTATCCTTAGCTGAGGTGAGGGTGAAAAGATTCGTGCCTTTCCCAAACAAATGCATATGGATGAATTATATATATATATATATATATATATATATATATATATATATATATATATATATATATATATATATCATATACATATATATTATAAACATATACGTATATTATATGCATATATATCATATCATATATATATATATATATATATATATATATATATATTTATATATAATTTGCATATACATATATATATAATATGCATGTATGATACATTCATATATATGTTTACATATATATGTACATATAAATTACATTTCATATATATCATATGCATATATGTATATTTTACACATTCATATATATTATATATATTATATACATTATATAATTATAGATACATCATATATATATAGAGAGAGAGAGGGGGAGAGAGTGATATATATATATATATATATATATATATATATATATATATATATATATATATATATATATATATATATATATATATATATATATATATATATACATATATATATATATATATATATATATATATATATATATACATATACATATATATATATATATATATATATATATATATATATATATATATGTATGTATAAAAGAAATGGATACATAATCTGACAGACTATGTTTATTTCTTGGTGACAGTAACAACTCAATCTCCATCCTTCCAAGACAACCAAATTCTTTCTTGAAACTTCCCTCTTATTAAAGAAAAAATATTTACAATCATTTATCTTGAGAGCACTTTTGCTTATTTTCTACGTATTTTAAATCTAAACCTCTCGCTGAAATTTTTTTAATTTTTCCAAGAAAAAAATTTATGACGTTAAGAAGAAATTGACTAACTGGAATCCTCAATTAATACTTTATAAACACATTATAATAAATAAATCATTAAATTTTATATGCACTAATATCTTGAGCAAAAGACCGTTCTATTGCGATTCAATTGTAAATATAAAATTTCTTTAAAAATAAATTTAAAAAATTAAGATCGATTATTTGCATTATTTATATTTTCCTATTTTCATTCTTTATTTTATATTATTTTTATAAAAAAATAAAATCCCTAAATTGAATAATGATAAGAATTTTACCGTATATAAGACATATTTGAGGATTCATTATGCATTAAGATTGAATTGCCCCGTACCCAACTCAATGTTGTATTAACCAAACTAAGTTTTACAATTACCTGTTATTGTTTATTTGGTGACAGAAATTTATTTCTTTTATATTCTCTCCTTTCTATTCTAATTTACATTTTCATTCCTGGTTGTATCATATTTTTTTAAGCATTGAAAGTTTGGACCGATGTCAAATTGTGAATTATTCATATTCTTCTGTTTATATTAGAATAATCATCTGGTTGGAATGATCTCGTTAGAATTATTAGGTTTCAAAAACAATTAAACCTGAGTGGAAAATAGAAAAATTCGTTATTCAACTGTAGACGGGCTTTTTGTTTTCATAATTACAATAGTAAAACATATTACCGGTTGCTGATCAGTGCGTTGGGCACGAAATGTTGACGTTCACCGGGTATATATCCTTTTAATTCCAAATCTTTTTTCATATATTAAAAGCTCTATTTACTGTGTTTGATATTGAGCTCTGTGTTTAAACATCAACGACGGATAAAATCTGCTTTTTATTCCTTCTTGCATTCCTCCAAATTGAAAATACATAATAAACTATATATATATATATATATATATATATATATATATATGTTTTCACACCAAATTTTCATCTCGTTCGTTTTCAGTCAATTCGCTTCTTTCAATCCGATAGTCACTTTGATGTGTGAAATACATATGCCAAAAGGGAGCCCATGAATTTTCTGTTGAGAGAAAAAATAATTTTGAAGGGTTTAGAAGTGGATATGCAGGCCTTCCCAACGTTGTGTGCAGGCCTGTGTGGGTTCAGCCGGGAGTTTGTTCGTCTAACATTATTTGGAGATCGTGAAGGTTCTTTGCAAAGAGGACGATGTCGTCAACAAATCTGAGGTTACTTGGTTATTCGCTGTCTATCCTGATTCCTTCGTGCTCCCTTTCTAAGTTTCGAAAGACCATCTCGAAGCAGGCTACGAAGAGTGTAGGTCAGCTGGTATCACCTTGTCTCACACCTTCTTTTTAGTTGAAAGGGCCCAGAGTCTTTATGTGATGATTGAATTGCTGCGTCGGTAGACATGTTGCAGTACTCTGACATGTACAGGGTCTACACCTTATTGTATTATTGCGTCAATGACTTCAGGGATTTCCACCGAATCAAAGGCCTTTTTAAAGTCAACAAATGCTACAGCTACTGGCATTCTATATTTTGCTGCTTTCTCTCTTAATTGGTTTACAGAATGGAGATGGTCGATGGTTGAGTAGCTTTTTCTGGAGCTAGCTTGTTCCAATGGTTGGTTTTCCTCAAGCGTTTTGGTGATTCAGTTGGTGATCACTTTGGTGAAGAGTTTGTAGATACAGTTCACTTAGCTTATTTGTCTGTAGTTGTTGAGGTCCGAAGTCAGCTGGTCTTAAATTATCTACAGCACATTTCTTTAGCTTGAAATTTGCCAAGCAAATCGTCAATTTCTTCTGAGTCTGCATTCGCACACATTGAGAAAGGTCTGTCTAAAATGTTTTGGGGTTTCGGTATTTTCCACCTTGAATTTTCTCAAAAAATATCTGAGTTAGATCCATGAAATTATACTATATATATATTTTGAATCAGTATGACCCTGGGAATATTTATTAACATTTATTTGAACCTACAGAGATGTTGTGGGGGTCAATGTTTTTGCATGCACTGATTTGTATGCTTCTTTGTCATGGTCATTCAATAGCCGAGTAGCTCTTGCCGGCTTGAACTTCACTATTTAACTGTCTACTGCAGTCTTTATGAACTGTCACAAACACACACAAAGGCTTGAGACTGTTTTTACATCCTAATAGACAGCCTTTTACTAACACTTTTCCTGTGATATACATTTTATCAATAAATGCAAAGTCAGTTTTGCATCTTTTTGCGTATTAAATTTCTGGAATTTTTATTTATCAACAAATATGCAGGTACCGATAGTTCGTCTGGAGAAGGGAGTATTTTTAACAGCCTAGTACTAACAACTTTTACAGTGTCCGAATTGATCGAAGTTAAGATTTTTTATAATTTACACTTCAAGTTTTGAAATATGAAATTTACAGTGTGTTTAGAAGAAATGTTGATACGCTTTCTCGCTAAGTCATAAATACTTAGCTTCCAAATTATCCTCACACCAAGCAAAACAAAATTAAAAAGGGACAGAATTAAAATCATTTTGGTCGAAATCTGTTAGAGCGTCTCTGTTTGGTACAATGTCCGCGCGTTGCATACACACTCAAGAACATAGACATACTCAGCGCGCGCCATTTTGTGTCTGCTCATTTAAGGTCGATGTAAAATAACTTTGCTTCGAGGCTAATTTCTTCACGTGCACATTCTGACAATCTAATATCCATCTCTACTTTTTAATATGCTTTTTACACTAACTTCATCACTTCTAACATTGCCTGGAAGTATGTTACATCATTGTGGTTCTGCAACTAACATTCATGTATATTCTTATTGACGTCTCTTTTGTGTATAATTAAATATGTGTATTTTTATCTCTGTCTTGAATGTATTTCTCTTTTATGTATTCTACTGCTATATTTGACGAAAACATTATCAAAATAGTATCTAAATATATACGTTTACTATTCAGAAGACACTGAGAACATTTCATTACTTCTAAATTCAGATAATCATTTAATTTCTCTCCAAACAAATAACATTTCATTACAATGTTGACCTAAGTCTATTGGATTTCTACAAAGAAATATTTCTCCAAGAAATTCATCTTTTGAACAAACCGTCAAGAACAACTTGCATTGTCTCGATGCATTATTGATCCAACGTTCAAAGAAGCGTCCATTTCATCATAATATGCTTGTAGTTGCAGTACTTCATATACGCTACATGTATGTGTATACACCCGACACAAATATAAATACGTATTTAGCACTGATTACAAAAACGCTTAATGAGTAGTTTGAAATTGGGGGGTTGGGGGCTACTTTTCCCATCTGGCCCAGGCCTACTTCTCGACCCTGAATGTATCAATTAATCCCACATATATGACTTTCTCTATCAGTTCCTCCTTTTCGTCCGTTACTTTAATGTTCTGGAAAGGAAGTGGAGGGGGTTGTTGAGGCTTCTGTGCGGAGGGGGGATCATATATCTATGTAGCCTGTGTAGATCATCATCATCATTATCATTATCAGTTTGTTAGCGTCCGTTGTTGGACATGGACTTTCCCTAGGATTCGCTAGACCTCTCTCTCTCTCTCTCTCTCACACACACACACACACACTCTCTCTCTCTCTCTCTCTCTCTCTCTCACACACACACACACACACTCTCTCTCTCTCTCTCTCTCTCTCTCTCTCAGGAGCCAGTTCTTCCTGAATTTATCTAGCTCGATTGACGATGTTCCCTGCTATATTCCCTTGTTGAGGCCCCTGTGAGAAGAGCGGTCATAAGTCATTGGTTAGTGCAACTAAATTCCATTAGTCCTCTAACAAACAATGGACAGCCACACTAGTTAGAAGAGAGAGGGCCCTTCATTGACTTCGAAAGGGTTAGCAGGGGTATCAGAGCCTGGACTAAGTAAAAAGTTATTTAGAAGACACTTTCTCTGGGTGTGTAATTTGGACCTGTGCTCAAATATGCTCGGTCAGCTATACCATCGGGGCAATACTCCGAGGGGGTAGCAAACCTTATAGTCAGCGTACATCTGCGAGGACCTATCTGTGCTCAAGGTAGTATATATTCGCACCGACCTGATTCTCCTTCAAAAAGAAGAAACCTATAGCTAGCTCAGGCATCTACCAACCACGAAATTTTCTCCTTCTGTGTTTTAACCATAGGCCAGCTTGACTGTCAGAGCACTTCCACAAACGGATGGCAGACCCCCCCCTCCCTAGCTAGTTCGCATCTACCAGGAGGATGACACTTTTGTCAAACCTACAATCCAGAGACTCTGTTCCTACCTGTGCCACCTCAGCGTAACATCTGATTCGAACCCTGGGTTAGAAAAGGTGTCGGTTATTACGTACGCAGACCTCGCCGTCTAATGTCCCACTGCTGTGGAAAACCTTCCCAATAACGTTTGTTTGAGAATCCAAGCCATTCATTGATTATGCTAACCTGCTAAATTGATTTCCATTCATCATAGGTGGCCATTGATGTAGATTTCTCTTCCGATTCTTTTGACATTCGGCATTATTCTTTTGGGGAATGTAATCCTTAACTGACAATAAAACATGATTTCTTAGTGCAAAATCCCTAACCTTAACCCAAACTCAAATCCAAACACAAATGCAACAATAATACATGGATACTGTTTAAATCTGATATTCCGATTTGACTTTCGAAATATTAACAACGAAAGTGAACACATAAATTATCAGTTTAATTTTTTTTTCAATGATTTTTTATGGTTTTAAGGGTGGGTACACAAGTCTGCCCGAGGGGACGGGTCAGCCTTCTTTGTTCTTCCTAGGAGTGAGTGCTGGCCGACCCGGCGGAGGGAGAGGATGTGCACAAGCACAACGTCCACCTCCCCTAATGCGATTTCATGGAATCACTATGAAGTATCATTCGCTTCCCAATATTCTTAGATTTAGAGGGTTTTTTCTATTTTCTCGGACAATGCTGGTTAAACCAGCTAGTTAGATAATATAAATACTGACAGAATTACATCAACATGGGTAGAAGAAAAAAACCACAATCGCAGTTTTCCAATGACAAATGGAAAGTGCAAAGACTAGTTTAGCATTTTAACTACATTGTTAATTATAACTACATTGTTAATTATAACTACATTGTTGATAGAACCCACCTAAAAAACATGAAAAAATGTTATCAAAACTGACAAATTTCCGGGACGTTTAAAGGTCAAATAGTTTGGAAGCATATAAAATTGGGAGGAAAAAAATTGAATTTTTTTTCAGTCGGAGTTGAAACCTGGCCCACCGATCCTAACCACTCGTCTATCGAACAAACATGACTCTAAACCCAACAAATTAGCGCCCAAAAAGAATTTTTGAAAAAAGCATTGGCCCCCCCCCCCTTCATTAGTCTAGGATCAAATAAATGAAGAAAAAAGCTTCATAGAATGTTTAGGCTTCTTCAGGCGAATTATGCTATTTATTCGGGTCCCTTTTCAGAACGTTATTGGATGGAGTCTATTTTTATGAGTGGAAAGCCTTCGTCTGATTCTATTTGTATTTCTTTTCTTTTTTTCTTTTCCTTATTTGGTTGTTGATCTCTGTTTGTATTTTACCTTCCAAAAGGGAAGTGAGTTCCTGGCTTATTGTTATAAATCTTTTAGGATGTTTCGGACACTTTTCTTTATCAGTGTGTTGTTAATTTATCAGTTCACTCTTATATATGATTTTAGTTGTTTATGTTCAATTCTTCTTATATTCTTGGATGAGAATAAGGGACGGGGTTTGGATAGAGTCTATATCTATATCTATATCTATAGATAGATAGATATAGATATATATCTATAGATAGGTAGATGTATAAATCTATGTATGTATATGCCACCGATAGGGTAGCCGCTTCAACGTATTGTTGCCCTTACCATTGATCTGAACAGACGCCGGAAATGCAAAAACCTAAATAGCTGTTTCCAATCCAAATTCTCATCTCGTCCATTCTTGGTCTATTCGTTTCTATCAACGCAACAGCTATGTATTGAGAAACGAATATATAAGATCCGATGTACGTTGTCTAGGCTGAGTGATACATTAATCGTGTAATATCATATAAGAGTTTCTGTAGGATATAACGCGATTTATAATCATTCAGTCGGATCAAATACTTTCATTTCTTATTACATAACTGTCGCATTGGAAGAAAAGAATATACATAGTTTTTTTTTAGAAAATCCTGAATGGAAAAAAAAACGGCAGAGACACCTCATAGAATTTCTGCGAATTTCCAACTGTAGATGTGTGCTGTAATTTGAGACCTATACATATGTCTATGGATATCTTTCTATCTATCTATCTATCTATATATATATATATATATATATATATATATATATATATATATATATATATATATATATATATATATATATAAGAGATCTATGTAGACAGAGAGAGATATCTATAGATATAGATACATCAATATCTCTCCCTACATATATGTTTATATGTATATATATATGCATGTATATATATGTGCATATATATAGAGATAGATAGATAGATAGATAGATAGATAGATAGATAGATAGATATAGTTACATCTATAGAGAGATATCCATCTATATATAGAGAGAGTGAGAGATAGATTGATCCATATATGTGTGTGTGTGTGTCCATCTCTCCCTCTCTCTATATATATTCCTCTCTCTATCTCTCTCTCTCAATATGAATATATCCACCGCATATCAGAAGTTACTTTCTATTATCAATATATTATTATATCATGCTATACTGCTAGTCTGATCTGTACCATATATATATATATATATATATATATATATATATATATATATATATATATATATATATATATATATATATATATATATATGTACAGCTTTTTTAGAAAATCGGAAATGAATCACACAAAGAGAGACCCCATAGATATACTGCGAAATTCGACTTAGAGATGTGTGCTGTAGGTAATTTGAGACCTGCCGATTTCAGACATGCCATCTTCCCGTTCTGTACAAGCATATATACCTATGAATATACACGACGTGCTACAAAAAGGTTCTGAGAATTTGATCCTCTTAAAAAAACATTGATAGGAAATGAAGTTAGTTCATAAATCTGTTATCAGCTATCTGTCTTTGATCGGCAATAGAGGTACGAATGCCGGGGAGGTCAGAGAGTGTTCCCGCGGCTATTCTGTATGAGAGGAATCTGTGTCATGAGTGTATGTGCGTACGTGTATGGAAAATTTGTGTACGTTAGTGTGCGTGCATGCATGTCTTGGGGTAGTTTTAACCACATATATATGTCGGAACGTGTAGCAAACATGTGTACAATCATACAAATCCAACATTGATGGTTACGTCAGATATACGAAGAACCTTTATCCCAAGCGCTTTCGGGATATTTAATAACGATCTCAGATTGTAAAATTCCACACATTAGCTCACCTAATGTTAAAAACAGCGCAGAAAATTTGTCGAAAATTCACGAAAGGTAAACAGAAGTTAATACGTATTGTTAATGCTCTGAATATCACTCGGTGTAACAATAGTTTCTGCCTTTTTCTGTGTCCATAGTCGATTTCATCAATGGTTATATTTTTTCCGCTGCCAAATACTTTTTTTTTCTCAAAAAAAGGAAGGGTTATTTTTCATTGGAGGTACTTTGTACATTTTCAGCAATATCTTATGCGTAAACTTTTGCTTTAGAGACTGGTTTCTTTGGAAAGAACAATTTTTTTAATGGTCTTTTTTCTTTGGAGGAAAAATATTTGTGTTCAATAGTTTTCTAATATTTCATTGATTACATTTCTGTTTTTTGAAGGAGAAAATAAAATCCATGCTTGTTGGGGGTGGAGGAGTTAAAGATGGAGAAAAATCTTATCTGATTTAATATATATATATATATATATATATATATATATATATATATATATATATATATATATATATATATATTTGAATAAATATATTTAAATACTTTCTTTTATGTTATGCCGAATCGGGAACTGTTTTCTCCTTTAAAGAGCTAAAACTGTAGCGGGACTTGATCTTTCTTTAACGGGTCAATAGTAAAGGGAACTTTATCTCCCCCTTCAAGGGGTCAAAAATGAAGGGAGACTTTTCCCCCTCTTTTAAGGAGTCAAAAGTGAAAGCAAACATTTTTCATCTTTTGGGATTCAAAACTGAAGGGAAACCTTTTCCTTTTTAAAGGGGTCAAAATTGAATTTTTCCATAGTCTGATCTAGTCGGTTCTTTTACCCGGCATAGACTGGTACTTCAGCTAGTGTACGTATGTATGCGCGCGCGCGAGTCCGTGTCTTTGTATGTATATTTAATCAATTAATCTCTTTCCCCCCTAAATCATGTTATTAATTACGTACAAACGGCACAGACGCACGCTTTCATTATGTAGGGAATTTTCAATGGACTTACCATTGATGAATGGGCGAATCCATTGCACAAATTGAACTGAGTTTAGTGCACGTTATTGATAGAATTGCCCTCTACAATCTAATGCTAGAACGGGAATAACATTTGCTGAAATGATTTATCTGCAGAAAACTCTTTAAAAAGGTATAAACTTATAACATTCTTGAGACAGAACGAAAAATAATCAATTCTATTTTTTTTAAAGAGAGAGAAAATAGTTGAGTCTATTAGATTTCTCCAACCACTTGGAAAAGGCTCTCATCAGCTTAAACTTTGACAAATCCAAGAAGAAAAACCATACAAATGCTAATAGCTAGGAAAACGGACTTCGACGTCGACTTGCCTGGAAAATATTACCTCAGAAGTAAGACCTCTGGGTTCAAACAATAAAAGAACTTTTATGGCACATGGGGTTAAAAAAACACAGTTGAAAATATTTAACAATATCTATGAAAATCTGAAGAGAACAGACATTTTGCAATCGTTTTTGGCAATTCACACAGAGGAAAGCCGGAGTACAAACGCTTTGACTGGGAAAAAAACAACGCTTTTGACAGCTCACACTGAGAAGGACTAAGAAAAGTACCGGTGCGACCACAACACAATGAATAACACCAACGGATCATCCGATATTTACTGCAATGATGAACCCCTGAAAACCATCAGTTTGTGCATTGACTGCGTTCTCCTGGTACCAATAGTTTTATTGAACCTTTTGACCATAATTTGCTGCATTAGGTATTATCAACTCCGGACTTACAGCAACGTATTCGTGGCAAGCCTAGCAGCAAGTGACTTCTTATTCGGCTGGTTGACACTGGCTCCAAGTATTTTGACGAGGGTGCTGAACGATTATAATAAAAAGGTCTGCTGTCTTTTGGTATTGGGTAACGGTCTAGGATCCTCCTTTATTTCACTAACTAACCTCATGATGATCTCTGTTGAAAGATACATTTCAGTTTGTTGTCCCTTTCAATACTTCTCGTGGGTAACTAATCGTACGACAGCGGTAAGCATTGCCGTCTGCTGGTTTGGTAACTTTTTCTTTATAATTCTACTACTTAGTTTCAATAATTGGACTGACGAAACTCCTTGTGAAACTGAATATGTATTTCCGAATTGGCTACTGTATATTAGTTTAGGTCTCTCTATATCCCTCATCGGATCGACATTCTGGTGTTATTTTAAAGTGATGATGGTAGCAAAAAAACAATTCCGAATCGTACACAATGTTGGTGGCTCTCCCAATCTCACAAAGGTCGAAATAAAAAAAACGGTGATGATGATGATTATGTTCGGCCTTTTTTTGGCTCTCCTTTCCCCGCTTCCTATCCTGAAGATAATCAAAATAAATCTGCCTTACAGCAAACAAATCTCCTCAGTAAAATGTATGCTTTTTACGCTCATCAAAGTTAATTATTTTGTAGATTCGTTAGTTTACAACATTTGCAACAAGCTGTTTCGGAAAGCGGCATGGCATCTTCTTTGTTGTAGTAGACAACCTTTGAACGCACCTGATTAATCGGTTTTTTTTTTTGTTTTTTTTTTTTTGTTTTTTTTTTTCCGGAAAAATAATCGTCAGGAAAAGTCAGTCGATTAATATAGAATATATATACCGTAATTATAATCACGATTTAAAATTTTATTTTTTATTTGCATAAAAAATGGTTTTGTACCATTGGAGAAAATGTGCAACTAAATTTGTTTCTCTGCGTGCATTTTAGGGACAAATTTTCCCCCTAATTCTGATACAAATAAACTGATATGAAATTAATTAAATTACATCATTCCTTTTACTACTTTTTTATTTTTTTTTTATTTCGTTTTTTGATAAAATATTAGGTATCATTACTTCAATTACATTGATCGGGAGAAAAAAAATTGAAACATTCACATTCTTTCTGGATTTCGGTTCACTGTCTTGTGATTTTTATTTCGGTATTGCATTCTCTGAAATGACAATCAGCAAACTATAACACAAAGTGGCGGTCCTACATTCATGAGGGGGGGGGGCCTGATACTACTAGAGACCTGGGGACCCAAAGGAGGAGAGCAGGGGTGGCGAGGTTGAGTCCTTATCTCAGTGCTTGATCTTTGCATCAATTTCGTTGAAATCCTTTTTTTTTTTTCTTTTTTCAAGCTGCTTATGGGCCTCTCTGGGATTAAAGCCACTGAAGCTTTAGCTTCATTAGTCTCATAGTAGACCCGCTACAGTACACGCTGTATTGTTTTAAACAGTATGTGTGCTATCAAAACAAAATCCCCGAATAAATATAAGTGATTTATATTGTTTTATTTTCACCTAGTAAATACTAGTGGACAAAATTCAGGCACATTTTTGAATTTCTATGAAACTATTTTCTAAGAAAAAAATAACATCGTTTTTATTGAATAGTTCATATTGCGGGAAGGGGGTACTTGTATCAACAAAATCTTAACGCAAGTTGTTCATTGTGTAAGAATAGGATTTCCGCTTGGTTTGTGCTCTTGTAAAATATATATATATATATATATATGTATATGTTTCCCCACGCTACTCTAAAGTAGAGCGTTCCTATAGTAGCTTCCCGTAAGCCGAAATGGCCCAAAGCGAAAAAAAGCAATGACCATTGATATTGGAAAAAAAAACTTGAATGTTCCCAGATCCCCAAAATTGTTAGGGTGGTACTGAGTCATTGGAAGTTATGGTGGTGTGACTTACTGGACTCTCAGATGTGAAAGAGTGTGCACTGCCTCTATAGCAGTTCGTTGCAAAACAAAAGCTGAACACTTCTTTTGCTTCCTTTTTTTTTTTTCTCTTGTTTCAAAAAAATTATCGCTAAAATATGCATGAGGAAACATACAAAATTTGGTTGCGCAATCTCTCAATGGTACAAAACCATTTCTTTTGCTATATGCTAATAAAAGTGGCGTATATCGAACTTTTGAAGAAGGAAGGTCACTTGCATATGATTTCTATTCAAGTAGCTACAAAAAAACTCCGTCATTCAAAGGTGATATTTTTCAAAGAAAAAGCTTCAAAACTTAATGAAAAATAAAAACTTCAAATCTATTGATCACTAAAAAATGTAATGCAGCTTTATTCAAATCATTTGGTATTTTTGAGTTAGGATTTTGAACATTTTTAAAGTTTAAAATTTTATCATTGGAAAAGATCTTGAAGCGACTGTTTTATTTATTTTATTACACCCTTTAAGAGATGTCCTGCAGTTTTGACCCTGATATCTAAGAGAAAAAAAAAACTTTTTCGGTATAAACCGAAGTACGATTTTTTTAATTTTTTTTTTTTTTAAAGTTTAATGGAGGGTTATCCATTTTACATTGCGGGACTTGTAGTTAAACTGCTGATTTTATTACGAAATCGAAAAGATGTGGAAAAAATCCTTCCATTATTAGCTGAGAGGTGAAAATTTTACAAAAATTCATGTTGATATTTCGTAATTAAAAAAAAAAAAAAGTGTTTGTGCAAAGTTTTCGCTAATTTCCTAATGCAAAATGACAGCTGCAGACGGTTTGTTTATTTATCTGCATTTTTATAATAATGGCCAAAGCGTGTTTGTTGTTCTCTGAATATCTTCAGTTCTACAAAGTGTATACACACATTTTTTTTCAACCGTCTTTGCTTTATTGTCGATAAAAAAATTTTAATGATAAAATTGAATTTTATACGATTTTGAAGTTGTCATTTCTCCCTTTACTCTTAATTGAAATTAAGTACGAAACCATACTTCTAACTAAATATCTAAAATGCCACTTCTGACCCCCCCCCCACTCCGCCTATAAAAGCTCTGAACACGGGTGTTCACTTGCTCCGGCTTTCTAGCCGGTTACCGTCTACCTTAACTCACGGCCAGTGTGATTTTTATTCTTTGACCGTGACATACACTCACACATACATATATTTGTTGTTTCACTACTCTTCCTTGATGTGAGATTTTGCACGAGCTGTATAACTATTAAACGCAAACACACAGCAACTAATTCATAACTCATTTTTGGCGACAGTGCAAACACTGCACTTATTTGCATCTAACCTGAAGCAACTGCCTTTCGATAATCTAGCTCAGTCAAACATACCACTCATTATAATAGACACTACTAATCAGGCTCTATTCGATAAACGAAACGACATTAGACCCGTTATGTCACTTGTTCCCCAATTATAGGTTGCAGTAGTTTCTATAATGTGTTAGAGACAGTAGTAATGGATGTTGTTGCTGGGAACAAGGGAATTTGCCTCCACGTGGTTTGGTTGTTAGAGCCACACGCCGACGTCACTCGAAATATTGAAGAAGGAAGGGGAGAATTATGGTTGCCATGACGGCATGGAGAATATGTACGCTAAGTATGATTGGACGCGGGATTAAACAGTAAAGACACATACAAGTAATTTGACAAACACATGAAACGTACATTTAACGCATAGACATGACAATACAAGGCTGAAAAGGGAATACACGTGAAAATATTGATAAGATCGAACGTGTAGTGTGTATATGTATATATATATGTGTCTGTGTATATATATATATATATATATATATGTATACATAATATATGTGAGTGTGTGTGTATGTGTGTGAAGATCGAATGGGAACTTTTTTCAATTCCAGAGGTCGAAGCAATTTCTATTTTAAACATATACTCAACCGCTACGTCTGTGCACCAATTTAACTTGGTCCCAGTAACGTTCCTAAGGTTGGTGTCAACCGGGGTGGTAACCTCTAGAGCTTGCTCTCTTCCCAGGATATCTAGATGTTAGTGATCTGTTTGTACTATAGGCATACATACCTCAAAAGGAACACATTTTGTTTCTGTATAAAACCCAAGGAGAATTAAGTTACAATCAATTTTTGCATTCAGCGCAGATTTTCTATTCAAAGTAGCAAACGTAAGATATTAACTCCTTACAAAATACTAAACTTGCGAACTTGAATCCATGTTCATAAATTTTTAGAAGCGTTCATGTAAAAAAAAAAATGTATTCTAATCGCCTGCCCCCAAAATTAACCATTTCCTAGCCCCGGTTGCAACAGAATATGCAGAATTGCAATTGTCTGCAATTTTCCAGAGAGAGATGCCAACTTTGTTAGGTCCACGTGTTCGCCGAATTTATCAATCTTCGTTCGGTAAACAAGAGGAAAGTTCATGGTCCAGGTGGTCGATAATGCCGAAATTCTTTATATCGAGAGTTCACTGTATATGTACCAGGAAAAAATATAGTTTTTCAACAGATACAAAGACACTTATTGCTCTATAATTTTCCAACAATGACATTGAATCGGAAACTGATTTTTGCTTCTCAACAATCAATTTCGTATTCAATGCTATTTAATATATGTCTTAGTATCTGTTGAAGTACCAAGTTTTTAAGTTAATATACAATGGACCCACGCTATAACAAACTTTGCATCCAGCTTTTTGCGATCTTTAGATAAGGGTCCCAGCGTAGTATCTGTTCTCATATCAACAAAACCGCCTCAACTTCCTGTTTTCAATTTTGAACGTTATTATGGTTGTATTTCAATTGTTTTCTTCATGAATTTTAATTTGATTTGGACACTTTTTCAATTGACAAAAACAAAAGTTATAATAAATCTTATTCATTGTCGTTAGTGAAAATTGTGATTTACCATTCCCGTTTTGAATTTTTAAGTTCACTACCCATATTTGGAAAAGTCAACTAATTTGATTTCACTAAGCATTTGTACTTATCATAACTCTTCATTACTGTTTTTTTAAATCTCCAATTATTATCAGATTTTGTATTAGATTTGATTTTTTTTAATTGAACGTTTCGTGTGTATAAGTTTTTTTGTTTTGTTTTTTTAAAATAATTTTATGAAATTCAAGAAAATATTCAACCATTAAATTACAACTATAAATAATGTTTAAAGTTGAAAAGGGAAAGGTGATCTTATGTGCCGTTGACGTGAGAACAGATTCTACATTTTGATCTTGAAATAATTACCACAGAGGCTGGACCACGAAACTAGTGCCAAGAATTATTCATCGAACAGTGTAAAGAAAGGTCGAAAATAGAATGAGGTGCCAGCGAATGTATTCAGATTTACTGAACGATGTCCATCAAATGCTACAAATTACCGAACTTACTTCTTATTTACCGAACGCTTTCCACCTCGAGGAATCCCCTTTTCCCACCAGGGCATTAGTTGGCTAGAATTTTGACGATTTCACTAATGAAATGTCACGTTTGAAGGGCAAACCTTAGAGTCAAGGTCCGTGGAGCACAAAGCAAATTATTGCGCTTCATTACAGAGAGTATTACACAATTTTCGATTCAATTATTTATTTAATTGATTTGATGAAACGGAATTATGAAATGAAAATGTCAAGATCTTTCTAATAAAGTGGATTGGTGCGTTGTGTTACCGTTTCTTTGTTTTTTATCTTTTAACTCAAATGTTTCTGTTTGTCACAAACTGTGTTGAGTAGGCGGACATTTTGGCTTTGGGTTGGTTGGTCCAGACAGTTCAGCCCGAGAATACTTTGGTCACCAATTTTTTTTTTTTTTTTTTTTTTTTTACCCCGGTCGATTTGGCCACATTTTGTTTTTAAAGATGAAAATTACTAACAATAAAAATAATTTAATACATGTTTTAGTGCTATAAATCTTTGTTCCAACTTTTCATAGCTATATATTTCACCATGTACTCTAATATTACGACTTTTGCTTCACTCAGCTTACGGAAATTTGTGATTTTTCGTACGACTATCACTTGGGCTTTTGAGGGGCAAACTTTGAATTTCCCACCATGAAATTTCGCCGATTTAAAAGGGACGCTTCTCATGTGTCACCGTTTACGCTTTGTTGCGGTGTCAAAGGAGCTCTCGTATTCAATCTTTTTTTTAATCATTTTCTTCAAATATGAGCTGTATGAATTGTAAGATTGAAATATATATATTTCTTTAGTTATCAATTCACACTCGTGAACAATAATTACATGAAAGAAGTAACAATATTTATTTATTCTCAGGATGAAGTATAGCAACATTATTAATTTTAACTTTTTCCTGTCATACTAACTTACTGTAACTTTTTTTTTTCAATCGGACAGTTAATTAACGATTGAAGACTGCAATCCGAATTTATAGAGCAAACCTATGATGAGAATCGAACTCACACCCAAGTGAGAGGGTGGTCCATTATATGTCTAAGGGCTTTTAACTATTAGACCACAGGGACTATGTAGTTAAGTGAAACTGATTTACACCTTAGACCTAATCCTTACACCTGGCATTTTACGTTTGTTGATATTTGCAATTGAGACTAGGTATCCTTTCTGGTACCATATTTTTTTTTTACAATGTCAGAGATATTTCTTTAAAAAATTCAATGACTTTTTATTGTCAAAAAAGATTTTTAAAATATACAATCTCCATCAAATCACCTGATAATTGTGGACGTTTTGGCCTTGGACCGGTTGGCCAGGACATTTCGGCTCCGACAAGTCCTAAGAGGATATTTTGGCTGCGATTTTTCTACCCCGGACGATTTGGCCGCGTTTTACTTTTGCAGGCGAAAATTGATGGAATTGAAGATGGTACAATGTATATTCACAATGATAATGAGTTAATACTTGTTTGTTTGGTCGGGTAAATCTTCGTTTAAACTTTTTATAGCTATTTACTTTACCATTTTCTCCTCCACTACGACTTTCATACGGCTGTTATTTAAGCTTTTTTGACTTAATTTTAAAGTTTTTACGTTTAAGATCTTATGAAGGAGTCAAACTTATCATTTGAAAAATAAAAAAAAAGTTTCAAATACCGTGCGCCACGGGGCTTTTGGCAACAAAACAACGTGAGTGGGAGTTCTGACGATGAAAAAAATCGACTACGGATGCACAAAAGGTAGCCGGTCGGAAGGCATCAAAACAAAAGGCATTAGTCAAAAGGACAACAATGTAGTACGGATTACTGCAAATTACAATTGCCGTTCGGATGAAAGGCATCAGTCAAAAGGAATATAGTAGTTACGAATATTCTCTGTTATAACCCGCTAACCAACAGGGGTATCTTGTACTATTTTCAGATCAACTCCTTTGCTTGTCTAGACAGTTGACCTCTAGACAGCTTCGTCCGGAAGTTCATTCCAGGGTCGACGTCTGTGATTTACTGGGCTTTACTGTGAATCCCATCAGTTTGAGTAGTACCACGACCAAGACTGGTCGTGTCTTCAGCGTCTCCTAAACTACTGCCATGTTAAGTCGGACTCCTGAAGATAACATAGTGGCTATAATTTAGATGACCCAAACTGACAGACATTCTAAAGATTCTACCTTGCATTTAGTTAGTGACATTCCTTTCTCCTCATTCTTCCTCTCCTCATCTCAGTAGATCTCTCCAAACATTTGTGTCAGCAGAAAACCCCAGTCCTTCTTCATTTTAATTAATTCATGAATTAAAACTTATTACTTTGGTTAACCTATTCGTTTGTTCTTTTTTCCACGTTTGTTAATCAAATTACCCGTGTACAAACCTTGTTTTTGCGCTTAAGCAGTGAATATACTATTTACCAGAATTTATCTTCTTAGATCAATTCTGATAATTTATTATTTTGGGGGCTAATATAACTTGCAGCCCAAAACTTTGAATGGTGCTCGGTCCAAAGTCATCAAGTCAGAAAGACAACAATGTAGTATGGATTACAGCAAGTTACAATCGCGTTCGGACCGAAGACTTCAGTCAAAAAAGCAGGCCCGTAACTACCGGTGGGAAATGCCCCAGGGCCCCGACGGGAAAAATCGAAAAAATCTTCTTTTTTTTTTTCTTCCAAGTAAAAATTTTCCACTCTCGAAATAATTTCAAAATCTTATTTACCAAAACGGTGACATTATCAGTTAATTGATCTATGTAATAAAAATCATATGGGCCCTTTTAAATCCTAAAGGGAAGAACAAGTGCATAGGTGTCACAAAATGAAATCACCGTATCGGAAGCGTCAATCGGCAAATTTAGCTTAAACTCAATTTGTGACAATTCATTAATTTTAAGAATTCTACCAGACCCATCATTTAATAGATTAAGATATGAACATTAAATGTAAACACTTTTTTGGTGGTAGTTCTGATTCCAGTTATGTAGATCACTAATTTTTTTTTAAATGGCCGGTATTACAACTCTTTCAATAACGGGTTGTAATTCCGGCCTATCAATTCCATAATATCGGCCACCAAAAGTTTTGGGAGTTTGGTACTCGAAACATTTGATTGGTTAAATTCACATAAGTTCCCACTCGAGGATCTTATCTAACGGGGAGTATTGTGGTGTTCATGTTCGCAACGATTTACAGTGATCGCTTTCTTAGAGTCACTCATCTCAAATCGCTACACAGTAATATTTCAACCTCTTTGAAGCTAAGTGTTGCAGTATTACAAAGCGTAACTTCAAATATCGAATCCGTTGATTCAAAATAGTACCCATATACTGTTTTGTTTTGTTTTTTTTCTTGAGAGCTTTAACCCGAATTCACAACATCGCTGAGACCACTCACTTCATGCTTTAGGGTGCACAAGGTTTGATTTGTGGATTTAAGTACCAGGTATCCAGATACGTAAGTCTTGCAACTGTCAGCCTGTCAACGTTTTATTGAATATAAGGAGAAAAAAACAGACAAACAAGTTGAGAAAAAATACTTCTCTATCAAAAGATGATTTCTGGTTTCACTCTAAAATTCAGTTTATTCTTTTCCGACACGTGACATACGTTTATACAAAAATTTATTGAAATTCATTGAACTTTGGGAGATATTGTGGGAAGTGTGGGAACGAAAACCAAAATGTATGAAAAATCGCCAAAAATATCTTTTAATCAAGAACAGATCCTAGGACCCGCCTCAAAATTCAATCACTTCTTCCGTACGATGTGATGTATCTTTCATTGAGAACTTTTAGAGGTATCGTGCGGACAGGAGCGAATACTGTAATGTATTTTGAAAATTGAAAAAAAAACCACAAAAATATTGTTCATTCAAAAACAAATACTTGGATCCTCCCAAAATTTAATCATTTCTTTTTTTATCATGATTTCATCGAAATTCTTTGACAACTCTTGGAGATACTGATTGGACCGACATGTGCTAATACATAAATCTGTGAGAATATTAAAATGGAAAATATCTCTAATTGGAAACGAACCCCAGGATTCGCCCCAGAATTCTATTCCTTCTTCCCTACTCTGCGTATTACTCCTCCACGAAATTTCATTGACCTTCGGTAGAAGGATTTGGACGGTCAGGAGCGAATACAGAAAATTGATATATATTCCTAGAGACTGAGTCTGAGATTCAAAGGATATATGTTAAAATGCCTATTCATTCATTCATTCATTTTTGTCTAAGGACACCTCTTTTCATATTTCAACTGTTTTAACTGAATTGTGTGTTTAATGAAATGACGAAAAGCGGGATATTTCAGGAGCTGGCACCACTTCATTCATGTTTTGAGATGCACAGGTTTGATTGGCGACTCTGGTAGATTAAGGTACTAGTTCATCCAAATGAAGAAAAACGGGGGAAAAAAAACGGGAAAACATCTTTCAACTAATTTTTCTATATTCGCTCTTGTCTGTCCATACAATATCTCCATAATTTCTCTAATATATTTCAATGAAATTTTGCGGAATGGTACAGCCCGGGGCAAGGAAGATGCGACTAAATGTTGGGGCAGGTCCAGGGATTCATTTCCAATTGAGAAGTATTTTTTCCGTTTTAATATTAATTTCGTTTCTGAATTCACTCGTGTACAAAAGCTGTCGGTGAATTTCGACGAAATTTTGTGGAGTCATATACTACTTGATGTTCGACAATGTATCAATGTGTAGGTTAGGTCACCGGATTGCGAAAATGTTTGAGCTTTGAAAGTGATGACTTGTCAATACTGCTCATCATGTCAACTGATGTAAGTACCTGAATTGGACAGGTCTCCAGCTTTTATCTCGAAATATTTTTTATTTGATTTTAACGATTTCTCTATCCATTTGAATTACTTCAGCGAAATTTCACCGGGGAAAATATTTTTTTTTACAAAAAAGTATATAGAGGGCCCCTAATGGAGGATTTTGCCTCTGAGGCCCCGACGACTCAAGTTCCGACACTGCAAAAAGGATAAGAGTAATTGCGAATATTTTGACTGAATTTGTACCATTTAAGTAATTTTAATCAGTATTCTGTTTTTGTAAATTTAAATGAATAAACAATCTATTATTTATTTCTAGATTCGTACAAGATCTTAAATTAAAAGGCATAAATATGTCTTCAGTGGTAGAATTTATTTTAAAATTTGAAGGAATAAAAGGTTTTGTTTTAATTTTGTTTTCGCATTCACAGCTTAAAAACATTAAATAACACAGTCTGTACCCTTCCAGGAACTATTTAACTCCTAAGTGATCAAATATGCGAACTCTGGGACACAGCCCCTGACACGTAGAATTAGTGAATTTTTGGACTTATCAGAAAATTAGGATAAGTATATTTTCTGCACAAAAATCTGATTCGAAGTCCGCAAAAAATTCTGGGTTTCTCTTGATCTCACCTAATTAACCCAATTTCCTCAGTATCACAGCTTGGCCATCCAAAACACTGATTTTTCCCCAGAGACCTGGCTTAGACAGGCCCTGCCATCGCCGTCCATAAGGGATACTACGGCCGTGGCCCGGGCTGTGACACAAACATATGAGTCATCATTAACACAGTCACAAATTCTCACACACACAGAAATCAACAGCAAAGTTAGCTATCACAACCAGGACAAGATAAGCACCCATTCATACAAGCACATTCTACAAGGGACTTTCGTTTTTTATACACACGTACAGTTTGAGACTTGTACTCATTCAAACCCGATATGCTCTCATACAAAACTCACTTTTACTTGCTCTAAATAAATCCACCTAATCTTATTTGTTGGATATAAAACATTTCCATGGTTTTTTTTTACATTTTTGATTCGTTCCTCCTTACTAAGTGCAATTATTCCATTCATGTTTCTCTCACAACTTGCAGAGTTCAATTTAAACTAAATTGGAGTGGCATTATTATCATAAATGATTGTACCCGCACTAAATCGGTTCTCCCATGAGTAATGCTGCTACAGACGCAACAGGATCATAAACGTAAAAACTTCTCAATTTGATCAAAATAACTTGGATAACAGCCGTAGTGAAATTTGTGATTTTTCGAAAGTCAAGGGGAGCGAAAGTTGTTGGAGAAGTAATGGTAATGATAACAAAATAGCTATAAAAATGTTTCAACAAAGATTTAGGACTAAACAAACACAGTTACTTATTTTTATGTAAATTTGCGTTGTATCATCTTGAATTCCATTTTCGCCTCTAAAAATCAAACGCGGCCTAATCGCCCGTGGAAGAAAAATTTGCGGCCCAAAATATCCTCGTGTGACCTGTCCAAGCTGAACTGTCCACTCCAAAGCCCAATTGTCAGTCCACCGATGAATCCCAGCCTCATAATTTATTTGAGTTTTTTTTACTAATAATTTCTGTTAGATAATGAGTTTTACACAAATTAAAGATACGTCCATGGTGAAATGAATTCTCTTTACCTTCTTGTACGGTGCGGGGATTCGGCACGAGAGCTTCATTTAGGAATTTAAAAAAATGAAAATAAAGACACGTGTACTCATCTTGGCAAGATTTTTTTCATCTTTGTTAGCTAATTTTTATTTTATGGCTACATTCCATACATAGAGAAAATAACAACCACAAATTTTTCATATAGATTTATTTTCATTATTTCGATTTTAAAAAAATCCCCTCTTACTCTTAATCTCTCTTTAACAGTTTGATCAAGATTTATGTAATTTTAACAAACCAAGGTAACTTTTTTATTATACAATCAACGTATCCTACCGATAGTCACCTATGGAGCTGAAAGATGGGACATAACCGAAAGATTGACCCTCAAACTGAGAACCATGCAATGTGCACATGAGAGAGTCATGCTCAACCTCACATGAAGGGGTCATAAGACAGCACAGTATGTCACAGAAAAGACAGGAGTCCGAGATCTCATAGAAACTGTTAGAAAATTTAAATGGCAAAGGGCTGGACATGTTGCAAGAATAGCAGACTACCACTGGACATCAAGACTCACAACGTGTATCCATAGAGATCAGGTGCGAGGCTGTGGCCGACAGAAAAGTAACATGGCGTGACAAGATAGATAAATTCAGAATGCAAAGCCCATGATAGAGAGGTCTAGCGAATTTTGGGGAGGGTCTCTGGCCAACGACGGACGATAAAGGAGGATGATGATGAATCTGTTGGTTGTAATAGTCTACCCCGTAGTTTTTTGTCGTCTTTCAACGCTGAACCCTCATATTTGTCTACTGCTACTGTTGACATGTAACTATCAACAACTCATTGATCTGTGATGAAGAACTATACAACCCCTACTATTGATTTTTTTACGAAGCATGTGACGATTTTTCACCACAGTTCAGTTGAGTAATGATGAAACTAACTTCTGTGAATTAAATTATCTTCATTGAAAGTTTAAATCATTTTATTTCAAGACCTGTCATCAAAATAGTATCAAAAATATTGATTTATCGATTTAAAAATATGCATTGATTTTAAAAGTTTAATCTTACATCATCATAAATTTGAAAATTTGTCTCTTTTTACAATAAGTAGGAATTTTTTCTTTCTAGCAAACTTCAGAAAAAACATTTAAAATTTTTTTTTTAATTACATACTAAAATGGGGTATCGGAAATTTCAAAAGTTGCGTGTTAATAGCCTATCTGTTAAGTTGGGTTTTTAATGCGAACTTGTATAAGTTGTAGAATTTTTTTCTGCACAACATTTTGAAATATGTATATTTATTTTCGAGAATAGTAAGTAAATAAGTTTATCTATATAGGAGTGATATTTTACTTCGGTTTCACGAGATAACAATCGTTCACGAGGAAAAAAATAGCGTCGAAGAAAAAACTTTTTCAAGTGTGTGTGTGTTGTAAAGTTTACATTATTCGTCGAATGACGCGTGTTAACGTGAACTAAAAGTAGTCTTAAGAAAAAGTCCAAAGAAATCAGTTTATTTATATGAAAATAGACCCTTTAATTATTAACAATATACTTCAATTCCATTATCAGCCTTTGATATTAAATTTCATGGTTATTTAAAAAATATATAAACAAACAAGTGGATGTGTAACAGTTGCTATCCGACGAAAACAAAATGCTGGTGTCCGTTATTAATTTCAACCAATCAAATCACTTCGCTGAGTTCAGTTTATATTGGCGCCGGAGTTCACTCACTCAATTGAGTGATCGTTGTTAGCAGCAACAGGGGATTATTACTTGAATGGAACCTAAACAGCTAAAAAAAACGATAACCACTCATTAATCCTGATAGTTTAAACTACATTTTCCAATGTTAATACTATATTCAACAAATACCAAAAAAAGACAAACGATTTAAAACTATCAATAAGGACTAAACGAGCAAGTTGATGGATGGCTTTTCTTTCTTTCTTTTACGCATGTGGTTGAGGGATAATTGGATTAACCCAACCCAAGCCTGTCATTTCATTCAAACGCTTGAGAAATTTGAAAAAAACCTGCTCATTAATATTACAATTACGTGGCTCTGACGTCTGAATAACGTAAACTGGGAAGGAATCAAGTCTACGAAAAATAATGGAGACCTCAGGATCTTCAAATTATCCCTTGAAGACCATAAATAATGCTCGTTCTAGAAGCGATGTAGGCCCCTTGGATTTTTCATTTCGACGATTGAAACATGTTACTGACCTTGTGGAGGATGAAGACGAAGAACAGCATTCAGGTACACCTACAACTGCAACTGACAGGGAAGATATTTCAAAATCAAGTGATGACGCCTCTTCGATGACTACAACTACAGAAGAGGGGACTGACTTGGTAAAAGGTGACTTCCTCCCGAAGTTGGTGAAAAAGAGAAGCAAATCCCGAAGCAAGTGTCTCCGTTTAAACAACAATTCACTAACCACTGTGGATGGATTGCCCAGCATTCTAAGTTCTCTTTTTCTACAACCGATGAACATGTCTTGGTTGGACCTATCTTTCAATAGACTCACGGACATATCGGCTATCTTTTGTGATTTACCTTACCTTCAGATTTTGTACCTGCACGGAAATTGTATCACTGTTTTGTCCCAGGTCGAAAACCTACGCCCGGCCACCCACCTGAAAAAACTTACTCTGCACGGTAACCCGATTGAGAATGTTAAAAATTATAGAAATACAGTGCTTACCACTATTCCGTCCCTCAATGAATTCGATTTCAGTTGTGTTGTCAAATCGGACAGAGATAATGCTCTGGTGTGGCGCAAAAACCACGACAGTTTGGTTGAACGAAAGAAAAATGCCAAACGTAGAAAGGCCCAACTAGAAAGGGAGGTTTGTTAGCCCCTTCTTGTTTTTTTTTTACCTATATGGCTCTTATACTGAGACTAACATTATTGGTATCATTGATTGACAATCAATAATTGAGATATATATATATATATGTATGTATATATATTTATAGATGCACTGCTGCTTTTCTTTTTCTTTTTTCAAATACCAGGAAGAAGCCGTCTCGTCTAAAATTGACGGATGAAACTTTTCTTAGTTACGTGCATTTTTTTTTCTCTCGTTTTAGTCCCTTATCTCCAATTACTCACGTATTTTAAATTTTGTTCATGAAAAGTTCAAAGATGTAATTTTTTTTTAAATACGTAATTGAAGAGAAGTTTTAATGAGAGAAATATTAATTCAAAAGTGTTGCCTCCTCCCAATTTCGGGCCCAAATTTACCTTGAATATCCTTTCCTGTCTATTTTGTTGGGGCATCGACATGAGATCAAATTCACAAAGTAAAGGTAATTTTCCATTTGAAATCAGATGGTCTAAACTGATTGAAATCAGACAGTAATGTTTGTTTTCAAGTTGTTTTTAATATTATGAAACTAGGTAAAATTTCTGGTGATAATAGTGAAAAAACAAAACATGTATATTATTAGCCTGGATTAACAGGAAGAAACTCTTTAAAAAAAGAATTTTAATATTTATTTTTAAAAACAGACATTTAGATTTTGGAGAAAGAATAGTTTGATAACCTGGACAGTGGACATGATTATTTAAAAAAAACACTTTTGCACGGAAAGAGAGTTTGAAATTAGTAAATATTTGTTTTGTGCCTTTTCATATATACTTATTTTTTGTCAGCCAAGTAAAAAAATATATTTTTCCACTGCTTTGTCTACTTATGCGAAAAATAATCTTCATTTGATTTTATCAAAATCGCCCTTTCAAAACTTTGAACTTGCTGAATCTTTGAGATGCTGGACTTTTAGTTTCAAATCTTAAAATTTATGTGCCAATTTTAAAATGTATACTTTAAATGAAAGGTGGATACGTTTTGTGAAGTTTAAAGGAGTCAAATTTTTAATGCTTTTCGGTGTGTGATTTATTGTATAAAATACTTGGAACCTTTATATTCATTTGGTAATTATAACAGAAAAAATACACGAACTAAAAAAAACTAATTCTAAAAAATATTTCTTTTCGGTCAGTTTCATTACATTGAGACCTTGAAAAAAGTTTGAATTGAATCAATTACTCATAGCCCTAATTTTTAACTTTAAAAAAAATGATTTTTATTAGAAAAATAATCTTTGTAAAAAGTTGCCCATTTATTTATTTTTCTTGACTGGACAGGTAGTTTTTGTTTTTAGATATTTCACTAATTCGTCTAGTCTCAGTTCATTACTGAAATTCTTCTGATGAAAAATAATCCATTTCAAAAGAACTTGAAATGACTAAAATATATAAATGTATATACATATATTTATTTTATTTTGTAATACTTTATTCTATTTTGATGTAATTGTTCATACATAAAGAATATTCCTGTGAACTAAGATTGATTGGTATTCATTTTTTTCATTCATTTGTATTTGCAAACTGTTTTTATGTGCTGCTTCAACTTTTAGGATGCCTGGACTGATTTCAACCAGGGCCTGGACAAATTCACCCTAAACTCTGAAGATTTCTATTATTGATGACTATGAATTTTTTTTCCCAAAACCTAGTCTCATGATTATATATGTGAAATTATTCTACATTGTAATAATTTTTTTTACATGGCCTCAGATTCTAATCACACATCTCATCCAAAAAATTAAAATGATATTACAAAGTATTATGAAGAAAAAAATACCAGAAATAGTAGTTAAACAAGTGAAGGGCTTCAAAGAATAAAAGTGGGTGTCGTATAGAAGAAATAATTGAAAAAAACTAATCGTTGAAAAAGGTGCAGAAGTGCTTCAGAATGAAAGTAGGTGTCGTATGAAAAAAATAAACAAGATGTTGTATTTGGTATCATCTTTCAATTTTTAGATGACTCAAAATGAAAAGTTTTGAAAGTATTTACTTGGAATATGAGGCCAGATAAAAAAAAAGATTATATTGTCTCCAATCACTGAGATGGAAGAATGCGGGTAGACCAGCTCTGCACAAGTCGGGGGGCTTTGTCCTATGCTCGATTTCCACCTGTCAATGTATTTTTCTTAAATGCAAGCTGGAAATTTCAAGAATTGGAAAAGAAGAAACAATTATTTGATGACAGGAAGAAAATTGTGACACTCTCAAGATTTCAGTTTGTGTGGATGTATAATGAAAGTAATGCTGAAAAATCTGCTTGTAGATCATAGCTTTCTAAACTCTGTTACTGCAACACACTTGGAGATAATATTTTTGTATATTTTACATTAGATACTCCTCCTGACTCACTTGAACTGCTGGGATGACATTATACGTTTGGCTTGGCTAGAAAACTTGAGTAATGACACAAAAAAATTGCTATCAAAGTTTTGCTAATGATTGATCAACAAATTAGTCAATTGATATTTTTATTCCAAGGAGGATTGAATAAACATTGAGATATTTACAAAATCAAATACATTTCTTGTTAGTAAATGAAATGTTGCTAACCCACAAGCATCTTTTTTCAGAGTTACTTTTATCCTAAGAAAACTGTTTTATATAATGCGTGTTGGAATCACGTTGAAAAAAAAGAGAAAAAAATCGCATCAAGGAATAAATATGGTCAGATTAAAATCTATTTATGACATCACTGACGTTTTCCACAGAAAAACATCTAAAATTGTAAAAAATAACAACCCCAAATATCTAAATTCTTGAGAATCTAGATGTTGATTAATCTGTCAGAATAAGGCTCCCAAAAGTTGAAAAAAGCTTTGATTTAGGAGAGGGGGAACCAATGGCTGATATGTTTCAAACTGTCTTTATTCCTGTTCTTGTGGAAAACCCTCCACTGGTCACAACAGAACGGCTTTTTGAAGTACTAGGGCAGTAGTGGCCATTACAAAAGTGTGTGTCTGGAAGAGGCTGGACTGGGGTGTGTGGAGTAGCCTGCCTTAAAAGTCATGTCAAGTAATTTTGCCAAACAACTTTGAGGCATTTCAGTTACTTCTTCTCAGTGTTGCCAACTTGGATATTTTACACCTAAATTTAGATTGATAATCTTAGATAAAAGATCTTTAATCTGCAAATTCTTATTAGGTTTCTTGAGAACCGCTGTAAACTCGACACTGCATATACGTTGTGTACTGACTAATATATCTGGTGAATGCCTGTTGTCAAGCAATTACAATGTGCGCAGACACATACACACAGGCAAACAGATTTCTCCAATTGTAAATATTGTGGATCATTTAAAGATCCTCCTGCCTTTACTGGTTTAGGGGGAGGACCCGTAGCTGACAACACATTCCAAGCTGTCATTCTTCCTTTGCTTGTTGGAGAACCTGTTGCCAGCTACTAGTTGGTTACAATAAAACGGTCTCTTGATATATGAAATGAAACCCAAGATTAGACTTGATGGTGTGCCACTTATTACACCAGCCACATGAAGACATCCCAGCCAAAAATTCAAGCAAGGTAACTCCATTATTCGAGTTGCTCATGGTTCTCCCAACAAAAACGCAAATTTATACATTCATGTGTCAGTCAGAGGCGGGAGTTGACTTTGTTTTTCGCTTATAATTAGAACAATCCTCAGCTAATTCAGGGTAGTTAACTGGGGAAACCTGTATCAATAATGAAGTGTCTAGGTTTTGAGTTATTGAAGTTTTTCCCAGCTCAGTTATTGTTGCTTTATGTATTGTGCCTACTTTGAGGAATGATGCTTAGATGGTTGGTGGGAGCAATAAGGGTGCTATTTTGCTGGGAAATCAATGCCTGAGAAATTTCAAAATCTGGCAAAAATCTGCTTATTTGATTGTAATAAAATTTTTTAAACTTATTTATTTAACGATGTATTTTAAAGGAAAAAAATTTCTTACAGAATATCAGAAGAAAATAATTTTCTATTCACATGATTCTTACCATTTTGATGATTTATCTTGTCTATACATTGCTGTTTTTAAAAGGTTTTTTTATACAGTTTACGGATAAATCCCTTGAGATATCAATTCTGTTTACCTTTTCTTTTTTTTTTCTTCCTCTCTCTCTCTGTAAAAGCACTCCGGAATTGCTCTAACTGGGGGGTCCTACTTTGGGAACTGAAAAACAGGAAAATAAAGTAATATCCTTTTCTTCCTGGCAATATTTATTCAATCAGTTATAATTTAGGTTTTTGATCTAGAATGAAAAAATTTTTAAACTCAATATTTTTTTGTAAGTTACACCCAGTTTGAGCAGTTCCTGGGCACTCCTCTAAAGAAAGGTGAACATTATTGATATCTTGGCATTTATCTGTTAAATTTGGGAAAAAAACCCAATGAAAACCTCAATGTATAAATGAAATGAACCATCAAACTGATAAAAGGTGGGGTTGGAATCATATCGAAAAAAAATCATTTTCTGATATTTGGAATGAAAAATTTTTTAAAAATTTGCCTTTTGATAGATAAGTATTGAAAATTTCATTAAAATCAGATTATTTGCCAATTTTTGCTTGATTTTGAAATTTCTCAGGTGTCGATTTTTCTGGTGAAAATTGCATTCATATTGTTCATACCTACTAGATCGGATGATGTTAAGATGAATTACGAAAGCTATTCATTGGATGATAATGCACCAATGGTCTCTGGAAATGGTTTCACATTTTAAAGAATATAACTGTAAGAAAGAAAAAAAATAGTAGCATTGAAAGTGTTGTTAAGTTTTGTTTGAGTACTGAAATGTTTTTGTCTAATTCAATTTATTCTCATGTGTCTTTTGCTTTCTCACATTGATCGCCATTCTTATTGGCTAGTTCTTCACTGAGCCCTTCTACCATAACCTTTTTAGATGTATCCATACATCTCTATTAAAAGCTTTTTGTAATAGGAAGAAAGGTAGGTGTGACATCATTGAAAGAAATCTTCATCATCATCAGTCTTTCAACGTCCATTGTTGGACATGGACCTTCTCCAGAATCCGCCACACTTCTCTATCATTGGTGTCGCAGAGCCAGTACTGTTTCAATTTATCTAGTTCGTCTCTCCATCACTATTAAATATATTTATTTCATATAAATATAAATTAAATATAAAGAACACTATTATGATGAATTATATAATTTCTTTTTCTCTTTTTTTTTACCAGCTGCTGATGATGTCACAATAGTATATCCAAGGTCTCTTGTATTTTTCTTTTCTTTTTTCTTATTAGCTCAAAATAGCCTTTCATGATTTTTATATTTATAATATTTTACAAGTATGAGAATCAATTGACTCAAAGAAAGATGACTTGCTCTTCTCTTTCCTCCTCCTGCTGCTAATACTACCAGCTCAGATACCATCGTTGAACTTATAGTTCTTATCTTATTGCTCTGAGGAAGGACAGCCAAATGTTATGTATGTCACCTACTTAAGGAATCACTTGTCTGAAATATGTACACTGTAGGTATTCATTTCCTTATTTTCTGGCCATTGTAACCAGTGTGCTATTTTTAGCCTCGTAAACTGCAGCTCGGTGGATTTTGTCATAGGTTCTAGTTGTTATTTGCTACCTACACCTAGATCATAGCCTCTCAAACTTTTTTTAGGCACAATCCTTTTTGATGAGAGGAAAATTTCTGCAACAACCTCACTTACTGTTATGAAAGCAATAAGTCGGTGGTTCCCAAGCTTTTTCAAATCATGGCACCCCTAGTGTATAACAATATTTTTGACAGCACTCCAAGCCAGAAAATACTGAACGGTTGAATTCATGTGGTTAGGTGAGTTAGGCAAAAAAAACAAAAATGTAATTTCAATGAGATCAGAGAGAATCCACAATTATTTATAGGCAACTTCTATGTACCAAGAATGTTCAACATAGTCTTAAATGTAAAACTTGCTTATCAACTGAGCACTATTTAACAGAGTGATTCATGATGTGCCTGTTTGAGGTTACTTCTTATCAGTGTGAGCATGTATCAGTACATTGAATTATGATTGTTTGGGAGCTAACTGCTGCCTGTACTTTGGGAATCACTCCAAGTACTAAGACTTTCTTGAATCACTCCAGCCCTACAAATGGCCCACCTGACCAACCAGCCTGGTGCTTGTCTGTGTGTGTCTCCAGGGCACTGCTGGTCACATTTTGGGGACTAAATTGGCATTAGTGCACCACTAGGTATATTCTGAAAAGAGTTGTTGTTGTTGTGTTTTTTGTTTTTTGTGGTGTCTTTACAGTTATTTTAAACCAATAATGCCCAAATCCAGTGCTGGTATTTATTTATTTTTTTTTCAAGATAATTAGTCCAGATGCACATGCAAATTATACTGATTCATTTATGCAAGATACAGCTGTATAATTAGTCTTTAGGCTTAGAAGCAAGTAGCTAAAAAAAAATAACAAAAATTGCAAGTTATCTGTACTGTCAAGTTTCACAGTGATTATTACTAGAAAAAATTATTTTAAAACAAATAACTGAAATGTAACAAAAACTAATTGATTTACTTATTTTTTTTAAATTGATGAATAGCAGTGAGCCATCTTACTATAAGCACTAGAACAAATACATTTATATGTACATATAAAAGAAAGTATAGTGTCCCATCTCTTGAGAGACAACTCCTAATTAAGTATGAAGGCTAGTGACCAAGTTGCAGTTTCGGTTGCTTGTGTCAACTTAGTGATCATGGCAAATCTCAAGTCTAGTCAAGACCAGGACTTTATTAATATGTGTTTTATAACACTCCCCCCCATTCACAGAGCCTAAAGTATATTCGATTACCTACTGAGTCACAAGGAAATTTGTCGTAATGAACAAGTTTTCCACATTCGCTCATACTCGGAATCTGACCCAGTACATTCTACATATGCAGACATGGTAGCCATTACCCTATCCAAGTAGATATATACCCATATATAGGTATATTATTACATAATAATGTGTTGTTTTTTTTTGGGGGGGGGTCAATCTATTTGTCTTCTGTTCATCAAAGCTCTTTCAAGCAGAACATGTTACAAAATTAAGAATAAGAACTCAACTTTTAAAACTTGGTTTCCACAGTCTCTTTTTTCTATCATGATAATGTTGAATAAATCCTATCCAATCATACACCGTGTGTGTATATGTGTATATATATATATATATATATATAAATATATATAAGACAGACAAGGAATATTTTGTTAATTCTCTATTAGATTTTTCTTGTTTTTGCTCAAGAGAATATTTTTTTGTGCAGAAACAAACCAAATTTGATAAAAAAAATTCTAAAGAATGTTTCTTATCCATCATATTTAACCAGACGTGTAAATGAAGGACTGATTGTTAAATAGCTATCTATCTATGAAAATTAATTTCATAACTATTCTTTGAAAAAAATCATCAAATATTTCAAATCTAATTATAAGTAGATAAAAATTAAAACAATCGGTGCATTTTTTTCATAGATAGTAAACACACTCTCATCACACTAGTTTTAAAGGGGGGGGAGTCAACTGGTGTTTTTGGAAATACTGATACTTGAATATTTTCTTTTTTTTTTTTTCTGGGAATTCGGAGTCAACCAATTGGCGGTAAGCTAATGAACACACAGTAATCTGAGATTCGAGAAATTGCATGCCATCGAATTAAGCATAACTTTCCTTCCGTTCATGCTAAAGAGCTGAGCAAAGGTTCATTTTTAAGGGTGTGTGTGTTGTTTTTTTGTTTTCTCAGATCTATTTAAAAATTCAAAGGTAAATAGCCTATACCCAATATAGTCCAAAACCAAATAATTCAGTTACTTACTCAGTCTTTTACGTTGTTTTTTTTTGTGTGTGAGAAACCAAATAACAATGTCCTTCCAATCGAAATTTGAGTTGACTCTTTGTTACAAATGTCAACCTATTTTTGTGCATCTGTGTATATGTCTTTATATGTACACATATGTGTGTATGTGTATGTGTGTGTGTGTGTGTGTGTGTGTAAACACTTTGGATTAGATAAAGGTTGCTCACCACCAATAATGCATTTGCAATGAAGAAATAGTCATAGAACAACATGTCTGCTTTTGCAGGATTTCAGGTGAGTCGCTCATTAAAAACACCAAGACATGTGGAAATTAAGATGAACGTATGGATACTGCCATCTGAGTTGCATTTGGTTGCACATTTCCAAAAGTTGGGATCTGTTCATCCATGAACAGGGGGACATATTCAATCTGAAAATCGTGTAAGTGTAAAGAGAGGTGTAGAGTATAATCCTGCCACATAAACTTTGCAGAGTCCTGTTCAGCTTAGCTCATCTTACAGGTCACTTCAAAGGATTTGTGGTTATTTGAAGGATGAGGTCTCTGTTAACAAGCCAAGAACTGTCCAAGAGCTAAAGGATAATAACCAAAGAGAAATAAGTTATCTAGAACCAGATATCTTTATAAATGTCATGTAGAATGTTATTGAAAGAGCAAGAACTTGTCTAGTTGAAAATGACGGGCATTTGAAAGAAATAATCTCACTCTATTTGATATTCCTTTTTAAGATGATTGTTTTTTTTTGTTGTTTTTTTCCATATCATCAAAACTAAAAAGATATGGATGTTTTGAAGCCGTAATTTTTCTACTACCCTATACTTGCCACAACTATTGTTTAGTCGTGGATCACTGGTGAGGGGTAGTTCCCCACTACCATTATAAAATATTAGAGTTGAAGTAATTGTGTTGACTCAGAATGACAAGATAGAGATGAATTTTTTTTTTCTTTTTGCAAGAAAACTGAAAAATGGATTGGATCATTGGAACTGATTTGACAGATCACCATAAACAAGATAGCATTTTATTATGGTTCACATATTTTTCTCATTAATTATATTAAAATATTATTATATTATTTTGGAAATACATAATTTGAGAAATGTATAAATTATAATCTGACATTACATATGGTTCACACATGTATTTTTTTCTTTTTTTTTCATATAAAAATCATTTTAACAGATAATTGTTGTATTTACTTGTATACAATGCAAGAAATTTAGTATAACAATATCGGTCAAAATTAGTGGGTAACATTATACTCGAATGTAGAAAAAAAATGATGACATATTACTGATTTTTAGCCCCAAAATTGTCTGAGATTGCATTGTACTTGAGTAAATATGGTAAATACATAACTAACAAATGTTCAGTCTTTATAATCCAATTCATTTTATAAGGTTGACTCGTTAAACTTTACCAAAACTTGTCTTTTGTGGTGAAATCATTCACAATAAGGATAATGCTATTTTTTTCATCAAGTGAATATAAATGTATAAATAAAATTTAAAACTAAGTATGATTTTTTTTTTTTTTTCTAAATGATATATATTTCACAAACAAATTTGTAAATGAGATTTCAAGTTTTTACTAACTAATTGTTCTGACAAAAACTCCAGTCCTTGTAAAATATAAGCAATGGGATAATGATTTTAAAAAAAACATTATGCAGTGTTTTTTGGGATTAAGAATAAATGATTTAAGATTAGGCTTATTCATTTGAGCAATTTTTATCGCTATAAACTGAACCCAAACTTTGTTTTACTTACATGTACATACTTGCTGAAACCACTGAATAGGGTGTTGTACAGGTAGTTTTATATATGGTAGGACTAAGACAAGGTTGACCTGCTTCATGGCTTTGATTTCTGCCTGCTTCATTGGTCAGTGTTCAAGCCCAGGTAAATGCTAAAATTTTAAATACTGATTTTTTTATTTTCTTTTATTTTCTTTTTTTTTTTCTTATTTCAAAGGTCACAAGTAGACCTCCCAACTTGGAAAATTAGTGCAACATTATCTTCCTACCCCTATTTCTGTCTATTTGATATTGGGCCTTACCAGGTAAAGCTGAGTAAATATCAAATTAGCACAAGATCATCAAAGAAAAGTAAACATACATAACAAAGCAAACATTTTGAATGGCTTCAGAATAGATTTATTTACATATTTACAGAAATTGATTCAAAAAAGGTAATGGTGAGTCATCCAAATTGGAGCTTTTGACCAATATAATGTGCAGCTCTGTATCCATATACATGTTGGTATTTTCATGTTCAGAAAAAATTATGCTTTTGTAGCGATTTGATATCTCTGTTCTGTTAAACTCTCTCTTTCTTTTTTGTCCTCTCAAAAAATCAGTCTTCGATTCATAGTTTGTACACACCACAATACAAACTTTTGTGTACGTTCCCACTATTCAAGTATTAGCTTGAGGAAGAATTGGATCTCAAACACAAGGTCTGATCAGCCTTTCCACCATAACACTCCGAAAACCTCTTCGAAAATGTAGATAATTCTGTTAAGGAAATATGTAAGATGACCTTGCATATCATCAAAAGCTTATGTTTAATGAATGTTCATAAAGTAGTTTATAAAGGTTTCCTTTTTTCTTTTCAGAATTATCTGCCTTTTTTTGTCGAGTTGTTGCTTGGTTAGGTTACGTCTTTGTATAAATATCCAATCAGCTAATTTTGTTTCTTTCTCTGAAGAAAGAATATGTCTTGCCCCTTAGTTTTTACTGTGATGTTTTTTTTTTTGTATGATCTCCAAGCACGATCTTTGGGATAAAAAAATTTTTACCACAGAGTCAGGACTCTTAATTTTAATACATTTACTGTAGTCAACATCTTTTATTGTCTACTCCGACCTTTCTCAGTCCTAGGGTTTCCAAGAGAGGTTGTTATGGGTTCTGCGGAAACTTTAAACAAGCATGAAAAAAAAGTTCCTGACTTTTGCTTCACTTAAGCTTTTTCATATAGTTAGTTGCAGACCCCGTCTTTGTGTCATTTGACACAACAAATATCAGAATTTTTACCAACCAAAAAAGACCAGTGGTTGTCATAATTATATATATATATATATATATATATATATATATATATATTTTTTTTTTTTTTTTTTTATAAACATGTCTCAAATCTCAGGGGGGTTGTTCTCTTGAGGAAAGATTTCTAAAAAAAAGCTACAATATCGGTTGTTTTAGGATTCCAGATTTTCAATGATTTTTGTGATTTTCATTCATTTATATTGGTAGAAGTAAAAATATATCTTTAAAAAAAAATTTTTGTTAATTTTGATTGAAAAACGTCTGAAGAATCTTCTTCTTTTTTTTCTTTGTTTCCACAAGTGTGCAACAACCTCAGGCACAAATATATTCATGACATAAAAAACAGTGGTCAACATTGTTGTGACCTTACAACTACTTCTACCCAAATTTAACCAGTGCAATAGGGAATATTTCATCTTCAGATTCTGACCACAAAAACATCACCACCCACAACACCAACCCGAAGGAGGCCAAATGGTACCACAGCCGAAACATTGTGTTCAGAAGATGAATCATGATGAGGACACCAGTCTGAAAACATTAATTCGTAATAGTAATCACTCATCTAGAAAAATTCTGTCAGAAATTGTCATAATAATTTTAACAAAATTCATGCCCATCACAGAAGAGTTCCACAGTCAATTAGAAGCAGTATCAAGCGTTTTATGAATTAAAGAGTTGAATTGCTCCTCCTATATGATTCACATAAAATGAAAGTATAAGCTGTCACACTTATAGAAAATGAGTAAGTAGGTACTTTTATGTTCATGCCTTTCTCTAGCTAGATGTTTGTTATCACCACAAGGAAAACTTATCTTTTTGCTAACAATATCAAGATTACACTACTTCCCCTATTGCTGTACATATATTAGGTTGGTGTCGAAATAATTGCAATATTTCACCATCAACTTCGAAGCAGTGTGTATCAGCTTGGGATAAAAGTTATTGATTGAAATTAGAACCTTCAAAATCTGTACATTTTTGACAACTAGAAACAAGTTTATTTATCCTTGAAGCGTAGAATTCTGGGGTCATGGAACCAATGAATTCTCCAAAGGTGTTTTGAGCTGCTACCTGGTGGTTTGAAGTCCTTCTCTTGAAGTGGTCGAAATGCTTTGAAAAGAAGTAGTCAGTTGGAGAGAGGTCTGCTGAGTGAGCTTGGCAAGGTAGTTCTATAACCTAGTTGATTCATTTTCTCTAGGGTCAATCGTGCAACATGCAAGTTTTTTTTTTTTTTTGCTTTTCATTCAGAGTCATTTGCGTGAAATGTTGAGCTTTTTTGCTTTTCCAATTTGCTGCAGTGGTCAATATTTAGTTCCTCTGCAACCTCTCACATTGTTTTGCATGGGTCTGCCTCAATGATGGTCCTTGGTTGTATGTTTCAATCACAGTAGGACATCAACATCTCAAAGGCTCTTGTATGCGTTTTTAGAAATTTTTAGAACCAATGTTGAGCTGTATGTTCATTGACAGTCCCTTGGCCAAATACTTGGTTGATATTGCGAGCAGTTTCCATTGCTTCATGTCTCATTTTAAACTCCTTTAACCAAGTTGCTCACATTCATTTTTTCTCCATCTTTGTCATCATTTGATGGCCGCTAATAAACCAGGATAATTAGTGAAAAGAAAATGTTCGGCCTAAATAAATAGATGCAAAATTCACACTTAAAATGGTATATTACATGAACATAGTTTAATGGTTTAGTCAAAAAATAAGGGTTAAATTTCAAAATAATGAAAACTGCAATTATTTTTGCACCAACCTAATACATACTGGGAAGTATGAGCTTCACCCTATCTAGCGATAAGTATCCGGCCATCATTCTATTGCAATGACCCTTGCTGGAAATCATTTTATATGTGCATGCATGTAACCAAATATTCAACTGGTTTGGTGTGTATTTGTGCATGAGTGTATATATTCACTTTTTGTACAATTCAATTTTATGCTTTTAAGCCAGGATTGAAACCTTTATGCTAGTTCCATTAGACTGTGTGCACTTCTTGGACCATTTCATCACCCAGATAATATCAGTGCTCCCTTATGAATTTTCAATTTCTTTGATCTGATTCTGTAATTCTTCGATTTTTTGGTTGGTGCCATGTCCTACGAATGTATCCATTGCGGTTGACATTCCACAGAATTCACCAATATGAAAATCCACATCAACTGGTAGAAACCTAAAATGCAAAAGATGAAAAAAGTTGTAGAATTTTAAAAGAAATACTGAACTTTCAATCGAAAATATAATAAAGTATGTGCTAAGGAACATAGCAAACCAGGTATTCAATGTTGGAATATCCTAAAGATACCTGTAGACATTCCCATTTGAATGCAACATATCCTCATGTACCTCAGTAAATAATTTTAGAGCCCTCACTTGAAAGTCAGAATGGAAGTTTACCTAGATTTGCACAAGTTTCACAAAAACTGAAATACGATCATATGATGTGAATAGGGAAGGGTTAAAAAAAAATATGTGTCTTGGTTTAAAGACAAAAACAAAACAAAAAAAACTCCAGTCCAAGTCTCGAGTTGACTTTTTTCTTCTGAAACAACTACAATCCACACAAAATTTTCCAAGGCTGGGATTGATTTTGTTTGTCACAAATTATTCTAGTTGGTTGTGTGGAATATATACACACATACATATATATATATATATATATATATATATATATATGTGTGTGTGTGAGTGTATAATTATCAAATAATCATAGCCCCACAAATAGCCTGACCAACCAACAACCAACCAAGAAGGCTACAGATTCTCCTCTGAATCTGTGTCCGGGTGCTCCTGGTTGCATTTTTGGTGCCACAACTTTGAAAATTTGCACGAGTACACCACTAAACACCATCTAGAAACTGTTTTTAACTTTTTTTCCAAAAAGTGCTTTTTGGGGTCTCTCTGTACATTTCGGACCAAACATTCAACAAACTGGTATTTTTTTTAGACAATTAGTTCTAGTTCACAAGTGGTCTACAGTGATCCATTTATGCGAGGAATTGATGTTTATATATTCTATTTAGTTGAAAAGCTGATCAGATCGTGATCATTTCTGCTCCTATTAATAGCAATGACTAATGATAAAATAGAACCTTACATGTGCAAAGCGTAGATAATACCAATGTGTCGTGGAATAATCAATGCAGTGGTATTCGATAGAATCGCTTTCACTGTTTTCACGGCCGTGTATTTCTCATCAACTGGGGGGAACATCCAAGGAAATCTGCAAAAAAAAGTTTAGTGTTAAAATTAAACTTTCAGAAATATTTATGAAACTTATTATTCACAAAGTTTAAAAGGAAAAAAATTATATCATGATACTAAAACAAAGCGAGATATACCATCTTTCCCTGCATCGAAAAAGCTATTTTGTTTCCCTTCTCCAAGAACGAGTATGGAAAATTTACCCTACAGGCCAAAGGTTATTTTTTTTCATGGGCATATCCTAATCCCAGAAGACATCAATCTGAACTCCCATGTATGAATTAAACTTAGTTAAAATAGTAAATAAATGTAAGAATCATAGCTGATAAAAAATAGTTACTCAAAAAATTTCATGACAAGCTATATGGCCCTTGAAGCCATTCAGGTTATGCTTTATCTATCAAATAAATCTTTAATCAATATATTTCATTGTTATGGGCCATATGGTCCTTCCTGGCCTGAAAGTGTTTAACATTTTATAACCACAAGACTCATTGTTATTATTCTAAACTCGGATATTGTCAAACACCTTCTGAGTCGATTTCATTTCCCCCACCTGAAAATGACATTTTCAGACATCCAGTTCAGACTAAAAGATGAAAAGTTATAAATGATGGAGAGGGTGGGAAAAGAGAGACACAAATTCTACCCTTATGTCATCAAAGAAAGAGAAAATTGAAAGCTGTAGATGCTAGTTTTCGGTTAATATCTAGAATTATTTAGATTTTCATGCAATTTATGTTGAAAAATATCTAGATACTGTCTTATTAAGTCCTCTCCCATGGTCAAATTTGAAGATCTCTTTCAGCTAAAGGAAAAATACTTGTACAGAATTCAAAATATCTTCAAAATTTTTAAGTTTCTCTCAGAGAGGACTTAGACCTTGAAACAGCCAGTCTTGTTGTTACTTTCATTTTCATAATGCAGATATTCCAGTGAAGGTGACAATCCCTGCTTTGCTAAAGACTTAATTGCTGAACTAGAATATCATATTGTAGGTGCAGCTCTACCATGGGTACTTACCAGGAAGCCAGGTGTAAATTTGGGGTGTTAACTTACCAGCTCAGTATTATAAGTGAAAAAGAAGAAACACAGACTATAGGTGGTCAAGGAGGTCTACATGTTAAGCCACTCATGAAACATCTCTGGGATAGTGCTGAGACTTAAATTTTATGTTCATCTTTTTTCAAGATTTTGCAAGTCTAAATTGCATTACATCCTTGAGGCCAAAATGTTCTCAATGCCCGAAAATACAGTAGGCAGATAGAGGGTTTAGAGTTAGGTTAAGAAAAAATTGACTGAAACTTAATGTTTGGTAGGATATTATTGATTCTTGGACTGTGAATTTATACAGAATTCTGGGAGGAAAAATGTAGGGTTAAAATAACCATAGATGAAAGTGTGCATATAAATTCTATTGAAAGGCTCTTCATCAACTGGACATCCCCCACTCTTTCTTTCTTCAGGTTGTGAAAATACATGATAACTGTTCATCAAAAACTAAATAAATGAGATGTTGCTAAACTTTTAGAATAAGATTATTTGGTTTTTAAATTCAAAATTCATCAGTTTCTTTATCTTAAAGAACATTCAAAATACTGTTTGCAAAAAAATTCAATAAAAACAGTTTAACGACTTCGGTCTGTTCTAGAGCATCATTATTCTCAACCTTTTTTCGGCCACATAAGGTACCAGGACCCCCCCACCCCCACTGTCAGTGGATACAACATAAACAGATTGGCAAAAATTGATTTTTTACTATCTTAGTTGATGACCCCTCCTTCAAATGTGCCAAGACACCAAGAGGACCGTATGGTCCCCATCTGGAAATGTCGCCTTGTACGGTAGTTTGCAATAGCATAGTTTAGTTGATGACTATTCACATTATTGTGTTAATCTTGTTATTCAACTCTTCTGATTAGTATTCTTCCTGGTCTTCTTCGAGTGTCATCTTTTTCAGGCCAGAACCTTTCTCTCCCTGTTTCCTCTCTCATTAATACCTGAGCGATTAACTTACCTGCTTTCGCATCCTTTAAACATCTTATTATTGATATGGAAAGGGTAGATTACAGTTGTATTCACTCCAGGGTAAGATTCTTCGTTAATTACTTGAGACAAAGTTTCTGCATAAGCAGTCAAACCAAATTTGGAGCTTGCATATGCACAGGTTTGGTTTATTCCCACCAGTCCAAGACAAGAACCAATTGTCACAATATGGCCATGTTTGTTTTTTTGCATTGAGGGTAAGAAGGCTCGCAGTGTCTGGAATGAAAAAATGTTTGGAATCTTAGCAGATAAACAATGTCTGACAGAAGATAGATGCTTTTAGACTTTTATAAGATTAAAGCAAGCAAAAGAACTCTAAACTTTTGATATTTATCTTAGAATAAGATTAGACTTGTATCTATCAATTTTTTCTGAATCTAATGAATTATTCTTAATACAATCACATCAGCAAATGCAAATAACTTTCATTTACTATAATATAATTCCTATTGTATAAATTTTTTCTCTCTTCTATACTATTGCAAAAATCTTCTGAAGTAAATAAACTGCTGGAATTTATTATATGGTAGTATGAAAAAAATAGTTTCTGTCATCTGGTATTTTCAATGGTCTGGCAATGGTCTGGTCCCAAGATTACTGGATCAAAGTATGACTGTATTTGTATCAAATCATCATAGCCCCTCAAGCGGCCCATCTGACCGACCTGCCAGCCAGCCAATCAGGCTACAGATACTTTTCTCTTTGCTCATCTGTGTGTGTGCCTCTGGCAGCTCCGAGTCACATATTTGGGGTCATAATCTTGAAAATTTGTATAAGTATACCACTGCACCGTCTAAAAACTTTTTTTTCTTTTTTCAAAAAAGTGATTTTTTGGGGTATCCATGGTCATTTTGGACCAACAATGCCCAAATCTGCTGGTATTTTTTTTTTTTTTTAGATAGAAGAACCATTTTTTTAGATGATTAGTTCCAGTGCAATGGTGATTCATTTATATGAGGTATGGATGTTTTTAGCTTTTGTTTGTATAAAGCTGCTGTTTAGAAAAAAAAGTTTAATTCTTCTGCCAAATTTCATTAATGTTCTTCATAGTCTGGAACCATCCCACGGACTCATTTGTCTTCAGGAAGTAACTACAAATACTTACTCAAGGAGAAGACAGAAAATAGAGTGGTACACTATTTCAATACTCTTAACCACTTTATTACATTCATAGGTTTTTCATGACATTTTAGGAAATTAAAAACTTGTTTCCTTACACTGGCTTAGGCATCAGCCGTCCAATGCCAAGGTTTCACATATCACAAGTTTCAGATTCTCTGCTTCTTTTCTGAGTTTGAAATGTGTGAAATAGACTTAGTGATGAGTACCCGATCTGACGTCACTCACTTGACCGTGCACCATTTTGCTTATAACTGGGCAGGAGAATAGATTGATTCCTGCCTTTCCCATGGGCATTAGTGCATGGATTTTGTGCTTGGCTTGCAGATTCTATTCCCCATACTGCTAGCTGATTGGACATTGGCCTTTCCTTCATGACATTCTGATACCTGAAATTACCTGATAAAACTAACAAAAAATAAAGAAATCTTCTAATAAATGATTCTCACCCGAAACTGAGCCACCATATTCACTCTGAAAATGGTTTCTATGTCCTCGTCTTTGAGTTCGAGCAATCGTCCGGGAAACACAACTCCAGCATTGTTGATGAGGATTGTAACTGGACCATGTAACTGTTGTACAATTTCTGACTGAAAATCAGTAGTAAATAGAACTTTTTATTTCTAAATCATTTCTTGAAGCACAATTACAAAATGCAGCCTTTTAAATCTTTTACATAACCAACAAAATCAACTGCAAGTCAAATTTCAACATTAAAATCTTGTTTAAATGAATTAAAGGATCAAGCATTTACTTTGCAGCTGTTGAATCAGTAAACTAACCTTGAAATGATCTCGATTTACAAGTGTCTGATTTGAAAAAAACATTAAATTCAAGGCTCTAAAATTCTACGACTAGATTGTCTCCGTTGAACATGAATCAATGAATCATTTCTATGTTTGTTTCATTCTTTGTTCAATCCTTCAGTTTGGCAGTGCTGGAGTACATCCGCTCAGTAGGGAAGTAAAGCAACTCTACAAGGAAAATTAGCAATTATGTCAAGATATACCTAGCAAAATAAAAGAACTACGTAGCCCTCAGGATGAAATAAATGGCTTTGTTTAAAATTCCCTGACGGTTACTGAATGCAACAGTTACCTGGAAATGGCAGAGAGGTGCTTCAGTTAAAATGCTGCGATAAAGACACAATAAAGAACATACCTGACACTGACAGTTTGGCCAAAAATGATGTCCAGACAACTCTGAATGTTTCATTGCAGCAACTCGTATAACAATTGAGATGTTTACACTCCAGGTACAATTACACGACACACATACAAAATCTTTATTAATTATATATTCGAATGAAGGGTTAAAACAGGTAGGGCAGCTTTTTTGACCTAGTCGGCCGCATAAGACATTTTTCATCTTTATTTGGACCTCATATTCACTCAAAAAATGTTGATCATATTACAGAGAGTGTACTTAATTTTTATTTTAGACGAACAAATGATTTACAGTTATTATCAGTTGGACAATCTTCCAGAGGTAATAGTAGAAGCACTGAGCCTAAATGCATTCAAGAACCGCCTGGACAAACTGTGGGAACGAAGCGGAATTATTTACGACCCTGATGTAGATCTGTATGCAATAACATCTGCCAGCTGAACAAGATATGGAATGATTAACATATGTTCGGAACTGGTAGTGATACAAGAGGCCATCTCTAAGGCCTTATCCCAGTATTTATATAAGGTTTTAAATAAGTGCCTAAAAAATGTTTCCACAGGCCTATGGTTGCCCATATGTGGGCTAAAACGTCAATTTTCTTAGTCCAGAATTCACTTTACATAACTGTTGTATATATTTAGTAACTTGGCTTGAATATCGACCGTTGGCACTGATAGGGAAAAACACCACCATGGGAATAATATAGGACAAAATGGTGAGAAATACACAGAACTACCACAATAAGCTATGTCTATATATATATATGTATATATATATGTTAACTCTGAAAAAGAGCTTTCCAGATAATCAATATTAGTGTAGTTTTCAGTTACTTATGAGTTCATGGATATGAAATATAGATATACGTGCACAAACATACTAAGTTGTATATGTTGATAGTAAATACACACATGAAAGATATTATAAGTGCAGATGATAAATGTTTGTGTAGTTCCAGTTAGTTGTATGTATGCATATAGATATCAAATACAAATACACACACAGTTGTACGTGTTGATGGTAAATATATACTCACACATACACAATTGTATACGTTGATAGTAAATATATATATATATATACACACTCAGAGAGTTGTATACATTGATAGTAAATATATACACACTCAGTTGTGAATGTTGATAGTAAATATATATACACACACAATTGTATACATTGATAGTAAATATATATACATACACACATACATAGATATATATGTATATAAATTTAAATAAGAGTTTCAGTATGATAAAATTTATAATCATTCTGTCGGATCATATGTCCGTTTCTTAATAACACGTATATATTGAAGGTTTATGTATAATTATAGTATGCTCTTTATTCACACTCAGTACTATGCAATTATATCTATATATAAGTAATGATTTCTTTACCTGTTCATCAATTTTTGACTTGATGCCAACATCGCATACCATGTAAACACAAGCCACTCCAAGACCAAGTATTTCATTGCATGTCTCTGACAAACTTTGGATATTCCTGCCCCATAAAATGATCTGAAGAAGAAAAAATATTGAGATATATTACAATGATTTACTTTGAAAAGCAGATCATATCAACATTTCTGTTAATTATGAAGTTATGTCGCACCCGTTATAAGTAGCTTCTGAGCCGTGGTAAGGTGGGGGTAGGTGGGTAGCTAATTGAACGGATGACTGGATCCCCAGGTCATGACATATGTATCATCAAACAGCTCACAAAACACAATACACCCAGCAATCCATTCAACTAACTACCACCCTTTCCCTAACACAACTCAAAATTTATTCAACCCGCCCCCCCCCAGTTTCTTGTAAGCACCTTAGTCTTGAGAAAGCTCTGTTAATGAACAAAACGTCAAATAGAAGTCATTTGTCTAAGCAAGTCTTCCAATATTGTCATTTCACGCTCATATTGTTGGATTAACCATATATATGTATATGTATAATATCAAAAATGATTTTAATAAAAATAATAAAGAGAATTTTAAAAGTAATCAGATTAAAACTAAAAACAATCCAATGGTTTAGATCAACCAAGAAATATGTGCTGCTTGTTTTCTCTCCTCTATCTTGTATATATATATATATATATATAGAGAGAGAGAGAGAGAGAGACTGAAGTTATGAAAAAATTTTGAAAAAGTTTTTTAATGTTTAGTGTTTAAACCTTAAAGCTTTGTATATTATATATATATATATATATATATATATATATATATATATATAATTTGACTAAATCATAGATGGAAAAATGACTAAATCATAAATTTTCATATATTTTCATTCCTGGTAATTCATAATCTATCATTTTTCCAAATTGTCAAATTAATGAATTATACATTCCCAGGAAAATCTGGCTGCTTATGAAGATATGTATATATATATTTAGAGAGAGAGACTGAAATCATAGCTTATGGGAAGATGGTGTTTACTCAACACTGATGGGGAGCCATGGTGATATAACTGTTTTGTTTTCAAATTCCTGAAACGGTCAAATGGTAAACAACTAATGATCCCAACAAGAAAAATTTCACATATGGTACCATAATATCTAATTCTGTATAAAATATAAAAACCACTGAAAACATTAACAAGTATTTGAAAATAATTGACTGAAATGACATTAGGTTTTTGAGGGAAAAAAAGTTTTTTTCTACATATTTGGCTTTCAAAGCCAATAATCTCTCTCTCTCTCTCTCTCTATCTATCTCTCTATCTATCTATCTATCTATCTATCTATATATATATATATATATATATATATATATATATATATGCAATATCCAATGTATGATGGGTGTATTTCATAGAGTGCTCAATACATTCAACTTCTAATATCAAGTTGGTTTAGAGTATATATATATATATATATATATATATATATATATATATAATGTGTGTAGTCAGGCAGCAGTTAATCTTCTAAACATGTTTTGTTGGAGTCAGTTAACTATTTCAGTTGGTCATTTTCTTGTGTTTACAAATGAGTTGTTTTATTGCATTGTCACATAAGTATAGGAACTGTCCAAAGTTCGGATAAGTTCGCCTTGAGCACTTTCAACTCTCGTTAGTCATTTTCAAAAAAGTCTTTCAATATGAGTGATTGGGTTTAAGGGTATTCAAGTATTTTGTTGCCATTAACAAAACATCCTATAAAACTGTAGAAGGCATTTTAAAGTGACTTTAACCACACAGTAACATGTGACAACAATGACAAAATACGCCTGCAGAGTTTGGAAATAAATGATACCAAATGGAATCTGTTTTGATTGTATAATGCTGCTCTAGAAATGATAAAATTCTGGTATGTTTGGTTAAGAAGAAAATTAACTTTTTGTTTTAAAAATATTGGTTGAGGTGTACTTATTTATGGGTGATGCTGTACCTCTGCCAATGTTGGTACGATGCAAGGGAGGTAACTGTGAAAATGCCACGAAACCACCCCCAAAATTAAATCCCTTCTTCGACAAAATTTGATTGAGAATTTTTGGAGATATTGTGTGTTGTGGACATATCGCAACGGTGTAGGGGAGATAATTGCACATGAATCCTCCCCAAAATGTAATCACTTAATCCATAGCCTGTTGACCACCTCTCTTCAAAATGTCAATGAAATCCATTAAGAATTTTTGGAGATATCATGTGGACGAATAGACAACGGCCAGAGAGACAAACACGGCTTAATACATATACCTCCGGCAACTTTGTTGACACGGGTAAAAATATTACAGTTGCATAATTAATCCAAAGATAATCCAAATCCCATAACAATGTCAAGTATAAAGGCCATGTCTCGCCTTAGATAACAATTTTGGATATCATACTTTCATTTGTGTCTGTCTGTCTTTACACCTGACAGGGCCATTATTTGGAAATGGCTTTTGGGTGGGACCAGGTGTATTCCATCAGTTTGTCCATCCATGTATGTATGCATATCGTACAAATATAAATATGCAATGCGTATCCATACTGAATATATATATATATATATATATATACACATATAGATAGCTATCAATATATATATATATATATATATATATATATATATACATATAGATAGATATCATTGTCACTTTCTTTTTTTTACACACATACTGTTAAAGTTTAGATATTTTGGCTCTCTGGAAATATGGTTTCCAGAAGTTCCTACATCACTACCTAAGCTATTGTAACAGTAAAAAAATCTTACACCTATGGTCAACTTGGACTGAGGCCAGTTAAAGATGGACAATTGTTTGGCCTTGTGCCAGATTGAGATAAGCTCAGTAAATATCATGTATAAGTATTTTTAAAAATGAAAAGTCAAATTGCTTAGGCCTCTTTTGCTCAGGATTTATGAGTCTAACAATTGAAGTTATCATTTTCAGAGCTCCAAGAAAACAAGTGTTTTTAATGGATTTAATTGAAGAGTTATTTATTCATTTTATATATATATATATGATGATAACAATAATGATAATAATTAATGAAAACTTTTACAGATAATTAAACCCAAATTCCATACACTTTCAGTCCTGAGTCTGTTTCACTCTCTATAGTTCAAATTATATATATATATATATATATATATATATATATATATATTTATTATTTTATGAATTGTATGAAATCACCATAGCCCCACAAATGGCTCGACCAATCAGTCAAGACGGCTACAGATTCTTCTCTCTCTGTCTGTGCCTGTGTCTCTGGGGGCTTTTTTTAAAGTTCAGTTTCATTTTGATTACATAAATTTTTGATCATGAAACATAGATGTTCTATATCCTAGTTATGATCAGATGAACTTTTGATAAAGTTAAAACTATGTATTTATGTTTTTGTAAAAAAACAGTCAAAATCTTGCCAATGAGGCAATTTCACTGAATTTCATGAATAAAAGATAATTTTGTAGATATGAAAGCTTTGCAACTTTGGCAAAATCAGTGTCATAGCAGGATTGCAATCACTTGATTGTGATTTCTTGGTTTGTGGAAGGTTTTATAAATGTATTTATTCAGTGGAATGAAATAAACCATTGCATTGTTCTTACTTGAATCTTTTGTAAATATTTAAGACTCGTCAATTTTGTTTAGTTGGTAAAAGACTTGCCCACCAATCAGTTGGTTGTGTTTTCAAATTACAGTTGGGGAATGTAAACTTAAATCATCAGTTTTGTTTAATGTGACAGCAAAGTGAAGAGTTTACGTCCCTAAATTTGATGAGGATTGTTTTTTTCTTACAGCAGAAAAACAAAGTCAACTCAAGACTTGGATTGGGGTCTAGCAATAAATAAAACATTTATTCCCTTATCAAGGGATGAAGAATTTTTTAAATAAAATGCCATTTTTATTTAGTTTTAAATTATGTATAGAAATGGGTCTTTATTCATTTCCGTAATAACCTATTGATTTATCATTAACCTATGATGAGAATTTCTTTTATCATAATTTACTTCTGTCAATGAAGTTGGAGAGTCTCCAGCCTTCATTTGGTGTTGTTGGTTTTAGAGTATGGAATCAATACTCAGAGTGTATTCATAGTTGGACTGGACACATCATATCTCTCTGGTATAGCAGATCACCCTTGGAGGGAGCGGAGTGGGCACAGGCTCCTATGGGATGAAGTACAAATTATTGACAGGAAGAACAATTGGTGAATATGATGAATGAAGGGAGCAGCATGTATACTTTCTCCAGTCGAGCCAATTAGCTGACTGAGCATCGATATCAATAGCATCTGGGAGCCTCTCATCATAAGTGACTTCTTGAAAAAAAGTAGAAACAGATTACCCAATGCAATGGAGGATACTTGGACATACCCCGATAACACAACCTGGATATACACTAAAACAGATATGATGTGTCAAATTCAACTGAGCATGCGTTCCGGGTGAATCCACATTTTAGAACCAGCAACACCTGACGAAGATCAGAGGGTATACAGCCGAGACATTGTGAAAAAATATACTCATAGATGAGAAAAATAGTCTGACCATATCATGCCTTATGATTAATACACCCCGACTAACAAAATTCAAACAAGAAGTTTGAGAGATATGTGTATTTGGTCATGTACTTCCATCTTTCTGTCTGGCCACATGATATCTCAGAAAGTACTCCATAGATTTCCATGATATTTTGTGGGAAGGTGAACAATGGATTAAGGTAGGGGTGGTTCAATTCAGGGGTGTGGATCAAGGAATTTTCTTCTAAATGAGAGATATTTTTCCGTTTTTTGAGGTTTAATTTTTTTTCATACATTTATGTATATGCTCATGACTATCCATCCACACAGTCATGGAAGAGGTTATTAAATTTTGTGGTGGACTCATGTACAGTTACCTCCCTTATGACTTGATATACCTCCAGTTATGTGGACAATAGGCTGTGGAAGAATTGATTAAAATTAGGATGGATCCATACACAATTACTCCCCTTGACAATAGTATGGCAGAGGTATACACTCTCTGAGTCCTTTCTAGCTTTAGTTGCTTTTTATTGCAACCCTTAGACCCTAATCCTACAGTCGTTAGTGAGCAAAGTGAATCAGAAATAAAGAATAAGCTTCAGGGGAGACTCGAAAATGCATCTCTTATCTGTGAGGCATTTATAACATGACTGACGAGACCAGGGAGACTCACTGGCTGTAGTAATTTAAATCTAACCATATTTATTCCTTATTATTCCTCCATTTGCTTAATTGATCACCCCTTTTTTTCATACACATACACTCATCCTATTAGTAGTGATGATATTTTTTTTTGACAATACTTCATCCGAGAAATATATTGAAAAAGAATAATAATAATAATCTATTAATTTATCCAAGGTTTTCAGTTTTTGTTTTTCTTTATTCTATAATTTTTTTTCCTAATACCTTCATCTTTTTGTTGCTCCTAAGCTGAACCTTTTTAGTTGATGTATTTCTCAACCTTCAAATTGAATTGTGAAAATTTGGAACAGAAAAGTAGCTTCGAGGTTTTAGTGGAAACTTGAAAGCACTAAAAGAGTACATTCCTTTGACAATGTCAACAAAACGGTAACTGGACTTTTCATCTGCGGATGTTTCAGCCCCAGATATTTCGGGCCACGGATGTTTTGGCCTCGCTCTGTCTTTCGAGGAGAAAATGACTAACTAAAAGTAATTCAAAATTATATAGAATCATAACATATAAAATGTATGTTTGTTGATTTGTGTTTCAAGAATCTTTTTCAAAACTTTTCATAGCTAGTTTTTGTTCATCTATTTTTATTTTGTATAAAAGGCAAATAAAATTGGTCAAGATTCATTTTTCATCAATTGGCAAAAAAATCTGAAGAAAAACATTTTCCCAAGTGTTTTTGTATAGATCAAAAGTAGATGTTGATATGGCACATAAATAAGAGAATTCATGAAAGAAAAACAGACGTAAATATATAAATCATGTATATAGTCATTTCCGCACTCAAAAACAAACAGGCCAAAATATCCACGGAAGAAACGTCCAACAACCGAATAAAACACTTACCTTAGTTGGTTGATGTTTTGCCAGCTCCAAGGCAATTTGTCTCCCAAGTCCACTTCCTCCGCCTGTGATGAGAATGATATCTTTCGAAATATCCTTTTTGTTAGTCTGCAGCATTTTCCACATAGACTTTGTGCTTGTGGCTATTGCTATCACAAGTCCACACAAAGCAAAGATGAAGAGAGTTAGATAGTAAGCTGCCAATCTAATAACATGCTGCAAACTTGAATTTGTAGACCTTTTGGATTCAACAATTTCTTCCTTACCATCCATTTTTTTAAAAAATGGTCTCTCGGATCGAAGATGTTGCCAGGGTATCTCTGATGCTGCACCTTACCCTACGCAGTTTGTTGCAGAGAAAATACTTATACTGTGAGAGCAACTCGGGTTTGTAAACGACGTTGGTTGAAAATCAGGAACGACAGACTGGGTGTGTGCTCGATTGGATTAGTGAACAACCAAATGCTAAGCTGATAAAGTGAAGTTATCTCGCAATATTTTTAATCTTTTATTTTTTTATTGCTGTCTGGTTGGTGATCAAAAATGATCTGTTTTCAGCTGAAACTTTCTTCCACGTCATCTTTTCTTCCTTTCTTTCTGTCGTTTCAAGATGATTTATGTAGAGAGATCGATTGTCTCCAGTTATGGCTTTTTCTTACATTATGACGTTTGCTAATGTTTTATAGTCATTATCAAAGATAGTTTTTATAATATTTTGTGTCTATTGATGCATTTACTAATCTATGATCATATGGAATATCAAAAGTTTTAACAATGCTAATCTATAGATTATTGATTTATAAATGATATTATATATTATGATTAATCATAGATACGTCAATAGTTAATCATGGCTTGCAAATATGTTGTGTTCAGAAAATTGAATTGAATTTTCCTTCTCATCAGAGTGGGTTGTGAATAACTATGAATGCAAGTTATAAAGAACTTTGAATTAATCATTTTCCATAAAGTGAAGCAAAATTTGACAGATCGGCTCAGCGAACTGTTTGATCAACCTAAAATCTTAGTAATAATGTATGATAAGATGCGAATAATAAGGTACAATTTTAATTTTATTTTATACCTACTAAACTCTACTTAGTAAGGCATGACTAAATGAAGGCAGGAACATTGTGCTATGTCTATTTCCCAAATTAGAAGAGTCAACCGACCTTGAAAATCAGCATTTAAGATCTGGCTTTTACCTTTGCCTGAACACTGACCTGTGGTGGAAAATATACAATTATGTATGCCATGAGTTAGGCCCAATATTTTATTTTTACCCAAAGAAATAGTGATGTGATATTCTTTTTCTTTAAATACCTTATTAATCAGTTTGAATTAGTTTTCAAGTTTTCTTAAGTTATAATTAAGAATGATTTTTCTTGTTACAATCATTTTCAATATAATGCTGTAATTGGATTATTGGTGTCCGATTATAGGAATGTCTCCTCCTCCCGTTTTCTAGCCATCCATTGCGAATTGATTGCATTAATTTCTTTGGTGTTTAATTCATCAAAGTCTTGTGGATTAATGACTTTATCAGATCAAAGGAAGCCAAGTAAGTCATTATTCAATAATGCATCTCTGACCTACCATTCCCTCATCTCTTAGTTCTGCAATGGATTTTCATTGATTTTCTAATTCTCATTTGCTTCTTGAATTAACTGTATGTAGAATTCCAATGTTTTATCTTTTTACTTTTTTTTTTATATAAACGAGAACCAGAAGTTCAACGATGCGTCCACTATCTATAGAAGTAGTCATAGGAGGTGGAAGAGGGGGAAGATCAAAAAAGAGCAAGTAGTCTTTCTTTGAATCGATTGATTCTTATACTAGTAAAATATTGTAATATGGAAATGTTCTGCAAGTATTATTTTCAATGAAAATCGTTAATGGCCATTTTTGGCTTTTTTTAAATACAAAAATATGAGCTTCTGATTATTTACTATCACATCATTAGCTGCTGTTAAAAAAGTTAATTGGAATAGTGCTCTTTTGATGATGACATACCTTTTGATGACATCAACCCTCTTCTTTCCTTCCTATTTCCATTGTTCAATATAATTGGGACCAACTGATAGACTGACCGTCTGGCAAGCATCTGATACAGATGTGTGGGCACTTCTGAAAAAAAAACAACTGCATATTTGGTGAACTACTAAAAATAAAAAGTTGGTACACAAAGCAGTACTTGTGTTTATTTTGCAGTTTTAACTGTTTCAGATTCAAGACAGTAATGAACACTCACCAGACTAATTTGAAAAAAAAAAAATCAAATTGATTTAGATACTCCAGAAATTTATCTTTTTACCATGTAAACATCTTTCAATTCTGTTTGATATTCATTGAGATGTTAGAAAATTGATTGAGTGGGAATCTCTACGTAAAAAAAAAAAATGTTTCCACTAATTTTTTTCCAAAGTAACCTTTTCACAAATAAATTCAGATGATGATGATGGTGATGATGATGATGATGACCTGGGTAGTTTAAATCTAAACAGGTCTGGTTATTCACTCGATAGAAACCATTATGTGACCAACATCTTTTGGCGACACTCCATGTTGGGAGTGATCAATTAGAAATTTGGAGAGAGGGGTTTTGAATGAATAAGTTACATATCTCTCCTCTCGTTAGGCTATGATCTTTAAAGAAAAATCTTAAATTTCAAAACAAAAGTTTGAATGCCGCCAGATACAAGGATCAATTTAGCATAAATTTACATTGCAAATTGACCTCCCCGCTAAAAAACTTACATGGCGGGCGTTCCAAAGAATAAAATAAACCTTTTTGCCAGATATAATAAGGAGTAAATGTTTAAATTTTCAGCCCTCTAGCCTGAACATGTGACAATACATACATAGCCAGCCAGACTGAATTAAAAACTGATGAAACCTATGTTGACAGTTTTGGTTGACAGTTTCTAATAGCCTAATGATTCAGAGGGAAGTACTTCATGGTCTAATCAGGCAACAATTTTCTTTCTCAGTAAATGTATGTTAACAAGTATCACTAACTTGGTTACTGGGATAAACCCTCAGTTAATTTATGTTTCAACTAGAGGCACTGCATCTGCTAGTGCTTAGTGTGTTTCTATTGATAAATGAATACAGGAAGGAGAAAAGACTCAGTTTGAAACCTGTGACGTTGTGTATACTATTTTTGACAGCATTTGGAAACCTTTTGTCTGCGTTATAGGAATATTAGTGTTAATTGAAAAAACTATTTGTTTCCAATTGATTTTTCAAGTTAATCCCTGTTAAAATGTCCGAAACAAAAATGAATTATCATTGCATCAGGAATGAAAGGAAAAATATTGTCTGAAATGCATTATGATTCATTGGCAATGGAAAATATCACATATGTATATATATATATATATATATATATATATATATATATATATATATATATATATATATATATATGTAAATAGTGGAATGTGGATATGCTACATAAAATAGCTCATGTGTCTGCCCTCTCTGGGCTTCATAAACATGAACTAGTTTGTGTAGCATATCCACATTCTACTATTTATTTCCAGCTCAACTCTAAAACAATTTGACTTTCGTAGTGTATAGTTGAATTTATCGAGCACTCTATGAAATAAATCCATCACATATCAGAAGTTGCTTTATATTATTGATATATCATTATATTATGCTACACTGCTAGCCTGATCTGCACCATATGTACTATGAATATGAAGTATATATATGAGTTATAAACACTGTTTAGTTTTCCTTTTTTTCCTTGTCTCTTTTTTGTATTCTATTTTCTCATCTGGGGAATAGATTTGAAAAAAAAATAATTAAATGATGTAGTGTGATGTAAAAAAAAAGCAATAATTTTTTAATTCCTTCTCTCTCTTACTATCCCCACCTCTTATTAAAATAATAGATTTCTTCCTTTGTTGCAAACCCCATCTACCATTTTTAAATCACTCTCTCTTCTGGTCAGTTAATTCCTTACTGATGCCATTAATCTATTCAAATGTAGTCTTAACATTAAGTTTTCCCCGTTCTTTGAACTGTTAAAAATACTGTTTTTTTTTTTTTGTATTTTTTTAGATTTTCATTGTAAGGTTCTTCCGCTGCTTCTTCACAAGTGGCTATGAAACAAATATAAGTAATGAAGAAAATCATTTAAAGCAACTCACAAAACGAGCTACTGTACTTTTCAGGCAAAAAAAATTCCATTCAATCAGAACAATAAGAAAGTTCATATTTCCCATTTGTTGACTCCACACATATGGTTAAATTTTTTGATTTATCTACTTTTTCAGGTTATTTTTCCCTTTTTACTGAAGGGAAATAAAAACCATCTGTAGACTGACCATTTTTTATTGTTCTCTTCTCAGTAATTAATTCAAGGCTGCAGCCTTTACTTATAAGACAAAGAGAATTATTTCTTGCTGGTATAGCCCTAGGTTTCCTGGCAACTCTGATAAGCTTAACTTTGATACCCTTTCCTCCCAATAGTCACTTATGGAGCTGAAACATGGAACCTAACCAAGAGACAGATCTGCAAATTGAGAACCATGCAACGTACACATGAAGGAATTTTGCTGGAGAGACCACAAGACAGCACAGTACATCCGGGGAAAAAACAAGAGTCAGGGACATCAAAGAATCTATTAAAAATCATGAATGGCAGTGGGCTGGCCATGTTGCAAGAATGGCAGACAACCGATGGACATCGCGACTCATGACATGGATCCCCCAAGATCACATGTGCAACCGGGCCAGCAGAATATTAGATGGAGAGACAAGCTAGACAAATTCAGAAAAAAGTACTGACTCCACGACACCCATAGTAAAGAAGTGTGGCGAATCCTGGGGAAGGTCTATGTCCAACGATGGATGTTGAAAGACTGATGATGATGATGATGATGAAAGCCTGACTGAGCTTGTTGTCAATCATTAGAAATTTCCTGTGCAAATTATTTCTCTCAGTTTAACAGAAGGTGTGTAACTGTTAGATATTCCTGAAAAATCTGACCTCACATCAAGAAATTTTCTTATTTCGACTGTTTTTATTCTGTTTAATTTATTCATTTTTCCATTTGTAATTAGAAAGTTTTGCTGTCTCAAACCCATGATACGTATCCCCACCACTCGGGTTTCATACTGACATACCAAATTCACTGGTTTGGTTCCAGTGAGTTACTTTCCGATGACTTTTGATCTTAAAAGATATTCATACCATGTTATACTGTTTGAAACTGTCACCAGGTGTCTTCAGTTTTCTAGATGGTCTGGCTGGCTGGCTGGCTATGTTTGTATCACACACTTAGGTGTAGAGGGCTGAGAATTTAAACATTAGCCCCTTATGTCTATGAAAAGAAAAGGTTTTTTTTTGTTTTTTTTTTTATTTGCCCCCTGAATAGGTTTTTAGTGTGGAGTCAATTTACTATGTAAGTCCATGTTGAATTGGTTCCTTTGCTTGTGTCTGGCTGCATTAACACTTTTCTTTTTTTTAAAATTTGCACTTTTTTAGTGATCCAACATGAGGCGAGAGAAGTATCTTATTCAATGATCACCCCCTTTTTTTAAAATCAATTTTTCAATTGATCATCCCCAATATGGCATGCTGGTAAAACATGACAGTTTCTATTGAGTGACCAACCAGACCTGTTATACTGTGAGGTTTTTTTGCAAGTTTAAGACAGTCCACCAGTGGAAAAAAAAGTGTCTTATATTAGATTGATAATTTCCCATGATGTGTTTTAAAGCAAGAAGCAGTGTTCTGGCTGAAGGGTGGAGAATGTGGTGATTTTGAATTGCCCCCCCACCCCTCTCTGTGTAGTCAAACCTGTTTTTAAAAAAAATCAAAATCCTCTGAATGTCAGGCCAAACTAGTTTTAATGAATATCTACAGCTAGACTGACACATACACCTCTCTCTCTATATATTTTTATATCTATAGTCATGTATCAAGAAAAGGATTATATGATCCGACAGAATGATGATAAATTGTGTTACATTATGTAGAAACTCTTATTTGAAACGATCTCCTGTCATTACACAGTTAATGTATCACTTGGCCTAGACAATGAAGAGTAAATAGAATAAACAAAAAAAAATTGGGATGTTTCTGTATAATGTAACGCAATTTATAATCATGTATAGTCATGTAAACTTTTCGTCTTGGAATGCTGAAAGAGAAAAGAATTTTTTAAAATAATTTTTAGATATCGTCTATCTGCTACCCGCTGCCTAGCCATTTCATATATATATACACACACACATCAGGAGGACTCATAGCATCATTATTCCTTATTTTCCCTGGCTTTCAAAAAATGAAACCACTTTTCTGGTAAGTTGTTTATTTCGTTATAAATGAATAATTCAGGTTTTGATTCAATGAATTCTCCAATGAATCTTTTAACATCTCCAACTTGCTTCAACTGCTGACCAAATGAGGATTGTTACCTGCAGTGAAGGATAAGAGAGTCTGAAAGTGACAGGTGTGGAGAATTTGGCCGCATGTGGAAATACTTACCATTCCATTACCTGTGTCACATTTGAAATGAATACTGTCATGCGTCAAGATGAACTTTTAAAATGTACTCAGTTGGTTCATCGATAAAACCTTTTCTCTATTTCGTACACCTAACAAACATTTCCTAAAGACATGTATATAAAACCATAAACTTCGATGCATTTTTGTCTTACAAACTTTGATAGCCAAACCATAGTTATGCCCATACATTCTTTTTTCGAATACATCAATTTGTTTACAATATGTACATAAATTAATTTGTTTTACTACATTTAAAAACCTCTTGTGCCTATTTGCATTCCTTTTAAAGACACTTGTAGGCAGTTGCTTATCACTTGTCGTTTACTACCTTTTTTGCTAACTGCTACTACAAGGAGGGGAAAGCTAAAAGAACAGTGCCAAAACCTCTCCCACTCTTTCACCTATGTTATTGTAGGGCCCCGTCATGGCTTCCTGGGTCTAATCCTACTTTATTCTTTTTCAAACTTACAAATGGTGAACTCCTAAGTGTTGTTGATTCTACTTAAGTTTTTAATTAGGTGTTTTATTGATTACAACAAAGGCAGAGTCCACTACAAATGTCATTAACCTCACTCCAGTGTATTTTCTGCTTGTTGGAAACCTTCAACAGAAATTGTCAATATCAACGTAGTCAATATTAACATAGGTTTCTTCAGTTTTCAAGTTGGTCTGGCTGGTTACGTACATGTCACATATACAGGCCACACTGATAGAGCTAGAGGGCTGAAAATTCAAACATTTACTTCTTATTATATTTAGAGAGAACTCTTATTTCAATTTTTTTGAAAATCACCCCTTCCTCTAAATAGGGTGGGGGGTTCAGATTGCAATATGTTTCTACTAAATTGAGCCTTTAGTTCGGTTGCGTTCATTCTTGTTTTTTGAAAAATCCAAACCCCTTTAGTGATTACTACCTTACCAAAGTCGAGATAAGTAACTCGTTCATTGATCACCTCCTTTTTCAGTTTCTTAATTGATCAGCCCTAACACAGCATGCTGCCAAAAGATCTTGGTCATGTGATGGTTTCTACTGAGTCACTAACCAGACCTGTTCAGCTTTAAATTGAATATTCACGTCATCACGTTTATTTACCCCCACTCCCGCCAAAATAGGTGTTTAGTGCTTAAATACTTCATTTATGAATGAATGAATGTAATTATCTCCCGCCAGGAGTGTATACGCCAAGAAAACGCGTCAACATTGCTGAGAAAATAATGAATCAAGGGAAGTAACTCTTGTTTATTTTGACAACGACACATCTTGTGTGAATTCTGAGATTATAAGTTAGACTTCCATATAATAAATACAGTTCAAGTATTATAGAAGCTGTTCACTTGAACTGTATAGTTTTTTCTATTCTGTTCACATGATATTTTTTTAAATCTCTTTAATAGTTGATAATGCCTGCAAACGAATTTCCAAGGTTTCAGTGTAAACATTACAAAGTATTATAAGTGAAAAAATCCATTTAGAGCCAGAGAGAAAATTGAGTTTTGTAGAGAAAACATGGATGTTTTATTATATTTATTGACTTTTTACTTTTAAAGAATTTTTATGTAATCACAAATTTGAATACTTATATTCATTATTAAGCATGATTATGTGACCTATTATGATTATTTTTTTATTTAGAAAATATTATTATATTTTTCATTAAAAAGCTTCTCTCTTTAGTTTGTGTGTGTTACAAAAACTAATTCAAATGCTTGGTTTTTGTGTTGCAGCCCGGCCAGTCCAAGGGTTTATGGGGTCAAGGGTGGCCTTTGGCTGTGGAGGATTAGCGGGACCGCCTCTGGAGGCCCTCTTCGTGATCCCCACCTGCTTTCGGCACCTAGTATTTCTAGATGGTTACCTCTCTAGGCACTGACCAGGCTTGAAATTGCTTTACTTAGGTGATCGTACGAGAACCGGTGTATCCACCATGATAGCCGTAACATAAATACATTGACTCAAATCAATTTTCTCAAAACCTTTTAATCTATAATCGTCTTTTTTTTCTTTTTTCATTCTAGATTTTATCTAGCAAAAAAAAAGCTTGTTGCTTTTTATGCACAATAATAAAAACTCTTTAATTATTCTCAAATTACCAGGGCCTCACAAATGGCCCAACCAACCTTCCAAGTGGGCTACAGATTCTTCTCTCTTTGAGCGTCTGTGTCTATTAATGTGTCTATCGATGTGCATTCCGGATCACATTTGGGGGGCAAAAACTTTGAAAATGTTTATGGGTACGCCTCTAGACACCATCTAAAAACATTGATTTTTCTTGGTGGGTGTCTTGTTTTGGACTAACAATACCCAAAATGTGCTGATATCTTTTTCAGATAATTTTAAATAAAAGATCTATTGTTTAGATAATTTTTCAGATTATTAGTTCTGGTACATGTGCAGGCTATGGTGATTCATTTATATGAGGTACAGATATTTGTTTAAAAATATAGCTAAACATGTATATTATTAAACTTTTTGATGTCTCATATGATGAGATAATTTATAAGTTATTTCTCTCTTATGGTAGGTAAAGAAGAGAACTCGAATTCTAAGGGAAATCATGAATCACTGCCAACCACATATGCTTCTTTTTACCTTGTTAATTAAGCAGTGGTAGTGGTGAAATTACGTTACCTTTATGAAAATACTATCAAATGGTTTTAACCATAAATTCATGATGTGAAAAAACCCAAAGTCTCTCAATAGAAACTAACACATGACCAATGTCTTTCGGCAGCATAGAGTGTTGGGAATGATCAATTAAAAGAGTGGAAAAAAGGGGTGATCAATGAATAAGTTACTTCTCTTGCCTTCCATTGGGCTATGATCTCTAGAAAATCTGAATTTTCAAAAAACAAGTGAGAGTTAATTGATGAATTACCTCTCCATTGCTCAAACTGTATTTTATTTTGTAGGAAAATTACTCTTTTTGAACTTATATTAATGATATCCATACCTCACATAAATTAATCACTGTCATCTACATGTGTATCTAAAATTATCTAAAAAATATACTATATAGGTATTTCATCTAGAATTATCTTTAAAAAAAAACGAGATATTTTATTTAAAATCAGCTTGAAATGGAGATATTCTATCTAAAATTATCTTTAAAAAGGAGATATTTTATCTAAAATCATCTTTTAAAAGATATTTTATCTAAAATCATCTGAAAAAACAGATATTTTATCTAAAATTATCTTTAAAAAACAGCCCAATATTTGGTCATTGTTGGACCCAAAGTGACAATAGAGACCTAAAAAGCATTTTGAAAGAAACAAGAAAAGCATTTCCACATGGTGTATTTGTGTACTTTTCCATGGTTGAATCTCCCAAAATGTGACCAGGAGCAACTGGAGACATGCACACACAGGCAAGCAAAGAGAGAAGATTCTGTAGCCTACTTGGCTGGTTATTTGTTTGGGCTGGCCATGTGTGGAGTTATGCTGATATGGTGATTCGATTGTTAGAAAATGATCCTCTTTCGCTCTCGTTACATCAGTTAATTTTTTTTTACTGGTTGTTGGTTTGCAAATTCTGATAAGTTTTCAACTCCTTAAGATTATTACGGTTATCAAAAACAGTCAGCCAAAACTGTCAAGTTTCTTCCATTTTCAAGTGGGTCTGTCTTGGTATGTATCACACGTATATTACATAAACCTTGCAACAGCGGTTAAACCAGTCTGTCGTGGGTAGTGGAGATTAAGAAATTATCCATGAAAGACAAATTAGTATAGAGCTAGAAAGCTGAAAATCTCAACATTTATTCCTTATTATGTGTAGAAAAAAAGGGTTTCTTTTTTTAACCCCCCCACTCTAAATTGGTATTAGTGGAGGGTTCAATTTGCAATGTAAGCTTTTGCTAAATTGATCCTTTATTTTGTGACGGCAGCATTCATGCTTGAAAATTCAAGTGAGAGAAGTAACTTATTCATTGATAACACTTTTTCCCAAATCTTTAATTGATCACCCCCAACATGGCATGCTGCAAAAAGATGTTGGTTGTATGACAGTTTCTATTGAATGACTATAATTTGAAAAAAAAATTAATTAATGAAACACAAAATTCTATTTTATTCCTGTAATTCTCCATAATGCGATGCTAGATTTGCAAAAATGTTTCATAATCTTTCATCAGAAAACCTAAATATATTTGAAAGAGAGAAAAACTCACTAGAAATTGCCATAAGACTAATGCTTTGTTAGGGATGATCAATTTAAAAAATTGGAAAACAGTTTATAAATGAATAAGTTACTTTTTTCGCTTTTCGTCAGACAGTGATCTCTAAGAAGTACCAATTCAAAAAAAAAAAAAGAAACTAGTGTAAATGACACAAACTAAGGGACTAATTTAGCATAAACTTACATTTCAAATTGCCCCCCACACACTAAAAACGTTTTTTTTTTTGAGACATGATAATGAGTAAATGCTTAAATTTTCAGCTCCATTGGTGCAGCCTGTATGTACGACACATACCTAGCCACCATCCAGACTAACTTAAAAACAAGAGAAAGCTATGATATTAACTTTGTTGTCAGTTTTGGTTGAAGGTTTGTAATAATAGTCTACTCTGCATTTGTTATGATTGGTTTTCTGAATACTTTTTGTTTACTCTTCTGACTGAGATCAAACCATCGTCTTTATTCTTCCTGCGTGTAATACATTCTATTTATCCTCGGCAAAGGTATTAGCACACATATATAAATATCCTGAAAGTATAAGTGTTATTTCAAATCACCGTGGCCCCACAAATGACCCATCCGACCAACAAGCCAAGTGATCTACAGATTCTTCTCCCTTTGAGCGTCTGTGTTTGAGTGTGTCTCCAGGCAATCCTGGTCACATTTTAGGGGCTACAGCCTTGAAAACAGCCACCTTTTTTTTTCGCCCAAGTGCTTTTATGGGTCTCTATAATCAAGGCCTTGACAAGGCCCAGATCTTGTGCTGGTATATCATAGATAAAAGATCCATTTTGTTTTTTCGATTTTAAATAAATGATTTATTCTTATTAAAAAATTTTAGATAATTTTTTAGATAATTAGTTCTGGTTCATTCATAGGCTACGGTGATTCATTTTTGCGAGGTACAGATATCTTGTTTCTTCATTCATGTTTCTAGAGAACTAGTCCAACTCATAGATTATCTGGCTTTCCTTTTTTCATTTCCTCTTCTCATTAAAACCCTTTTTTGTTTTCTTTTAGACAGATGCATTTTTTGAAGAAAACTGCACCATAAGAAAGTTTAAGTATATCTTTGTTTTGTAAATAAAATTCGTAACTGTTTTTTTTTTTTGTTTTTCTTCTATTTATGAAAGGCTACAAAAGTTTGATTAATCAAAAAGAATAATTAACTTTTCCAAGTTTACAGCGATGTATCAGCAGTTATCTCCCTTACACTGTCGACAGATCTCCGTATTTCTTTCAAGAAAATAATGAAATTTTCCAAATCTGCACTGATTTGTTTGGAGTTATCTCCCTTACACTGTTGACGGATTTCTCTATTTCTATGGAAAGATAATCGGCTTTTCCAATCAATTTTACACGTAGGCATGGGCGTCTGAAGCCCCCTTTTTCAGAGGGTGGGAAGACATGCAGAGAGATGATTCACCCTTTATTTCCAATTGTGCCATTATTAGGGTGATCAGTTCAAAATTTCTGATGAATTGTACGACCCCAAATTAATTGGAAGAGCATGAATGGAAGAATCAAAAGTTTCACAAAAACTAAGTTTTGAGATTTGGAAGTAATTCAATTCTAGTATTCTATCTTTAGAATAGTAATGAAAATAATTTTCAAATTCTGGAATTTTCATTCTTCAGATGTTTTTTTGAGTAAATGAGTTGTTGTACTTTTCCATGGGGTGCAAATGTAAACCCCCTCACCGTGCAGATGTCCATGTATGTAAAAAGAACACTCGTGCCCACATAAATGAATCACTGCAGCCAACACGTGTTCCAGAACTAATTATCTTAAATTATCTGAAAGAAAAACAAAACTAGATCTTTTATCTAAAATTATCTAATAGATACTAGAACAAAATCTGGGCATTTTTGGTCCAAAATGACCATAGAGACCCCCGAAAATGTTTTATGATGGTGCATGGTAGTGCTATTCATACAAACTTTCGTGGTCATAGCCCCCGCAATATGACCATGAGTACCCCCCAACATGCAAACAGATAGATACACTATGGAGCAAAGGGAGAAGAATCTGTTGCCCATTTGGTGGGCTGGCTGGTTGGTCAGGTGGGCCATTTGTGAGACGGTGGTGATATATTATATGTGCAAATATATATAATGATATACACAATGATTATACAATCATTGGTGATTATGTAAATGTGTGCACGCTCGCCTAATCTACCACAAGGCCACAATAGATTCAAATTTGTTTTAATCTCATAACGCCACTCCTAAACACACACACACACACATTCTCCCTCTACTTATTGACTTTTGACCTCAAGACAACATTATACACTCACCTTTTCAATCTTCAACAAAATTTGATGTTCTCTCTCCAATCCTTTTTTGTGAGTTAGAGTTGTACAAAATTCTTGTTTATTACAGTTTTTATATGAGTCCAAAATCTCTATAACTCACGTTGTCTGTCCCCTGTCAACTGAAATTTCTTCTTTTTTTAAGAAATTGCCCCCAGTTAACTGATGTTATTCATTTATTTTTAAATTAATTCTCATGATAGAGAAAAAATATCTGCAGTTTCCCTCACCATTGTATTTTTTTTTACACCAAAAAACAATTATTTATTACTTTTTTAAAAATCTATTCTCATGATAGTTAGAAAATTACATCATCAGTGCTCATAAGCATGGGGTTATAGATTAAAATTGTTTTTTTGTTTTTTTTAGAAATGATTTACAGTTCTCCTTCTAATGGTCCCCCTTATCCATGATTTCCATTTCAGTGGTCCTTCCTTATCCACTGTTCCCCTCCCAGTGGTCCCACTCCCTATTTGAAGTTTCCCTTTCAGTGATCCCACTCCCTCTCTGAAGTTTCTCTCCCAGTGGTACATGGACACACATCATTAGAATTCCATCCTTGTTACTTCATCTCTTGTTCACTTTTTCAATTCAAAATCATCACTTCGACAGATTCCATTCTTCATTACCTAACTTATTTTCTGTACATAATTATAAAAGTTGAAAGTTCTGATGTATTGTGGAAATAATAATTTTGAAAGTCATATATAGAACAATAGGATAAGGTGTAATAAAGGTTTGTGGCAATCCAAGTGTGACCGTTTATTTCAAATAACAAACTATAAACACCAGTAGGTCAAGCCTCTTATATTAAATTCATATCAAGGAAATTGAATCCGAACACATTCTGCCAAAACTCATGTAGTGTTTAAAAAAGAGAAATAATTCGAAACTTGTCATTGGACCATATATCCGGTTTATCAACCAATCAGAAGTTCAACTGGGAGCCACTATTTTTCTGATAAAAACGGCTGACCAAGCCATTTTTGTCAGTTGCTGGTTAGTCTTTTTTGGGACAGTCTATCTCTGATGCAAACATACTTTTACGTAATATTTCCACTTCCCTATTCTGCCATCTTGTCACTCTGAATATGAACACAAACTACAAGTAACAAATGTTGTATAAGATACTTTAACTGGATCTAATCTTCATTTCTACTGAAATTTCTTTTGTTTATGAGAAAAAGTAACCTTTATAGGGAAAGCCAGTTGTGTGGGTTTTTTGTATCCTAATGTTCTCCTGTAATAAGTAGTTTATGCTGTTATTTGAATGCATCAACCTTTCTATCTTTCTTCTATATGATGAAGCAAACATTAATAATTAAATATGATTAATGAACCTGAATTATTGTTTCTTGGGGTATGGTTTATATACAGAGCTTTTGATTCCAGAGATATAATTCTAAATTCACGTGGAGTTTTAAATTAGACAATTCTAGATGTCCGATTGATTTAAATGATTATCAGACACAAGGCTAAAAATGGACTTATGTTCAAAATTAGGCATATCCGGCTACTCTGCATCACACACACATTTTAGCTGAAGACTTTTCCAGAACTGGATACTTGATATGAACACTTCCATGATTAGACATTCCTATTATTTTTAACTTGTTTACTCAACAACATGGTTATTAGAGTATTTCAAAAATAGAATTGACATCATAGAAATTTGATTCAAATAAAAATTAGTCAATTTAATTTTGAAAAGTGCTGCTTGCTTTTTACTGAAAATTTAACAACAAATATATTAATTTATCTATTTATTGTGGGCACGTTTACAAGTGAACACAGTTCGAAGTTTAATTGTTTACAATATTCTTCTTATGAGGAAGGAACAACTCTCTTTTCTTTATTAGACTTTTATATTACGGAAGATGAGAATTGAATATGTCAACAACAAATGCAAAAAGCAGTGATTTTCACCCTGTGTGAGTGATGCCGAACCTATAACACGTGTGTCAGCACTAACACACCTTGAACTTTGAAAAAAAATCTTGATATACTATATAAGGAAAATAGGCTGTTTATCTAGAAGCATTTACCTAGAAGTAAGACACAGGTAAGTGACACCTTGATAACAGGATTAAAAAAATTAAGATTTCAACACACCATGCTAAAAACATCTACCATCATGAATCCAGGTCAAAAGGCATCAAGTCAGAAGGACATCAGTGTACTATGGATTACTGCAAGTTACAATCATGTTTGGACAAAATGCATCAGTCAAAAAGATAACAGTAGTTATGAATATTTGAATTTGTAGTATATGAATAATTTAATTTTGTTTTTTTTCTAAATTCAAATGAATGAACATTTTATTGTCTGATGCCTTTCAACTGAACGTGATTGTGACTTGCAGTAATCTGTACTACACTGTTGTCTTTTTGGCTAATGCCATTTGATTTGATGCTTTTTGACCGGCCATCACAGTCTTCTGTCAAGCTAATGGTAACACTGAAACCAGGACTTCATTCACAGAATGTTTTCTTATGTATCTGTACATCATCCACTATGAGTTAATAGAAATGCTGGAAATCCCATTACTATAGACGTCTATTGTAAACTTATCAGATATGTTCGTAGTGTATTACACTAGAAACGTACAGCATTGATTAACAAAAAGGGTGTCATCTTTCAGCATCACAATAGAAAGCCTCACCTCCATAAGTCATTGGGCTGGGAAGTTTTAAATACTCATCCATCCATATTAGACCTGGTATCTTTGGATTATCAAATGTCGCGGTCACTAAAACATTCTCTTGGGATCAGGACCTTCAGGAAAAAAGAAGTTCAAATCTCTCAGCTTTCTTTTCATTAAAAAAAAAAATTAGCAGGGAATGGAACCACTACCTTTATGTTGAACCATCATAATTTCTAACGATGATGATTATTTCATTGGTTAATAAAATCAAACCTAATCAGGTTTGCATCGGTCTTTTAACTCCGTAAAAATGCGACATCACTTTCAGAACAACCAAGTAGTCGTATTATACACAACTCAGATATTACCACCATTAAAAGGTTGTTAAAGGTTATATTAGAGTTGAATGTTCTTTTGGGATTTGTTAGTATCTGATTGTAGTCGCTCAATACTGGACTGATTTGGATGATACAATTCTGACAATGCTGTGAGTAGGTAGCAAGGAATTGGAAGTATTTTGAAAAAAAAGGAAGGAAGGAAAGTTAACGCAGTAATTACCAATTCCATGCTTTGAATGGAAATATAAAGAACTTCTTTATTGCGCTGCTTTTTTAGATACTCGGGCCATCCCCCTTTTGCAAGGTGAATGTTTGAAAGGGGGTCAGACGTTATAGTGTATGGAGGGACATACCATAATTATCATTTAAAACAATTTTCCATCCATCATACAATACTACAGTTTTGAAGTATTTTACTTAATCCTCCTTCAGTATTATCAATTTAAATATTTTACATCTAAATTCAGATCTATGAATAAAAAGTTAGAAAATATACTCTAATCTAAAGACAATTCCACATCATGTGTGGATTGATAGAATAATAAAAGCAATAATTTACCTTCTTTTATAATGAAAAATCTTATTCTAAGGAGGTTTAAATATGAAACAATGAAACAATGTTCTTTGTTTATGATAACTTTAATAGCAACAATTTTAATAGCGACAAAATATTTTAAAAATGTTATTACATCATCCTTACTATAATTTAATCTCGTTCTACAGGAAAATTTGTCAGAAAAAAACCTTGATTTTTTCTCTCTGACTCTCACACTCCATACCAAACATTTTAAATCTATAAACTCGCAGTTATGAACACTGATGAAATGGTATATTCAAGCAAAAAAACTGTATCCATTTCAAGATGAATTTTCATTGTAAATCGAGCACCTGACTCATATTGAGAACCATTGAATGACTTCAAACTTGACACTGCAATGTCCGGTGCAGGGACCAACATATAGATATCTGGTGAATATCAACTTTTCACAATGGTGAATTGTTGGGTTATCTTGGTGCATGCACACTCACGGATACAGATTTCTCAAATTATACCAAAATTAGATGCCTCCGAGGCTGACTTTTCTGTATAAAACAGGTAAATATTTTGATTGAACAAAAATTTGAATCAGGTCAGTGTGAGTCAGTAAACTATATTGAAATCAACAAAGATGGGAGTACAATTTGAATTATGATATTCCTTTTGAAGCAAAATTAAACACAATCACAAAATGATTTCTTTTTCTATCAGACTTGAGATTCATGTTTGTAGGTTTTATTCTTGTGAGATAATTTGCTTACAGACCTTTTCCCCAAGGAAGTTAGCCAATTTGATTGCTTTTTCAGCAAACATATTATGATATATGGTATATAGATTTGAGAAAGGTCTTCAGCATTCAAAGAGTTTTTCAAATGATTGAACTCCTTATTGCTTGTGTTGTTAACACAATGTTTCAGCCAATACACTCTATGGTCTTCTCCAAGTATACTATCTGAATGTGATGGTGGTAAACTGAATTTTATTTTCTCCGGAATGCTATGATAAAATCATGGCGTATCGAGGAAAAAATATAGTAGCATTGTTACTATTGGAGGAAAATAAAATTTTGAAATCATGTTCACCACCATCACATTTGCATACAGTATTCCTGAGGAAGGCCATATGTATCGACCGAAACATCAAGTTAACAGCACAAACAGCAAGGACTTCAATTGTCCGAAAATATCTTTGAATATCATGCTATCATGAAGACTGTATGTAGGCTGATAAAGTATGATCATTTTAAAGCATAATTTAAAAAAAACAAGGAATTATAACATTTTTGTGATGTATAAAAAGTAAAAATGTTTTTATGATTGGTCTCGCTGAGATTGTGGAGACGTTTTGAGCGATTAATGGCTTTTCCTCGCAGAGGAAGTCAGGGGGTGGGGGAGGCTATGGTGGCAGGGCAGGTGTACAGGTACAGCGTATACCTACTTCTCAGTTTTCGGGTCTTTTTGAATGTTCAGTATCTACATACAAAGACATAACCATAAACCTATTTCCTAAAACCCAGCCTCACTGTACATGCAGCCCCCCTCTACCAATTTCCACCACTGGAGGGAGCAGAGAAAACGTGTAAGTTTGAAAGACAGGTACACACACCCTGGGTATTTTTTAGTGAAGTGATTCAGAGTTTCGATTCAGTAGATGAATATCTCTACTCAAAAATATTTCTCAGTTGTTTACGCATAAATTGAATTCTGACTTCCGACAAGTGGGTAAACAATACTCGGATAGTTGATGCATTGTACAGATTGTATAACAACCAGGAAGTTGCCACATCTAATATCTGATCCTATTTCCTTGTGTCTGGAAACCTTGATGAATGCCAATTCCTTTGAAATTGCGACTTGATCACTCGACCGATGCACTCTCAACAGGGTTGCCAACTTAAAATTTATTTTTGCTCTGGTTTGGCTGCCAAAAACTGCTAAATTCTTTTCTAGATAGCCAAAAAAAGGGCAAATGACGTACTAAAAATGGTCAAAAACACGTTGAAAAAAATGGCCAAAATGTTCAAGCTCACCCACGCTAATTTAGCACTTTTTTGCCCAGTCAAAACAAGATACATGCTGATATGGCTATACTGATTACAAAGTGCTGAATAATCGAGACGAGATGGAATGAGTAAGACTTTTGCACACACTCACATTCATTATTGGTTTTATGATTTTCCTCTCTAACTATGAGTTTGGTTGTGTATATTTCTGATACAGTAATGGATCTTGTTATATCTTCAATTATGTCAGCTATTTATGTGGAAAGATTTTATCATTGTGTTTAATAAACTAGCTGAAGTAGCCACCTATGCTGGGTAAAATATCTAAAGAATAGAAAAAAAAAAATAGAAATAAGATTTGTAAACATTCATTGAACGGAAAATGAAGTTCCACTTAAGCATTATAGTTACATTGTAAATAGAAACCCCCTCTAAAACCCATAGGATGTTTTTTTTTCTCGAAACTTTCAACTTTAAAACCTTCTCCTAGGTTCATACAGAATGCATGCCAAATTTGGTTGGGTTGAGCCCAAGTTTAGGTGGTTTCTATTGCATAATCAACAGACAGACAGACACAATGTGTAATACTTCTCACATATACATATATAGAGATATATATATGCAGATATATTTTGTTACTAAAGGAAGGAAAAGTTGTATTATCTTTCTTTTTTTTTTTTATTGAAATTCTGTTTTTCATGTAACAAGTAATATGGTACTTGTCAAAAAAACAATGGAATTATTTACGCATGGATCGGTGTCCGCACCTCCCTCTCGATGGAGGGAAGTAGCTACAGCTGGTGGATGGATACTATTTATACATGACCACCTCCCCATTCACTGGGGACAAACACATGATCTGCTTTCGACTGACTGCAGGTCGGTTACATGCTGTGACAGGCAGTTGGCTAGATAAATTCCGCAAGAAAAAAAAATGTGAAAAAACCTATTGAAATTAATTATTTTCATAAATCAACTTGAAGATATGTACTTTAGGCAGTTTGAAACCTTCTGAATTTGATTGTAGTTCTATCTTGTTGTACTCTTATTGCTTATCACTAACAGATGTACAAAAAAAACATTTCCTCTTTAATTATATTAAAAGAAATACATAGACTATCTCCCTGTTATCAATGTATTGCATGTAGTACGAAAATATTCACGGGTATTTACGATTGCAACAAATTTGAATTCTGGAAATGTCCCAGATCAAACTAGGCTGGATGCCAAATCACATTGAACCAAAGAAACTACGGGGGAGAGGGTAAATAGCTGGTTTTATGTCGGACGAGCTAATGACTTAAAACAAGCAATATGTCTCAGAGACATGACAAAGATCATGTTGACAATTTAAAAAGTTTGAATTTAATTACATGTCATTCTGTAGGTAGGTGAATTGAGATTTTGGTAGATAAATTGAGATTTTGGTAGGGGAATTGAGATTTTGGTTGGTGAATTGAGATTTTGGTTGGTGAGTTGAAATTTTGGTTGGGGAATTGAGATTTTGGTAGATAAATTGAGATTTTGGTTGGTGAATTGAGATTTTGGTTGGGGAATTGAGATTTTGGTAGATGAATTGAAATTTTGGTTGATGAATTGAGATTTTGGTCGGTGAATTGAGATTTTGGTTGGGGAATTGAGATTTTGGTTGGGGAATTGAGATTTTGTTAGGTGAATTGAGATTTTGGTTGGTGAATTGAGATTTTATTTGGTGGATTGAGATTTTGGAATGCCATTTTGCTGTAGATAAGTTGGAGTGAGTTGATTGTTATTACTGTGCTGAGGAGTTTGTATGAGCAGTGAGAGTTGTATTGTGTGAAAGAGTTAGTTAACCTCAGGAAACAGTGGGAGAAAGCTCCCATAGTCACCCCTGGCGGCGTGTTTCACTATTGACAATTATAACTAGGGATATGTCCTAATTACTTCATTCTGTTTTTTTGTCCACACAATCTCTCTAAAAGTTCTCAATGTGTTTCAAAGGCATTCTGTGAAAGGGTGCACCATAGAAATAAGGATTAATTGATGAAATTCTGAGGCGGATACTGGAATTTTTTTTTCCTTCAATTTTGTGAAGATTGTGAAATGTGACCAATTTTCAGTTTTCGGATGTTATATCATAATGATGACGAATTTAATCGGTTTAAGGGAAATAATCCACATGGAATTTGCTTAAGCATATTCATCATGGTCATATTTCAAATACTATCACTTCAATATGTTGTAGTTTTCATACGTTCATATGAATAGAATGAGAACGTCTATATCTTTTGAGACCACCACGTCATTATCTACCAACAAAGTATGGTGAAGAAGACACGTGTCAGCTTCTTCCTGGTTGCATTTATGAAGCATGAAACTAAAGACAAAGATCTCAAAGAAGACATTTCTGGGAACAGGAACATTGTGCATATCTCTTACTGCAAATTTTAAAAAAATTTTTCACAAGTCTGATAAGATTTTGGCGAGCATGTGTTGAGGGGATTGACACCATAATTATTTACCTGGAACATCTGCATGATTCTTTCTTCTACCAGGAGTTCGTTCCTTGTGTTTGTAGGTTTTTTTTAGATAAGCCGCTCTCTAAAAATCTGGGGTTTTCTTTGATTATGAATAGTTTGAATTCGTATTTCAACTGCTGAAGAGTTTGTGCGAAAGTCAGTTCTGAAATGTCCGGCTGTTCTTTTTGTTTCCTTATTAAATGATTCTGTTATCAAATCTCTGTGAATCGATGAGAATTTCCCATCTCCAATATTTCCTCCAGAACCCATCACTCTCAGTTCTTCAAATGTTGGATGACCCTGCTGTTGTAGAGAATGCAAAGAAATGTTTGTAGCAATTATATCTAGCATAATTCTGATGATTTTATGAGAAGATCTGCTTCAGCATATTCCTCTTATCTTTCTTTCTCTTACCTCTGCAGCCATTGAGGAAACATCTTGAAGATAGACAATAATCATGATTGCTTTAGATTTTCGAGACGACCACATCATTATCTACCAACAAAGCATGGTGAAGGAGACACGTGTAAGCTTCTTTGTGGTTTGGTTAGATTGGTAAGAAGACTTCCCAATTCTGATGAATTGATTACTTTCTCCATTGTCTGTCGAATGATTTATCGCTGACTTTTTTGACAAAGTGATGTTTTGTTGAGTTGGCTTTTCACTGATTTCTATTTCGTCAAATAGTTTTTTTTTTCCAACCATTTAGAGGTTGAAAAATGAAGAGGAAAACTGAAATTTCTGAAAAATGATTTTATTCAAATCTTCATCGGAAAAACAGGATAATAAGTATGCATATAAAATGAATTTTTGTGAATGATCAGAGAAATGATTTAACAGATTGTTACCCTATTTTTGAAAAAGTAATTAAAACTGAAAAAACATTGAGTTATTCTTGGCTTTGTTGGAAGGCTCAGATTTCGATCAAAAGGAATGAAAAGTGAGTTCTCACCAGTTATCATAATGTTTTCGGAGTAATTTTTATCTACTTTTATTGTCGGCAATATTCAACATACATTTGTACCCTAGTTTTTACTCGTCAGGTGAGGATTTTCTGTTGAAAAAAATTCTTTCATTCTTTCAAGTTATACAAGCACAGATCAATTGAATTTATTTGTAAATCAGTTTTTTACATTTCAGTCAATAACAAAAATTAATAACTTTTTTTAAAGGATTGTCTCTCTCCTTCTCAACAGAAACAATAGAGTCGTCAAATCAAAAAACTCTATTCATACAAAATATATCTGGATTTTGCCAAAATAATCTAAAAATATTTGAGCTGCATTCAAAAAAATTATATTTACTTTACAATCAATATCTAACATCTAAAAATGCAACAAGAATAATCCAAATTTTGATGTAAAACAACTACATTTTGATTTAGAAATATGTACTGCAGACACCCCTGCCATAACGAGCATAATTTTTAATATGTTTCAAGTTTTTTCAAAATCCAGTCAATCAAACATTAAATTAACTAATTTTCTTTGAATCAATTTATGAAGGCCTACTTCATTTCTGAATGATTTCTTATTAAACCTTCTCGTCAGGACAGTTTCATCATTGCGTTGAGGAGTGATTCATCCTTCTAAGAAGTTAGTTGTTATTGTTATTGACAAAAATGTAAAAAAACAAATCAACGAATAAGGTTACTTAACTTATACTTTGACAAAAAATTGTCACCTGATGAGAAAAAAAACTTGCATATATAAGTTTTATTTGCGAACTTCTCAAATAACAAAAAGAAAGAAAAGAAAAATTACCTCAAAAAACATTACAATATTCTTAATAATTGATGAAAATTTGTTTTTAATTTCTTTTGACTGAAATTTGAGCTTTTTTTCAATCTAGCAAAGCCAAGAAAAAACTCAAGAACTATTTTTTTCTCAATCTTAATTACTTTTCTTGAAATAGGGTGACGATGTCTGCCGGATTATTTCTCTGATCATTAGCAAGAATTCATTTTATAATATATTAGTTTTATCATCCTCTCCTTCCAATGTTGCTATTTGAAATGGAAAATGGAAATATTTCTTCAGTTTTTTTTCTTCATTTATAAACCTCTGAATGGTGCAAAAAAAGGAAGTCGACAAAGCAGAAGTCGTTGAAAAGCCAAGTCGACAAAACGTCACTTTGTTAAAAAGGTTGTCTATGAATCGTCTGCATGGCAAAAGTGCTGACTGTATGTCGACGATAAGTCATTTGAAGAAATGACTGGATGCGATTGTTCTTGCTTCCTCTCAAAGAACAACAAGCAAAGAGCAAAGAGAGCAATTGTGGTGCTATGTTAGTATAACAAGCTCTTATTTCCTGGACCTTGAACCAGACAAGCGCATCAAAGCATTCTTAATGGACTCTCATGCATCTATAGTAGTGATGTCCTTCAAAGGTCTTATCTGTTGACCTTGAGGCCATCACGCCTGAGTCAACGCAATGTTGCTTGTATCCTCAGCAACTATGCTGTTAGCATATCAGTTTTTGTCTGATAAGCAGTTGGCAAAATCCGCTCATCAGCAAGATTATGTTTTAGTATAGATCTTTATTCTTTCGGTAGATATAGTAATTTTGAATAAAGTGCTTTATCAGAAAAAACAAATATTTGTTGAATGTTTAGGTCTATCATGATGTCTGACAAAAATCAAGGTAATCCTTATATATGAGATATATTGATGGCTCTGCAGTTACTAGCAAATACTCTTGAATGCATTTCTCACTTGTACAGTTGGACATCATCTTATTGATGTCCTTAATCTGAGTAAAGGTAGTTCTTTGCCATTCGATCCAAAAGGCAAAAGCTCTACGGCAGACTATGCTACATCGTTTTTGAAACATGCATCATTTTTCTCACGTGAATCCTCATTGTCACTATAATTTGCCATAGTAGGGGGTCCGATGTGTTTCCCAATATAGTACGAAACTAGCTCACTGTCAACGTTGTCACAAATATTAAGTTGTCAGTCCGTCTCTTACCTGATTTGAGGAATATATTTCTCTTCTTTTGTTGGAGGTTGAATCAGAACTTTCATCGTATCGTGAATGGTGCCTGTGTCTATCATTGTTTCTTGCCTTCCATCGATGTTATCTTGAATCGTATGTGTACAAACTCCTTTGCACGTGTTTGACAAAAGCAGTTGCCTCAAAGGGACCACTCTCAACCATGCTGTGTTTTGCATTCTTATGTCTTAAGAAATGGCTAGATTGCATTTGATCAGCGTATTTGTGACTTCCTTGCTGCCAGCCATTCTATGAATGACAAGGTCGAGAACTGCTTGTTTTAGATTAGGCTCTCTTGGGATAAGGCTTTCCCAATTGCTTACTAGAGACCAAATCTTTTTAGCTTCGTTGTTGGAATCAGTTGTTGCATAACCAAGTGATGTAACCAGGTTTTAACAATATGGGGAGTGAGCTCAGTAAAAAGGCGCCAAAATACGTACCAAATAATTCAGATTCATTCTACAATTTTAGTTTTCATTTAAAATAAAAATAGAGAGATATAGATTTAGAGGAAGTCTATAGTAGTTATTTTTCTTTTGAAATCGGAGTACAAATTCAAAAAAAAGTAGGCTTGTAATCTACAGAAAATTTTGGTTACATCGGCACTTGTTCTAACGGCACTATTTGATGACCAGCGTGTTCTAACAGCATGTTTTTATTTTATATTCTTGCATGACAATTGTCGGAGATTAAACCTTTTGAAAAGTAAATCATTTGCCAGATTTTTTTGATTTGCACTTTTCAATCTAGACGTTATAACGGCACTCCTAAAGGGTGCTGGAATAACGGGAGTCTGTCGCATATTACATTTAAAATCAAACTCAATAATAACGTTGGTCATTTAATTGTTTATATACGTGAAAATCAAAAAAATTTTCTGACATCAAAAACATGAAATTAATACTTGATCAGATATTTTTTCACTTAGATTTGAGTTGAAGCTTTTTAGCACTATTACTGATTGAAGATTGAAACGAAAAAATAAGGCAGATAACTTCTTACTTGTGAAATGGAAATACAAAATAAATCTTGGGGAACAACTCGAGAAAGAAAATTCGTCTCTGGAAAAGTAGAAAAAAGAAGTCGTTTGTGCTTTCAACCCATTAGACCTTCGTTTCCTCAGTAAATTTGACAATTTTGAAAAAATATGATTTTTCAAAGGTTTTACAATTTACAATGTAATTATAATACTAAACTGGAACAATAATTTCCGCTGTACGGAACTACAGGTAACATGAATTATTTGGAGTAGCCCACAGATGACAGTCGTATTTCCCCTCCTGTCATTAATTCATTTCCACGACTTGAATCCGAAGGTCTGCTTTGACATGACGTGGGGCCAAGGGTCTCCTTTTCTGGGAAAGCCTTGCGTGGCTTACAATTCTTAAATGCGTGCCAATGTTTTTAAAGTCATCAGTAAGGCTTTTGCCGTTCTGCAATCGCCATATGAATTCTAGATATGAGGGTAACATTGATGAATGTACTCCCTATATATTCAATTTCCTCTTTCCGTTTCTCCCTATGGTTTCAACATGGCCGTGATTAACAGTTCAGCGACAATCTCACCTTTCTTACCACAGGCTGTCCGTGTGGGATCGTTTTACATTATCTCTGATTATTGGGATCAACGTGACCTCTGAGCGATTCGACATAAACTGCAGAAAGCCTGTCTTCGTGGTCGCATCAAAACCACCGAAACCCCACCTTGGAATATCATGACCCTGATTGTTACTTCTGGTCATAGGGAATTCGTCAATTTCCTCAATAATTTCGGGCGCTCCAACTTGGATAATGTCATTTATCAATCCTTTGGAACAAACATCTCCAAAATAACTGTACCATTGAATAATTGTAGGGTTCAATTTGTTCATCATAATTGTAGCTGTTGACTCTTCCCCTTGACTAAACTTTGCTTCGGTTATCAGCCGATCACATATATTACACCTAGGTATTTTACTGCTAATTGTGTTTTTCTCCTCGAGAAAGTGCGTTACAGAATTATGTAACAATTATCAAATACACCCAATAGATTCATAATCGAAATATTTAAAAGTGCCGGATTAAAAATCGATTGCATGAGGTTAAAACTTTGGAGTGACCCGGAGATAATAGTCATAGTTTAACATCTCAAATCAAAACTAATTTGCCGATTTCTTAGTTCAACGTTACAAATCAAAACTAATTTGCTGACCTCCTAGTTTAATGGTCCAAATCTAAACTATTTACCAATCTTCTGGTTTAACGTCCCGAATCAAAACTTTCTGCGTTCTCGTAGTTTAACGTCTTATATCAAAACTATTTTCCTATTTTGAATTTTTTGTTATCCTGAGTATTGGTCGAAGCTCCTTCTAAGCAGATATTCTCCAAGCCTCTTTTTGTCAGCGAGTAAGAAATTGGAACCTATCTATTCAGAAATTCTGTCTAATACTAATAAACTCAATAACTGGCTTTTCTACTGTTTCGAATATTCACAAAAATTGGCGCCACTTGCCGAACCAATTCTTCTTTTATTGGTCATTTCTGCGGTGAAACGATCAGTTCAGATTCTGAGATTTTCTTTCCAACGAGCGTTAATTTCAAAAGTTAGGCAATGATGGTATCTTTTATAGCATATATGATATAGTTACTTGACACTTCTCTACTATTGAGAGCTCGGTGAAATGAAGCGACGAGCCCTGAAAGTTTTGCCTTGGCCATGTGATAAAATAAAAGGGAAAAAAAATGAGATATGACTTTTATCGCGCAAGGGAACAATAGAGTTGAAATTAATGATTCTTGAAAAGGCGCCACTTTTGAAAGAGGTGTTCAGGGAGAGCAGTCGCTCCCCTGCTCTCACAGTAGCTACGCTACGAGCATAACCATTTTCATTCAGATGGCATTGTAGAGACTCGGTAGTGGTCCAGCATTCCTATCAATTCGTTCGGAATTGAAGGCCATCATTTCTTGTGTTCAGCTGTCATCGGACCATTCTACCAAACGATCGAATTAAATCATCATCCCTTCAGCTACAGTCATGTAGAGCAACGATTCACATCGGCTGCATGTACCAATTGGTATTTTCCAGCTCAGAAGAAAGCTATAGTCTCCCTAAATTTTCGGATAAGTTTATTCTTTAACTGCAGTTGATTACAACACCCTTTCGTCGCCTATGTTCTTTACGTCTCCTAAAATTTCAATGAGAAGGAAATCAGACTTATCACGGATAATTTGGGTTCTTACGCTTGCAAAACGTTTTGCTTTCTTCCCACGACGAGATAGGTCTCAGTAACTTTCACTCTTGCTAGAACTAACTTCATGTCGCAAAACTGATGATGAAACATCAAAAAATGATTGCATCATAATCCAAGAATAGAACTTAAATTAGTCGTATTTTGTCGAACTATACATCATTCGATAGATCGTACTTCGCTCAATTCATTTATGCAATTTGCGTCTGACTGTGACTTATATGTTCGAAGATATTGATATTTTGAAGAAAATTCAGACCCATTTGATGATGTTATCCATCATGTGATTTCTGGCAATTTCAGAAAATGTTGCTATTTGATGGGTCTTACTTTTAAAGAAAGTTTAGGCCACTCTTTGATGTCATCAATCATGTGACTTCTGGGAAGACTACAGAAGATTAATGGGCGGAAATAAATAGCTGCCTCCAAAGAAACAGAAAGATGGAGGAAAAGTTTAATTCAATTTGTTTTTAGTATTGATTTAAAACTACACTTTACGCTGGGGGGGCTAATGTTGAAAAAGTGGGATGCCAATGTAAAACAGGATGTATGGTTAATGTGAGAAATGGTGGGGCTAATGTAAAATAGGGGGAAGGTAATGTACAAAAATAGATTAATATTTAAAAAAAAAAAAAAAAAGCTTCATGTGGGGCGAGCAAATTAAAAAAAAAGGGCGTTAATGTCAGAAAAAGTAGGGCTAATCTCCCAAAAGAGGGGGGGGCTGATGTTAAAACAAGTAGAAAGTTTGAGAGAAGAAGTATGTCAAAAATTGGGGCGTAACTTCGAGTAAAAGGGGGATAATGTTAAAGGGGTGGGGTGATGTTCAAAAATTGGACGAATAGTTTAAGAAAAAAGAAATTCGGGTAAATGTTGAAAAGGGGTCAAGTTCACTCTTCAATTTTGACCCTTAAAAAGTATTAAAAAAATCAACAAAAAACAAAACAAAGAATGTTCTCCTCAGTTTTAACCCCTCAAAGAGGGGAAAAAAGTCACTCTTGATTTTGACCTCTTAAAATAAGCAAAAAGTATCAAGTCCGTATTCACAGAACAGTCCATAGACATATGTCGATTAGTTTTGGCGTTGAACAAGTACAGACAGACAAACTTTTGTCGAATTATGTTGTCTAATCTCAAATTGTTCCTCATGGCCTAAAATACCAATTTCCGATTTAAAACGTCAGTTTAGGCAATTGCTTAGATGGTTAGGCTTTTTACCCTGTCTATATAACTTGAACAGCTCGTACCAATCTTCACAGCCCAAGAAAAATTGTTTCAAAGTACAGAAAACTCACAGGTTCCTGTTTGCTTGGTGAAATATCAAAATGTGTGCGTAAATTACGCAAATTTTTCAAATGCAGATTCTCATGTTTAACCATTTCGTGAGTGTGAACAACTTTTCAAACCCGATTATCTCCGGTTTTATACTTTTTACACAAATAATTCCTAGTTGATCTTCAATCTTTCTTATTAATGACACAAAGATTATAAAATTGATAGGTAACACGTTTCAGACGTTTTTATCGACACCTGTCGCTTTTTGTCAAACGTCCGTGGTAGGTGCTATTTTCATTGCTCGCTCAATTTCCTTTTTTTCCAAAACATTAAGCATTTTCCGAAATAACGTTTTGGTTGCAGCTACCGAAGAGCCATTAAAAGAATTCAGTGTTTCTGTTGATAACTTTTTTTTTTTAACAAAATGGTAAGAGGGTCCATTTTTTCGCTGTAGACTGTTACATTCGTAGGGTCGTGTTATATTTGCATGGATATTTTTCAAGTTTAGTTCAAAATATCCACATATCTGAAGAATTAGCGATGTTTATCTCCGATATCAAAACTTCCTTTTGATTTCAAATGGGCTCTTCATTCGCATATGTCCTCAAATACAAAACACTAGACCACTTCTTCAGCTATTCCAGAAAAGTGCCCTGGTGTTGACAACTGACATCGGGAAATGCCTGTGAAGAGAGAAAGAGATGATTGAATACTATTGTTGACAGTCCAGCGTAAGATCCCCGGCACCCAGGCAAATGACACTACGCAATTTCCATTGTAGGATAATAGGCAACTTACAACTAGTGACAAGAAATGCTTATCTTTGAAAGCAACAACAACAGTTTCGAGTCATTAAAAGATTTGAATTCAAGGCCGCATTTCTTGAATATCAGTTGTTAAAGATCACGCTCTCCCCACCTCAATAACATGCAAGATAAGTTAGCTACCCGATATTCAACAGCATCACCACGAAGGCAGAATACGGCACAAGGTCAGTTTGACTTGGGGATCCCACACGAGTGGACAGAAATGGTTAGTCCCTATGATCTTTGTGGCGGAGGTGGCGTCCGGACTCTTGACGCCCCCGTTAGTTCACTAAACAAAAAAAAAAACAAAAAACGATGTCCCTCACAATATTGTTCAATGATTTTTTTTCTTTTCGTGCACTACACTGATAAGGTATTTACTTTCAGTATAATTCGTAACGATTTTCAAATTTTTTAATCTTGGTGTTTGATCTCTTTCTCACCTTTTTTTTTTTTTTTTTTTTTACCTTTTTTTCTTTCTCGCCCCCTTTCTAAGAAAAACAAGATTCAGTTCGAATGAGTTGGCAAGCTCAGATAAATTTAGTTGTCAGCTGGATGCACGTGGCAGAATGAAACGAGGGGGAATCAGCCACTGCTACTAGTTCTTTTCATTTTTTCCGCTCCTTTTCTACCACTACCGCCTTCGCTCAGCTGCTGTACGTGATTTATATTTCATTATCCTGTTAGAGGGTCGATTGCAAAGAGAGCACAGACAACTTTGAACGAAAAACAAACACAACAAAAAAAAACACGCACGAAGCTGCTTCTCTTGCTTTCCAAAATTTCCCGCATCACAATCAAGACGAAGGAAGAAGGAAGCAGGGAAAAATATATGACGAAGTGAAGAAAGATCTATAATACATACATAAATATATATATATATATATATACATATATTACTGATAAAAAAAAAGAAGGGAGATACTGCTTACTTATACTGACTTGATGATTTTATTGATTACTGTTTTATTATTTTCTTACATTACAGTACCAATCGGAAAATAGTGACTTTCTTTTCAACCTACACTGCTATAACAATTTGAAAATATGTGAAGCAGTATTGTTAAAAGATAAATAACCTCACCTGGAATATATCAGTTCAATTCAAGTTTAAGACGGACGAATTTTAGTTCAACCAATTATTTTATTTTTTGGGTAATAATCTTACATCTGGATCATTTGGTGAGCTCATTCTGCAGGTCCAGGGAATAATAATTGTGATTACTGCTGTCCAATACTTCGAATGTACGGCGATTTATTATTAAAGTAATCATTACATACAAAACACGCGATTGTAAAAGCTGTATTTTGTGTATACACACATCTTCATTCATTCGGACCTAAAACATTTATCTTAGAAAAAAATAATCATCAAAACATACGCACATTCAAGAGAGGTCAACGAAGGGGAAAAACAGGCAAAATATCTGCAAAGCAAATCTGAACCCACTTGGATACGACAAGGTATGGCTATATTTTTAATGTATCTTCGAATTTGAGCACAATACTTGATCTAGTGGAACAAATAGGCTCCTTTTAAATTTATTATCGGTATTCCAAATCGAGTGAATACTTTTTAAACCTTAAATGTATGAGTTCAGTTGCTGTATTTTAAGATTCACGTCGGTTAACTGAGTCGAAAAAAATAGAATTTTCTTTCGACAGTTTTTTATGCTTTTAATCCATTAAACCCTAACAATCTCTCTACAAATTATTACTTTTTATTAAAAAAAAACAACAAAAAACGAATCTTTAGGTTTTACGAGGGTGGGATCTAATTACAGTGTAACTGTAATTAAATTGTACCGTTACTTTCAGTCAGTTTTACGCAACTGGGGCTTCGAAGTATTCGGTTATTTCCCTTGTTAGAGTTCTTTGATTTTAATGACAATTCTTTGATCTTTCAAGTTTTTTTTGGTTTTTGCGGGGGCGCCGCGCGGGCTATCCGAGGGAGTGCGTGGGTCTGTCCGGGAATGAACCTTTCCTTTACCAATTAAGGTATCTCTGGGAGATTCCGTTGTTTTTCTAATTTAAATCATTCATTGATTTATTTTGGGATGTGCAATCAGTTAGGATATGAAAAAAATCGATGACCATTACATTGATAAATATTATAGAAGTTTACGAATTAAATATGGAGAAGATATTCTGCATTAAAAAGGTAAAAGGATTTATAAATCTCGGAGTGATGTGTTCATAACCAAACCAGATTGTTGTGCAGTAAATACACCACAATAAACAATGTATGTAAACTATAGTATTAAAAATGTATTGGCCATATAATTGATTCATATTTCCTTGTATAAAAGGAACAATGAATTAAAAAAAATGTTTTTATCATCTAGACTTATTGATAATCCACATTATTTAAAATTTGCGTTACTAAATTCTGTCATATTCATTTATGAGTCATTTATTTTCGTAAATACAGGAAATAAACAAACAAAAAAGGTTTTTTTTCTTAAAGAATGAATCGGTTATTCAGAAAATCTGTTTTCCTATTGCCCTAAGTTCTACGATGAATTGACACAATAACCATTCCTTATAATACCAACTTCAAGATTTCTGTTTTTTCTCTGTTCAGAATATAGTTAATTAGAGGAGGATATGGCTATGAAAAGCGACTCGTTCTGTGAATTTCCATTTTCCAACCTTATGAAAAGTCGATTTTTCTCCACTGCTACATCTGATATGCCATAAAGTTTCAAATAAGACCCCAACCTTCAAATAAAAGAAATAAATATTCTTTTTGCGTTGTAGAGAAGTTATTTACATTTATTTTTCATTCCATTGTCAACAACCGACTAAGTTTGTTTACTACTACTACTGTGTCTAGTGTGCTTAGTGCCCGAGTGCGTGCCATTAATTGGAACAGGTGCCTCTGCATAATTTCTCTTGAACATATCTTTTATTTACATATTCGGTTTCACACTCACTTAGACGGCCAAATATACCAATGATGACACATTAGGAACGTGAAGTTTGAAAGGCAGATTAAATTCAGTTCTACTTGTAATGTAGTTATTCCGATGTAGGAGACACTTCAAGATCATCAATTATTGTCAGTCTATAAGTACGTAGAGTTCATCGTTCTAAAAACCCTTGTTTACTGTTGTTGTATCTTGGCACACATTCTGGCACAATGAAACAATTAAACACCTGGGATAGAAATAGCAAAACATTCTATAGAATTCATTTTCTCGGGACTCGACCACCTAGCCATTCATTCGAATAATTTTGTAAACCAATCTTTTCTACTATTAATCACTTTCTGTTTACAAACATAGCCCTCATTTCGGTTTATGAAATAAATCTACTCTTCGTGATGATAATTAAGCACTAAGTCGGGTTACAAAAAAATAATTGATGAAAGCTGGTGGTCATCAAGTACGTACGTACGTTATGATTAAAATGGGAAGTTTTTTTTACAATCTTTCGGTAAAGGGACCCATGCGAAATTTACTACGAAGGATCGTACGTGTACATTTCTTCTGCTTCGTCAATGATTTAAAATCAAATGCTGAAATCAGAATGGATCCCTTTACCTAAAATTGCAATTATTCGTGTGAAACACCGTAGATCGAGTCAAACAACAACATTCTTCTGGAAGCATTTGATAACCTTCTGCAAAACATAAGGAGAACGTTGTAGTTTTTATTTAAATACATAGTTTGTAGCCTGCCGAAATGAACTGGTGAGATTTGTAACCATAATGTAAAAGTATGTTTTAATTTACTTCTAGCATTAGGAGATGATTTTGTTCGACCCGACAGCGCAATTAACGACAAATAAATGCGCACCCGTTAAAAAATGAATAAAAATATGATTCTTTTCTTCGTCTATTCTTCATGAATAGAGAAAATAAGTTTATTGTGAGAAGAAAATCCTTAAATAATTTGAAATTGTCGTTTTAATACTTTTTGTATTTTGAATTCTATTGTTTACCTAAAGTTTTAAAAAACGAGAACAGCTTCATGCAGAATATGAGTCCAGTTTTAAAAAGAATTTTTTTTTTAAATTGTATCTCCCAGCTTAATTTTTTTCATGAAAAAAGGTCTTCGTTCGCCCGATTTAAGAATGAAGTTCGATTAAAATTCTCTTCATCAATTCATTTTATTCTGTTTGAACTTGGATTTAGAATTTTGACAATTATTTCAGAATTAAAAAGGCAAAAAATATTTCGACCTTTGTGAAAATATATTTTATCTGCTTCTGTTTTTGCTCTGTAAGTACCCAGAATGCATTGCAAAACAAATCTATGATTTCATTTTTGTCAGAATTTAGTTAGACGGGATGTTTTAACCATTGTGTATGAATTAAAATATTTGGACTGTGTCGTTATTTTTTTCACAACGTTTTGGTCTTGTATCCTGGCCCTCTCCGAGTGTTCTTTGCTTCCTTCCTATCTTCTTTTCTCTAATACTAATTTACCATTAAAGAAGACACATTAGAGACAGAAAGAAAACTAACACCTGAAGAAGGTCGGAGGGTACAAGGCCGAAATGTCTTGAAAGAAATAATAAACGAGGAAAATAGTCTTATAGCACAATCAAATAAATCTTGTAATGATTCCCTCATTGTTTTTCGATCATTTAAGAGTAGACAAATCGAAGTTCTTTTATTTTTGAGCTGAAAGAATTATTTATACACATTATTGAAATAATGGGAAATTGAAATTATTGCATTCCTTTCTGCCAAGAACAGAAAGCTTACCTCTCCCAGAAATAAATCAAAGAAAAAAACAGCGATTCCTTTAAAAAGGAAACAAAACATCTAATGCTCAGAATCATAGTTTATAGTTTTGTCGAGACAGTCTTCATGAAAACAATCATTTGGGAACTTTTTAAAAGTAAAAGCAGAAGCTTTATTTTCTTTCAGAGTCGAATCCAAGATTTTGAGCTTGGGGAGCGGGTCCAATTTTTTTTTTCCTTTTTATTACCCCCCCATCCGTCTAATTTGATAGCGGATATTGTTCTTGTTTTTAAATTTAATTTATGATTACCTGGGATAATTCATTTTTTTAATAAAATTTCTTCGCTTGAAAACTTAATTGGGCTTCGCCCGAACGGGGCACAGGATCCCCATGGGCCTCTCCCTCTGGATCCACGCCATTTCAGCGATTACGAAAAAAGAAAATGAAAATAACAAAAAAGGAAGTAACCGAGAAAGCACCCGTACTTCGGCACTTCCCTAAACGTTCCTAATGCAGCAAATCTAGACATCACTGAGTACTTTTTACGACAAGATGTTGATGTTGCCAGACCATTCCTATGTCGAAATTGCCGACAGTTTTATCACAATAATCTTTTTTATGCTCTGATAAAAATTCGTCTACTCCAGGTTAAATGTTTGTTTAATCGCATCCCAAAACATTGTAAATCAACATGAAATCAATGTTCTAAGCTAGAGCCGCACATCTGGTGCGTGATATAAAACATTATTTATCATAAAAGAAAAGGAAGAAACAAGTTTAAACCTAACCCCTAACCCTAAATCTCGCTCAGTTTCCATTGGCGGTTTATTGAAGATTACGAAGAAAAGAAAACAGGAAAGATTTGGAACTTGAAAGAAAAGATCATTATTTGCCGCGCGAGTAAACCATGATGGTGTTTTTCTACATCCCCATAAGATGTTATATAATATTATCTGTCCCACCCCAAATAAACGAAACTGGGCAACCAAGATCAAACTGTAGACATCAGGGCGCCTCTTGTCCTTTTCTATTTTTAGCTCTATAAATGAGTGCTGTTAGTCTCCCTATTTTAGGGGGCTTGTTTCAAGGCCCAGTAACCACCAGTCACCATAAATACCATTACCAATTTAAATAAATCTGGATTAAAACCTCACAGCTACAGTTTTGTGTTTCTTTTCTTCTGTTTTTTTTTTTTTTTTAAATTCTCAATTGAGAAAAAAACAAAACAAAACCAACAACAAAAACAAACCTGGTAATCCTTCCGTAAGATTTTTTTTTTGTTTATGATCGAATTGTAATGAAAGGAAATCTATAATTGTATTTGATGAAAGCATCAGCTGTTAGACATTAAATTCAGGCTAAAAATGTGTGGTAGTGGTCGATTAATTTAGATTTTTGAAACGGAACTTGGTACGTAATTCAAACGTATTCCACCAACGCGATGAAAAAGAGTCAGTTGTAAATAGTAGCTGTCAGCTGTTTCTTGTTAATGACTACCCCCAACCCGTACTACCGTGATTAGTGCCTCTATGACGACCAGTGAACAAGGAAGTAACAGTTAGGTAACTAAACAGTGTTTTTATTTATTTATTTTTTCACAACTCTAAACTAAAGTACACAGGCGAGCTTTATCAAAGCACGGACTGCAATACAGCATTGGGAGAACGGCCAATGTTGAATTGGTTATTTTGAATGGCTGAAAGTGGCTAGATTTCATTTCCAGGTAACTGCGTATGCTTTAAAAACTAATTCAAAAGCTAAAAAAATGTAAAAATTCAACGTAAACGCATTGTCAAACGCTTGAGTTGACTTCATTCAACAGATATTAACATTCAAATTGCGTTTATTCTCGATCTAAAGGTACTGTTCTTCTTGGCGATATTGTTACCTTTTCAGTGCCAAGTTCAGCATTCTCTTTGGCAGTACGATGTTCGTTTTGGATTTAACAAAGAATATGAGTTGTCGTTAGAGTTACTTGATTTCAAACCCATAACCTTTCGACTGACACCAGTCTCTAGAACCTCATGATATTGAACGCTGGAAATGATTACTTAACTAAGTACAGAACTGACAACAATCCCGTTTATGTAGAAGCATTTATTTTATTTATATTTACTATATCTCTACCCAATTCTAGCCATTAAAAAAAAAAAAAAAATCTAGCCATTTCTAGCCATCCAAAATGTTTTTCCTCCCGGTAGGTTTTTGCAAAGATTGTCAGCACCACAAACTTATGTATCATCTTGTGGCTAAAAAAAAAAAAATTGTGTGGTAATTTACACTTCTTGGAATGTTTACAATTTCCAACACACTAGGATGATCACAGAGCAGAGGGAACTATTTTTTGCCATGATAAATGTGATTACACACCTTGTTATAATAATAATCTTTTCCTCAACATTGTTGTTGAAAACTGAAACATACCCAAAATTTTAGATTTTAATATATCCTGGAACTCGAACAGTCTGTAGATTCCTCCCACATACAAATGAAGTCCACCGCTGATCTGTCATATAACCCTGATACTATCTTAAACATCTCTATCGTATCACCTTTGGTATGACAATAGCTTGGTGTTGGTCAGCTTAAATGCTCGTAGCCTTTCGGAGTATGTTAAATTCTTCATATTTGGTAGCTGCTCTCCAGTTGATTTGAATGTTCCATCTTATAAGGAAAATACACTGAACCTACATTGTCTAGGTGTGTTCTAACTAGTAAATTATACAGTGTTAGGAATGTCTTTGTATCCATAAACTGAAATGAATGTCGTAGATTAGCTAAAATGGTATTTGCTCTTTTGATTGTCACGAATGTGGTGATGAAAGCTAAATTTGTTATTTCATTTTATTTTATTTATTTGCCTGTATTTTCAATTTACATGGCAATGAAACTCAGCTTTATGATTTTCAAGTCAAAAATCAAATTTTCCATTAATGTAGTGATCATATGTTGGGGTAACATGCTGGGTTCTTCATGGTATTTCTTGAATGGGGTTACTTGGCACTGCCTATCTTCTCAGTAATGTGCAACAGGTTGTAATGCTTACAAGGTACCACTAGCAGGGGGTAATGTCTGACCTACTGGGAGAGGTGGAATCCTGCTTTGTCTCCAGGGCATGAGTACAAAATGAATGCAAACTATTATTATACACTAATTTATTTGAATTTTTGTCCTCATCTTGGTTGCTATAGTCCCTATGTTCCCTCCGCTGTGCCTTCTGGCCTTCCTCTGGCGCCAGTCGTATTCAGTAACATTTTAAAAATTTTGAACTGAACCCTTTATGCATGGAGGTAGATTGTTTTCATTTTGCTGTCCGTGTTAGGGGGATCTCTTGTAATAGTTATTTCTTATACCTCCTGGAAAGATGAAATTCTTATATCCCATTGCATGAGCCGTACTATGAGAACAATCTACATCTGTGGATTGGATAAAGGGTTCAGTTTGAAATTCTGACAATGTTTCCAAATACAAGAGGCACCTGAAGACGGTTGGAGGATATAGCATAAGATAAGGACAACAGTTCGGAGAAATTGGTGTGTGATAATGATGATCCCTCATCTTGGAAATTCAGACAGAAACGATACAAATTACCTCAGCCAAGATCTGAACTTGGATCACTGATTCCATTTCAATGCTGTTAACTGTTCAGCTAACTCTGTATCTCAACTTGAAATATGGTCGACATTGAATTAACAGATATTATTAATTATTGATTATTGCTATTGTTATAAATCAAATAGCAATAGTTGACAAAGAAACATTTCACCCACTATAATATGAGGACTTCCTTAGGTATCAGCTGTATAATAAACTTCAGGAAGTGTTGAATGTAAGTCTTTATTTTGTTCTAAATAGGTATATTGTCGTTCCTATCTCTCACTTTTTTTGTTATGTCCAGCGTATTTCCTACTTTGTAATTGTCACTTTTCTCAAATGAGCTTATGTACTTCTGCACTGCTTGACCCCGAGATTGAAGTCACAAGTATTTTAGAGCCTCCAACTTGAGGTCTTGCCTCTTCTTACTAGTTGTTTATATGACTTGTGATAACATTGGTAGATTTTATCAAACAAATTCTCTGAGTGACATAGCGAATACTAAAAGCATAAGCAGAAGAATTTGTAGCTGCCAATTCTTTGTATGTATTGGTCTTGGTTCAAGACAAAGGTCATCCACATGGCTAGGAATGAATGAAAATTGTCACAGAATTTGAAAGTGGAATATTGCCAAGCTTTTACTCGAAGTTTGAGCAACTTTCTACTCTTGATTTATGTCCTGCATTGAAAACTAGGAAAGGTAGTCAAGATTTAATGTGATTGTTACTAACAGAATAAGGTTCATTATATACATAAGTATAGGCTACTGTATGGTGTTCATATCTATAGTTACCATGCTGACTGGATCTTTCCCCCATAGTATATGGTTTGCTTCTTTTAATCACTCTATTTTCCAACATTGTCCTGTGTTATTCAATCACTGTAGCTCAAAAAATGGGCTGTCCAACCAACCAGCCAAGTGGGCTACAGATTCTTCTCTCTTTACTTATCTGTGAGTGTTCCTGGTTGCATTTTTTTTGGGGGGGGGGGCTACAAACTTGAAAATTTGCATGAGTACACCATCACACCATCATCTAAAAAGTTTTTTAAATTTTTTAGAAAAAGTATGTTATTGAGTCTGTATGATTATTTTGGACCAACAATACCTAAATCTTGTTCTGGTGTATATATATATATATATATATATATATATATATATATATATATAATGTGTATGTATGTATTTCTAAAATTTTTCTAAGATATATTATTTTTAGATTATTATCTCTGGTACATATGCAAGGTTCGGATATTTCAACCTAGTTCTCTAGGGATTGACATACTCTTTTCTCTCACCATAATTGTTCAATTAATCCGGGTTTTATATTCCCTTCATGGACCATGGCCTTTGGCTTTTAAAGCATAGTTTGTTTGATGAATGGCTGGTTTCACCTTTTTATTATATACCATGTTCTTGTATGCATTGGTTCTTTCAAATTCTTATTGATATAATTTCTCAAATGCCTCTTTAATTTGGTCCCCATTCTATGTTATCTGAGTTGGGAATGATCCTTCCTAGTTGAGTTTTCCTTGCGCTTAGTATTTCATCAACCAATTATAATCAATTATTTCTTCAAAGAGGAGGGCCTGGTGGCATAGTGGTCAAAATGTTGTGACTAAAATAAGCAAGATGATAACTGATTGAAAGAATAATTTTAGATTTAAAGTACATAATCAAAATTGGTATGATTGTCTTTGTACTGAACAAGAAAACTTTCTTGTATTAAGTCTATCTTGTAAAAAACCTTTGGTATATGATCTTTAAGAATGAAATTATATTATGGATTTTGGATGGAAGAAAAATAGGAATGTGTGACTGTTCCACTACATTGTAGGAAAGTGTAATTTCAAACAAATGAAAACCAATTCGTGTGTGATTTAAAATCTTTTACCTACAGAATGAGTGACCATTTGGGTGTCAGATACGGTATTTGACCTTATATCTTTTAATCAACACTTCACCAATCCCCTAATTGTTACATTAACTTCAGATTGTAACATTTTTAATGCTTTAATGCAAGTGAAATAAAAATGTTTCTCTCAGTTTTTTTTTATTATGAGAGTAATACATGTTTATACTTTAATTTTTCAAGATATTCAAATTGTTGTCTCCAAGAGCTAATATTTAAAAAAACAAAACAAAGACACACTCTTATAAAATTCTTTTTTTTATTTGAAAAAATGATATATTGAGAATTAAATAATTCTATCTAACTATGCATTTAAAATTGAAGAGGTTGACTTTACTAATGAACTAAAGGGACTGGAATACTGGCGAAGATGGCAAAAATATACTGACAATTTTTGTTCAAATTTTTTCTTGTATTTGTCTTGTTTCATACTATAGAAGCAAGAGGTGTTATTTTCCCAGGAGAGCTGTGTATTTATCAATATTCAAGTTTGGAATGATTCTATTATGAACACTTAGCTAATGATACAATTATGTTTATTGAGAAATACTCTCTATTGTGCTTTTCTTTTCATAGTACCAGACACTTTTGCAAAAATTTTGTGTGATTTAAAGGAATTGTTTTATATTCTCTTCATACATAAATCTGATATAAGCTAAAAAAATCATGTTCATTGTTACTTGATGGAAGCTACATAGATAACGTAAGTCTTTTGAACGGACAATGTGTCAATTGATTCTATTCTTAACAGCTTAGTTATGAATCTTGCCTGCAATCAGCAAGAGAAATATGTTAATATCTCTATTGTTGTGGTCTTTAGACAGCACTACAATCAAAGCCCTCTTTATGCTTTTATGATCATTGAATTCAACTTAACAGATTAACCTCGTCAGATTCGCTTGTTTCCACTATTCCCGCAAGCTTATGGACCAATGATCAAGTGTCTGCCTTTACAGCTCCCTCAAGTGCCGTCATTGAGGGATTGCATCCTTCCTGGATATTTGAGAATATTAAGACTCACATCCTCTCACCAAAACTAGTGCTGTACTATGTAAACAAAAACCGGTCCTTAGCCAAATGCTTGGTTGATGCCTCACACTGTCTCAGATGCATTATTCTCAAGACTGTAGTCATAAAGAAAAATCATACGACAGTCTCTTTTATCCATGCTGTTGTTAGGGGCCAATAACTCTTACTTATAAAGAGAAGGGCAATAGTAAAATATAGAAACTTGTAAATGAACATCTGCTCTATGTATAATGACATGTTATACTCTATTTATACAATGCAAATTTCTTTGTTTGTTGACGAATGTCAAGGTAAAAAAAACAAAATGCCCTTACTTTCTGGACAATCTTATAGATTCTAAATAAATAGTAGCATTCCAAGGGAAATTATAGATCAGTGCCACCTATGTATACTGCTTTTTACCTCATGAATTAAGCAGTGCTGGTGGTGATGGTGGTAAAATCAAGTTACCTTGATTGAAATGAACTCCCAGTTTATGATTTAAAACATGGACACAAACTAAGGGACCAATTTGGCATAAACTTTCATTGTAAATTGCCCCCCCCCCCCAAGCTTGTGTGAAATTCTAAGTTTCTACTATGAATGGTCAGGGCTGTGCAGATCCCTGATAGATAAATAGAAATATACTTAGTTATAAATTCCAGAACACTTGCTTGAACTGAACTGCAGTGATTAAACCGGTCTATTGTAGGTAGCAGTGATTAATGATGTTAAGAGCTTCTTTTAGTCATTCAACGTAAGTGAATTCCTGGTGATAAGGTCTTTTACTTTAAATGATTGATCCAATGAATCTATGCATTAATTCTAGATTATTTTAGATGTTTTCAAGTTACAAGTGCCTGTTTTTCAAATTTTTGGCATCCACTTGTTATGATTTCCCCCTGAATCTTCTTGGTCTATAGCTTGTAGGTATTGTATATTTCAAGGGACTATCTTGTCTTTTAATATGTTTCTGTATTGACATTTTTTCCTTTGCATTCTGTGTGAGTTTGTATATATGGGAAGTAAGTTTGTATAAATGGAGAATGTGTAGGTGAACTGACAGGAGTTCTGTTGTTGACCATCAAGAGACAAAACTGGACACTTATCTAATGTATGTGCTGACCAGATTCCCAGTTTTTATTGCTTTTAATATCAGAATATACATCAAATGTCTTATAAGGAATAAACTGATTGGTGACTTCTATCTAGATTTAGTGTATGGTATGAAGTAATTTCACTGGATTTTGTGTTTAGCCAAAAGTAGAAATAATATATATTATGATAATGATCTTTCTAATGATAATTATGATATATGCTGTATCAGGAGTGATCATCAATATGAGCTTATTCATTTATCAAGTAAGGGATAGGGATATTTTGAATTTGTTGAAATTTCCTTAGAGGATTCTATACAATCATTGATGGAAGCCTTTATGGTCTCTATTGAACCACTGTAGCCATCTAGGTTGGCGAAAGGATCTATCCCATTTAATATGTGTGTGTGTTTGTTTATGCTTCAGCACTCTTGGCCATACTTTTTTTTTATTTACAGACTTTTAAAGAATGGCATCAGTACTCCACCAGATCCCTTCTAAAAATGTCTTTTTGATTTAAGGAAAAAAAACAAACCTTTTGGCCTTATTTTGATGGGCTTATTAATATAATTTAGATTCTCCAGGATATTTTTTATTCTATTTTAGGTATGGAAAACACTAGTGATGTTATAATTAGAATTTATTCTGGTCATATTCTTTGTTATGACTCCAAAATTTGACACTACAGTTGTTTAATTATCGACTGTGATTGCAAGTTTTATATTTTGATTCATTCAGACCAGTTTCCCTGTCTCTGTTTTTGTCAAAATGTTCCAGCTGATGTACTCCCAGGCTGTATGATTTTGAATTTTTGCCTGGGCTGTTTATGTTCATTTTGTACTAATGCCCTCAGGAGAGGTATGAAACCACCTCTACCACTAGTTATCGGTAAATAGTAGAGCAACTGGTGCAATCAAAGTCAAGGTTACTCTGAAAGAAAAAAAAAACTCGCAGCTTAGCAGTTGCCGTAGCTGGTCTCAAGCTCAGGTAAAAGGAGAATGGTTGGGCGTGAGGCTAGCAACTCAACCCTTTAAAAATCCACTGAGTAGATGTGGCCCTGTGCTCCGCAAGACAATAGATCTGGTTAGTTATTCAAGAGAAACTGTCACATGACCAACATCTTTTGGCAGCATGAATTACTTCTCTTGAATTCTGTGGGTTAGATGGCGATCAATAAAAGAACCTCTGAATTTAAAGAAAGAAACTAGAATGAATGCTTCCTTACTCCAACTAGGGAACCGATTTAGCATAAACTTGCTTTGTAAATTGACTTCCCTACTAATGTCTCGTTTTTAAGGGATGAAGAATAAAAAAAAAGAGTTTTTTCTTGACGTAAAAAGGAGTAAATGTTGAAATTTTCAGCCTTCTGGTTCCATTGGTACAGCAGATAGATAGCCAGCCAGACTAACTTGAAAACTAAAGAAACTCATGTTGACAGTTTTGGTTGATGGTTTCTTACAAGTCTCTGGCCTTTCTTAGGTATCTATAGCATTTAGTGACCTTTGAATGAAATCCTTCATTTGATCCATCCTCTAATCTTTTCTCATTGTAACAACACCTGTCTCTCCACTCAGCCGATGTATATCTCTGAACTTCTTGACATGATTATTGGACTCAAGAGGAAACATTGTGTAATAGTAAAAACACCTGTCTGAGGAACTCAAACAAAAATGTTTTTTTACAGGAAACACCTGATTAACATGATTAATGTGTCCTCAAAATGTGCAGCATAATCAAATTTGTGAAATGATAGAAACCTATAATTTTTGAGACAATTTCTCAACACGTTATTGGATTTTTTTTCTTTTTTTTTGGGGGGGGGGGAAACATGCTAATTGGAATAGCCCTTATTGATGCATTCCTGAATTTTGTTTGAATTTGTTTTTATTTCATAATATTCATGAAGAAATTAGTATAAATTCCTCAAAAGGAGAAAAAATCAAGCAAAGAATCACTCTAGGATGGCAAGCTTTCAGTAGAACAAACTCAACCTTCATCATCATCAATCTTTCAACGTCCATTGTTGGACATAGACCTTCCCCAGGATTTGCCACACTTCTCTATTGTGGACGTTATGGAGCCAGTACTTTCTGAATTTGTCTTGCTCATCCCTCCATCTAACACTCTGCCAGCCTTGGTTGTGCATGTGATCTCTGGGGATCCATGTTGTGAGTCATGATGACCATCGATTGTCTGCCATTCTGACAATATGGCTAGCCCATTGCCATTTGAGATTTTTGATGGATTCTATTATGTCCCTGACTCCTCTCTTCTCTCAGATGTATTGTGCTGTCCTGTGGTCTCTCCATGTGATGTTGAGCATAATACTTTCACGTGCACGGGTCTGTCTGTTGGTTAGGTTCCATGTTTCAGCTCCATAAGTGACTATTGGGAGGATGCATTGGTTGTCTACTCTTCTTTTCAGAATTAATGGGATTTTTTTGTTTTTGAAGATTGAGCTTGCTCTGCCAAAGGCTTGCCATACTAGGGTGATTCTTTGCTTGATTTCTCCTTCTTTTGAGGGTCTCATGGAGATTCGTTGTCGTAGGTAGGTGTACTGATCTACCTTCTCCAGTTCTGTGTCCTTGATTTTGATCTTAAGCATAGTGAAACTCCTTGACAAAGTAACAAATGGTTGAATTCTAAGCTCAACCTTCAAGAACAAGAAAGTCCCGCTGGTCCTAAAAAGAAAGATATACAACCAATGCAACCTCCCAATAATGATCTATGGAAGTGAAACATGAAACCTAACCAAAAGATTTGTCCTCTGAAAACTATGCAACGTGCACTGGAGAGAATCTTGGGGAAGGTCTATGTCCAGTGATAGATGCTAAAAGGCTGATATTTTTGTAAGATCTATATTTTTGGGTGATGAATTTTTTGCTCAGGATTGTCAATGGCCTTGGGGGACTTTCTGAGACCTCATTCATTCCATCTTCCTCATCTGCATAATGATATAGTCCAATATTTGCTGCAACCTTGGGAGATACCAGCAATATTCATACCAACATCCTGCTTGGTATATCCTTAATGATTAGTCGTAACATTCTTGTTGAGTGTCATCCAGTGGTATGTGGTGTTTTGTAACTTGGGTGTTCTGTATGCTATGATTCTACAAAAAAGTAAAAATGTTTTAGTGTCTGTAAGAAGAAACAGACAATTGAGCTATTTTGGCACAATGTTGGGAAGGTGGTCCCGATTATAGAAGTGAAAGAATTGATGGAAAACTGAATTTGCATCAGACACTATCATCATCAGGGAATAGTGTCCAATCCTAATTTTGTTCTTCTTTCTTTAATTCTCTTATTTCTTTTTATTTGTTCACTGTTTGTGACATCAAATGAGTGAGGGTTTGAAACTTCTCAATTTATAATCGGAACCACCTTCCCTACATCATATGAAAAAAGACTTTTACTGCACATCTATTTCCCCCAAATTACAAAGTATCATATGCCACCAGTTGGTGTCATCTCAAATAGACTAATATTAATATTAATAATGATAATAATGATAATACTCACATTCACCGTTATGTCATGCACAATCGTCCAGTCTGTGGAAAAATATAAACAATGAAAATACTTGTTCATGACACTTTACTTGGCAATTGTGTTGACAACCCCTACCACTACTGCAGGATTATGTTGCTCTTTTTCACTCCTTATTTTATTGGCCGTATCTGCGTGTTTGAATGGTGTCCAACTGACATACTTAACCGTTACATTTCTTTTCTGTATTATGAAGTACCAAAGTGTGTGTGTGTTTGTACTCTAATATGCTGAGAACTACGCATCATAGATCGGAAACAAAGCCGTGCCTGAAATTAACAGGTCTCAGATTACCTATACCACACAGCTCAAGTCAAGGTTTTATAAAAAAAGAATTCATCGATTTCTATGGGGTCTGCTTTCATGTTCTCAGAAAATAAGTCTGTCCACAAAATATTTTTTCTTTTGTGGTTTCATCATCCAGGACACAAATATTTCAATGGCTGTGCAGTCAGCCACATGAAGAATAGACCCGACGAGACGAGTTCAAATATCAACTGAGACAGTTTGCGTTCACTTTGCACTAATACCCCTTGGGAAAGGCATGAATCTATCTCTCAAAAAAATATTCGAGTTAGATACATAAAAATCAAACTATGTATATTTTGAATCGGCATCATCCAGGAATTTTTTTTCCTCTTTCTATTATTTATTTGAACCCACTCGCGTATAAGGGGGAGTGTAGCAATGCTTTTTGAGCATTAATTCTTAGTCACAAAACAGATCGATGTAATAACCGAGTGATTGGAGTCTTAGATTGGCGGAGTGAGTTTGATCTTTTTTTTTTCTTTCTTTCCAATTTCATATGCTTTCAACCTATATGACCTAAGATATTTTTCTTCGGGCAATGCTGGGTATCTCAGCTAGTATATAAATAAGGTTGAAACTGGGGCAAACACTCTGGAAGTAGAAAGCATTCAGATTTCATTGGTTGTTCAGAGTCAGCGCACATGTGCAGAAAAATTAGCTCAAGTGTAACTAAGTTGGGCATATATCTTCAGCAAAGTTCTCTCAGTCAGCAGTTCACAATCATTCTGAACCTTTTTCAACCAATGATTAAAGATTTTTAGAAGGCTTTTCCACAGCAATATGGCCGTAAGACACTGGGGCCTGTGTGTGGAATAACCCTCTAACCCAAGCAATGAAGTTTTAAGGTGAAGTGTAACATGCCCTGTTAAGGTGGCAAAAATTGGAACAGGAGTGTCCTTCTTCTGGCTAATGCCTGAGCTAGCTGTGCGGGTTTGCTGCCCCTTTGTGGGAATATTCTGACAGTATGGCTGACATGTGGTTAGATCACTAGATATGAACCTTCTGTAGTCATAGACCAGCTAACATAACACTTGAAGCATCCAAAAAACACACCTTTATCTGCTGAAATGTACAGTGTGTATATATATATATATATATATATATATATATATATACATATATATATGATTGCATCTGTGTATATATATGTAGGTGTTCTTAAGATTGGTGTCATCCCTAGTATTGCCAACTCAATAATTTTTTTCGCACTAAATTGACCTAAAAAAAAAAAAAAATCAAATCATGCTAAAAAAACAGCTTTTTTATAGTCATTTTTAATAGTTGAAAATGGCTATATCCATATAAAATGGCTAGAAAATAGCTAAACATTGGCTAAAATGAATGAAAACAGTGGTAAATGTTTCTTTTCTTTTCTTTCACTCCCAAAACATCATTGTGTCACCCCTGGTACACCAATATGTACGTATGTATGTACATATTTATTTTTGTTATGTTAATGTACTTTGTCTTACTTTTTTTCCGCTATTGAGTAAATATTGATAAGCATCCAAACATACTTAGGCTGACAGTTATATGAGTCAATGGTTGAATAATAGTTTTAAGTAGACATAAGTCATTAATCTCAGTGGGTGGATAAATTTTTTTATGACAGGGTTGTATCATGCATTGAAATTCTTAAATTTTGACCAAACTTGACTTAATTTTCACATGATTAAGCTGCTATCGAAAACTGTAGACCACAACTCTCAGCATTGGTTTCTTCAGTTTTCGAGATGGTCTGCCTGGCTATATTTATGTATGTATCACTGTACAGACTGCCAATAGTTTGTGTCCGGCAACACATTCATGCTTGTTTTTAGTTTTTGAAAATTTAGACTTAGTGATCACTACCCAACAAAAGGCGAGTGAGGTAATTTATTCAATCATCATTACTTCTTTTTTTTTTCTATTTTTTTTTTTTTTTTTTCTCCAAATTTTCAGTTGATTACCCCCAACATGGAATGTTGCTAAAAGACATTGGTCATTTGGCGGTTTGGGAAAAAATGTATTAGTTGTGTAATTCTTTTTAAACCCACAACATTGTAGATATATTGAGGTATACAGATTAATCAGACTTGTTTTAATTTGAGACCTTTGCTTGCAAGCTAACACATTCTTTGATATGTACAAAAAAAAAAAACAGCTGTTGCTATTTTAAAATTACTATTTCAGATTCTTTGAAACCACTGGCAGCATTTAGACATCTCTAGACCCCACTTGAGCAATACACACTGACTGCTGGGACATTTTATCTGAAAACAATTTTAGAACATCATACTTGGCTTTTAGATTACATGGGGTGTTCTATTTATAGATCTAAATGACGTCATTGGCTCAAAGCTTGCTGTAAGCATCTCAACAACCAATGCTTGGACAAAAGGATATTTGGTGTTAGCTGCTGGGAACATTTATGTTTTTTTAGGTTTTTTTTTTTAACCCCTGCCAATGAAGTTGGAGAGGTCCATGTATTACCCTGAGTCTTTTCTTACCTTTCTGTTCAGACTATATCTCCAGAAGTTATCGATGAATTTCGATGAAATTTTGTGGATGGATAGGGTATGGGCTTAGGAAGTCGTGGTTAAATTTTGGTGTGGCTCCAGGAATTCTTTTCTTTGATACTTGGTGTAGGCTGTTAGTAGAGGTATGTACTTTCTCAGTGTTCATTGTTATCTTTTGATTTCCTCAAACAGGTAATTTCCAGTAAACAATTAGAGTACCTAGTTAATTTCTCTCCTACGTGAATTCTCCTGTCTAATTCCTGTTATCAAAAATTAAGTGAAACCTACCTCTGTTTCAAGTACATGATAGTAAACAATTTACCGAATTAAGTAGTCAGTATTTTATTTGTTGTCTTGAGGCTGCTATGTACTTATTTGCTCAATTATATTACTTATATTTAGCTGACTTTTCTGCTCATCTTCCCTTTTTGAACTTCATAGCCAAGTAAGTAAAGTACCTGATTTTATCTCTTCCTTCTCTAGCCATTTGATATTAACAAAACAAGAGCCTACCTAGGGTAATGTTGTCTTAGTCCTCTTCAATGTACTTCCCCTTTAAACTTCGAGCATTGATCCCAGCATACCTTCCACATATCAGCTGTCCCGTCACATTCTCATCAATCTCATTGAGAAAAGCTGGAAGTCGTAGGGATAAAAATCTTGATTTTAGGGGAGGGTGACATATGTATGTGATGTAATGTTTTGTCTTGAACACCTGACACAAGATATGAAGAATGACTCACTCGGTTATGCAACTATCGCACTGTACACGAGCTCACTCAATGGCATCTCACTACCGACTGAGTAACCCTGTGGGAGAATGTCTATTCATGCCTGCACGGTAAGGTCCTCTCTGAGTGGTTGCCAAGTTACATCAAGGTCTTGCAAGTGGTTCTCAAGATATTCAAAGTGTCTGGATACTTTCCAGAGAGACCTCATATTGATATATTTTGTATAGATCAGCAGGCCAAGTGACATTTTTTTTTTCATCCCTTCATGACTCGTATAAAGAAAAGAATGTATTGACATTTCTTGCTTTCTGCAAATGAATAATTACTGGAAACCTGATGATTTCAACGTAACTAAAAAACATTGCTGAAAATATAATTTTGGGTACTTCTTTTAAATTTTTTCGTTTCATTATTTATGAATATTCAACATTTGCTAAACAGCTGGACTATTTCCGGATTGTCATATTAGCACCAGTTCTTTGAATTTATCTATTTGTAATCTTAAACTCTTTGGCAGCTGTTTAAAATTTTTCATAATACACATCTATTACTTTAAGACTGATGAAAAGGAATATTGTATGAATAAATATTAACATTCCAGAAACCTTATTCTATTCTGAGTAGTTCTTGGTTGCTTAGTTTGTTTTCTGTTATTAGTAAGACTATTGACGCTGCTATAGTTAAGATTTATCTGTAAGGCTATTCCAAGTCACAATGCTTTCAATGATTTATACAAATATTGTTTGAAGATTACTGAAATGAAATCATCTTTTTACTGGCTTTTCTTTCTTCAAGATCAAAATTTTTCTTTTTGCTCTGTTGGGAGAAATATATAAGCATTTTCCTATATTATTAGATAGGATGTCTTTTTTATACACCCATAAATTAAATTGAGCATCATATTAACTTTTTAAAATTCCAATCACATTGGTCTCTAAGCCTATTCTAATAAGTTGTCACGTTTGGTGTATGAAACTTTAGCTTATCTATTTTAAAAGATAAGTTGATTCATAAAAATACTATCATTTGAATGCACAGATTGTACTATACAAGGTCGAGACCAATGTTGAGCGAACTTTTGGATTTTGCTGGCTTTTAAAAAAGTATAAAAAACATGAAAAGAAAAAGTTTTGGATGTCTAAGTGTGGCATATGAAACACAAGTGATTTCAAAACAAAATGTCGAGAACACCACCAAAACACAGTGACAGGTCTGTGAACTAAGCCAACACAAACATGAGACATCACCAAGTATTGAAAATTTCCCCCGAGTATTGGAAGTATTGGAAATTGCTCAATACCTTCTGCGTTTCAGAAGTTAACGAGTTTTGGGAAATTCAACTTGTATTACTTCTGAGAATCTGTTATTTTCAAAATTATGCTGCAGATTTTTTTCAGCATCTTTTGATTGGAGCACAAAATTTCAGTTAAAAAAAAAATATCATAACCGTACCTCGCATAAACAGCCTGTGCGTATATCAGAAATAATTATGTAAGAATTATATAAAAAGATTAGATCTTTTATTTATAATTTACTATAACATACTGACATAAAATTTAGGCATTGCTAGTCAAAAATGATAATAGAAACAAAAAAAGGCACTTTTTTGAATAGAACGATTATATTTGGTGCCTAGTAGGCTTTCAAGGTTGTAGCTCCAAAAGATAACTAGGAGCACCTGGGGACACACACATGCGTGCACACAAAATTGGGTACATACACACACACACACACACTCAAAGAGGGAAGAATCTGTGACTCACTTGGTTCATTGGTTAGGCCATTTGTGGTGTCACAGCGATTCAATTTTTTGAAGGGATTAAGCATCAAATTTATTGTATCACTTTCATGATTTACTTGTGAATTTTCCTGTCAAATTGACGTATTTCATGGCCTTTAGATAAAATCAGTCTCTTGAGGATATCTCCAGGATATTTCCAGTCAAAACATTTAAAAGCTTATTCTACAGTGTTAATAGATATTTTTTTATGTGTTATCTTTTTCTTTCTCTCCTCAGACCAGTCATATTAACTTATTGGTTTCTCTGAATTTTTGAAAATGATCTTCTGAAAATGTGCATCTTGACTCTATAACCTTTTATAATATTTCTGATCAGTTATTTGTACAAACGCGTTCTAAAAATCAGTAATTTTCCAAGCTCCGTAAAAACTCTTCTTTATTGGGTGTGATAAAAAAACAAACAATAAGCATATATCTTTTTAAAGTCAATGTAACAGATCCATCATCTATGATTGTCTTGGCTTCCTGGCCATTGGAATCAGTTGATTGATTTGTGAAGTGTTATGTTCTTGGAGTACACAAACAAGCACATGTCAAGCAAATACTCCCAAGCGCTTTTATTCAGAGTAATGTAGACCTTCATCCTCAACCCCAAGAGATTGCCCTGACAATGACAAATGTCCATCTTCACAATTATATTGAGTTTAGATTATTTCCAGTTTAGTGCTCTAAGGTTAAGTGCAAAAATCTCAATTTGAACATAATAAAGCCTTTTTCTTTGATGGAAAATCTATACAAAACTAAAATATTTAGATCTCTTACAACAAAATAAAACACTATTTATTGCTTAGATTTTATTGTTAGATGTGTCAACACATTGCGATTAGATGCTTTTTTTTTTTTCACTCTTGGTCAGTCGGTTCCAGTTACAATAAACAACAGAATGACGATGGAGAGGGTTTTGTGTTTTATTTACCAGCTGCTATTATGTCATAAGAGGTGTGATATCATAAAAAAGTCTGTTATTAAAAGAAAATATATTCGGATCAATAGATAACATATCAAGCATTTGTTTTCTTTCTCTGCAGACAAGTATCGCTTGTTATTAATTGCTAAAACTGTCTGGAAGAATGGCTAAAATTTGGCTAAACTTTCTGTAAATTTCCAGCTAACTTTATTGCTAAAAATGTTATATACTCATTTTAAGCTCACTTATCAAATAAAATAACCATATACTAGGACTTTGGAAAAAATTATTGATAAAAATTGCGTACTTACTTTAGTTTCAACTTGCTAATTTTTTTTTTTCTTAGTAGCTAGAATTTTGGGTGAACTATCCTCACTTTTTTGCTACTACCACATGTAATGCAACTACTAACTATTTTAGAATTGGAAATCACAGGTATGAACATAAGGATGGTGGACACTTTGAGAGCCTATAATATATATATATATATATATATATATATATATATATATATATATATATACTTTTCGAATCTGAACTCATGATAATACTTGGAGATAATTTTTTTTGACCCTCTTTACTATCTCAGATATACTGATTGTTTTTATCAGAATGACATAGCATAGAAGTTATCTTTTTTTTTCTTCTTTAAAACTTATGTAAGTAATTTAGGATAGATTTCATGGTTCACATTCCAAGTATTGAATGATTTAATATTTCCAAGAAATATTCAGTCCAATTCTAGTCATACAAGAGCCTCAACAATTGATGCTGGATTATCTTATACAGTAAGTGAAAAAACAAACGAGTCAAGTGGTTACTGTATGAAGAATATCAACTCAAGTAAACTCATCTAAATAATTACCAATGTTTAAACTTTTTATCTGGTATTCTTCTTCAACAAATGCTATTTGTTAAAACTGCTATCTTTTATGTCTTAACATTAGAATATGATTTATCATTTTATACTATTTTGCAAATAAATTTAGATTATACGCTCAAATCATTTACTAAAGTTACATGATGCTGGTATGGTTCAATTATCTATTCATATAGAAGCCATGTATGCAAATTATTATGTTTAAATGTCTGTCATGTCTGTTTTAACCTAATAGTTATATGGATTGGTCCATTTGAAATAGATTAACACAGCCAATAAAAGTATAAAAGGGTTGTAAAATATGACAGTTTTTTTTCATTATAACAAAGAATATATCACAGTTTCATTAAGCATTTGAAATAAGAAAAGAGTGTATGAGTCATTGAAAGAAATGTTGAATGTTATACTCAAGATTCAAGACTTTATGTCCACTCGCCCTTTAAAATTGCTTAAGTGAAGTTGAGACTTGAAATTAAGATACTTGAATTATTGAAAACAAGACTTGAAGTTTTGATAATGACCTCTGGGTACATGTCCTAGAGAGAATGGAGTGAGAACTTGACACTCTAGCACACCACAAGAGTGAGTACAAGTTAAGGCTAAAAACTCACGAACCAGATGGCTTTAATAATAATTTTGGTGAATTGTTTCGTATTCACCATAAACTCTTTGATAAGTGTTTAATAAGGATTTAAAAATATACCATGTTTTTCATAACATTGTGTGGCTATCAAGTTATATTTTGTATTCCTTGACAGAAGACACATTTTAACTTTAAAAAAAAATCATTCTTAAGAAAGTGGCATGTTATTGGAAGTTTGATGCGTGACGTTCAAATTTTATTTTGTTTCTTTTTGCAGAACCATTAATGTTATAGAAATTGTTTTACATTTAAATTTTGACTGAAAAAGATATACAATATAGTGGAAATTTTAATTTTTTTAAAATCATATTTATTACATCATATTTGAAGAAATTCAAAACGGCTTTGTTTTCATTTCTTTTACCAATGAATTCTGTAATAAAATAGCTTTATGATACTTAGTGCCGATCCATACATGAATAAACCCAATCATTTTTTATAGGCATGAAACCAGTTATTGCCTTTGTGTCTTTTTTAATTATACTGCGTTTAGGATCAATTAACTGGACTATTGCAAATTGTTTACAATTCAAATTTGTAGTAACTATTTCTTGCCATTGTGAATTGGAAAGAATACTTTTGAGTTTATCAATTGTATAAGGGTTTGAAAATTATAGCATATCATATCTATCCAATGACTTGTCAAAAGGCATCAGTCAAAAGAACAGTGTAGTACAGAGTACTGCAAGTTATAATCATATTCGGTCAAAAAGGACAACATCCCAAAAGTATGATTTAAAGAAAATTGATTTATTAATTATTCTATTGTTTCTGTGACATGGTATGAAATACCAAAAAAAAAAAAAGAATCACCAATGAAGCTGTACATAAAAATGTACCAAAAAAATACCAAATTAGATTACTTAATTCATACCAACTCAGTTAAAATACCCATACAATGCTATCGATTGTAACTTGCAGTTGTCCATATTGCCTTTTTTTGGCTTAATGCCTTTTGACCTGGATTCATCTATCCAGGCTTGATTTTGGTTACGAACTTCAACATTTCTAAATTTAGTAGTCTGTACCTAGCAAGTCTTGTAACATCTTTTATCAATCATTCCTGGACTGTGATAAGAGATCAGTCACAATTCCAGGACACTTTTCTGCACTTTTAAGCCTCCCTCTGATAAGCTAAGAGTTTGTAACCTTTTGAGAATCTTGAATAATTTTGAAACTTGGTTAATTGCTCTCCTTATCTGAATAAAGTTTTCCTGTTTTATTTACACGTCTATTCATGCACATCATGGAATTGACACATGCATTAGAATTTCTGACCTTGTGCTTCGTAATCATTTATCTGTTGGGACGATATTAAGTTAGTGAGGTCAATCTATGGAGTCCTAATGTGGTTTATTCAGACTGAAACATTTGGTATCCCAGATCTTTTCTGAAATTCGGCTTGAATATGCTTATGTTCAGAGAAGAGACTGGCTTCTGATAGCTCGTTCCAGTTAGAAGTGGATCTCTCTGAGAAGTGCTCTCATTATCATTAAGCTTGTGTTTAGATCAGAATAATGCAAATGCCTTATTTTTCAATTTCATACAGACTTTTAGTATAACTGAACTCAATTTGATAGTTTTATCTACAGGTATCTGATTGGTTGAAATGATGATACTTTCAAATTAGCAGATAATTCTTTATCTTGGTAATATTTACATTTTGACCATAATCGGACTACTGATGCAACAGTCAGAATAAGTACTGTTTCAAACAGGTTTGTGATATCTCTGAATTTTGTTTGTTCATTATCTTTGTCGTGACTGGTCTGACTTCAAAAATATTCTTAAAGGGGGTTTACCATTGATATTTTCTGAAATCTCATCCATCTTATCGCAGTAGGATAAATCTTTTCAAAGTTTGTGTTTATCACGATTTGTTTTTGCTATCCCCTATCTTCACAGTATGTGGTAAAACTATGTGTAATGCTACAAAAACATGGCCGACCTCATACCTACTTTTAATGCACAGAAGTCAATTTTTTAAGTTTAATTTAGTGTCTAATTAAAGTGAGTCATGTGTCATCATTATTAATCTTTTATCGCCCATCACTGGATATAGACCTTCCCCAGACCTCTCTCTCATGGGCGTCATGGAGCCAAAACCTTTGGAACTTGTATTCTGCTAGTCTTGGTTCTTTGGGGATTCATGCTATGAGTTATGATGTCCATCGATTGTATGCCATTTGAATTTCCTAATGGATTCTATGATGTCTCGGACTCCTGTTTTTTCCCTGATATATTTTGCTGTCTTGTGATATCTCCATGGGAGATTGAGCATGATTATTTCATGTGCATATTGCTATTTCTTGGTTTGAGGGTTAGTCTCTTGATTAGGTTCCTTGTGTCCGCTCCATAGGTGACTATCAGGAGGATGCATGGGTTGTATGCCTTTTTTTTTTTTTTTAATTTTTTTTTTTTTAGAACTAATAGTACTTTTTTGTTCTTGAAGGTTGAGCTTGCTCTGTCACTAGAGTGATTCTTTGCTTGATTTGTTGTCCTAAGTAAATGCAGCAGTCTACTTTCTCCAACTCTGCGTCTTCAATTTTGATTGTTGTGTGTTTATAGCCAATGTGATTGCTGTTTATGACCTTTGTTTTGCCGAAGTTCATCTGACTTTCTTGCTTTCTTCTATCGGGTGTAAAATGGCACAAAAGGGGAGTCTCTCAAGGTGTTGGTTTGATTCTGGGGCTGGAAGAGGGTAGAAATTTCAGCCAGAGGAGGAGTGTATGATGGAAAGTATAATGGTGAAAATTCAAAACGCGGGAAGAATTGAGGAAATATGAGATCAAAAGGGGGGGTTATGACCTGGGATTCCGACAACCACTAGCTTGAAAGCAATTAAAGATCAGGGAAGGGCTGTTCGTATGTTTGGTTATACAGGCACTAAAAATAGACAATAAAAACATTATGTAATTATAAGTAATGTAATGTATAGAAGCTATTTTATAGGTAATGTTATCAATGTCTTATAGAATATAAAGATTAAAATACTACTATCTTTGTTGTTTGTTAACTTTAAGAGAGGAATATTACTCAGAAAGGACATATTTCTAGCTCTAGTTATAATTCTTTTTAAAACATTTCGATTTTATTGTTTTAAAAAGACAATTCATGAAGAGATATAAGATTTCAAGAACTAGATATGAAGCTATCAATGTGAAATTGGAAATAAAGAAATAGCTTTCTATGAGATATAAATGCATGTATTATGCCGTGGGAGCCCATCTTTCATGGAAGCTACTTCAACTACTTGGGCCTCTGAAGCTTCACTGATTCATCAGAGCACAGATCTATTGTCATTTTGCGACTTTTTCTATAGATTCTGTACACTAGTGTTTGGCAAACTTGCTAGCTTCATTGAATATGTGACAATACTTACAAAAATCTTCTTTTTTTTTTTTTATCCATCTTTGGTTAGTAAACAAAAAAAATTCAATTTGGAAAATAGAGCAAAAGTCTTAGTTATGCAGTGTTCTCAAATGAATTCGTTTACAGCTAAAAATGGTTTAGCACTAAGCATTTGTGCAGTTCTATTGAAATACTCTGCTAACTGGGACACTAGATGCTATATGTCGTCATGCAAGTGCTATTTTTATTATATTCAGTAAAAACATGTTTGTGTTTTTGACTTTTTCATTTGGAGTGATTCTTTATGTTGTTGTGTAACATATTAAAGGTTGCTTATTACATTGTTCATTCTCATGGCCTTGTTAATCACCGCTACCCACAAAAGACTTGTTTCATCACTGTTGCTGGTTATTCATATGTTCTGACATTTCTATCTATATATCTATCCAGACTTTGCCCAGCCCTGATTGTGTGGTAACCTCCTGACAAAATTTGATCAAAAAGTTATTTTGCGATTCAAATGAGTCACGGAGAATGGGAAGAACAGGGACAAAGACAAACATGACATCCAAAAATGATTGAGCTGGGAACAAAATGAAAAGTTTGGACGAGTCAGGATGAGAGAAAAAATAAAAATGTCCTGATAAGGAATGATTCATCCCTTTTTATAAATTGTCTTTCGCTGTGCAATTCTCTGCTGGAGAAGCTGTAGACAAAAGTGTAATTTGCATTTGCGTAATAACATGATGGGAACAAGATTTTTTGGTAAATGGAGAATTCCTTTATTTGCAGGTCATTTCCCTCTATCATCATGGGTGACTTTTTATCTTTGAGCGAAAACATTGGATGACTTCCTGAATCTATTTACTTAGTCTATCTGGCCTCTCTCCTGTTTAGTCTCACATCATTTGACTTGGAGCCGGGCAGGTTTCCATGCATGTATTCATTCACACTTCAAATCATGTTTTTAAAGACACATTCACATTAAACCAACCTTGTGTCACATCCTATTCTTGTGAGAGTTCGGGTTAATAGAATCATCTAAGACCAGACGGACACAGATGTGGTCCCATGGTCAAATAGGGCTTTGCATCATGAGGCCAGGTACTGCTCTGAATAGTCAAGTCCAAAGGGCTTAGAATTTGTGCTGAGACCTAAAGACCAGCACTCTTAGGTCCTTGTGATAATAGATGCAAGGACTAAAGGAAATATTACTTTATATCCTACTCACCCATTCGCACGTGTGATTTCCCCACACTAAACCAACGTGTCACACTTGGTTCTTGTGGGAGGTCTACTAGCAAAAATATCTCTTTTTCCAATTGTTCTCTTTTAGAATTCTTTCAAATCATCCACGTAGATTCTTATTTATATTTGGTTAACTATGTCATGTGACCACTGTTTATGTTGAATCTGCTAAATTTAATTAATTTCATGTGCTGAGGGCCATCTCTCTACTTCTAAAGACAAAAAAATAATCAGATGAATAACTGCAATTGGTTTAAGTCAAGTTGGCTCGAAGCAGATTGACCGTCCACAGCTCCAGAAAGGTAGTGAAAACTGGACCGGTTATTCATTGTATATGTGCCGTCTCACCCATACCCCCACATGCATGTCTGCTCTGACCACCGGCATGCTGACATGACCCATGTCATACAGCTATCTTCCTTCGTTACGAACAGTGTCTATCTCTCTTTAACCACCCTCTCTTCAGGTCATTTGATTCCTTACAAAATGCTCTTAACCTGTTTAGATCTGGCCTTAACATACAAGAAAGACAGACAAAAAAAAAATTAAATAATGTAAGTAATGTTTACACAACCATAAATATGTAAGAAAAGTTTAAAAAAGGAAAACCAAACTTTTCAGTTGTGATTTTTAGGAAGCTTTAACCAGTATCATACATGCCTTCAGAAGGCTAATGTAATTTTCTTTCTGTATGAAACTGGTCATGGTTTATCAAAAACCACAATACCTAAAAACCATAGCTAAAAAATTTGGCTTTCTTTTTTTTTTTTTAGACTTTTCTGAAATTTATTCAACCCTTATTGCAGAATTTATCTATGTATTTTCCTATATATATATATACAAATCTGTTTTCAAAATGTCTCCATTTTTATGAGTTGTACACAAATAATTTTTATCTTATATTTCTTTTCTCATCCTCCTTCTAATTAATGCCATAATGACTCTGATGATTAAAATCAAATTTTGTACAATTTTTCTCATAAGGTGTCAATTTCTGTCAAGTATTTCAGCAAAGTCTGTTTATTATTATGATAGTTTTGACTAAATGGATTTAGGCATGTAGGTTTAAACAGAAATTTAAAAAATTCTAATTCAATTAATCATGGTAATTCATTTAATTTCTCCATACTTATTTATTTGAACAAAGTGAAGATATACTCACAGAACCCATTTGGCAAAGGGTTTGCTCCATCCGCGATTTCTTCCAATGAAGTTGCCTTATAGATTGTCGGATTGAGCTGAAATTTGTTGCTAGAGACTTTTGGACCAAGGCACAATTTTCGTATTCTTCAAACTATTAAAAGTGCGCTTGTACTGGCTATGGTTTCAGCTGCTCTTGCCTTCCCCACACTAAACGGACCTTGTGGAAGAATGGACAAATAGGCTAATTGTGTTGTGAATAAAACCTGATTTTGGCTTGCTTACTGGTCACGCAAGCTGTGATGCTATCAGAACAAAGTAGAGCCGGAGTCGTTGGTTTGTAGTTATTACATATATCACAACCCCAACTGTCTTCATAAGCCAACCAGCTACAAGAATCTTCATGTAAATGCTGTTCGATAGGCAATAAGAGAAAAAAAAGCCAGAAAATGCTCAGACAGACATCCTGTGCAAATTCAACAAGATGAGCTTCACAGGCCCTGCCTTCTCAGAAATGTAGAGACTGCTCATTGGTAACTCCGAACGTTGTGCCAGGTGGGAGATTTGTCAACTCTCAAAGGCAAACAATCTCTTATGAACACAGCCCGACTCTGGAGGGCTCGAGTGATCCCTTTGAAGATCCCAAAAGCCACCAACTAGCTACAAATGGCGTGTCTAAGCACTGCATTTCTGTCACATAGCGAGGACTATCTGAATTTCTTTTTACCACTATTTACTGCCGCCGCTCTTCTGGACCATGATTGTGTCTGCTGGCATTGCCCTTTGTTTTGGTCCTCCCATCTCTGAACCTTACTGCTGCTGCTGTGAATTAGGTCACGCCCTCCCTCTCATGGCGCTTCCCTTGCCACGCTGCTCAAAACGACATTGTTAGAAGGGGGTACGAGGCCACCGGTATTGTTGGCGCTCATTGGCCTTGCCTGGGGAGGTGCTAAATGTTCGTACTAGATAACTGTTCTCCCTTCTTCTATAGATTTTTCCCAGAGAACTGTTATAACAGCCAGACCTGGCAAACTCTGTAGTTGTCTGATCAGGACGACTGTTTTGGGTTCTTTTTTTGTTTTTTTTTTCAAGGGAAAAAAATAGAGAGAAATGGGGAAAAAGGAAAAAAAATAGGGAGATTTCTGAAAAAATGTCCAAGTATTAAAAACACAAGATCTTTCCTCTAATCTCAGGGTAGGTTTACACACACAATCCAGACTAGATTGATTGTGATTAGGCATCTGGTAAAGGGAAACTCTAACTTATATTCCCTGTATTTAAATCTAATGGAATACACTTTTAAACAGTAAAGTTTTCGGCTTCCATTTGAAAATAAAATATCTAAAAAATTAATTCATAGATTAGGTTGAAAAAGAATTGTGATCAGTGAAAATCTCAAAATTTTGAAAAAAAAAAATGCCATTCTGAGGCCCCCAGAGAGCATGAAATTTAACACAGAAATTTTTTTTAATAAATGCAGAAATGTTAACAATCACCTCATAACTTTCATGTTCTTTTAAAATTATTTTTTACCGATTTAAAAAAAAAAAAAAAAAAAAAAACAAAAAACTCTTGCTAATTTTTTAATTCACAATTATATAAAAATACACAAGATTTTTTTCCTTAATGTGTGTGGAACACGGTTTTTAACTGTGTTTGATTTATGGTTTTTACGTTTGTGTGTCTAATAGGGAATTTATATACAGGCAATCAGATAAAGATAGTAGCCAGTCTTGCTCAGGATACCTACAAGCCTCTATCTGATAATTGAGATTAATGACCCATTCAAATTGACAACACATTAACAGTATGAACTTTTCCTATACAAATATATTCCCTTCTAGACACACACACTTTTTGCCAACAATAGCATATAATTAGACAAAAATCTCTCTGCAAAAAAAAAACTGAGATTAGGTTACAGGCCTGGACTGTTGGACACTCATAAAACAATTTTGGATAATTAAGATTGATGATATCTCCAAATACTGATTACATCTTAACAGCTGATCATGCCATTAGTATACCCCCTCCCCCCTACTGCTTGTAAAGTTCTTCACATTCTGAAGAAGTTGCTAACACATGTTGAAACCTGTCATGGATCAAACTGGTTTCATTTCTAACAAATTTGCTGTCTGCATTGTCGTCTAACACCTTTGGGATATGATGATCAAGTGAAAAAAAAATTTCTGTTACCTCCTCAAATTTCTGTTCACTATAAGGTATCAAATTGAACCTCAGAATCAAATTGATTTCTAAAAATAATTTAGTGCAAAAAATTGATTGGATTTTTGTTTTTCAATATTTTTTTTTTCTGCCTGAACATTTTGTTTTTGTTGCACAGAAAATCTTTTTTCTTCATGACTCTCTAACTCCTTCGACTTTTCATGTGGTTGGATGTTCCTTTCAATAACAGATAAATGGTGCATGTAGTGAAAAATTTATCGATAATATATTTACTTGTGTATAATGCTAGGATTTTCATATGAGAAATCAGGATAAAAACTGGGGCGGAAACATTACATTGTAAAAAAAAAAAAAAAAAAAAAAAATTAACATTTTTATATATTATGGTAATGAACCAATAATTTAGAATTTGGATGTTTATTACGTAGAAGATTAAGTAAATTAAAACTTAATTCCAACTTTAACTCAAAATGAACTTGGTTTAATCTTAACTAAACCTTAATTTTAGATTTAAATCTGAATTTGAAAAAAAAATGACTTGAAATGTGTGAACAGATTTAAAACACACCCTTAACAGCAAAATCCAAGCACCAATTAACCCTTGCCCTTCTGCTTTTGACACTTTGGTATTAAATCACTTTTTAAAAGCAAATTAAATTGTACACTATCTGATTTCCATCCATCAATATTCTATTTAATCTATTAGTAATAGAAAATGAGTGTGAGTGCCATTGGGACCCTGTAGAGATGCTCTGATGAGAGTTCTGCATTTTGGTGTATGGAGAGGAGGAACATCAATTGGAGAGCTTATAAGAACTCTCTGAATTCTTTGAATGAACAGGTCTGGTTAGTCACTCTATAGAAATGGTCCCATCTTTTGACATCATGCCATGTTGGTGGGTGATCTATGTTACTTCTCATGTCTTTTTTGGGGCATTGATCCCTAAAAAAAATCAAAATTTAAAAAAGTGTGAGCACTGCTGGGCACAAGCAGAGGACCGATTTAGCATAAACTTAAATTGTGAATTTGACCCCTGCTAAAAATCTGTTTTGGGGGAATTTACAAAAAATAATGGTTCTTCTAGACATGATAAGGAGTACAGATGTTTAAATTTTCAGCTGGGTAGCTCCATTGGTATGACCTAGATGTGCGACACATACATAGATAGCCAGCCAGCTAGACCTACTTGAAAACTGAGGACACCTATGTTGATGTTGACGGTTTCTAATGAGTCATTCCATATAAAATCATCTGATTTTAGGAACTTTCCCCTGGTCACCATCTCAGATCCCGTTCAAAAAATCACAGTTACTCTTATTCCAAACCTATTGGGAAATCCAAAATCCAAAGTCTATATCTTGGATAGTTCTGAAATTAAAAATCTTTGAGATTTTACTCAATTTAATGCATTTTGCTGAACGAGCCTTTCCATCCAACCTCCAACATTTTATAGTTCTTTTGATATTGTATATACAGCTTTGAAAATTTGTGACAGGGGCTGAATTTTTTTTTTTTTTTTTTAGAATTCAAAAATATATTTTATGTATTTCTCCTCCTACAAGGCTCTGGAAATAGCCAAAAATCTCAAACATAAAAGGACATATATATATATATATATATATATATATATATATATATAATATATATATAATGGATTATGAATTGCGTTCTATGATACAGAAACTTATTTGAAATGATCTTCAGTCATTACATGGTTGATATATCATTCAATTTAAACAAAGTAAATAGAATAAATAACTAAAGAAAATGGGGCTGCTGCAGGAATCCAACCTGCCGCTGATAGGGTAGCCACTTCCACGAAGTGATGCTCTCACCATTGAGTTCAGTAGCCGCAGGTAATGCGAAGGCCCAAAGCAGTTATTTGGGCCTTTGCATTACCGATGGCTGTTATATACATAAATGGTTGCCAGTTTCTAATACAATATTTTGCTGAGTGACTGAATGAAAAGCAGGAGTGTTCAGTAGACTTGTCTCTAAGCAGATTTAAATACATTCTGAAGAAAATGTCGCTGATGCACTCTCATCACAATCTTTTATTCATGGAAGCTTCTAGTGCTTGTCATAAGCTGTTGAAGATTCTATTTCTAAAGGAAGCCTTTTTGAGACAGCCTGAGGACTGAACGCTTTTGTGATGTATAACAATTTCCAAACACAAAGAGTCTACTACAGATAATAATCACTGGCTTGCATCTGTTGCAACTGATAATGGCTCTAGCAGCCATCATGCGGTAACTAACTGGGTTGGTTAGGTAATTTAGGGAGAGTATAATAATTATAAATCCACCCACTCTCATTTTATTTCTGTCAACTTTCTTGATGGGACAGTGACAAGTCCATTGGTGAAGATGATTGGTGAGAGGACAAAGCATAAAGAGACTTTTCCTAAGGGTGGAAGTGGTACTCAGCTGGAAGCAGTCTCAACTAATGGGAGCCATTTCCAAAGAAAGAATTGGACAGATTGCCCCTCTTGATAGTGTTGCCAATTTGAATGTTCAAAGTTTTTTTTCAATTTTAGAATCTGGAAATCACTCCTAAATTCACAAGATTTTCTAAAAGTAATCTATATTGGTAATACTGAACTCCTGAATAGACCCCCCCCCCAAAAAAAACATTGAAATTGGAAACATCCGTAGGATTTGTTGATAATGTGACTCCTACTCTACAGCCTGTCAACATAGTTGACAACAGTAACTAAGTGATGAAAATTTTTACAGTTTTCATGTCTTTCAGTTCCTACCGTTTCAAATATATCTGTTGTGATTTATATAAGCTTTTTAGTCAGACCTTGAGAAGGACAAATAAATGTCTGGCTTGAGGTGGCACTGCATGGAGTGAAAAAATTTCACTACCTGGCCCAGGTTCGAACTGACAATGATCTGGGCCCCTGGGCAAAAGGGGTTATAGGTTCCTAAGACTTTGCTACTCGGGCCTCTGGGTGCTTTTAGCCCTTGAGCACTATTTGATTGACCTGACCTGGCATAATACCTGTGCGTCTGGCTTCCATGATCTCAACTGGAATTCAAACCCAACTTGCCAATCCTGTTTTCTTGGCTTAACCATTACACCTCATACTTCCTCGCAGACAGTAAGTATAAGCACTTATGAAAATGAAGCTTATTTTTTTGAAGAATCAACAATAAGTAAAAACACTAGGTGTGCCTAAAACAGGTGGTCATTTTCCCTTAGAAAGGAAATGTATTAGATATTTTTATTTCTTAAAGAAGGTATCGTGATGATATTTTTCATGTATTAACATTCCCATCATTATTGTCATTAGTTTTTGGCTGATATTTGCACAGTTGTATAAAACATCTGATCACTTTCAGGGAATTCTACATGGAACCTTTTCTTTCAAGGAGTATGTTCTCATACTTGCCTTTTTGTCATATCTGACACTTCTTCTTTCTAAGGATTTGAACTTTTGGTTTGGTTCTGCCAATCTTTTCTTCATATAGCACAAGATGGCACTTCTGGCAAGCAAGCGTAATCATACACTACATAGCTCAAGGATTGAACTCATATTACTAGGGAATGCAATGAATTTAGCAGTGGAGACTAGCATTTCTTCTGTTAGACAATGTCCCAGTGGTAGAATTTAGGTGCCATATACTTTTTTACCATAGTGGTTCTCGTATAGTGCTTATAAATGGATTTACTGATTGGTTTATTTAATTAGGGCTGTATTGATGTCTTTATTTATCATATTTTCAAGTATTCTTCCCTGTCAATCATTTCAAACCTGTTCCAAAGATTTTAGTGTGCTCTTTTTTTGTCCCCGGCATCTTCATTTTTGCCGGGGACTATCATTTGCTATGGGTATCTGTTGGTGATGTCATCATATCCTTCTTCTCAATTGGATAACTTTGTTATTCCTTGATATATTTCAATGAAATTTTGTATATAAGCTTGTGGAGAGCTTCTGCATGGAGGATGGCAAGTTATGACATGTACGATTGTTTGTTTACATTTTATGAGTAAAAATGTTTTGTTCACATTTGGGAAAATTTCTCAAATCTTACCAGATTTAGATTTACTGAAATTTGACTATAATGATGACAAAATCACAGGGATTGAAAATGGTGAATCATGGTTGATCCAACTGTTTGTTAACATTTTATAAATAAATAACCATGAGTCAATATGCTAAAAATATTGAACTTTGGGACTTCCAAACCAATCAGAATGAAAATTATTATACAGATTCTTAAGCATCTAATTACTGAAAATATCTAATGTTTTTAAGAATTCTATGATTTGAATTAAAATAAAAAATCAGGTATTTTGTGCCTCTCTCTCTGTCAACTATTTTCTGCTGGGTACTTTTATACTTTAAGATTTGTTTCTGCCATATGTTATCTGTTATCCTTCTTCTTAAAGAAGATGGTAGATCAAGTTGTACCCTAATTGGGATAGTCAAAGATAAATTTGTACTTTTAAAAAGAAAAGTCATATTTATGCATGTATCTATCTCTGACGGTCGATCAAAAAATCTATGTCCAGAGATGTAGTTATTTGCGAGATTTTTCTTTCTCCAGGGTAAGTTTTGGCTCTGGAAGTAGAGAAACCAGAATTTCATGATTGAGTGACATTTTGAGTTGAAATTCGAACCTGTTTAATACAATTTAAAGGGGAATTTAAAACTCTGTACCACATTTAAAACTTTAATAAATAAACCAGTGTCTATTTGTTGTGAATTGGGATGTGATATTTTTTGTCTTAGAGAAATAAGATAATTGTACTCTTTAATCGATGAGATCCTATGGGATTTGCTTTAATAAGAAGCATTCAGAGGCAAAAATTGCCTACATCTTAAGTGGCAGTCACGGTGTAAGCTGACCCCAGTCAATTCCATTATCCTGCTTGTCTAATCATGGGATATCCTGCTATTAAGTTAACCTTCAGAAAACTCAAAGACAGATACTTGTTCCAGTACATTAAAATAGCATCAACGAATTTATCTTCAACTTGATATTTAGAGGAAAAAGAAGTATATTTTCAGTAGGGTTTGAATTCACATGAATATTAATTGGGTGTCTCAATGTTTAGTTACTGCCTCAATTATTCAATTGCGATGACTACTTTTAAATGTCAGGCAAGAGTTAAACCCTTTCAATAAAGTAGATGAACTAGGTGTCATCTATGGTTGCTATCTGTATACAGAGGTGCTTGTTTGTCCCAATTTATCTACATTCTTACACATAACGACATTGACAACGCAAAAATCTGCTATCACATTACAACTAGACGTTGCTGGATATAGACCTACCATCTTTTTTTCTCCGCCAGAAGATGCCCTAATTTTGAACAAAACATCAGCTACCCATAAAAATTTGTGATGTACTAACCAGCCTCTAGTCTTCTCTTTTCCAAATTGTCAAATATCTTCTCAACATACCTATGGTATGTAAAAATGTTTTATATATTTTCCTGAAACTAATCATCTTACTACATATAGATCCATTAATGTTTTCAACTAACATATATGTTTCAGGTGACTGTAATACTTTTAGTATTCTCAACAAAAAAAAGTACACGGCTCTGACTACACTTTCCCCAAAATTCGCCGATTCTATCATCATGAAAAATTTAATACCCATTGATCCATTAATGATTAATTATGCTCTATCTTTACAATTCAAAAATTGAATGCAAAGTAATTAATATATTTAAATTACACAGTAAAATCACACTATGTACTTTTCAAATTTTGTCTGATGAATTTACCAACTCGAGCTCTTGATGAAAAGATGATTTTTCATTCCATATGTTATTTGATCTATTGTCTTCATCTTGTTTTCAACTCAATCATTTGGCCAAACTTTCCTTGGGCAATATTGTATGAAATCTATAGAAGTCTTGGTACTCTTTTTTTTCTTCCCCTTTTTCATCTCATCGTCTAGAGCTTGTATGGACAACAATAGACCCGTGGGCCAGATTTGGCTTGTGACAACTTGTTTTGTGTTCCTCTGCCAATTTGGGCATTTATTTAAAATTTTATTATTTTCTCCTGTCAATTTTTACTGTTATTTAGATTTTACAAATCAATAATTGTAATTCATGTTTGTCTAGAATAGAATTTAAGTATACTTCTGTAATGCAAAATACATTTTTGAAGGGAATGTGTTGCCCAAATAAAGATGAAAGACCAAAAAGGTTGGCCATGCCTGATCTAAAACATTCAAGTCAAACAGAATTGTGAGACTGAGTACTAAGGTTTTGTATTGGTAGTCCTTTCATTTATCAATGATCTACTGGATACAATATCTATAAATTCTAAAATTTTTTGCACATTACACCAAATTGTGCCATCCAATCTTGTTGCTAGTTGACTGAATAAGAGTACTGGGATACCTAGGTGAATTAATGTAATGGTTATTAGCTTTTAATGTTGATAAATGTAAGGTGTTACTTGTAGGAAGTAGTTAGAATAACTGATTAACATTTTCCAAGTATATTGCCGGTGCTGTTTTTAAGGTTACTCAAACTGTTTAACCGTACTTTTTCATATATAGGCAAAGACTTGTTTCTTGTACTACATAAGTTATATCCGTCCACACCTCGAGCACTGTACACTGGTCTGGTCACTATTTGGAGAAAGAGAAAAATCTCTTAGGAAAAAGTCTAAAGATGAGCAACTAAGTTGGTACTAGAATCAAAATGTGTAAGTTATGCTTATAAGTTGAAGGAATTGGGTTAACATAATTAGGAAAAAGAAGGGGTGAGACTTAATAGAAACGTTTAAGATTATTTGTAGTTTAGAATTAGTTGACCCTAATGTATTTTTTACACAAAGGGAAGTACAAGGGGCTGAGGACACATACTTATGGTAGTATATAAAATATCGGAAGATTCTTTTATAGCAATAGAATGGTAGAACTAACGAATTGGTTACTGGAATATGTAGTACTATCAACTGATAAAAATGATTTTAAAAAGAATTATGTTTATTACACCACCATGAATGTTCAAGTCTCTAGATATTGTGTAAATATGATGATATTAGCACAGTACCCCTAGAGAACAAGATTATTTTTTATATAGTATAATCATATTTATTGCAAACAAAATGGGGGTTGTATTTTCTTTTAATTTAAATTAGAACCAAAAAACTTTGATAAAAAGAAGGGGGAAGAATTGGTAAATCTGAGAGTTGTTGGGAGAAATGGATTTCTGCTTTTTATTTAAAACAATTAAAAAAAAAAAATTCAACAGAAACTGTCTGCTGAGTAGCTTGCAGATGGGGGCAGGGAGTAAAGTCTAAGGTGACACATAAGCTGAAAGACAGTAGGCTATTGGGTGGGGAATATTGGAAGGCGGCAGTGTTCATCTTCCTTCTTTCTATTTGATTTTAGAAAAAATGTATCATGGATTTATAGATTCGTTCTCACCTTTCCCAAGGACAGATAGAGAGACTAACAATCAAACAAACAAATTCGATTAAGGCTTTTATATAATAATAATACTGTACAAGTGAAAGCAGAAACCTTGTCATTATTGTGATGGTAATTTTGCAAGAGATATATGTGGAAGTGGAACAGCTCTAGCCAGATGTAACAAACTGTTTCCGTTGTTTTGGTCTTAACTTCATCCAGATATTCTGAATGTTCTGATTATGTTAAAATTGTGCCCAAACTGCTTTAGATGAGAAAAAAGTGGTCAGAAAGTCAGTTCAGTTTGGGAGATATTTGAATTGAAAATTCAACATTGGGTGTCACAAAGGAGGGCACAAAGTCGGGATCAATTTTTACATTACATGTACATTGTAAATCAATCACTCAAAAGAATCTTTAAGAAACCAAGATCAAATTCAGTTAAAGCAGTTCATTCTATTCAGGAAAAAATTTTTATAATGATTTTGTTGATTTTGATGTAACAAATCTTAACCCTATTCTCTCGTGGAAGAAACTTTTTTAAAGAAATAAATTTTTACAAATCTAAACCTCTGGAAATTCTTGATGAAAAAATGTGAAAGATCTATTTAGATTTATTTTTAAAGTTAAAAAATATCTTATTTTTCAGAAATAATTACCTTTAAATGAACTTCTGGATTGGAAAAGTAATTCAATTGAAAACTAAATTAATTAATGTGACTCGATCAAATAATTTTAAGAATATTCACAGAATCTTAGTGTGAAGAAAATGTAAAAGAAAAATCTGCTTCCTGTTCTGTAATAGGAACTTTGCTTAAAGGAAAACGATTGTTTTGAAATTCTTAATTGATTAAAATTTGAAACACTTATTTTGAAATGAAAAGTTATCTGCCCTCTGTGGAATATCAGTGTGAAGTGAATGTGTACAACCTTTCTATTACATAATCAAAACTTTTTTAAGAGAAGTTGATTTCTATATTTTTTAAAACTTTGTTTTGAAATGAAGGAGCTCAAGATAAAGAAAAAATGACAATGTGAGTGTTTATCAAAAAATGGAATTTTCATCGCACAATGAATTTCTCATCTGATTGACCAGGTGTCAAAGATAAAAGTAAATGCATCCTGTTTCATTTTTGTCTAAATTTTGAAAATGTATCCTTATTTGAAAAATTTCTTTAACAAATTATTGGACAGAACAAGAAAATTTATTTAAAAGTATTTATTTTTTTGTTTTTTTTCTTTAATCTTGAAAAAAACCTTTTTTCAAAATTATTTTCCCTAATAGAACTTTCAGATTGAAAGAAGAGTTTATTCAAAAGAAATTAATTAACACTACTCATTCCAATAATTTGAAAAACTTATCTTCCAAAGCAATTACACTTTATTTAACATGCTTATTCCAGAACTGTCAGCTTGGCTCAATAATTACTGTCTCTGATTGTCAACCTTTTGGATGTGGGTTCAAATCATGTCAGATCTTTAGAGCTTATTTTATAATGGTTTGATTCAGAGTGACTCGGTGCTAAATAGATAAATAAACTATCATTCGATGATACTGGTCTTCATATGATATGTGTTTGTACATGAAATTTGTACACTTCTTTCTTTTTTTCATACAGATATAAAGGTTTTTAAATAACAGGTGAGATTGGAATATGTACTCTGATTAACACCTGTTGTAGGAAGCATAAGTTCAAAGTGTCATAGTCGATTATCGATAATGGTCTTGCGTATAGTATGAAAATGTACAGATTCCAATAAGCAGATTGTGATCTTGTCCATTCTCCTCTTGAAATGAAACTTGAATACTGTGTTCAGTGACCAATGTGTGATTAAACTTTATTCTCACATAAAAAGTAACCATTATCAATCTAAACTATTATTTTTTGTTTGTGCATAATCATTTGAAAAAAAACAAAACAAACTAGAACCTGGAGAATCTAGATGTTTGCACTGAAAAAGATCTGAAATAGAGTGAAAAAACATCTAGAAATATCTAGATTCTGGATGTTATTGATGAACCTGTCAAAATAAGGCCACAAAGAAGTTGTCTAGTGAAGCGCTGATATCAATTTTCAAGTTTGTAAACAAACAGTATGGCCAGGAGCATTGCCAAGCAATGCCCATGATAGACCTTCCCTGGGATTTGGGAGACCTCTCTATGTCCAACTACTGATATGAAAAGGCTACTGTTGATGAAAATGAATTGTTTTGCTTTGTGAGTTTTTTCAATAAATTTGTTGTGCATTTGGTCTTCCCGCAAAGTACCGAAAATTTTGTTATCATCCATGCGTTTGCCGCATTTATCAAACTTCAGTCGGTAAATCCGAAGTCAGTGCTGATGGATCCACGAGTTCATTGAAGACGAAATTTCATCATATCAAGGGTTCACTGTACTTTAATCCTGATAATGAAATATCTCGCTATCAATCTCTGACATTTCATATAAGCTGAGCAGCACCTGCAAAAGTATACTGGCTAGTCTGTTACAGACAAAGACCTATTTGCATCCTGTACAGGTTTGTCTTAATCACTTTAATCTTGTCTCAGGTTAGTAAACATTCATTCTAGTTTTAGCATACTGTATATACCTGCATTTACACGCAGCTGGTAAAAGCAGAAACATCTATGTCTTTGATCCTTGGTCGCTTGACTAACAAAGTTAAGATGGTCAAAATCGAAGACAGAGGATTTGGGTCAAGATAAAGAGAGATAAGACACCACTAACCTTTGCTCCAACCGTCTGTATTGTTAATCATCTGAAAGGAAGTGCAGTCATGCAAATAAATACAAAACTATCTTTAATTTTCTCCCTGTTTATTCGCTACAGTTTTCCATTCGGAAACCTGAAGGTACTTCAATTAAATTGCTGACAAAACGTCAGACGAAATTCAAACCAAAAAACGTTCTGAAAGACTTTCAATATTATGCAATCCTGTATCACATTCGCGTTTGTATTTATAGCTTACTTTTTAAGTTGACAAAAGTCTAATCTTGAAATCAAATCTTAACCACTGCTATTATCAACTAGGCATGGGCCTTTTAAAAACTATCCTTCTTTCTCTCTCTCTCTTTCTTATCTTCCCTAACTCCCTCTTCCTCCATATCGGCAGTCGGCCTAGTAGCCAACCATCCTTATCTGTCAGACTGTCAGAGTCCGGCACATTCAAAGGTCCCTTTGTTTCAAAAATAACAAATCAGATGTCAGCTTTTAGATCCTTAATCCGTCTAGTTTTCCTGCTTACACTAACGTTTCTATTTCTGTCTTTTTTGTGTAGGTCACTCAAAAAAATGGTCTGTAATGTACATGCACAGAAGCAGACTCACTCCCACTAACTACCATGATACTCATACTTATTCTTCCTCCAACTCCTCTCTATTTCACGAACATCATATCATGACAATACTTATTATAGTTATTGCTATTTCAACACTATTATTATGACTCTGCTGTAGCCTTGATTTTTCTTTTAGGAACCATCAAGCAAAATTCTCATCATAGTTTTCTTCAGTTTTTAGGCCAGTCTGGCTGGCTGGTTATGTATGTGTGTATATATATATATATATATATATATATATATATATATTGTTGTGTTATCCACTGACAGCTGTTTTGTTGTATTACAACTATTCAGTGTGACTATAGACTATCCATTATCCAATCCAGTATCACAAGGTAGGTTCGAAACCTTAGGTTCAGACCTGAAGGCTGGTATCCTCCCTCTACTCCACAGAACTGGATAGTCAATAAGGTTGAATTTAAGCAATATATTTATTTTCGCATGTATTCCCCGTCCACTAGAGTGCTCCATTCCATGCTGGAAGAGCATTGCATAAGCTTACAATGAAGAAGTTACCTCACTTAAAGAGTGCTCAACCTTGAATAGGGGAGCATTAATTATACATATCAAGCCCACAAGCTGAATATTTCAACATTTACTTATTATTATGTCTAGAAAAAAAATTTTTTTTTTTCGAGGGCAGTTCAATGTACAGTGTAAGTTCATGCTAAATTGACCCCTCGGTTTGTGTCTGGCAACATTCACTCTTTTTTGTTTTGTTATTTTTCTCAAAAATTTGGACTTTTCTAATGATCGCTGCCCAATGAAGGCAAAAGTAACTTATTCATTGATTCCCTCCCTTTTTTCAATTTTTTTATTTGATCACCCCCAACATGAGTCAGTTAAAATACATTGATTTCATGATGGTTTCTATCGAGTGACAAACCAGACCTGCCTTTTTTAAATTTTTATCTGAAGATTTTTTTTCATTTTCGAAATGTCAGGCCTCCTGATAATGAAAACTTTTTCATTTACAAAACTGCTTCTATGCACTTTTAGCCGCTTGGGCTTCAAATAGTGTTGTAATAAGAGAAACTTACAATCAGCAAATAATTGTGTAATATCTTCTTAAAATATTTAAGCCTGCTTTTCCTTGTAAGATTTTGGTATTTAAAGGTCAGATGATACTTGTTTTTCTGTAATAATACAATGAATAACCTTTGCCTTGTATGCTAAAGTTCATTTGTGAATGCTAGATAAGATAAGATATATATAGCGAGTAAAATCTGTGCACATATTTGTGCTTGTATTCCAATGTTTGTATGCGTTTTGTATTTCTTTTTTTTCTAAATTCTTAATTTATAGGAATTTTTTTTCTGTCATTTTTTTGATTATCATATTCATCTTTAAATCTGTTCACTGTTTTAGCTTCTATTATTTCTGGATCCTGATCCATTGATTTACTCCAATTGTTGATAACTCCTTGTTAGGAGGAACCCCTTCTTGAATTTTTTCTGCCATGTTCTTTATATATATATATAAATGAGATGTTGTCATTCCCTTTTATTATTTCAAATGTTTGTATCATGTCTTCTATTGTTTTCTTGATGTTGCTAGTTTCAATTGTTAAAGTCTTTCTTTATAGGGCAGGTTTTTCAGTTCTGGAACAAGTTTTGTTGGTCTTCTCTGGATATTTTCCATTCTTTCATATTGTTTTTTCACTGTGGAGACTATATGCCTGCATTGCATATTATAGTTCATATTCTAGTTCATTTTTGCAGCTTTGTTGGTAATTTTTGATGAATGCTTATGGATTTGGAGTTTTGATGTCATGATTATGCCGAGATCTTTTTCTTGTTCTGTAGTTTCTAATATTTTCATTATTCATGTAATAGTTCTTCTCTATGCATTACTTTGCATTAGTCTTTATTGAAGTTGCTATGTTTCTGATCAATTTTTTAATTATTTCAAATCTTTATCAATTTTCGTATCATCTGCTAATGTAATACAATTGGATGTTTTTAGTAAATTGTTAATGTATGATATGAAAAGTATTGACCCTAATACTGAACCCTGCGGAATACCCCTGTTTATTTCTTTCCATTCAGACTCCATATCATTTATTGTCATACATTGCTTCTTTCTTATTAAGAAATTTTAAGTTGAAATATTTCCTTTGATGTTTTAGGATTTTTATTTGCATAATAGTTCTCCTTGTGGAACCGTGTCAAAATCTTTACTGAAGTCATGATATGTTATATCAATAGGATTTCTTTCATCGTTTAGGTTTTGTCCATTCCTCTAGTGTTGTCAATAGGTTAGTTAGTCTTGATTTAGCAGGAATATATCTGTGTTGTACTTCAGAAATAATGTTGTGCCTCTCTGTGTTTCATAATTCATTTTTTTAAATTAATTTTTCCAAGATTTTTATCATATTTGAGGTAAGTGCAGTTGATCTGGAGTTAAAAGCTGATTTTTTCTTCTTTTTGTGTATTGTTGTGACTATAGCATTTTTTCCAACCCGAGATAATTTCCTTCCAGATATAGATTTGTTGACCATAATTGAAATTGGTTTGTATGATTTATCTGCAGCTATTAGTATCATTTTAGAGTGTATGTTACTTGGTCTCATCGCTTTGTTTAAGTTGTTTCGTAGTTCTTGGTATACTTCTTCATTGTTATTGTATGTGTATTTTGTCAATTTTATTTATTCATATATATTTTTTTCGTGCTGGTTAATCCAAATATTTTGGTTTCAGGTACTTCCCATAAAATTGTAGTGAGGATTCATTTAGTATAAGGAGGTCTTCATCTTCTTTTATTCAGTATAGTGAAATATTTATTTCATCTGCAGTTTCTTTGTTTTACGTTCTATTCTTGGAGATTTTTTCTTATTTGACTAATGGATTTTCTGATGTTGTCCTTTTGGTTTGCATATTCATAGAAAACATTTGTTAAATTTCATTTTTTGTAATGGCTCTTTTTCATAAATGCATTTGTTTTTTTCTAAATAATTAGGCTGCTGTTGTCTCTCTTTCTATGCAAAAGTGTATGTATTCAATTCTGGTTTTGAGTATATATAATGTTGCGTATGACAAAATGACTATCGATCAACACTACTACTTAACCTTTCACGAGTATGTTGCTTGTTGGAGGGGAAAAAAGATGAGAGATCTCAGAATTTATACCAAAGCAGGTATCTGATTGTGCCGGGGAAGGACACTTTGATCCTAGGCCTAACACATAGATACTCTGATCTTAGAAAGAGGAGCCGATCCATGTGTAAATAATCCTTGATGGGTATTGATATAGCATTTCTTAAAATAACATTGATTTGCATGATCTTCAAGATGCTTGATTTAAAGCATTGGTGAGAAGCACTGAAAAACAGATCGTTTCCCATTCAGATTATTTTCAAAAAAACTTTAAAGTCGGTTAATGGATAAGTTTTCTGGTATTATAACTCTTTACACATTTTTTTCTTTACATGCATAAAAACAAATCAAAAGGTCAAGTAAAAGCTAAAAAAGTCTATAACAGCTAATTAGGCCAAATTCCCCAAATGAATTGTACTATGAGAATCAAAGAAAAAAGATACAAAATGCTTCTTTTTTTCATCCCACAGCACACTCTTGAAAAAAAAATGTCTCTCCCTCTTATATATATATATATATATATATATGATGAAATAAAATAACATTTAAGCTCTACTCTAACTTGACTTGATGTCAAATGTATTGAGCATTTTATGAAATAAACCCATCACGCATCGGATGTTGCTTTGTATTACATAGTATTCCTGATTTGTACTTTGTTGGTATATGCATATATATGTATATCTATATATAATCTCAAGGCAGAAAAATCAGATTACTTTTTTGCTATTTGATCATATGATTCATCATTGTTTTTGTCACTTATGCAAATTCCAGCAGTATCTGATATATTCACTCAAATTACAAATTATTTCTTTCCTGGACAAAGAAATTTTTTTCTGGAAATTGCTGACATATATCTGTTAGTATTTGTAAACAACTAATTATAGTTGAGTACTTATCACTTATGATTTTAACCAGTGTTGCCAACTAATCAATCTTGTAAAAGTATGAAAAAATGCTTTAAAAACACTGATATTTTCTAGCCATCTTTAATTGCTAAAAATAACTATCTCTCTATGAAATTGCTTGAAAATAGCCAGAGATGGTTATGTGGCAAATGCGGCTAAAAACTTCTAAAATAGTGTTAATTATTGGAAATAGCTAAAAACGCAGATTTTTTCAGTTTTTAAGTTGTTTTGGCTAGCTGGCAATACATGTATCATTCATGCAGGCTGCATCAATGGAGCTAGAGGACAGAAAAATTGACATTTATTATGTATAGAAAATTTTTTTTTTTTTTTTTTGAAAATTATCTCTCTCGATAGGTTCTTAAGGGGCGCTTCAATTTACTATGTTAGTTTTTGCTAAATTGCTCCCTTGGTTTATGTCCAGCAACTTTCACGCATTTTTTCCTTTTTGAAAATTCAGACTTTTACTGATCACTGCCTAACAAAAGTTAAAAGAAGAAACTTATTCATCAATCATCCCTTTTTTTCCAACTTTTGAATTACTCAACCCCAACAGTGTGGTACCGAAAGATGTTTGTCACATGATGGTCTTGATTGAGTGACTAACCATATTAATTTCAAATAATGGATGAAACTGAATAAATTGCAAAAGAAATCTTATATGTTGGCTTTGGTCCAAAATGTAATAAATGATGTGTGATGGGTTAATTTCATAAAATGCTCGATACATTTGACATCAAGTCAAGTTAGATTAGAGCTTAAATCTTATTTTATTTTATCATATATATCATATATTATATATATATATATATATATATATATATATAAAAGAGAGAGAGAGAGATTTTTTTTCAAGTGTTTGCTGCAGGAAGAAAAAAAAAATAAAAAGAAGCATTTTATATCTCTTTTCTTTGATTCTCATAGTACTATCCATTTGGGGAATTTGGCCTAATTAGCTGTTATAGACATTTTTTGCTTTTACTATGCATGTAAAGAAAAAATATATAAAGATTTGAAATACAAGAAAACTTATCCATTAACAGACTTTAAAGTTTTCTAAAAAATAATCTGAAAGGGAAACGATCTGTTTTTCAGTGCTTTAAATGAAGCATATTGAAAATCATCATATAAATCTACCGGGATTGTTTATTTAAATAAATGTTGAACACTTTAAAGTTGTTATCTCAATCTCTACCCACCTGTTATGGGTACTGGTCATTCAATGATCGTAAGATTACTATAGTATTCATATTGCTATAACTGAAACAATGATCTCTGTTGTCTAATTCAAGCAGAAGATTTCTTTTCCTTTGTGTGAATAATATAAGCATTTTACATAATCAGTATTCCTCTCTTATCTTGGTATTTTTCCCATTCTCTAGTAAATTTATGTAGTTCATGATCATTTTAATGTAGGTAAGAACACAGATTTCATTACTCAAGTCATTAACATTAAGAGGTGCTCACACAGGTCAAGCCAAGTGATTTGTTATAGACTGGTAAGGAAGGAAGAATAAACATAATTCTTCTACGGGCATAAAGTGTAAACTCTCGTAAAACATTTCATGTAATTTCCGTATGCTTTTGTACATACAATGAAAATGTCAAACTGATTATTACGAGTAGACAATAGAGAAATATTGGACTCTACAAACATAGGTGCGTGCAAAAAGTATCTGAGACGTATCAAAATGTTAATTTTGGTATCCTTTTACAGCTTCAAAATTTTCAGAACCAAAGATCAAAAAATACAAGGACCCTTCAAAATATTGAAACAAGATTGGACAGTGAAAAGTTATGTATAAAAATCAGAAATACCTGGTTCAAATTCTGTCAATTTTGAACCTGTATAAGGATGTTGAGATGAACTTTTTGAAATATATTGGATCCTTTTTTCACTCTATGGTCTTGATGAAAACAGACGTACTGCCTCCTGGCTGGATAAAATTTTTAATCATGATGAAGTCTGCATTCAAATCAGGATCTTTGTTACAATCTTTTGCTCTCTCAAGTGTTGCTAACTTTCTTCAAATATCCATTGAATCCTATGTTATTATTACTTATAAGATAGACAGTTGCCTGTTTAACATGCATGTGAAATCTTTTATATCTGAGTGCAAGCTAGCTTTTCTTGAGCTGAGAAATACACTGTAGTGTTTAAGTTTACTTTTTCAATCACTATACCACTACAGTAAGTAAGTGTTTACACAAACAAAGTCTTTATAACTATGTGAATAATTATCTATCTTATATTTTTTTTTCAAAACATTACATATTATAAAGCTTCTAGATAAAAATAGTTTCATTAAATTTGATGACTTTAATTTCTGTATTTACTGACCTATAAAACAAGATACCCCCCTCCTCACAAGAAAGTATCCATGTACAGTATTGCCCCTTTATAATGTGGTTGTTTGGGTTCAAGAAAGACAACTGTGTTATAACTGAACAGTGGATAAGCAAAAGTTAATCACAAGTTCATTGGTAAATGAAGGTGTTGTTTTCATTATAAAATCAAAGAAATCATGTGTAAAACTCTATAATCATATATCAGTTGATTGTGAATTGAAGAAATTTAATATCTCAGTTATATTAGATATTCTGATAAAATTCAATTTATTCATGGGTTTTTCTGGACAACCAAACAATAATATTTGTAGGTAAAAATATTGGGACCCGCTTATTGACCCTTCCCTTATATCACAACGTGTGCTATATTGAATGACACCTGTATTACATAGGAAGGCTAGGAATTATAGATTCCAACTGTACAATATGTATGTAACGAAGTTGATTAAAATTTTAGAAAAATGACTTTGTGAGGGTGGGCTGTCCAGGTGGTACAGGTCCCACCTCATAGAAAAAATCTTATTCAATTATCTATGTAAAGGAATTTTACAAATTGAAAAAAAAACAAAAAACCCCTAATAATCCCAAATGATTGTGAATTAACCTTGAAAACACAAATTTGTTCGGTCCATTGTATAAAAAAGTGAAAAAAAAAAATAAAGGATTGAACCCCCACCTCAAAATCTTGGATCTGCTCCTTTGTCTGCACGTAGAATATAAGCAAACAACTCGATAAAGCAGCCAATCTGACCATCAAAATTACTTACATTTTAACCCTTTTTATCAATTGTCATCATCATTATCATCATCATCAGTCTCTTAACATCCGTCGTTGGACATAGACCTTCCCCAGGATTCGCGACACTTCTCTATTGTGGGTGTCGTAGGGCCAGTACTTTCTTAATTTATCTAGTTTGTCTCGTCTGCCAGCCTCGGTTGCACATGTGATCTCTGGGTATCCATGTTGTGAGTTGTGATGTCCATCAGTTATCCACCATTCTTGCAACATGGCTAGCCCATTGCTATTTGAGTTTTCTAGTAGATTCTATGATGTCTCGGACTCCTATTTTCTCTCGGATATATTGTGCTGTCTTGTGATCTCTCCATGTGGGGTTAAGCATAATTCTTTAATGTGCACGTTGCACCTCAAATAGTGACATCATTCATATTATTCTAGAATGTACATATGTGAATTGAACATAATAAAAAGGGACCCCCCCCATGAATCCTTTGGAAAAATTGTGGTTTATATATAAGTAGAAGATATGTGGAAAGACATTACTGAAAGAAATAGTGGAATAATTTCTCCCTCATTTTCATGACAGAAATGATTTGTATAGACACAAACGGTAGCTACTCACTTCTGAAATCTGTGAATATTTTCAAGAGATTATTGGCACAACTGGCATTTTCCCTTGCTCAGTTTGTAGAAAGGAGATTTACATTATGACAGGATAATCAATACATTTGAGACTTTCTCCTCCATCCTCATCTCTCTTTCGGGAGGATCTTGTATAGACTAAAATTCTGATGATGGAATTTAATCATTTAAACATGCATATTATGAAAACTAGTTCACTCTCTGCATAAAATGTAGGAGAAATTATCTTGTTAGGTTCTATATATATGCGTATATTAGACCTATGATTTTTTTCTTTCTTTTTTTTGTTTTTTTTTTTCATAACCACTGCCAGTTGTGTTCATGTTGCTTATTCCAGTGTCATCCATATAATTGGATATGAAAAAAAGTTTTTTTTCTCATATATACAAAAAGGTAATTGCGAAGTTATTCCTTGGCAACCTTCTGTGTTTGAGGGTGTGTGCAATGAGTGCACCCACCACCACCACTAAGCATTGGCAATGCCATCTTACAGGAGTATAAAAGCTGCTGTCCTACCTTTTGTAAGCTCTTATTGGAATAAATCCTTTCCTGCAATCCTATAAGCATCTTAAGTTATTTCCTTTGCTTATATTGTTTCTCCCATTACAGTAATCATAGAATGTAATTCCAATCAGTAACAATCATTTAATCTAATTGACAAAATTAATTGACTTCATTCAGTACTTCCAGCTTTTCAAAGTTAGATAGTCATTTTGTAATTCCTTCTAAAAAGTAATCTAGACTTTACATTGCAACCAGTGCAATGGAATTATGAATGGAAGGTTGTTGAATGGAGTCTTCAACCGTGTAGCTTGGGGTCGGGAGGATTTCAGGTGCAGTTGAAAGAAAAGAAATGCTTTTCTAAAACAGAGGTGTCTTATAAGCAGGCAAATATGGTTGATGAGTTTTTCATTAGATTAAAATGATAATAGTTTTAAGCAGATTATAAAACAATAGGCACTTATGTACTTACTCTTGGTACACTCTTTTGTTTTGATGTGGAGATTTGTGAAATCTGCCGTAAGAACAATCAGGCATGTTGAGAAATTGAAGTTGAATTAATAATTGAATTTGAAAGCATTCAGAGAGTGCATACTTCTCGCAAAGACATTATCAGGGGAAATACTTATATATGGATCCATCCCAAAATTAAATCACATCTTTCATGGCCCATTTCCTACCCTTCTGCTGAAATTCATTGGGAAACTTTAGGTGTATTGTGTGGACAGATATAAATTTTGGCGATATTATGTGGTATAGATATATAACTTTAACTAGGGGGAGGTAATTGTTCAGTGATCCACTCAAAAATATAATCACTTCTTCTTTCGTCTATTGTCCACCCAAATTTCATTGAAAACTTTTGGAGATATTGTATGGACAGTTATGAGCATATACATAAATGTATAATAGAGAAATGGTTGTTCCATATGTCAGAATAGTTATGAAGATGTGTAAAAATAGGAGTGTCTGTTCATAAAGAATTCCCTCTAAAAATAACGTCTTTATAATTATAAACATATGAAGAAAAAAGAAAAGGAAAAATATCTTTCAATCAAAAAGAATTCCATGATCTGCCTGAAAATTTAACTCTTTGTTACCTCATTGCCCACCTTCCTACAAAAATTGAGAACTTTTGGAGATATTGTGTGGACAGACAAACAAACAAGACTGAATATATATACCTCTTCAAATTTGGTGGCAGAGGTAAGTGAAAACAAATTGAAAGAGAATCTATGACTCCATTCTTCATGTAAGTCAATAGAGGAAAACACCCTTTCTGAAAAACCCTTTTACAGAATAAATGCCTTTGTTCGAGATATTTCCCTACGGATTTAATTGGATAACAATTTCATTGTTAACAAAATGAAATATATCATGGAGATGTGGTTCATGAGAATTGGCATTCTTGAACAAAAAATGTTTCAAATCACCAACATTAATTTCCTCTGTGTGTGTGTGTGTATGTATGTATGTATGTATGTATGTATGTATGTGTGTGTGTGTGTGTATATATATATATATATATATATATATATATATATATATATATATATATGATAATTTAAAAAAATCTTTGTTTTGCTCATTATTGCAGCATTTTTTAATTTAATCATTTTTATATTTGAAAATACTAAAATGTTTTCACTTTTCATATTCTGAAATCATATGATTGCAATGTTTCAAAATATTTATAAAGAAGTCTATGATCATTGCTACCATTTGTAATCTTTTTGGTAACTACCTAGTTTAGATAAGCCTCATATAAATTATATGATTTCTGGCGGACATTTTTTGTGATTATCTATGCAGAATATGAGAAATGTGTCTACCCGACACTCTTAGATATGAAATGAACAAAAAGATGTGTATGTGTATCAAGGCAGCAAATTTACCTTCACATGTTTTTAAAAACTGACAAACTTTGTTTACTTGACTTTTTAAACTTGTTGCGGTTATCTATTTAAACTATTCTAGATGACCACAATGAGTTTAAAAAGCTGATTAAAAAAAACAAAACACAGTCTACTTAAAAATCCAACTTGACAAACCCATCCTAGAAAATTACCATATTTTAGATGACCACAATGAGTTTAAAAAGCTGATTAAAAAAAAAAACACAGTCTACTTAAAAATCCAACTTGACAAACCCATCCTAGAAAATTACCAATGATGTTGGGAAGATCTCTAATTTCATAACTTCAGGAAGTTTTTCTATAATTTTGATCTTGTCATTTTACAGCCTCTCTGCAAATAGGAAGAAACAACAAAAAAGTTGGATAGATAAGGTTTGTTGCTTCCACTAACATGCACATGGTAATTACTAATCTCAGCTTAGTATGGTAAATAGGGTAGGATAAGAAGTTTGTGTTATGCTATTTTCCGATTATGGAAGAGAGTCTATCTGCTTACTTTAAAAATCAGCATTTGAGATCTTGACTTTTCTTTCTTTCCATTGATAGACATGAACGTTCCCCAAGACTCACTAGGTCTCTCTATTGCAGGCTTTGTGACACCAATATCTCCTGAACCTGTTTAAATCATCTTATTTCATGAAGGTTCTCAGCAAAGAGGACAATGCTTAGGTATTTGCTATTGATTCTGATTACTTTATTTATTTAGTCTTATCCACACTGAACACTCGCACCAAGAATGCCAAAAAAGTATTGAGCTTAGTTTAATCTGGTACATCGTCACTATTGAGAGGCACCTACTGAAGATCAAACTCACGACAGTAGTAATTTCTGAGATGAGCTTGTTAACCATCGCTACGTCATGGTAACCATGTTTTGGGGTTTTTTTTCTCATTCATTCATTTATTTTTTCAAATGTAGCTTACCCAAGCCTAGCAGATTCAATGAGGAAAGAAAGATCATGTTAGGCCTAAACTCAAACCATTAGGCGCCAGTGGTAAATCTGTAATTATCAACCTACCGAGCAAGTCACATATCATGCTATCACAATAATTAAAGTATATAACCACTGATAGCACAACACATAAGTATCAATTCACCGTAAATAGTGAAAATTTACAAGGGCTGGGTTAGAAACTAATTGCAGTAACATGCTATAAATCTATTTATTTATAAGTAAAAACTAATAGAAAAGAAATATATAAAACACCAAAGTGAGAATGGCAAGGATAGTGTTAGAAAAAGGCCATTGTTTCTGTAATGGTCCTCTTCTAGAGGTGGTAAAAAAAGAAAATTGAGATATAAGATCATTAGGAAAAGACAAGGAATATTATAGCTTAAGCAGATTTCATGACCAAATTCAATAATATACAAATAGATGCTCATCTTGTCTTGGTAATTTTTTGAAATGAAAGTTTTGATTCTGTGTTTAAAAGTATTTACGTTTTCGAGACAATTAAAATCTGCAAGTAAATTGTTTCAGAGTTTTGGTCCTAAATACGACAGCTCTACGTGGCCAAAGTTGCTTTTTATTTTGACTTTCTTGCTATTCAGCTATGGTCAAGTGATTGATTGTGAAATATCTGAGATATAAATAGGAAGTGTTTTTTGGAAAAATTCAATCGTGCTTGAAAGAGAGGTGGGAAAAGAGAGATGGGTTTGATCGCTGGACGTTTTTAAAGGGAAAAAGAGCGACTGACTTGACAGCTCGGCGTTTGAAGGCATATACAGTGCAGAGATAAATAAAGCAGAGAAGAATGAGGCAGACATAGTTTTATTTGTTTGATTTATTTATTATTTACATGTATACAATGCAGCAAAATAAATTGAATAAAACATTAAAATGTCATATTGATCTTTATTCCTTGGTGGTTGGTTGTAAGTAAATGATGGAATTTCCATGGGTTCAACAAATATATAATAAAGTACATAATGAAACTGGAAAGCACTCTGAGAGAGCATACTTGCACCAACGCTCTACATTATCTCAATCAAAAAAAAATTCCTGGATCCGCTCCAAAACTTCCAAAAAATCTCATTTAAATTCATTTTGGAGATATTGTATGGACAGACATGAGCAGACAAGAACCATAAGTTCAAAAGCCCATCCACTATTTGTGGTAGTAGTAGTAGTAGCAGGAAGACAAAAAGGAAAATGAAGATGGTCTAACTGAAGGTCTGGACCAAATTTAATGTCAATCAAACTCAATAGGTCTGAGAAAATTGATGTTTATCTGGTTGTGATAATAGCAGCTGGAGAAGGAAGATGAGGATGGGTCACCTGAAGGTTTGGACCGAGTTTCACATCAATCCAATATGATACGACTGATTGAATTGATATTTAGCATTACTAATTATATGTGATACAGTGTCGGTTGGAAAGAAATATCATGAAATAATATTTAATGGTTTGATAATTATAGAGTTGTTTGACATGAAATGTAGAAAAATTAAAAAATATCTTTTTAATGAAATAAACTTTTATGATTTGATAAATTGACTGAGATTGGATTTTTGGTATGAAGTGTAGAACAATTGGTAGTTGTTTTTTCAAAAAAAGTTGTGAGTTTTGTGGAAATTTGAGAAATATTTTGTGTTTTGGCAGTCAAATGTGTCCCAGACTAGAGAACAAAAATATAGAATTTGATATTCACACATTACTGATAGTTGTGGCAAAAACAGGACCCAGAAAAATAAAAATTGAGAAACATTTTTATTATCACTAGGCTCAGGATGAATTCTCAACATCAGTGATGACAGATATCTGGTCAAGTATTAGGCCAGGAGTGCCATTGTTGGTTGTTTTGCACGAGAACAAAAATATAGAATATTTTGGCTCTAGGTCATGGTCTAACAATGAGTGATGGCCGGGCGTCAAGCTGATTTCTCTGTGTTGACAAAAGTGTTGAATCTTCTTTTATATTAGATGTTTTCAGCTAAAATTTTTCCAAAAGTTTTGAGGTAATTTGATTGGCCTTTGAAATTGGCTTGGACAGACACCCTGCCCCTATTAGTGGTAGCTGGAGAGATTTGGGTCAATAAGAATGAATAGTGAAGAATAATTGCATCAAAATTTTTTTTCATTTTTTCACTCGAGTCGAGAATGAATAAGCCTGGATTTTGTAGGAAGAAGATTGATGCACTCTTTAGGTGGTCATCACTGTTTATAGTTGCTGTCCCCACTCTTTCTAACTCAAAATGTGCCAAGATCAACTGACTGACACAAAGGAACTCCGGGTTCTTTGAACTTTTTTTTTCATCTTCACGAATAACTTTTTAAAAATTTTAAACAGATGTTTTGTTTTTCTTTCCACTGGTTTCTTCAGAGTTGCCAGCTGATCACTCTGTGGGGAAAATGATTGAGAGGCGAGGTGGCTGGTAATAAGGATGGTGTTACATGTTGCAGGAGTATGAGAAAGTGAGAGATCAGGTTTGTCCACTTGAAGGTCTTGACACAGATTCATATCAGTCCAACATGATACAGCTGAGATAATTGATATTTAGTACTGTTAGTTATGGTAGTAGTAGCCGGAGGAAGATGAGATTTCTTCACCTGAAAGTCTGGACCTAGTTTCACATCAGTCCAACATGATATGGCTGAGAAAATTGATAATTGATGTGCTCAGGACTTACTAAAAATTGTCTTAGAGATGCACTGAACGCTTCTTAAAAAATTGCTTTCAAATCAAAAACAAATTCTTGGATCGGCTCCAAACTCGAACCACTTTTGTCTCACCCCATGACCTGCCCTTCTGCAAAATTTGATTGAAATTTATTAAGAGCGTTCGGAGATATTGTGTAGACAGACTGACAGATATGGGGTAATACATAAACCTCTTACTTCCTTGGCAGATGTAGATATGGTTTTGTTAACATATTTAACCGTATTTCTTTTTGCTCAGTCAAAATAATCAGTTTTACGTTCTCTTTTTTGGAAGTAACTTTCTGTTCAACCAATTATTAAAGTAATTACATTCACTCAGGCAATTATAATAAATATTCTGATTGGAATATTGTTTTGTGCTTTCTTTGGATATGAGTCTGGAATTATAATTAACCTAGATCAACATTCTTTCATCAAAGCCAGTGTTTCTTATATGATTTTATTCCAAAACAGAGCTTGCTTAGAACTTACTTGTCAAGTTTTAATGTTAAAAATGAACAAGCACCATCTGCCTCTCCCCCACAAAAAAATTCTGAGCCTAGGGAGGAAAATTTGGAGATATCTTCTCTGGAACATTTTGAAAATTATGTATCCAAGATTGGCTAAAATTACGTTTCCGGGCATATCAGCTTCTGCAATTACGTGTTGTCTAAAAGAAGTCTATTTAAAACATGTATTAATTAAGATTTTTATCAGAAATCCAAACCAATTTAATGAATCTTTCACCTTTTATAGAATGCGTGAGAACATGAGAACGTATCAAAATGCCTTTTGGCAGGTGTGTTGGTCTATAGAGAATCATAATTTCTCTACTTGGAAATGGATTCTGTGTACAAATCATTTTTATCTCTTGATACAAAGAATATAGAGTGTTAGTTTTGAGGGAAATAATTTCTGATTGAGACTATCTCTCTTTGCACATTTGGTGAATTAGTTCGTTCTAAAACAGTTCCACTATTTTTTATGCTATTCATTGCAGAATTCCATTATCAATTACAAGTGGTTTGAAGTGGTCTATGAATTTAAGAGTTAACTCTGATTTGTTCAGACTTCTATACGTGGAGATCTGATGAGATTGGTAAATACCTATCATAGTGATTATGTAGTTCATTTTACAAGCAATAATTATTGAATTCAGTTCTCACTTGGGGTACCACAGACAAAGCAAAATTGCTTCCTCTGTCAAGTGACAAATGAGATAATAATTTGTCATCATTTCTCAAACAGTCAGTGGAAACCCAATCATTCTAATGATTGTGGGATTTTATGGAGCTAGGATGCTACCCTGATACCCAAGATGGTCTGCTCTACAGGAATAAAGGTCTTTAAGGAGCTTGCTATTTTACCTCCAATTGAAGGGAGAATTGGATTCATGCCTTCTCTAGGGCTATATAATTCAAACTATCCCAGCTGGATTTGGAACTTGATTTGCCAATTCTTTTCTCCATACTGTTAACTATTAGGCAACCTGCACCTCACAACAAATGTGACTTTGTCCTAAGTTAACCAAACTTGATAATTACCCTTTTTTTTCTGATTTGGTCTAATTTACTTGGTGCTGTCTTTTTATCAATTTAACTTGGAGAATTGTGGAAATAATTACCTACTGAAAGATGCTGTACCTACTCGTTCAGTTAGAATATGTGAATCTTTTTTCCAGAAAGACTAATAATAATAAAAAAAAAAGTCTACATTCTTGGAACTTATTTTTAACTGTCTGTGGCTCATGCTAACATCTGTGAATATCAACTGTTACGGCTAGGGATTCCATTTCTGTGCTCTTTGACCTTCCATTGGCTTCTCTTTATTTTGTGACTTACTTACTTTTGTGGCTCATTAGTGAGTGGAAAAAAAACAATGAGATTAGTGAGAAAGCTTCTTGGTTCTGATTCTCATGGATAAGTTTCAAATTCTGACATTCACAAATTAGAATACAGTAGACCAGAGTGGTTAAACTTTTTCTTTTTTATCAGTTTAGTAATTACAAAAATCACTTTCATTAGGAAAACATGTGTGTTAAATTCCTTGTCTTTGACAAATAAAATATGAGTTCCTTGTTTGTACATGGAAGTGCTTGAACATTTTGGACATCTTAGGACATTATTAGCATCTTTTCGGTTTTTTAGCCATTTTTGGCTTTTTTTGGCTATTTGTTTTATATGGCAACAGAATTTCAGTCTTGGCAATTTTTTCTGCTAAAATCCGTGGGAAAATAAAGAGCATCACCTAAGCTTAAAAGAAAACCTGCTAACGTTTATGATTTATTGATTTATTTTTAAATCTATCCTACTTAAACTAAATAAATGAGGAAAAACTCAGAGAGCAAGTGTCTCTGCCAAAGCCATTGTCAAGGGAAGTACTTGTGCATACATCAGCCCAAAAATTTATTTTGTGGCTTATTGTCCACCTTTCCCCTAGATTTCAATGAAATTCATTCAGGACTTCAAACCATATTCTCTGGACAGGCCTGAGTATGTACATAAATAGAAAAATATCTCTACATCAATAATATATACCTGGTTCTGCTCTCAAATTTAACCAATTATTCCCTACCTCATCACCCACCCTTCCACAAGATTTCATTGAAAATCATTGATAACTTTTGGAGATATTACATGGACAGATAGACTGGAATGCATATACCTCTCCAACTTTATTGGCAGAGGTAATGAATTGAGTTGATTCTTTTTATTTCATGTACCTTCATACACTGAAGAGTTACACCTTTTACAAGTTTAAAACAAACTGATGCAAAGAATGCTTACCAATCTGTTTTTCTCTCAATAGAAAGGAAATTTGTTTTTACCTAATTCTGTTGTCTTATTGTTGTGAAATTATCGAAGAACAAAATAATGAAGGATTGCAGAAAAGCTACAGAAAAATTAATTTTGTTTTTAATTATGCATCTTTGTTTATCAAAAATTGAAAAAAAAAAATACTTAAATATATATGTGGATAATCTATCCACACCTGAAAAATTACATCATTCTATACGGGTACTGTGTTAGTGAACAAATATATCTTGAACTGTGGGAATAGATTGAGATTTTTTTCTTTGTTGTAGAAACTGTTGTACTGAGATTAAAAAAAAATTACTTGTGCATTTACTATGGTTAAAAGTACATTCAGAATCAAAGGTTAGACCATTCATCTGAAGATGGAATTTTCAATAGTTGTGATTCATTGTTAACTCTTCACTGAAGTCAAGTATATGAGACTAACAAGGCAGAAATAGAATATGTTATAACGGCCATGATAATCAAATCATCGTCAACCCACTAATGGCCTACCCACCCAACCAACCAACCAACCAACCAGCTGAGTGACCTATAGACTTTTTTCTCTTTTTGCTTATCTGTGTGTGTGCATGCCTCCGGGCACTCCCTGTCACATTTTTGGGTACAACCTTGAAAATTTGCATGAGTACACCTCTCGGCACTATCTAAAAATGATTCTCCCATTTCGGACCAATAATACCCAAATCTTTTCCAGATAATTTTGTAGATACGCCGTTCAGGTACACATGCGGGCTACAGTGATTCATTTATGTACCGTACAGATGTACAATACGTTTTCATCATTTTCTGTAGTAATCATTATTTGCTAAATTTCAAACAAAAAAGATCGATGCATGGCATAGTTTAGTTTGGTATAAGGCAAAAATAATGGAGCACTCAGTGAAGACCAAATTCCTAGCGATAACTTGAAAGATGAACATGTTAACTATTGTCCTACAGCAAGTTCCCAACATCTATTCATCCCATCAAAATGTCAATAATCATTCGGAGAGCTCTCTCTCTCTCTGATGGTTAAATACTATAGAGATGATGAATGTTTCTTTGTTTGCTCACTACTAATTTTATATTTATAAATAGCCAAATGGCTGCACTCTATGGGCAGCAAATGTGTCTATAAAGCTGACTTGATCTCATGATCACCATAGATTTGGGGCATTAACTTTTGGGGTCTGTACGGGTCAATTTAGGGTCCAAATTGTTATTTTTGATAAGGAAAATGAACTCATTTTCTTCCATATTTTGCCAATAGGTAGGAGTTGCGTTAGCTCTGTTCTGCACGGGAATGTGTGTGGACCTGACCAAAGAAGGGTGTGCGAGTGAGTATGTGAGTGACAGTATGTGCACCCGCCTCCTTATTTGATTTCATAAAATATCACTCACCTTCCTGTGTTGTATGTTTGAATGTTTCTCCTCCCTGGGCAATGCAAGGTATCCCAGCTAGTTCACTTTAAAAATGCTCTCAGTGGAAAACTGTAAAACTTCGGAGGCTTGCTTTGAAATTTTATAGCTGTTATCTTCCCAGACATTTTTATTGATCAGAACAGCTTTTATCTGTTTTTTACTTCCTTTCCTACTGATCATTTTGAATTGGAAACCTTCAATCAAAACTGTCAACATAGGTTTCTGCAGTTTTAAGTTGGTCTGGCTGCCTGCTTGCCTATGTATGCACCACGCATATGGGCCACACCAATGGCGATAGAGGACTGAAAATCTAAACATATACTCCTTATCATGTCTAAAAAAACCCCCTTTTTTTTTGGTGTGGGAGGTGTTTCTTTTAATAGGTTTCTAGTACGGTGTTCAATTGATGATGTGAGTTCATGATGAACTATACTTTAGTTTGTGGCCAGTGCATCTACACTGGGTTTTTTTTCTTCTTTCGATTCTGACCGTTTTAATGATCACTGCCTTCCTGAAATTCAAGAAAAGTAATTTATTGATTGATCACCCCCCCCCCCGCCCCCAAGATAGTGTACTGCCAAAAGACGCTGGTCACATGATGGTTTCTATTGAGTCACTGACCTGAATCTGTAATTATGAACATTAAATTAAAAGATATATTTGAGATGAAAGATATAAGAAAAGACTTAAAAAATATTCTCATATTTGATATCTTATTACTTAACTCTTACATGTGTCATCAGAATAATAAAAGTGGCCACTCAGAATAATATGTTGAGTTAAAAATAAGGGCCCAACTGTATATCCTATATAAATAAATTGTATGTTTACGTAAACTAGGGCTGCGCCTGTTCTGAAGGTGCATATTAGGGAGTGTCTAGACTCCATGATACATGGAGCAACCTGCCATAATTGTCCTGTGAAATGAATTTTCCATTCATCATACAGAACTACGGCTTTAAAGTATTTTGGCTACTTCTCTTCAGTGTTGCCAATTTAGATATTATATCTGAATTTAGATATTTTTAAAGAGTGGAAATCTAGGTGGATAAAAAAACCCAAAAAACTAGGAAGAAATATCTACAATCTGTCATTTTCAAATTAATGTAATCACTGATCCAAACAACTTGACACCCTCAGCCGTCTTTACTGAATAATATAACTGGCAAATGTCAACTTTATGTTGACCTTGTATAATTTATGCAATGGCTTGGTATTGTTTTTTTATAGCTTTGAAACTTTTTAAATGAGCTAAATTTTCCTAAGACAGACAGGTCTGTGAGCAATTATAACTAGCATAATTTTCCCAAAATCTGCTCTTAATTATAATACATTCCACAAACTACACTAAGATTTTATTTTTGTGTAAATTACCTTTCAATATTATTAGGAATGTTTAGTGTATGTTTGTATAAACTCAATAAAATTAAACAAACTCTTATAAGTGATGGGTCCTCTAATAAGATTGTTGGTAAATGAATACTTGGAAAATCAGACTAGGTAGGGAAGTGCCTTCAGAAATAGAACTTATGGTAAATAAAACATGAATATGTAATTGTATGTATTTGCAATTAAGTCTCTGAGATATTTTTCATTTATGCCAAACGTTAACCAAGATTCTGAAAATGGACCCAGCATCAATAATAGACTATCAGATGGCCAAGAATATTAGCCGCTGATAAATTTCCACAATAGATCTATGGAGATGAATTTTAGAAAATAATGTGTTCACACATTAAATGTAAAAATTGGGTTAATATACAGTTCGATTGGTAACAAGCACGGAAGGACTAGTGAAAAGGTTAACAATAATAATTAAGTTTTAATTCTTGGAGGAATCACAGGAAAGGGAAGTGTTTACTTCCGGCACAAAGTTGTTTGAAAAGATTTACGATGGTGAATTATGAGGTGAAGTCAAGAGATGAATGAAAAGGGATCTCTTATTGAATGCAAGATCGAGTTTTAGAATGTCCGTCTGTTTTGGTCACCTACACTAAAGCAACTTGAATGCTTTTCTTGGGAGTCCATTCTTACCACAGAGTGTTTAGCTTTGTTTAAATGTGTTCTTTGAGATGAAGAGAGAAAGTTCTTCAGAGAAAAGGAAGGATTACTTTGCATATATAATGGTGCATTTGCAAAAACTAGGTGTATGTAAAAACTACCCTAACTAAAGGAGAGAGCAAAAATGTGAACTTACCTTGAGGCCATCAGAACTGAGACGAGAAAATTTTCCACCGAAAGCTTAAATATCATAAAGATAACAATTGGTTATCTTATTGGTAATTCTGTGTGACGTCAAGGAGGAGAAGACAAAGAATTCACCATTCCTTTAGACATCTTCATCGTGTGTTAGGGATCACAGGTAGATTGCTGCCAAGGGCAGATAACTCCAAATATTACTAATTTTTCCAATTATCATTTAGTGCTAATTGGTGGGTGCTACATAAGTTTATTTGAAATCATTGTTCATAAAACAATAATGTGTGTTATGAATCTTTGTTTAACATAGATGTTTCTTGAGATTTTGTAGTGATGATTTCTGTACTATTAATAGAGCTGTTGTCTCAAAAGGTGTCCGATATGTATCTGAGTTGGGTGTTGCCAATTTTCTAAGAATGTGTATTGTTCATAATGGTTTATTTGGCCTTGTTAGATGTAGAAATTCTCTGAGAAGTATTTGTCTGTTGAAACTGAATGGTTTGGGTCACTGTTGTAATGAAGAGTTGTAATGGAGAGGAATTTTTATTCAATCGAAAATGTTCATCTGACTAATGTAATATTTGTAAAGTTCTTTGAAATGCATGTACACATTATTCGTACTGTTTTTCTTATAGTCCTTGAGAAATGTTACGATAGAATACACACAAGAGAAATTGTAAGGCAGACATGTTTTTTTATAAAAAATATAACCACTTAATTATAAACATGGAGAAATTAATATTTTAATATGTATGCATGTTAAGTTTTACATTAAGCAATACAACATAAGCAAATACTAAAACAGGTCTGGTTAATCCCTCAATAGAAACCGTCACCTGACCAATGTCTATTGGCAGCATTTTATGTTGGTGATGATCAGTCAGAAAATTGGAAAAAGAGTGATCATTTGATGGTACACAAGGTTTATTACCATAATTAATCACTGTCGTGCTTAATAAATAACCATTTAAATTAGTAAAAAAAACACTGTCCTTTTAAAAATATTAAGATCAAATCCTTTTGGGTGGTACCTATGGCTACACAACTGAAGGGAAACTACTCTTACCATTATGGGACTATCATCATCATGTGAATAGATATTCTATCATACTTTAAAAATATATTTTGATAAATCCTTAATGCAAGGAAAATAACTTGACATATTCTATTAAGGAATCAATTGAATCTTTTCTATTGAATTTTACCCAAAGTTGAATTGAAGAGAAATACAGCTAGTATATGTTATGTTTTCTCTGAATAGAAGAGCATACAGACTATAAATGCTAGTGGCCATTTTGTTTTCTAACAGAGGTGCTCTCCTTTTTTGGAGTTGGGAAAATTATGAATGCCGATGGCCATTTTTTGCGGAGAGATTTCTTTATGATTAAGTATCAAGACACTTTGTTAAACATTCCGAGATCCTCGTTAAACATACCAAGATGACCTTTGTAGCTTATTACAGTACATAATGATTTTTTCAAAGGTTTTTGATGTGTGCATTTATATGATCATAAGTCAGTTCAATGTGTTTTAACTGTTTTATAACTGAACTAGCAAACAATATTTTTGATGCCTATACATCAAACTCAAGGACTGCAGTGGGAGATGAAAACGTTCCTTCATAGAACATCTTGTATGAGATTGAGTAATAATCGTGGTGTGTTCTTGCAGTGTAGAGATCAAAGCAATATAGTCATCCATTCTTCCTCTTGTGTTTTGGGGTAAACATATCATCTTTGAGTCAGCTGTCTATCTGGCAACTTCGCAATTTTATCTTCTCAGAACTTTTTCTCTTTCCTAGCAAAGAACTGCTCGAGGTGCCTTTAGCAGTCTTCCATGGAACATATACTTTTTTTTTATTTTGTTAAGACAGTTCTCTGAAGACCAGAATAAATGGTAATCTGGTGAATATGTTGGAAAACTTCCCAGCTTCAAAGCTGCATCAATTTCAGCTTGGTCAAGAAACATTCAGTCTATAGTCTGATAACATTTTACACCCTTTTCCTTAACTGATTCTGGCCGGATGCTTTCTGTTGATTGCTGTCTCCAATCGCTTCCAATTGGGAACTGAACCTGTTAGAATCAATCATTTGCTTCTGCGTAAGGAGTTAATAGTATAGCACTCCCTTCCAATCCCACCACAATCAAAGGATCACCTTCTTTGAATGAAAACTCTTCTTTGGTTTGCTTGCCTCATTATCTCTTGTGGTTCACACTGTTGTAAAGTATTCACTTTTCATCATCTGTCAAAATTTCTTTTAAAAAAAAAGAAAAAAGAACATTTCTGTTACTTTTAGCAAATTGAACACAACACTGCACTCCAATAGTTTTTTTTCACTTATGTGGAAGCCACACATCAAATTGACTAACATAACCAAACTGGTAGAAAAACACTTGATAATTTTGTTTATTCTTGAGAGTTACCTTCTCCAATACAGAACTGTGCAAACCACTTTTGGCACTTTCTAAGATCCACTGTATTTTCTCCATAAGCTACTCAAATCTTTTCATGTTTTAAAATAGAAAAGCATAATATGCCAAAAATGTTGTGTATTCTCTCCAGTTTTCAATATTATAATCAATAATATGCCAATTTTGATAATTAAAAAAAATAATTGTATGTTGTTCACAGTAACTCTTTGGGCTGTCCAATATAAAGACCAGTAAGGATGTCCTTACTTAAAATGTGGATATAATGTTCTCTTGCTTACTTACACCATGAATATAGCAAAAACATATTCAGATAATCTTTATATGTTCTTGAGACACACTAAAATGAGGTAATCTGTGCTTATACAGATATAAAATGATGTTGTCTGTATGCTATGATTTGCTATTGTGTTTTACATCTGTATAAGCAAGGATTACCAAATATGACTGCTGTAATCTCTCAACTACTGAAAAACACCGCATTTGTCACATACATAATGAATCGTGAAATAATGATCTATTATTGGTGAAAACCCCAAATTTTTATCTTCATTAGTTCCTGAGTTATTGAATTTCAAAAATCTTGCTAAATGGGCTAGCCTAGGCTGGGTCAGGTCAGGTCAGTCCAGGTCACTTAAAAAAACATCTATATGAATCTTCAAAACACGTTATTAGATGGTTAAAACTGTCTATTTCTATTTTTAATGGTTTCCAAGATATTGGGTTGTTCTGTGACCAATACATTTCATAAGAGCGACCTCGCTTCATGCTTGGTCACAGTTATTATTTAGGACTTAGATATATCAGAAACTAATTTTATTTTTTTTTTCCTTTTTTTATTGTTTCAGCCCCTGACAATGGCAACAGATTCTGCAAATGGCATCAATTTCCATAATGATTTTCACCACCAGACCAATGGAATGGCTGCTGAAATTATTCCAGGAAAAACTAAGTATCGACGAGATCCTCACCAAAGGTAAAATATTCTTTGAATACTTTGAAAGTTCATTGGACACTCCAGTTCTCTTGAGATCACCAAAGTTTAGCAAGATTTAGCCGGGTCATTACCTTGATTGCTTTACATTTGGGAATACTAAGTGCCGTAACACCTATCCTCAAGGTCAAAGGGCTAACTAGTAAATCCAATTTGTTATAGAAACATCGATAATTACTGATTGCCTATGCCTCTTCATGAGGCAAAGGGCTGAACAGAACCAATATAATAATCCATTTTCTGGATTAGTTATCTTGATAACACTCGTAGGAAGAAGTGTTAAGATCATTTACAGATTTTGTGGGAGAAGAGATGCACGTGTGCAGTGGGGAGGGGAAGAGATGCACATGTGCAGTGGGGAGGGGAATAGATGCATATGTACGGTGGGATGAAGGGAAAGATGCACATATATAGTGGGGGGGGTGCAAGTGTACAGTGACGGAGATGAATATGTACAGGAGTGGGAGAAAGATACATGTATACAGTGGGGGGTGCGAATGTACAATGACTGGGAGATGAGTGTGGACAAGGATGGGAGAAAGATGCATGTGTACAGTGAGAGGGAGATGAATGTGTACAGGAGTGGGAGAAAGATGCACATGTGTACAGTGGGAGGAGTGCAAGTGTACAGTGAGGGGGAGGTAAATGTGTACAGGAGTGGGAGAAAGATGCACGTGTACAGTGAGAGGGGTGCAAGTGTACAATGAGGAGGAGATGAATGTGTACAGGAATGGGAGAAAGATGTACGTGTACAATGGGGGAAATGAAGTATTTGGACTCTTACAGAATTTCATTTGATATACTTGTATTGTATTTTTAGGGAAATATTTATATTTTCTCTCAGTAATCATTAATTTTATATCAAAATACATCACTTCTGTAAATTTAAAGAAAACTTAAGCCCAGGAGGTATATTAAATGAATATTCATAATTTTGTAAGTATCTAAATACTTATTTCCCTCCACTGTACATTGGTCCATTCGGTCAAAAGCATCAATTTTCATAAATTCAGTGGAAAAAAAACTAATTATTGAATTACTCTTTCTACTTCCTTATAGGTAAAGTAATTATAATTGACCTCAGAACAAACTTTCTCTCAAACAAACCAGAGTTTAACTTGTGACAGCTAATTAGAAATCAATAACGATTACCATTTCTTCTATTAAGGTGATGTGTGCAAAGGAATTTTTTTGTTTTGTTACTATGCAAGCTATAATGGTGTATATCACAGCCCTAGTAATAACTTTTTTTTCTTCAGTTAATAGTCACTCATTTTATACTAACCCGACAGCCAGGCTCATTATTGCTAAAAGCTCGTGACGAGATGAAAGCTGGTATTATCAATGTGATAGAGAATTATAAACATCCTGAAGGATATAATTTAGCGGTGGGATTGTTAGAAAGTGCGTTGTAGTTGGTTTATAACTTTTGTTCCTGGGGTGGCAGAATTTGGAAGCCAAGTGCTGTTAATAATGCATGAGCAAGTACCCAGAAATCAAAAGCTCTGAGAACAAGTCCCATTTCATAGGGAAATTCTACTGTGAAAAACTCATTTGATTATTTGAAGGGAAAATACAACTTATTCCAGATGTTATTATTATGGCAAAGCTGTAAGTTTAAATCACAATATGATTTTATTTCGACCCTAGATGAAATTGTCATAGGAATTTGTTAAATCATATATGTTTTATCAAATAATTTTTATTTTATAAAGATCTATCGGGATTAAAAAATGAAAAGATATTTTGACCAGGGCCCCGGGATCACCCAAGGTTCAGTTATTCAAGCTCTTGTTTAGATCATGAGAATGTAATTCTAGGCGCTTGTAACTTAGTGTCTCTACTTACCTTTTCTTGTGTGATTTTGAAAGCAAATTTATCAATCATACTGTTCACCAATTTTGAAAAACAAAATTAATGATCGTTATGTCTTAAATTGTAATCAAGGATCTCTAAGTTATTATCAACTAGTTGAGACCGCTGAAGAAAAAAATGTAAACCTGACTCTTCTCAAATATTCTTTTGAGAGTTGTGTTAATCACTAAAGTGAAATATAGTAATAAAATGTAAAAAATCATGAAAGTTGTTACTGTGGTTCAAAACTGAATGTAGATTTTATTATGATTGAATTTGTATTGCATTCTGACTATGCTTATCCATTCATGATTCGTAAGAGTTAAAATGAGAATATTTTGAGTTTTATTGGCTGTTTTTGTTTTTTTCAGGGTTTTTGTCAATCGTGGACTTCGTCTGGATAAAATAAAATTTTTTGGCTTTGATATGGATTATACGTTAGCTGGTAAGTCAAACCTAATTGCATGTCAATTCTTTTTCATTTTGAAACATTGTGCAATCAAAGCTGCCACTGCTATTGTTGGTTTTAATCAAATTCATGGATGATTGTTGAAGATAATGTAGTGTCAATCATTAAAGTACTCGTATAATTGACCATAAATGAGCTTCTAGAGAGTACTATGGTTATATCTTCATGAATTTATTTTTTCACTAATAACCTTCCAAAGACGATCAGATTAACATGTATCATTTCTGCATACAAATATCCTTGTAAACCATTTATCTTGTAGTCTATAAGTAGAACTTACGTTTGTGATCTATTTTTTTGGATGTCTTGAGCCAACTGAAGAAGTTATCAGAGCCTAGCATGTGCACTACTTCTTCCTTGTCTTTTGATAACCTCCTCAGTTCTGCCTGGTTACATATTCATTTTATAAGTATTTTCATTCTGTTTTTTGTTTCTTTTTTTAAAATTTATGTACTAATAATTTAGGTAAAGTATTGAACAAGTTTTGTAACACAAATTCTAAAGATCATAATATTCTTTTAAATCAAACAACAGAATGACTCTTTATGTGTGATATGAAATTTTATTTTGATAAAAGTAATGGAATAGACAAAAATTGATGACTGATCCAAAATGAGAATGATGTTTGAATTGGAAGAGATTTGATCTTGTTATTCCTGGGATTATGGTTTAAGAAAATCTTACATAAATTATGTCCTGCAGCTTACAAAAAAAAAAGAAATCATACTGACAAACTATCTTTTTATAGAGTGCTCTATTCTTGGCTTACACGCATCAGTGAAAAAATAAAGGCATTAATATGGAATATTGTTTTCTGTGTGCTACTGGGTGAAGGTTTCTTATGTCAAGAGAATGGGATTACCCCTGCATGACCTTAAAACAAATCCATGCACAGGTGCCTGTCTGAGTAACCCAGACCTCCAACAACCTGCAACCTTTAGTTCTGCTATGATACGGGAGTGGCAAAAAGAACAGGTGGAGGTAGCCGCTGGAAGTCCTACTCACAAGCCTGTATGTAGACAGCCTGTGAACTAGTTGTCGTAGCTATTTTCTTTCGGCAGTAGAGAATTGCAGCAACATCCCAGCTGACTGAGCAGCCTGTTCATGACAACACTGTTCTATCTCATAAAAAAAAAGAAAAAAGAAAGAAGGTTGGCCTAAACAGAGATTGCCCTAAAACGTTCTGGCCAGCTTACCACGGCTGGCAGACTCTACCAATTACTGGTTGACCAAATCACTGAGGATTAGTACATAGAATGTACATCCCCTCTTGAATCAAAGCAATATCTCTGGCTTAAAGTCTCTGCTGCAAACCATCAAGAATAGAGCTCAGTCATTTCTGGGGCAATTGCTGTGGTCACCTTTAAAGGGACTTATGTCTTGCTACTGCAAAAGACAAATATCATAGACTACCAGTTGCCTGTGTGTTTCTGATTTTGGACTGCGGAGCCATATGCACTCTCATCACTGAAATCACAGACTGTGTCATCATCTGACTCTGATTAACTACCAAGACCAATAAAAATTGGTTTATTTCTTCAAATATTTGACATCCTTTGTGTATCTAGGGATATCTCTAAAAATTATAGGGTATCTTTTGGCTGTAAAAAATAAACACCTGTCTTTACTTTGATGGAAAACAATTGTATGGCTATAAAGATTCTTGACATGCTTTTGTGGTTTTTTGCGTGCTGAACTCGTATAAACTGATTGTGAATTTTATTATAAGATGAAGCAGTGTCAATCATAAATTTCAGTTTTTTCACTAATGTCTGTAGAATGATGGCCTGAGTTGTGGAGTAAAGTAACTGAAATTTCAGTAAAAGAAATTCTAATCGAAAATTAATTATGATGTACTAAACTTGTTCTTTTTTTAAAAAATCTTGTGTGCCCTTCTAGTTGTTTTGCATACTAGACTAGAAATTTGTTCTCTCTTGTGTATACCACGTTATTCTTAAAATGATTTCAATGAACTATAATAAAAAATCTCAAATATATCTGAATTTCTACAATATAAGATGGTAATCCCATCTTAAAAAAATATAAGAGACTTACATAATGTTATCTAAAAGCCATCAGACTCTCTCTTTCCGTATTGATGTAAAAGAGATCTAAATTTTCTTCTTTCATAATTCGTATATTCTGTTTCATTTCTTTTGGATTAACCAAAGAGTTTCCAAAGGCCAATATATGTCACATGTACTAAAGGTTTTAATAGTGTCAATAACATTATTCACTAACTATTTAGCTTCATTTTTGTTTCTATACACTTGAAAAAAAAAAACCGGAAGTTTTCCCTCTTCTATGAAATTACCTACTCTTGACATCCGAAGGGTTTTTTTTAAATTAGTGGAAGAAACAAGTCAACAAATGATGTCTACTTATATTGAAGTTTATATACAAAATCCCTGTATTATATACACATCACTGAATCACCAAGTTAACTATCTGTAATGGTCAACATTTGAGTGAGAAAATCTAATACTATCTTTGTGATACCAAAACAAGTTTTTTTTATATTGTCAAATTCTTTCCAAAAGTTAGATATAATCATACTTACATGCTTGTGTGACACTATTTTGTACCTCAATTCATGAAAAAAAGCAACAAAAAAAAAAGGTAGAATGCAATTTTTACACAAGGTCTAAAAACATATTGTGAGAAATGACCACTTCAGACCTATCCTTATCATGGTTGAAGTGCACACTTCATGACCTTATATGCCAGTATTTGAGATTGGCATGTAATTTGAAAAAAAATCTTTGCTAATACCATATGGGAGGCTTTAATTAAGAAAAAACAGATATTAGTTTTAAGGCTCCAAAATTCTGCTAGGTATTGGTCATGAGGTCAATGTCTGGGTCTGGCAGCCAAATTCATATACTCTGGTTTAAAAGAATGAAGAATTAACGAAGGAGTATGAGGTATCATCAAGTACAGACATCAGAATTTGGATTGAATAAAGGGTTTGATTACTTGATACATAGATGTTAACTCTACGTCTAGCGGCATAATTCCGTCTTTGGCAGTGCGAAAATTCCATGATTTGATTGGAAATGCTTAAACATTTTGGACATTTTTAGATCATTTTTTTGTATCTTTTTGGTGTTTCTAGCCTATTCAGCACTTTTTGGCAGTCAAATGGAGGTGAAAAAAATTTTGAACTGGCAACAGTGAGTTTTAGTCTTGGTAATTTTTTCCTGCTAACACCCATGCAAATCTGAAGATGTCTGGAGCGTTATGACTGTAACAACCAAGATAAGGGTACTAGTGTGAGTAAATCAGTGTATGATGATTCTTCTCTTCAGAAAATCTGGCAGAAACCAACTGAACTTCATTTTGATTGCTGTGCATTATGGGATATCTGAAAAAAAAAAAGAAAAATGAACATAATTTTAGAAGTGGTTGTTTAATAATTTGTGTTCATTTTTAAAATTACATGCTTAATTGTTAATCAGATAAACATTAAAGACATTGCCTATAACTTTGAAAAGAGTCATCAACATATCAACATTTGTTCAGACAATCTGATTTCTTCTTCTGATTTTCATTGCTGACTTTACATTTGGGACGATTTTATTCTATAACACTCGTGTAAAATGTAATATCTGTAAGGAAAGAGAAAGAAACCAAGATGAGAAACTCCTTCCTTATGGATATTTCATTTTACACCTGAAGAGAGCCATACAATCAATCAATATCGAAGAAGAGATTTAATCCGAACAAAAGTTGGTATTGTAGACATGATTATCTGATTTGATTCCTTCTAGTTATTTCTTGATTTGAACTTTACAGGTGATGTGGATGACCAGTTTTTGTTTAGAAAAAAATCAATATGTGAATTCTGCAGGGTGAGTTATATGCAATCACCATGATACACATTCCTTTTCCAGTTGCAAATCAGCTGACAAAGCACATTTAGATTATTTCTCCTCTTTCTATTCATAGATAACCTGAATGCACATGATCATACCACTTCATACAAATCATTTATAGTGGTGGTAATTTGATTATTACAAGGTGAAAAGAATTTAAAGGAAAGAGAAGTGCTACTTCGGGAAAAAAAAAAAAAATCATCACGAGGACTGGCTTTATACATTTCGTTGATTCCACCAACTTCTTCAACTTCAAGCTCATGAAGCGGTGCAGGAAACTGTATACGGTTTACGTTTGTAAGGACAAGGATATTTTGCGATGTGTTTTCTTGTTCTTTAGTAGGCGAGAAAGTCTGTATCGGTGTCAGTAAGAAGAGGGCTGTTAAATAAGGAGGGTCAGTGAGAAGAGGGGAGTCAAATTACCACCACCACCACCACCACCACTATTCAGTCGGATTACCTCCCATCCATACAACAAACACAAAGAATTCAGCTTGTTGAGTTATATTTATCTGACATGTAATTATGCAAATTTTAGTAGTGACATATTTAAACATGCCGATCGATTTCAATCATTGTTCTAAATATACACATAAGCACATATATATAAATATTAGAATGTGGATTCGCTACACAAACTAGCTAATGTTTCTGCCCTCTGCGGGCCTCATCAGGCAGAAACACGAGCTAGTTTGTGTAGCGAATCCACATTCTAATATTTATTTCCAGCTCTACTCTAAAACAACTTAACTTCAAGAGTAAAAAGTTGTATGTATTGAGCAATCTATGAAATAAATCCATTACATTTCAGAAGTGGTTTTATATTATTGATTTATCATTATATTATGTTATACTGCTAGCCTGATTTGTACCACATATACTATATATATATATATATATATATATATATATATATATATATTGTGTGTGTGTATGCATTCGATATATTCATGAATTTTTTAGAGGATACCAGGTATAAGAGAAAGTTGGTCAATGTTGCTCATCAAGCTGTGTAATTGGGGATGTGGGGGTACATGGCATATGCCTATTTCTCACTCTCCAGGTTTCATTGCATGTTCAATATCTACCAATGGAGACATTACAATACACTTAGTCCCTAAAACCCATTACTGTCTCTGGCTCTGTTCCCGTGAAACTCTTTCATTGGACTCAAGCAATCCATTGAATATTTGACAATTAAAAACCATCAACTAAAACTGTCGCAACAGGAAGTTGAAATACACCAATGCCATGGGTCGGAAAGAATGGGCAGAGCCAGAAATGGAGAGAAAGGAGTAGAGAAAGAGCACAATAAAAATGGCCTACAAAGTTATTGCATCCATTAAGGAAAAGTGGAAAGGTCAGACATACGAATGTATACAAAAATTTAATCCATTCAAAAAGGGAAAAAATTTGCCAAAAGAAACAGCTGCGGAGGAGGGGAGTTGGCGTCAAATTCACAATCAGAACACATTAACAATGTACCTACAATACAGCAAATATACTTCCAATGTTGTCAAGTATTGATATTTATAGCTAAAACTGTCTTTAAAATGGCAAAAAAGTGGCTAAATATTTCCCTTTCCAACAAACTACAAGATGTTATACTATTAATATTAAATAAAATAACAATGTCAAGACTCGTGAAGAATTTAGTAATAAAGAATGAACATTTACTCTTACCAAACTTAGATTTGATAGGTTATTCTAGATTTATTCATTAGTTAAATTGGAAAACATCTAATAGATGCAGGTAAAAATGGCCAATTTGGCAACCTTGCCTTATGGCAGTCTATTCATAAGAACAAGCTGTCTGTAACCTTGGGTATGCGTGAACTGGGGACTCCTTGTATATTATTAATTTTATTTTATGTGTTTATAAATATTAATTTCTATTAATGAAAGTGCTTGGATTACTTTTTTGGTATGAAAAAGATTCCTCAGGAAAGTATCTCCAGTTTATAATGGAGGTCTATAGGGAAAATAGATTTCGATCACTTTTCCAAGGATGTATCCATTCCATAATGCGGGGGATGCCTGTATACTAATATCAATAAGAAGACTGGTAGCACTGACCTTGTGCTGATAAGATAATTACCCCCAACTGTTAAAAAAAAATGATTTTTTTTCCCCATGTTTTTCACTGTTTAGTCAACTAAATATTTTGAATGATTTCATTCACAGAAAATACTTTATTTCAAGAATATTCATTAAATATTAATTTAAATTGCCATCAGCATGGCATCAACGAAAAGTAAACATTGACTTCCAAATGGCCAAAATCAAGATTGTATCGAAAAACAGTCTGTTTTTCTCTTGTCTAAATTTGGCTCGCTTTCTTTACTTGTAAAAACTGGAGAAAAGTTAGAAACAATATTTTTAACATTTTAAATATGTTTTTATATTAGCTGTCAAAAGTTGTGTGTACATTGCTAAAAGTTTGTAAAATTATAAATTTAAATATTACATTATACGTTGGTCATGTGACAGTTCTATTGGAGTGACTAACCTGACCTGTATTCTTTATTCATCATCTCTCAATTGCCAAAATTAATCCAGTTTCCTGTATTGTACTTGTATTGTGAAGAATGTCCTACTTAAGTTAATATTTGTTTTTATATTGTAAGATGAAAGAAAGAATGAATATATACATTATATGAATATATGATGATTCTCAAAATGTATATATACTTTGTTAAAAGCAGATATGTTCAATATGTCATTCACGTCGATTGTAAGACCACTTTTAGAATATAGGGCACCAGTCTGCAACCCTCACAAGAAGAAACAAATGTCCATCATTGAAAACGTACAGTGATGAGCATCAAAATAGATCCCTGCATTAGTGTACTTGTCTTATCTGGAGAGGTTACAGGTTTTGAAACTACCATCATTAATCTACCGTAGATACACTGGTGATAAGATTGAAATATCGAAGTTATCACATGTTTTTTACGATGATGGTGCAATGCAAAACCTCCTTTATTTTCAATATGATCAGTTGTGAGATCACAGATTTAGAGGCCACAAATTCAATGCATACAGAGAGAGCTGTAAAAAAAGATATCAGGAGATTCTCTTTCAAGTGCCGAGTCACTGATCAGTGTAACAATCTTCCAGCGGTAATAGTAGAAGCACCAAGCCTAAACGCATTCATAAACCACTCGGACTAACTGTGGTAGCGAAAAGAAATTATTAATGACCCTGACATAGATCTCATGCGATAACATCTGCTTGCCGAACAAGATACAAAGCGATCAACATATGTTAGAATCTGATACATGAGGTCATCTCTAAGGCCTTATATCACAGAGTACTACTACTATTTTTATAGATATGGTTACTTGCCGACAAAAAAACTTGTATTACAAATGTTTTAATTAGCATCAACTGATGTATCTTGTAATTGTGCAACAACTCTCTTCAGGTGCATTTCATTCATTAGAAAAAAAACTTTGTGTACTGGCTGAATGTTTGTCATAATAAGCATGATAAATTGCTGAAGAAGAAAAGAATTAAGAAGATTGATAGATGGAAATTAGTATTTAATTTAATTATGTTTTTAAAAAGTGATATTTTTGACTTTAAGGGTTTGTAAAAAAAATCTTAGAAAAATGTTCTATGTATGTACACATCACTTGACAAGAAATAAATGGTCATTCTTCTCATTACTTTCTTCCCCCTCTCTATGAATGATACTAAAGTACCCACTATGAATGAGAGCCAATATCCGTTGGTTACTCTCCCCTCCTTACTGTGAACAATACAAAGTCAAATTAAGCAATTTTTCATCAGCACCCAATGGATTCCACTGAAAAATTAGGTACATGAAATATGTCCATTTGAGCATTAACTTTGTAAATCAGACCCACCTCTAAAAACATATATTTTGGGAGTTAATTTTCTAAAACCAACTTGCTGAAAAAAAACATTCCAGAGGTTCCACACACTAAATTTCATGGGATTGTGTTGTATGGTTTTTGCAGTAGGCTGATACATTCATACAGATAAATGAGCTGACATAGTTTTGGAAAATTATAATACACTTCATTATTCATACATATAGTGTCATTAAAATCACTGTTTATAACTTTCTCTATTCAGTAGTGAAGAATGTTATTGTTACTAGTATACAAATGCTCCGTTTAATCAGTTTTTCAAATGCTGCTTTTGTATGTCTAGACGCACAGTTGGTCTTTTGACAATGTGATGAATCATACATATGTGGGCACTTGATAATAACAGCAACCAAATTACCTGTCAGTACAATCCACACCTGCCTCGGCGAGACAATGAGATACATTCAATCATACGTGTTATTGATAGTAACATTCAAACTAGCTAATTGATTGTGACCTGTCTTGATAGATGGTAAGGGACTGAGCTGACATTGGTTTATTAATAATTTATGTGTGTGGCACATATGTTATCATTTAGTAAGAAGCCTCAGTGAATCACTATTATTTCTCTTTAAAATAAAAACAATGAACAAATAAGCCAGCTGATAATTATATTAATTGATTTCTACTACAGCTAATATTGATGGAAATAGATGAACATTTTCATTATATCAGCTCCATCCTATTGCCCTATCTATCCAAACCCCAATTGGAATAGAATGTGGCACAAGGTTAATTTAATGTAGGGATACCACACACACAAATGTGGATTGGTAGTCCTCAAAAATTCTTCAAGCCCCCACAAAGATTGTCAGGAGAACATAAGAATACTGGTCTTGAGATCTCAGGACAAATCCTGATCACCCTGGACTTGACTATGGAGAGCAGTGCCATACCTTGTAAGGCAAAACCCCGATTGGATATGGCATCATATTTGTATTCATCTGGTCAAAAATGTTGTGCTATACTAAAAAGTATGACTTTCATCCAGTTGACCTTAGGAGATGTTCCCATTTGATGGCAGAAAGTTAAGTTAATCAGCTTTACTAATCTTCGTATTTCAACATCCATCTTAATTATGAGGATATTTTTAAAATATTTATTGTACAAAGGGCAGCCGCTAACTTGGATTTTAGATTTGGATAAACTAAAAATCTCCTTGAATACAATAGGACCTCATTATCCACGTTGGATAGGTTCTAACCCTCCCTGTGGATGGTTAAATCTGTGGATAATAGCAATCACAGATTTAGAGGTCACAAGTTCAATGTTTGCAAAGAGGGCTGTTTTTTTTGGAGAAAAAAAAAAAATCTTTCAGGTACCTTGTCACTGATCAGTGGAACAATCTTCCGGAGGAAATTGTGCGGGCAACGAGCCTGAACGCATACAAAAACTTCCTGGACAAACTGTGAGAAGAAAAAGGAATTATTAACGACCCATTTGTAGATCTCTATGCAATGATCGCCAAACAAGATACAAAGTGATCAGCATATACCAAAACTTCGTACAATGAGCCATCACTAAGGCCTTATCCCAGAATATCATTATTATTATTATTAATAATAGTAATAATAGCTAACCATACACACTGGCAGTGCTGCCAAATTTATTTTCTTTTTTACGTCTAAAACTGGAAATATCAAAGTTTTCCAGATATATGAGATATTTATCTAAATTTTTGGTACAATAGTTTAGTCAATATAGTCCCTTTGCTTTGCAACGCAATTGGTCTACAAGTTTGGATATGCACTTAGAAAAAAGGTTTTTGTCTGACATCTCAGCCGTGTATACACCATGTTATTCACATGTTGGTCCATGGCAAACCGATGTCATTTTAAGGCGTCTTCATACATTGATGAAATCATTCCAAACAAAATGGCTTTAAGCAAGTCTCTTGGATAAATAAATGGAAGCAGATGAGTTCTCGTTAATATATTTGTCTCTGATTCATTAGGATGCATTCAAAAGAAAGATTTTGTGGTAAGCCAAAAAGTATTGCTACTAGTGTTGTAGTTCATACATTGAGGAGACCATTCCAAACAAAATGGGTTTCAGCATATCTCTGGTATAAATGGATGGCTGCAGATAAGTTCTCATCAATACACTTGACTTGAATGCAATGGAAAAAAAAAGGCTCAGGGCTAAAAACTTGTGTAAAAATTTTGCCAAATTAGCTTTGCAACAGATTTCAGAGAGATGCTGTCAACATAGACCTGTTTTTACATGGATCAAGTGTTTTGAGGAAGGTTGGGAAGACCTGAATTTAGCCATATGAGAGGATACTATGAACCTCGACGAATAAAAAAAACTGTAGTTGACAACCAGAAACTCATGGAAGAAGACCATCATATAACCCATTGAAGTTGGAATCTCACATGATTTGATATTTTCAATTTTAGTAGAACCCAGAGAGCCAGGTCCAATCAACACTGTGGCTCCCAAAGGAATCTCCTGGGCTTGTCAAATTCAAGGCAGAGAGGTCAACTCAGGCGGTGATGGTGACATTTTTTTTATTTTATGGGGGTTATCTGTAAAGATTATTTTGAAGGACATATGACGATCACTTTATGATGAACTTTTGAGAAAATTATAAAAAATGCATTGGTGAGATAATAGCCATGTAAATTGTGCAGAGGATTATTTATCCCATTTGGACAATCCACCTGCTCATTGTTTTAAGGTAGCAAGGACTGTCCTAGGAGAATTTAATTGGGGAAACCTTTCCCCATCAATTGTACAGCCCTGATCTTGTCCCTTCAGACTTCTTTTTGTTCCCAAAACTAAAGGATCACTATTTGAGTCCCTCAATGATGCCAAATCTTTCATTTGGACATAGTGTAAATCAAAGAGTGCAGAATGTTTTAAACCAGGTTTTGAGTGATGGAAATACCACCTTCAGAGGTGGTAAGACGTAGATGGATTATATATCAAGAAACAATAGTGTGACATGTTGATGTTTTCGTTTATTAAAGGTTTCTACAATTTTGTAGCGATACTTTCTGACTTACCAATATGAATCATGCCAACCATATTATGATGGTGAACGTTTATACCTGTGAGCTGGATTTCACTAAATCCAAAATGTATGACGCTTGTGACGATCTTTTATTCTTGTCTTTGAACTGTTATGAAATAAGAAACTGGTATCACCTATTCTGAATCCTTCGGTCTAATTCTGTTGTCAGAAAATGCCTTGGATGAGAATAGATGGAAGGCTTATATCAGGGTTTGCTGCTAAAATCTCTCCCCACATTTTTACTCACTTTAACCCAACTAGGGCATGACCTGTAGTTAGAGCAAGCACATTCTTAGATCTGCTTGTATAACATATTTCTCCCAATTTATACCTCTCACTCTCAAGATCAAAGACCACTGCTACAACAATTATTGCTGATGCATTAAGTGTGGAAATGTAACTCATTTGCTTTCATGTATATTTCCGTGTATGTGTGCGTGTGTGTGTATACACAGTATACCGATTCTTTTTTAATCTGTTTCTAAAAATAAGATAAAAAAACATTTGCGAACCATTAAAAACCAATGAGTCAACCACTTTACCAAAATGAATGTTCGTGTAATTCCTGAGGCATTGTCTCTCCTTGAGCCGTCAGGTATGAACGTTGTGTCTATTACAGTCTAAAATCTGTAAAAACCATGTTTCATCCTAAGTAATGATAATTTCGAGTCATCATCTTGGTCATTCTTTCTAAACAGATATTTCAAAATAGCTTACCAAGTTTTTGTTGACATTGGTGCAATATGAACAACCTGGGATCTCTCCTCAGGAATTTAACCCTGACTGGAGCTTTCATCTTGGAGATCCGGGTGGATGGGGATGGGGTCTAAAATAAATTGTTACATTAACCAAAGTGCTAACTATATATTAAACATTTTTTCTTATTAATTTCACTAATATTTCACTAATTGATGGAAAAAAATTCTTGTATCTCTATTGTTGACTATTAGATGTGCATGTTCAGGGAGGCATTACATGTAAATGAAAAAAATAAAAAAAACTTTGCTGCAATATGATGAAACAAAATTGTCTGATAAGAAACATGGGATGTCAGCATCTTCACTCAGTTGTCCAATTGTCAAGAATCTCCGTTTGCACAACAACAACAACAATGTTTTCAAGATTGCAGTCGATGAAAGACTTGAATTAATTGTCTTCAGTACCCAACTGAGTTTCTTTAAAACATTTACATCATTTGAATACCATTATTTTATCAGCTACTTCATTACCAAAGCCATTTTCCATTTAATCTAAGAGAAAAAACTCTTAACCTGACCCTAATCCAAACCAAAGCCTGGACACAATTCAAATCCAATGGTCTGTTCTGATATGTGAAGTACTGAGGCCAGAATCGAGTACATTAATTCTCAGTTTAAAAGAAAAATTAATTTTTAAGATTTTAGTTGGGGATTTGCAGACTTGTCCAGGTCGCCCCCGGGAGTATATGCTGGCTCAACCTTTGTGGTGATGTGCAAATGAGCACACCCTACCTCAAAACTTATTTGATTTTCATGAAATCTCTATAAAATATTTGTTTTTCAGTATTGTTAGTCATTGAGTTTTTTTTCTCTCCGGGCATTGTCAGCAAGCATTTGAATAATCTTGTTATTTTTTTTATGGATGCTATGCTTGCATAATACAATTGACTATAATAATAGTTTCCAAATAGCCTTTGATTGTAGTAATCTTGTGAACAAAGAGGCATTTTAAAGATATTGTCTACAGGTTATAATGATAATTTTGACAAAAGAAGTTCTAACATTTCTCTATATTAAATGACATCGTAAAAAAATTACAATTTTGTCCCCCTTTTAGATTATACAATATATAATGACTAATCAGTTTTGTTTGGTATTATGATAGCTATTTTAACTTTTAAAATCATATTTTAAAAATTCAAATCTTCAGTTGATTCACAAATTAGTCATTAGAAATGGTTTATGAATTTGAGATTAAAGTATTTTTATACACTACTAAAATTTTTAGTATTTTCCTCTTCAGTTGAGAGTTCATCTAAATTTTCCCTGTTGTTGATAAAAGAAATCTTTTCCCTCAATTCAATAACAACCTATGTTATGTAGAGTGAGTAGGAACAAAAATCCGAATCATGATCTCTGACTTAGTTTATAATAACTGTAAACAAATATCCATTCTCAGTTGATATATCAATTCAACTAGACATTGGCCCAAAAATAATCTGTGTATCTTCATTGCAATTTCCAAGCTCCACATGAATTCACTTTTGTTCCTTGATTTCCATAACTGTCTGTTTTGAGAATGTCACATCTGGTGAGCTGTAGCTGCCAAATTAAATGTCCTAAACTGGAACCTTTTGGTAGTCAATCGTTGTCATCATCATCATCATCATCAGTCTTTTAATGTCCGTCGTTGGATGTAGACCTTCCCCGGGATTTGCCACATCTCTTTATCATAGGCATCGTGGAGCCAGTATTTTCTGAATTCAGAAGTCAATAGTAGTATCTGCTAAACAAGCAATTATACTTTAGCTTACTTTTCCGTTTTGTTGACCACTTTTAAGATAAGCCAGTATCTTTAATTGTATCTGTCTGTTTAAGAAATCTACTGCATGTATATTTCAGGCAGGGGTTCTCAACCTTTTTGACATTACCACTCACTTTCTCTTTGCGAATTTTTCCACCTCTTACCTGTATAGTATGTTTGCGTTACAAGATTCTTTAATGAAAGAAATATAATTTTGCAACATCAAGTTTGGCATATATATACCATGTTTGAGTATCATCAATGTGATCCCAGTTTCTGGTAATCTTTCAAGAGTGTTACATATATTCATTTACCTCTTACCTACCTGCAGAGAGTGTAGTTCAGACATATACACACCTCCACAAGCATTTACACGTTTCTCTACGCACCTACCTCATTTATGATATCGCAGTGCTGCTTGGTAAATTAAAGATAGAAAATGTGTGTCGACTCATATTTTATTGTCACTTACAGACTTAAACACTCAAATTCTAATACAACTCACCAAAATTTCAAAATACCCGCCAATTTCTGCTCACCGCTCATCAAGAGTTGAAATCACACTCCAGTGGGTGATATCACCCAGGTTGAGAAACCCTTGTCAAAGGTAATTTACATTCTCATGATAAATGCAAGCAATCAGCTAAGCTATTATAAGACCAACTCTCTAATTGTTGAGCTTTCTGCTAGATTCTGGCCAACAGCCCTCTTCTTGGATTACCACCATCGCACACAAAGCAACTGAAAGTTATCTAATCTTGCATAACATAATTCATCTCAGTGGAAAGAAATGTTTGGCTGAGAGACCAACTGATGGTTTGTTTGTTTCTTTACTCATGTTTACATGTTTTCTGTCAAGAATAAAGAAGAAAAGTATTCAGTTCAGTAAGATCATACAGGCACGTGGCTATAAACAAACTATTAATAACAAAGATAGCTGACGTTTGTATTTTGGTTTACGTATGAATGTGTAAGTACGGAATTCAGAATTGCTAAATTTAAACGTGCCTTCAGCACTGATGATTTCCGACTGTTGTCATCATTGGTTCATGTTTCAGTGAAAATGATATCTGAGGATCAATCAGTAACATGTTATAGAACAGAAGTGCCTGCCATCACATATATCTACTCTATAAACTAATGAACTGTTAGATATCTGATGATATCTAATAAAATGTGCTCTGATGTTCAGTCTGGATTACAGCTATCAAATGATATCTAATAGACTGTGCTCTGATGTTCAGTCTGGATTATAGATATTAAATGATATCTAACGAAGTGTGCTGTAATGTTGAGTCTAGATCATTTGTGTGTTATACATTATTATATCTAGACGTCTGTAAAATGTTTCCAATTCTCTGCACACTTTTAACATGAGATATTTTTGAGAGGGCAAGCTCAAACTGAAACTTTGTTGATTTATAAGCAGTATAAAAAAAATGTTTTAATCGTACTCAAAATTTAATAGACTAATCACCATAGCCTCACAAAAATGGCCCGCCCAACTGACCAGTCAAGTGGACTCGTCTGTGTATGTCTCCGGGTTCTTCTAGTCATATTATTCAACCTTGAAAATTTGCATAAGTACATCACTGGGCATCATCTAAATATGTTTATTTTTTACTTTTTCTTTATATATTTCAGGAAAGTGCTTTTCGAGGTCTCTATGGTCATTTTGGACCAACAAGGCCCAAATCTTGTGTTGTATTTTGTTGATAATTTCACTTGAAGTATCTGTTTTTTAAGACCATTTTTTAGATGAATAATTGTGGTTCACAAGGTACAGATATTATCCTTAATTCTATTTTTTAAAATTCTCAGTTTATTATCAGGTGTGTGGAAAAGTTCCAAATGCTCTTTCCTTTTTAAACTAGAGATTGAATACACAGTTGAAAACTGTTTTTTTTCCCTGAAACTTTTGAACATACCTAATGAAAAAAATGTAGACTCTAATCTCTCAAGTCACTTGATTGACTATTGATCTATTTGTGGTTCTATTCGGAGGAAAACCTGTTGGCTATTCAATGACAATAGATGAAACTCAAGGCTTGCTCTTTATTTTCTGATTACGCTGTTTAATCATTACCGTAAGATTACGGTCTGATTCAAAGTCATAATAAAAAGCAACTGAAAATTCGGATGAAGGTAAAAACTAGTCAAAATTAGTAATAGTGTTGCAATACTTCATCGAAGAATAAAATTTGAAAAAGAAAAGTTATATTTTATACAAAAATCATTGCCTTTTTTCAAGTGTTTTGTTCCTATTAAAACCATTGAGAAATCACTATTTAATTATAATTTTTCTATATATATTATAAGATCTATTCTATGTTTTCTCTGAGATATATCCTTCTCAGTTCTTAACTATACAAGGTAGTCTTGTGAACAATTGCCAGTATTTGATCTCTGAAGGATTCTCTGCTATTCTCTACTACTTTGTGTTATCATGGATTAAGCCTATAAATACCTATGTTCTTTCCTTATATATCTGTAAATGATAACAAAAAAATTTTCATGTAAAACTTCGATTTTTTTTCTTTTTCTTTCTTCAGTCCTTTTCTAGAGGTGTTTTCCCATCTCTGTTGGTAGGTCTGTCCTCATATAGTTTCTCAGGTGTTTTAAGTCAGATTTACTTGAAACTTGGTTGAAAGGTGTCCCTCGATGAGATGCTTCTTACCTAGAAATATCTTCCACTAAGGGTCACATGATCTGGAGATAATGGCATTTAAACTTTGTTTTGAAATTGATTTTCTCAGCTGTTTCAAGTCAAATTTACTTAAAACTTGATAGACATATGTACCTTGATAAAATGCTTCTTAACTAAATTCTTCTTCTACTCAAAGTAATATGACCTGGCAATATCAAGGGATACATATGGTCAGAATGTTTTTCACCATAGATCATCTAAAATAGAGGGGAAAAAAAGCATCTAGATTCTGGAGAATGGAGGATATTATTAATAAACCTGTCAAAATAAGGCCCTGAAAAAATTTTTTAAAGCCCCCCCCCCAATTTTTTTCCCCGAGAGGGGGGTCTAGTGGAGTACTGATGCCAATTTTCAAGTCTGTAGACAAGATGGTATGGCCAGTAGCACTAGGACAGACACTTAAACACACGCACATATAAAAAAAAAAGATTGAAATCTTTGCCAACCGCGATGGCTACTGTTGTTCAATTCTTGCTCTCGCTCTTTCTATCATTTTGGTGTTTACAACCTTGAACTGATCTTTCAGTAGACACTCCGATCATAAACTTAGCCCCATGGGTCAAGCAAACTCTAAAGAACTGAGTATTCTCGAAGTGCAACCCGATTCCTGGACATTCCTTGCAACCACTTCCCATCATTTGATGAAGGATTCCATAAAACCTATTCACCTCATAAAAAGGATTTGTGTTGGCTACTTCTCAAAAGGTTACCCAACCATTTAGATGATAATAGACTACCTGAAGAATGTGCATGTTTTTTTTGTACATAGTTTACTAAAGGTGGGGGCCACATGCCTGGAAAAGAAACTGAAATTTTTTTGTCTTGACACTGTAAGAAATATATAAAATTAATATTATAAGGGGAATTATGAAACACTGCAACTGTAAAATCAAGTTACCTTGATGAAAATTCTACCAGTCTGGTTTGAATAATAAATTTGATAGAATCGAAAACAGGTCTGGCTAGTCAATCAACAGAATCTGTCACCTGACTAGCACCTTAAGGCAGCATGCTGTGTTGGGGTCGATCAATTAAAAAATTAGAAAAGGGTTAATTAATAAGTTACTTGCTTTTTGGGGTACTGATAACAAAAAAGTCCAAATTTTCAAAAAAAAAAAAACAATACTGAATGCTGCTGGAGACAGACTAATGGACCAATTAGGCATAAACTTTCATCGTTAATTGAATTCCCCACTAAAAACCTATTTGGGGATCAATTTTCAAAAAAACAAGAGAAATCATTTTTTGTACCCAGGAGGAGTGCATGTGCAAAATATCAAGTTTCTCTTATGAACAGATAGAGCTGAGCAAAATCCGGATACATAAATAAATATCTATTAAGAAATGGATATATATGATCTAACAGAATGATTATAACAGAATTGCATTATATTGTATAGAAACTTATTTGAAATGATCTCCCGTCATTACATGGTTAATGTATCAATTCATCTTAGGCAACGTAAATAGAATAAACAATTAAAGGAAATGGGGCTGTTGCAGGAATCTTTAGCTCAAGGTTAAGAGTATCATTACGTTGGAACAACTACCCTATCAGTGGCTTCAATTCCTGCAGCAGCCCCATTCTCAATAAATGTTTTTTCTATTTACATTGTCTACGGTGAGTGATATATTAACAATATAATGACAGAAGATCATTTTAAATAAGTTTCTATAAAATATAACGCAATTTATAATCATAAATAAATATGGATACGTGGTGAAAATTTTTTTATAGACAATGAGGAAAACACAGATTGGTTGGATAGGTATTTATTCAGCAACGTTTGGTAGGGAGTGACCCCCACATCACTGAAGATATGGGGTTCACCATCAAATCAGATATAACTTATTCATCCAATAACCATATGGATACATGTCAATGCCAGAACACCTCAATAACCTAAACCTAGCAACAGTGTTTAAACAGGTCTATTGTGGGTTATGGTGGTTAACAAGAAATGAGTTTGTATTTCATGAAAGAAAATAACAGAAAAATTACTTGCAGAGATGGAGTTTTTTCAATATCATTACAAGTCTGTTTAATTGATTGTTGCTTTTTGCTATGTGAACTCAATTTTTTTTTTCTTTTTTGACAGATGTAAGTTACTCTTCTGACTATTCTTGGCATCTTTTTCCTATTTATTGGCTTTTTATATTTCTGAAACATTCTTGCTTGTCTATCCACTTCTCTATAGTGTTGCCAAACTAATTTCAGAATGATGTTTCTTCATAGACATACATTCTTCACACTGATCAGAATTATTTTCTGAAAGACTTCAACATTCAGAATATTCTAGAGCTGTGGTTTACCATTGGTTTTTGTCTTTACTTTTTTTGTGTTCAGATGCATACCTTTTCCAAGGACAAAAATTTGAATCAAATAGGTTGTCTCAGCTGGTTCACATTTTAGCTTCAAGCTGCTTTGTATATTGTGTCAAAGCCATTTGTTTGGGACGGCATTTACACACCTTCTGTAATCTTGTTCATCACATTGTTAATCATGAATGCTTTTGTCTAACTCTTATTATTCAAGTTGACTTTATTTCTCTATCCTAACAACAATGACATCAAGTTCAGATGAAAAAAAAAAAAGGTTAAGAAATTTAAATGATGAGTAGAGGGAAAAAAGAGAAGGGTGTATAACCAATGTATCCTCCCAATAGTTACTTATGGAGCTGAAACATGGAACTGAACCAAGAGATAGACCTGTAAGCTGAGAACCATGCAACGTGCACATGAAAGAATAATGCTGGGCCTCACATGGAGAGACCACAAAACAGCACAGTACATCCGGGAAAAGACAAGAGTTAGAGACATCATAGAATCCATAAAAAATCTCAAATGGCGGTTGGCTGGCCATGTTGCAAGAATGGCAGACAATAGATGGACATCACGACTCACAACATGGATTCCCTGAGACCACATGTGCAACCGAGGCCGGCAAAATGTTAGATGGAGAGACAAGCTAGACAAGTTCAGGAAGTACTGGCTCCGTGACGCCCATGATAGAGAAGTGTGGCAAATCCTGGGGAAGGTCTATGTCCAACGACGGACGCTAAAAGACTGATGATGATGATGAGAGGGAAAAGGGAGGCAACAATAAGAGAGATAGATTCTATTCTTGTTTCATCAATCGGCAAAAAGAAGAAAGAAATAGAAGAGGAGAAATAAAGAGAGGGAGTGAAAATGAAAAGCTACAAGAGAAAGGAGATGAGTGAGAGAGAGAGAGGGAGATTATATTTCTCAAATCATCAGTCAGTCATCTAGTGTTGCTAATAATAATAAATCTGAATAGAAATATTTTTTTGATATATTTCTAATAAATTCAAATTAAAAAAAACCTATATTTGCGACATGGTTATTCATGGGACCTTTTTTTTCTAAGCTTTTGATTGAACCAGTGTTAATAGAAATTTGCTTACCTCCCTGTCCACAATTTTTCACAAGAATTTATCATTTCTTCTTCTTTATTTCTTTTTAGATGCATTCAATGCATCTATATTAGACACTTGTCGGTCAGTTGGTTGGTTGGTCCCTAATATGTTAAATATCAATTTTCTCTACTGTATCATGTTGGATTGATATAAAACTTGGTCAAGACCTTCTCATATTCCACTTTCTCCACCTCTTCCTCCTGCTACCACTACCATCACAGATGGTAGAGGCATTGTTGAACTTATGAATCTTGTTTTATCTTGCTATTATTTTTTTAAAACTTTTCTTATCCTCCCCCCCTCAGAAAATCTTTGGCACATGTATTACCATTTGTGGAAGAACTTGAAATTTTGTGCACGCAAGCTCCTCTCAATGAGTATGGAAAACGATTTTTGTTTTTTTGTTTTTTGAACATTCAGACTAGTGGCTGTAATAGTTTTTTATTTCATTTTCATCTTTGTATGTGTCAGATGTATAGGGTGTACCAAAGGAGTCAAAGTGGAATTTTTATTTTTGTATGTGTCATGAGTTTGATCCTGAAACAGCCAGTCTTACTTATGAGCATATCGCTGCCGTATACGCGCCATTTTATTTGTGCTATTTTCATTTAAATGAGGGAGCATCAGTTATGTGTGATGGATAGTTGAATGCTGAAGCAACAGGCCTCTTTTCCTGGAGTGAATAGTCAACGATTCTAAAGTATTTGCCTAAAACAAAAAAAAAAAATCATATCAACTAGGTTCTTTCTCTGAGATAATTAATCTCCTCTACCCCTAACAGACTGGTTGCTGGGTTTGGAGAATTCATGTGTTCTGACATTTATATCTATCTATTTATCCTGACTTTTCCCAGCCCTTACTGTTCATGGTAGAAACTTGAAATTTTGCAAGTATACTTCCCACGAATAAATAGGGAAAACGCTTTTCTTTTTCTTTTTTTTTTCTTGATAGCACCCCCTTGCTAAATGAGTTATCAGTGTGGCATTCAATTTGCAATGAAAGTTTATGCTGAATTGAGCCTTTATTTTGTGTCTATCAGCATTCAATATTGTTTTTTTGATAATTCAGACATTTTTGGTAGTCATTGCCTAACAAAGTGTGACAAAAATAATTTATTAATTGATCACTTCTTTTTTCCAATCTTTGTAATTGATCACCCCCACATGGCATGCTGCATGAAGATATTGGTCACGTGACAGTTTCTTTTGAGTAACTAATCAGACCCGTTTTCTTTTTCTTTATTCAAAATTGCTGGTTCAAACTATACAGCATTTTCATCAAGGTAACTTTATTTTGCCAGCATCGTTTCTCAATTTACGAGACAAAAGGAAGCATATTTGGGTGGTGTTGATTTGTAATTTCTCTGGGAATGCTAGTTTTGAATAAATCTCAAAGATGGTCAAACAAACAAGGAACAGCTGCCTAGCAAAATATACACAGCTTTTGTTCCTTAGAATTTTCATAGAACTCTTTATTCACAAGAGGTTTGTTATTGTTGATTTTTCTGTTTACTGAAACCCAAGTAGAATAGCCTCGCCATTCAATATTACAGCAGTGGTACTGGTTTTCATTGCTGTAATTAAGTGGCAATTTATAAGCTATTTATGGACATAATTGCTTCGGTTGCCTGAGAAGTTCATCCTTCTCTTCGATTCAGTTTTGGAATATTCTTGAATGCTCAAGTATCATTAAATTTACTTTTTTTTTTTCAATAGTTGAAAACCCATCCTATGAACAGGATTGATTGGCTACTGTATCTGTTAGAAATGAGAACAAAATTTCTCAAACCATATTTTAATACATCATATACTGTTACAGAATTTGTGTATGCACAACAATTTTTTTATTATCTGGATCTTTAAAATGTTTTTTCTAGACACACAAAAATTTCTGTTTTATTAACATCCCGGCTAAATAGAATTGTGATTTGAAATATATTATTGACTTGACAACACCAATATATTTGAAATGTCGCTTTGAATTCATTCCATTTTTATCATCTTGTAGTTTAAATATCATTTGTCCTAGTCTCACAAATAGTGGTTTTTAATTACAAACTGTCAATGAAAAATACCACCAGAGATTTCTTCATTTTTTAAGTCGGTCTGGCTGGTTATCTATTCATGTATCATGCAGACACTGAAGAAAAAAATAGAATTCTTTTTGGTTTTTTTTCATAATCACCCTCCATTGGTTTTTAGTGGGTGGTTCAATTTACAATGCAAGTTTATGCTAAATTGATCTGTTAGCTTGAGTCTAGGAACATTCATACTTAGAAAAAAAAAGAAATTCAGACTTTGTGAGTGATTGTTGCCCAATAAAAGGTATGAGAAGTAACTTATTCATGTTGGTACTGTCATTAGTCACGTGACACTTTCTGTTGAGTGACTAACCAGATTTATCATTGAACATTCTTTAGGTAGATACGGACCATCAAAATCATTTGGCCTGGAGTAAGTGCAGATTTTGCAATATTATCTATCAGTAGCAAATATCTGTTTGTTTTTTTTTGCATTTTTCGAGTTAGTAAATTTCAGGGTTACCTTAAATAAATATGTCTAGCTACAATGTGCCGCCTTCCTGATAGGGGTGAGGACATACAGACATACGTTTCACAAATTGATATGAGATTTAAAATCTTTTCTTTCTCCTGTACATTGCAAGACGATGCCAACTGACAAATTGAATGGATAAAAACTGCTGGTTCTTCTTTTTTTCCTGCATATGGAAAAAATATCAAGTTCTACTTTAGAACATTTATATAAACACATTTAAGAAAATTACTAATTGTTTTCATAATTGTTATGGAAAATAAAGTTCTATTGTCAAAAAAGTGTTGCATAAAGTGGGCTTACAATTTATTCTTGCTGGAGGTTTAAAAAAGCAGTTTAGCTTGAATAATGGAGAAACACAAAAGGAAACCAATGAATTAGTCTAAAAACAAAAGGTGGTGAGATCGGTTCTCGTTTTATTATGGCAAAAAAGCAACTTACAGAGATTTAGTTGAGCTGGATTCTGTATCTGTATTTAGCGTTCACCTCTCTGTTATAAACAAACACTAAAAATCCTTACCTTGTCTTTGCTTACTAACCTTTGAGAGACACCGCAATGCTTTGTCATTGCTATTAATCCCATGTCCTGACTTGAGGTCACCCTCACTCCAAACCAATTTCCTCTCAATTGTTAGTTCCTAATTTGGTATAGAGAATTCTTCTACCAAATGCAATGTTGGTACTGTTCTTTTCTCACTCTTAGTCGATCTCTTGGATCCTAAAGTCTATTTCTACTCTTAGCTCACTAGTCATTGTGCATCAATGACACTAGTGATAGAAAAGGTGTTGAAGGGTGGCATATACAGGGGAATAGCATCTACATTTTCCTACACACTATTTTCCTTGTTTATGTTCACAATTTCCTGAAATATAAACTAATCTGGAAGTAAAATTAAGTTAAGATACAATCCATCAAGTTTACTGTAACATAAAATTCTATTTCTACCAAGTTACGTCACCAGACATCACTGATGATGTAAACATGACAGATGGCTTATGTACATTGCTAATAATAATAATAATGATGATAATAATAATAATATTTATTATTATTATCATCATCATTACTAAAAAATTTCAGATATTATCGATGAACTATCCTAGAATAACTTGGTTGTTATTTTATGAAATTTTATAAATTTAATGTTCTATACAGAGTGTTGTTCCTATCACTTGATGTTTTGAACTTGATGTTATTATGATTGATAAGTAGATATTGTGAAGGGAAACCAAAGAATAAATACATTCCACTTGAATATTATATGGATCAAGTTTTATTAATTGCTGTCATTTAAATCATTCCTGGTTTTACTATTTCAATTGCTGCAAAAAGATTGAAATTCTCCAATCTCATGCAAAAGATATGCCAATTAACAATGTATCTTTAAACCCATGTCCTTCAACTTCAAAATTACTGAAACAGACTATTTGTTTGTTCAGAATTTCAGTCAAGAATGTATTTTTTTTTTTTTAAAATATCCTCAATTCTACAAAGTGTGCACACATGATTCTTCTTTCTGACTTATGATGATCTACGATCTTGGAGTTTTATTTTATTTTTTTTTTTTATGAGGTGTCAACTATCTGCCACTAGTTATGTCACTGAAATCACCTGAGATATCTGAGTCACTGTCAATAATATGCCTGTCTAAAAATGCATCTGTTTCTTGCTTTTCTGGTCTTCTTGGGCTAAGGTTTGGATGTTTTAAGAGATTTTTTGTCAGAACAATGACAGATTGTTTATGTATGATTTTTTTCCCGTCTAAAATGCACTTAAGAAAGTAAACAAGTTTAAAATCTAAGTTCATTTTTATGATCAAAATCTTCATAAAAGTTGTTTTGATGGAAATTCATTTCAATAAAATGTCCTTTGATAAAAAGTTACGCTTCCGAGAGCTTCATAAATCTCTATTCTGTAAACATTGGATACATTTTGTCTTAATTGATGATTAAAACGATTCTTAATGCTAATATTTTGTACTAGATTAGAGTCTATGAAACTTGGAGCAAATTGATATTTCTAAAAATTGATTTTTGCTTAATATCTATCTTCATCTTAATTTTTTAGTTTTTTTTTCATCTCAACTCATTGTCAATCTATGGCAGTGAGTAAACAGTGAAGATTGGAAATAAATGATGAGTTCTCGGAAACAAATAATACATAGTTCTCTTGTAAACTTTACTCAACATGAAATTTCTTTTCCTACAATATATGATATGCTCATTTAGTTTATGTTCGACTGCATTCTTGTTTTTTAAAGTGATCACTACCTACTTCCTCATCGATCACCTTTTTTTTCCAATTTTTTAATTGATCACATCAAATAACATGGCATGCTGCCAAAAAACATTGGTCATGTGACTAACCAAACCTGTTTTCATTATTAATTAGAAATGGCAACTCAATAATGCCTGCAGATCAAAATTGAAAATGACAAATAAAAGAATAACAAATAGAATTTTTCATTTCAATTTTCTATTTTGATCTGCAGTCATCAGTTATGATTTTTAATTATTTTATTTCTTGATCTTGATTTGATTCCTGAAGAGTGATGATTTGAATACTAGCATTGCAAGCCATTGATAGTATGATTGAATTCTCAGTGGGCATGCCACTATTGTTTCAGTCTAACGCTAAGCTTAGTAAATTCCATTTCACTTCGGACACGTTTCATGATTTAATTCTCAGATAGCTTATATCATCTAGTAATTGCTTTTCGTTATGTTGTGAAAAAAGTATGTAAATAGATCTGCTTAGACACTTAATTGGAACTGTTACGTATTCAATATCTTTTAGCAACATGCCATGTTTGGGGTGATCAATTAAAAAATTGGAAAAAAGGGTGACGTACGAAGAAGTTACTTCTCTTACATTTTGTTGGTTATGTCAATAACATTCAAAGAATTCCGACAAAATAGTTGTATTCTATTACAGGCTGAGTTCCTTTAATTTGCAATGCTTAAGACTGGAAGTTTTTTAGATTTGGGATTTGGGGGGATTTTAGAATATTTGCTTATATGCAATGAGATATACATAAGAAACCTAAGATTTCTCTCCTTACATTACAAGCCCACCCTCAAGAGGTTATCTTTAGTTCTTACAAGAAAAAACTTTTTTTAATAGCATATTGAGAAAAAATGGTGGTAACAATGATTTATTTTTTTAGGACTTGTTTCATCTTACATTGTTTTTGAGGTAAATATAGTTTTGCATTTCTAAAGGGTCACACAAAGATAATCAACCTTTTACTATAATCAGAATGATTTAAATGCCTTGACAATCAACGTAGTCTCTTGTTTTTGAATCATATAGCAGTGAAGCCAGGTGTGGAATTTTCCTTTTGAAATATCATGTCAGCTTTTTTAAAAGTTTCAGGTTTTGGGACGTTTCAGCTTTACTGAGTTTTGAATACGGGGGTACACAACCTGTACTAATATGTTTGTATTTTGCTAATTTTTTCTATCCCCTTTTGTTTCTTTGATTAAGAAAAGCAAAAAAGAAGAAAAATTCAACTTTTTTTTTTCTGTTTTTTCTTTTAGAATACAATTCTCCTGCCTATGAGTCAGTAACTTTTGACCTCCTCAAGGAACGGTTAATTTCCATTGGTTACCCATCAGCCATTTCTGAGTTTCAGTACGATCCATCCTTTCCTGTCAGGTAAATCTGTTTTCATACTTTACATTCTTCACTGTTTATTCGTTTAGTTGCGAGATGAAAAATCCATTTGCATAGCAGTTGGGGATGGTTGGAGCTTGGAGAGGGGAAGAAAAGAAAAAATCTTTTTTCACTTTCAAGTCCATCTATTTGTTACTTCCTGCACCTTGCCAGCTGACTCACTGTTAATTCCCTTTATATTCTGGTTGTGCAGCCTTAACAGAGATTGATTATAATGGCCACCGAGTTCAGTAACTTTGACTCTTAGAAACCATCAACCAAAACTGTCAACATATGTTTCCCTCAGTTCTTTCAAGTTGGTCTGGCTAGCTAAGTATGTATCACACATCCAGGCTGCCCCAAATGAGCTAGAGGGCTAGAAAAAAATTGAACCTTTACGTCTTATAATTTTTTTTAATTCCTCCCCCAAAATAGGTTTTTAGCGGGGGTTGGTCTTCAATTTGCGATGTAAGTTCTTACAAAATTGTTCCCTAGTTTCTGCCTGATTATTTTTTGAAGATCCGCACTTTAGTGATTTCTGCCCAAGAAAAGATGTTGATCACGTGACAGTTTCTGTTGAGTGACTAACCAGACCTGGTATCTTTCTTTTTCACTTGTTCATAAATACCATGATTTCAACACAGTAAGATGCCTCAGTTATACTAAAATTTAGCTATGCCAACATTTACATTCATTACTATTGTTTTCTTGGATACAGAGTCTATATTTGGCCTGGTCTGACTCATTCTGTTTTTATTTTATATTTCAAGTTAACTTCTTGCTTCTTCCTAGATGGTTTGTTGTTCATTCACTTGGTAGACAAGGTTCGTCATACTATATAAGAGTTATGTCCGTCCGTTCCTTGAACGCTGCGCACAGACCTGGTCACCATACTTGGAGAAAGAGATAAAAATCCTTCAGAAAAAGTCCAGAGGAGAACAACTAAGTTAGTATCAGAATTAAAAAAGTATGAGTCATGAGAACAGATTAAAGTAGTTATGATACACATCATTAGAAAATAGGAGAGATCGGGGAGATTTTGGAGAAATGTTGAAGATTATGCACAATTTAGAATTAATAGATCTTAATGCATTTTTTTACTACAAGGGACTGAAAGGCCATACATATATGTTAAAGGAAATTAGAAGTCGATTAGATGTCAGAAAATCTTATTTTTTCAGCTAGAGAATCTCATGATCTGTCAATAAACCTGTTGGCTATATGCCAATTTTAACCATTTTTGAAAGGAATGCAGGTTATCTGGTGATCATTTTTTCCTGTAGCTTTTCAACCTGAATTTGGACGTACACGTTTCCCTTTCAACAAATAACGATGATAATGGTTACAACTCGGCAAAAAGTTGACCATGGAAATAGAACATCGTATTATCTAACCCTACCCTTACATATCAGTAGTCGACTTAAGTAAATGATCATTTGAAGTTGCCAATTTTTTTTTTTTTTTTTTTCAGTTTGACTACTGATAATCATTTCTTTGATGCTACATTTTTCGCCTTTGCCTATAAATGTAATTTGATATTTCATTCAAATTTTATGTTTGTTCCGGTAACGCAATTGTATTGATCATTGATTTGTGAAGATGGGTCCAAAAATGAGTTTAACTAAACAATATTAGACGAATAGGAAAATTTCTTCCTCCTGATGAGTTACTGCAAAAAAAAATTTTAAGATGCGGGTTTTACAAAGGTGCGTGTTTTATGACAATGCTTGCTTAATTTGAACATAAATTTTCACTGGTGCGGGTTAACTACCGGAAAATATGATAAACTTTGTTTTCAAATCGATCTACTCAGCTGTTTCAAGTCTGATTTACTTGAAACTTGGTAGGATGTTGTTCCTTGATAAGACACTTCTTACTTAAAAAAAAATCTCCTTCTCAGGGTCAGGTGATGTAGCAATAATTGCCTTTAAACTTTGTTTTAAAATCAATCTTCTCAGCTATTTCAAGTCAGATTTACTTGAATCATGATAGAAAGGTTTTTCTTGATAATATGCTTCTTACTTTAAAAAAATCTTCCATAATGGGTCACATAATCTGATGATAAATTTTGTGGTGGATGCCTCATTGAACTTTTGGTTCTTGTTTTATTAAAAATTCTGTTTGTACTATTCTTTCTTGCATTATTAGATTACTTTTCTTTGACTTTCCATCCGAGAGAGATCAAAGAAAATTTATTTGTTAGTCTTCACATTAGTGTACTCTTCGATCCCATTCTTTTACATCAGAGAAAAGAAATAAAATCTCCCGACAAGTGATTGGATTGGTTAATTGTTTGTGTAAGTGTTAACTTGAATCATTGTTTATATCATCATAATCTCATATACTGCATTGATATTAATTAAATATCAACCTATTCCATGAAATATTGATTAATTTGACGTTGAACTTATTCAAATGATAGTAATCAATCACATTTCTTAAAGAGGCAAAATGGCATTGAATATAAAGTAAAACTTGATGATTAAAGTGAATGAAAAGGTTCCAATTTACTGTGTAATGGTGCCTTAATAGAAATAATGATACCAAATATCAATATATTGATTTCAATAACTACCCAAATGTTCAGTAATAAATGTTTTTGAAAATCAATCAGAAATACTTACCTTCTATTTTGGTGCATATAATTTTTTTCTTGAAGGTTTTTTTTTTATCATACGAATGCTACTTTTCAATTAGATATACATAGTTTTAATGAAAAATGTTCATATGATTTAAAGCTGAGCTTCTCAAAGTAAGGATTGAACCCTTCCTAGGGATGTGTAAAGATTATAAGGGTCTAATCACAAAAAATATATGAATGCTAAAAAATAATTATATAAGCAAAATTTTTAGTTTTTTTTTTGACAAAAATGTATTACTTCTCATACTTATATGAAATGGCTCATTGCTATTCACTAATTTTAAAAAAGTAAATTTTTTCTATATTTTAGTAGTTTCTTTTTGAAAACAAAATTGATACAGATTATAAATTATCATTATATTATGTAATTTAAAGAAATATATGTATATTATCAGAATATTAGAGAATAGCTTGAGCTACTCTCAGATTTATTGATTTTATACCGTAAATCATTTCTTTTGTAAGTGGTCGATCAAAGCAGTGAAATTAGTACAATTTTTAGACAATTTGATAAAGCCATGACTAGACATCCTGATCACTTTGAAACTTATCAGCTTGACAATAATGAAATATCAGCAAAATTTAAAGAATATGTTAGCAAGAGTATAAAAATAGAATAAATGAATAATGTAAATTAAAATAAGTTAATTTGTATTGGTGTGAAGGGAATTAGGTAACCAGAAGAGATCCAGTCTTTGTCAGTATGAAAGGTCATTGCATTGACTGGGACCAGAGAAAGGGGAAAACATTTGGCCCTGGTCCATTTGTCTGACTGATAGGTAGTTGGGCAGGCTGGGAGATTGAACGTGGAATGCCGTGTAACAAATTGTCCAAGAATATTGATGGAATAGCTAGGTGTTACTGCCTACTAAAACATGGTTTGGTTTTGTTTCAACAATATATACAAGGACGATTTATTAGATAATTTAGAAGAAAAAACACGTTGATAGAAGCTTGATTTTATATGATGTGGAAAAAAATTGTCAAATTCTTTGGTTAAATATACTGGTAGAGAATCAACTCAAAGAAGTTTTTCTGTGAAATTAGTATTCTTGAAGATGATATAAGTTGGTTTGCATGCAGTCTGAGATTATAACTGACACAACAGATTTAATATTCACATAGATGAACACTCACTAGAAGTGACAGCAATTCAAGTCTGTTATTATACTTACTGTTCCCTCATTGTTAAATTTGTTTTTTGGGTAATCTATGTAAGTAAGCCTTGTTTTAAAAAATCAAATGGTGTCTAGTATAAAATAACGCCTATATACCATACATTATGATAATACCATTTATAAAATGACTAATAACATGTATGACATAAGCTATTTATTAAAATCATAGCTGAAAGAAAGATGGTGTTTGATCAACATTGTTGGGATACCGTATTAATATTACTGTTTTGTTTTTAAATCCCCAAAATGGTTACATGGTAAACAACTGATGATCCCAACAAAAGAAAATTTACAAATTGTATTATAATAACAAAGTATATGTAAAACAAAAAAAAAAAAAACACAGAAGAAAATTACATTAACAGATATTGGGAAGTAATTGACTGAAGTGACACAATTTTTAATGTTTAATGTTTAAAGCTGTAAAGCTTTGTAGACTACATATATCATCATCATCATCAGTCTTTTCATTGTCCATCATTGGACATAGACCTTCCCAGGTTTTGCTACACTTCTCTATCATGGGCCAATATTTTCTGATTTTCTATTGGAGCCAATATTTTCTAAACCTTTCCAGTTCATCTTGCCATCTCCTATTCTACCAGCTACGGTTCTGCATGTGATCTCTGGGAATCCACATTGTGAGTCATGATGTCCATTGGTTATCAAACATTCTTGCAACATGGCCAGCCCATTGCCATTTGAATTTCCTAATGAATTCTATGATGTCTCAGACTCCTGTTTTTTTGTTAGTATACTGTGCTGTTTTGTGATCTCTCCATGTGATGTTGAGCATGGCTCTCATTTTGCAGTCAATCACATATTGTTTTTGTAATAATGTGTGAGTGATTGCGAAACATTTTGTATCATCAAAAGATGCCGTAAATGAAGAAAGTTTGATAAACCCTAAGATATGCTAATACCTGTATTGAGAATTTTGTTTATAGCTTTGAACCCCCTGCCTTTTTCAAGAGAAGAAATCAAGTGGTCACCTATGGAGCTGAAACATAGAACATAACAAAGGGACTGAACCTTAAACAGAGAACCAAGCAAGAATCCATTAGAAAACCTAAATGGCAATCAGCTCGTCATGTTGTAAGAATGGCAGGCAACCGCTGGACATCACGACTCACAATGTAGATCTCTAGGAAATGATGATACTAGCTCACTACATCAGCGATATGATTCCAGGGGAATTGTATTGACCACATCTGTCTAGTTTTGGGACACAACAAAATGAGAGAAGATCAAACAAGAATGATTTTACTTCTAGTCAACTTGCAGTTGCTGTCCACTACCTGAGGTTTTTGAACATGAAATTCAAAGGATATGATCTGAAATATCATTGTAAGGGACCCACACTGGAATTAGTCTGGTTCTCTCTGCTTGGTGTTGTCATTATATAGTTAACTTGTTCCACAGAATGCCACTCAAAATTAATGATGTCATGACAAGGCTGAGAGCATGTCAGAGATGATCAACATTGCAGATTCCCATGCATGTCAAGAAGTGAGGAGAAGGTTGGAATAATTGAAAAAATCTTGCAAAATAACCGGCCTCAGAATGATGGTAGAAACGGCCTCCATCGATAAAAAGACTGTTAGGCAAATTTTGTATGAAAATCTGAACATGACAAAAGTTTGTCTGAACTGTTCTTCAGCATCCTCTCAACTTTTACAAACCTTGTGTCACTCAAGTACACGTATACATGGCATTCATTCTTCCTCATTAGTTTAAGTTGGCATACGAAAAGTTTCAGTATCTGCTTTATTCAATTTCACCCAAGTATTTAAAATGATATGTTCCTTGATATTTGAACTAAGCATTATTATGACATGTCAGAAAAATATCTACTTCAACAGTGAAAGCACGAGTGGATTGCAATTCAGTTTATTACCAAGTGGTTCATGCATGGGTGCTGTGGTATGACTCTACATCCGCCCAGACTCATTACTTAATAGCCACACCTTGTATTCTCTTTGTTTACTCAAACACAGGGTTACAATAGTAAGTAACTCAATAAGGCTCAAAGTCATAAGCAATAAGTTGACTGACGACTTTGTTGACCATCATTTATTAGTAGGTACCCAATTGTTAGTAACCATCAACTAAAACTGTCAATGTTGGTTTCTTCAGTTTTCAAGTTTGATGTATGTATGGTGCGTACAGGCTGCAACAATAGAGCTAGAGGGCTAAAAAAATCAAACAAATACTGTTCAGGCTGTTCAATTATGCTAAATTGATCCCTTAGTTTGTGACCAGCAGCATTCGTGCTTGTTTTTTTATTTTTTTCTAAATCAGGATTTTTCAGTGACTACTGTCCAACAAAAAATGAGAGAGGTACCTTATTCATTGATCACCCCTTTTCCAAATTCTTTATTGATCACCCACAACATGGCATGAGATGTTGGTCTCATAACAGTTTCTATTGAGTGACTAACTAGACCTGTTTGATAAATAGTTATCTGAAATAATTTCACTTGCCAAAAACCATTCCCAAGGTTAAATTTAAATTAACAGAGGTAGAAAATGACATTTGATACTTTTAAAATTCCCGTATGGAAAGCAATAGGGAGATGATCAGCCAACAACTTTGGGTGTGGAATAAAAATAGGAAAAAAAAATGAAGTTTTATTTTCTCTCTTTCTGGTTTATGTTGTTCAGTATTGTGATGATGATGATGATGATCCTGAGATGCTTTTTGTGAATATAATGAACAGGTAGGAATGGCAATCCTAGCCTCCTGGATGTTGGAATTCGACAAACTGGTTGGAATTTATTGGAACCATTTTCTCAGGCTGTTTGTTCTGGGGTTTTTGTGAACTAATCGCTCACATGATTTTTACAAATCAGAAACCAAACTCTCTATTAAAGTAGAAATACTTGAAATAATGAATTGTCTTATTTGGTGAAAAATATAGAATTATTATGAAACGAATCCCAATTGGCCATTTTAATTAGAACAAAGAAACGAGTGTGTGAAAAAAAATTGTTTCATAAAAATGTAGTTTGTCTTTGGCCAATAGATTGTGCATAGCATATTTCAGACTTTTTTTTCATCAACATTCTTTGGTTAAAATCCCTAATGATCAAAATTTTGAAAATAAAAGGTTTTTAGAGAGGCCACCAAAATGAGATAATTCTTCTTTTATTAACCAGGGTGCAAGAGGAAAACTTAAATGTGAATTCGAAAAGAAAAAATATTCTTATATTTTCTAGTTATTTTTGTATCATTTCTTTTTTTTACAAATTTTTGTCAACTTGATAATTTACAGATATTCTTATAAAAATTTTCTTAACATGTATCACTTTTTCGTTACCAAACTTATAGGTTAGTTTTTTCCAAACTGATAATATAAGACTTAATGAAATTTTTCTGTTGTTCTTTTTAAAAATTATCTGATTTTTACAGTGCTTATTATTTGGGGAAATGTAGGGTAGTTTATAGATGATATACAAGTGATGAACATACACACAGTCTCACCTTTAATTCAAGACATAAAAATTTCAAGTTTATTGCAAAATCAATTACACAATCACTTATAAATGCATATAAATATCAGGAGCCATGTATACAATCATTGATGGTTACTATAAAATCTATGGTTAAGTTTCTGAGATAACCAAAATAAAAAAATGAAGTTTTCTAAAACCAAGAGGAAGGAAAAGTTGACAAAAGATATATTACCTTTTTCTTCTTATCTGGTGTCTGAAGGATTCAATGCTGACAAAATGAAGATGAGATGAGAAATTTGAAAAAATATTATTTTAGCTAAAAGTGCAAAACCTGATTTTGTAATAGCACTAGCAACAGACAAGTATAAGAGAACTTCAGACACATTTATCTCCCCCTCCCCCATTCCAACCAGGATAATGATTCGGTAACAGGAAATCCTAAAAGGACAAGCCAGGCTGCTGCACAGTCAGACTCTGCTTTTACTTCTATTCTGATAGAAGATGATCACTGCAACTTTTATATTTTATATCTAACCAAGAGGGAAAAAATAATTTGGAACACAACCAAACAAGAAAAATATGTTTTTTGATATATTTCTTCTTATACAACACAACATGACGAAAGATTTTTGCATCTTAAGTGCAATATGGCCAAAAAATTAACTTAGAAAATTAGCTAGAAAAGACCAGAAATGACATATGGTAACCTTGAATGACCCCAATGTCAAAATAATGTCTCTTAATACTTTGGCCATGAAAGAATCTACCTGTATGCCAAATTTCATTTCATAGGTATAAGATTGTTGCTAACAACTTAGAAAAAAAAGTGACCAAAAATGACCTCAGGTGACCTCGAATGAATTCTGAGATCAATATCGCATTGCCTTCGACCTTCGCAAAGAAAAGATTTATCCCATTGCCGGATAGATGTGAAATTAATGCCAAAACTTGCAAAATTGGATATTCAGTTGGTAAGAGAGCCGCCTACCAATCGGTTGGTCATGATTTCAAATCACTCTAGGTGAATGTCAATTTTACATATCAGTTTGGTTTAAAGTAACAGCACGGACTAACAGTGAAGGGTTTGCTCTTTTAAATTTGGTGTGGATTATACTTGTTGTTACAGTAAAATAGCAAAGTCAACTCCTGAGTTGGTTTGGAGTTAAGGAAAATCCAGGCTCACTATTTCTTCTGGACATGTGCATCACCCTGAATAAAGAAGGATTTTGAAAAAATCTAAATAATTACAAATTTTAAGTAATTTTTTTTTTTCCACCTGCTGGGGATTTTTTGTCTTTGTGAGATCTAATTGATTGCTAATTTTTGATAATTTGTCGTCTTCTCACACGCTACCCAAACAACCTTCTCAACATCGAGATAATTATGAAAGGAAAATTGCTGAATTGAGGGAAAATCTTCAAAAATCTTTCTTCTGAACATATTCTGTCCTGTTAATTACCAACCTTACATTATTTTCCTTCTTCCCACCTACTACCAAATGAATTCCTAGCATCACAAAATCTATAAATAAGATTATTGGGATCGATTTTTTAAGATTATTGGGATCGACTTGTTTTTGAAGGTTGAGCTTGCTCTGCTAAAGGCTTGCCATCCTAGGGTAATTCTTTGCTTGACCTCTTCCTCCTTTGTGGGTTTCATAGAGATTCGTTGTTCTGGGTAGATGTAGTGGTCTGCTTTCCCCTGTTTTGCATCTTTGATTTTGACAGTTATGTCCTTATTTTCAATGAGATCGTTGTACATGATTTTTGTTTTACTGAAGTTCATGTGTAGGCTGACTCTTTGCTCTCTTCATTTAGTTCATCTAGCATTAGTTGGAGGTCATGTAGAATCTCAGCAAAAAAGACGATGTCATCTGCAAATCTTAGGTTGCACATTACTGATATATAATGTGCCAGATTTATGTATGGCCTGAGTGGGCTACCACCAAAGGCCTCATAATCTAGGTTGTCTCAGCCTCTTGTCCCCCCCTTCCAAATTACCATTCATTTTTTCCACTTGTAACAATAAAAACAATAAATATGAATATATACCTCTGATCCTGACATGCATAGTTGTTATGAGACAGTAGCTGTCATTTTTGCCATATGATACTGGTCATAATGTTTTGGCTCATCAGTATAAAGCTGGAAAGGGCTATCTTTGTGATGCACTATTGCTAGTAATAATAGTTGATGGCCTGATCAAGTGAAAAAAACAGATTTTAGAAGGTATATTAGTTTGGATTATTCCTTCTCTACTCTTTTGATGTGAAAAGAAGAAGTACTATTTGATTATATATAAATGTAGCCACCTGCTTGGTTTAGTGCTTTCTTTTATTCATTTATTCTTATTTGGAAAGGAGCTCTTCATAGTTTTATTGGATTGCACTTGATGATAAATAACAATGTAGTTAGCTGTAACTGGTTCACCCTTGCTTTTATGTGGGGCAAGGATAAAGAAGTTCTGATGTTTACTGTATCTTTGATTCCATATACCTGCAGGAAAAATACCTGAGCTAAGTATATGGAATGGTGAAAGACGATGCAGTAATTAAAAATGTCGGCCTTTTTTCAAAGGAGTGATACTTCAGAAGTTACGTCCTGTCTCTAATTAGGTAAAACTGATCACCTGGTTAAGATGCTTGATAAATCTGACAAAGCTGAGATCAGCTGTCTGTTAAATGAAGTATCATTTGAGTTTTGAAGATGTTTCTTACTTTGTGCATTAATTAACCTCTTTCATACAAACACACACGAAGAAGTGATCACATGTCAGATCTCTATCTATCCATCTATACACGCTCTTTAAGGGAATCATCTGGACGAAACAATTATATCTGTGCATCTAACTGTAATAGAGGAAATCTTTGTGTGTGAGATAAATCAACAACTGGCCAACAAAGTTGATATTCACTATATGTATTAATCAGCACACCAGGTATTTTACTGTCAAGTTTAAAGTTGTTTAGATCGACAGTTTTTAAGAAATCTAATGCACCATGATTATTCGACAACTGGTCATCCTACTAAGTTGATATTCACCAGACATATTAGTCAGCATACAAATTTGTACAGAGTAAAATTTGAAGTTTTTTTTGGATCAGTGGCTCTCAAAAACTACAGATTATAGATCTTTTGTCTAAAATTATACATCTAAATTTAGATACAAAATATCTAAATAGGCGGCATCCATAAAAGTGACGAAAATACTTTGAAGCTGTAGTTTTGTATGTCAGATTGAAAATTATTTTACATGACAATTATGGAAGGCTGCTCCACACTCGACAAAGTCTGACCCCTTCCATGTGTGCACCTTTGGAACAGGCACTGCCTTAGTGTAAATAAATGTACAATTTATGCATACAAATCCAATTTTCAAAACTATAGTATTTAATTAGCTTTCTTGTATTTATTTGAAGTGCTCAGTGATAACAAAAAACTTAAACATCAGTTTGTATTACACATTATTATTTGGTCCACAGATCCACAAATTGAGAACCATGTAACGTGCACATGAAAGAATTATGCTGGGCCTCACATGGAGAGATCTCAAGACAGCACAGTACATCCGGAAAAAGACAGTAGTCAGGGACATCATAGAATCCATTAAAAATCTCAAATGGTAGTGGGCTGACCATGTTGCAAGAATGGCGGATAACAGATGGACATCACGACTCATGACGTGGATCCCCCAAGATCACATGCGCAACTGAGGTAGGCAGAATATCAGATGAAGAGACGAGCTAGAGGAATTCAGATAGTACCAGCTCCGCGACGCCCACAAAAGAAAAGTGTGGCAAATCCTGGGGAAGGTCTATGTCCAACAACAGACATTGAAAGACTGATGATGAAATCTACACAATTACCACAATATTTCTTTCAAATGATGTATCTGCCATTCTTGCAACATGACCAGCCCATTGCCATATGAGTTTTCTAGTGGATTCTATGATCCCGGACTCCTGTTTTCTCCCTGATATACTGTGCCGTCTTGAAATCTCTCTGCGTGATGTTGAGCACGATTCTCTCATTTGCATGTTGCATGCGTCTCTGTCTGCGAGTCAGTCTCTTGGTTAGTTTCTATGTTTCAGGTCTATAGGTGACTATCGGGAGGATGCATTGGTTGTATATTCTTCTTTTTAGGATTAATCGGATCTTCTTGTTTTTGAAGGTTGTGCTTGCTCTGCCAAAGGCTTGCCATCCTAGAGTAATTCTTTGCTTGATTTCTTCTTCTTTTGAGGATTTCATGGAGATTTGTTTTTCTGGGTAGATGTAGTGGTATACTTTCTCCAGCTTTGTATTAATCCATTATACCACAATTAGATATTTGGGCTTTCTCTTGGAAAAAATCTATCGAGTTACTCCTGAACTGACTGCTGATAAAATAATGATTGTATACATTTCAGAGTAATTTTTATTCATGGTATCCTTTTTTTTTTCTTTTTTTTTTTACTGCAATTCGTATTTTTCAAAAGATAACATACCAGCTGTCAAAACTAAAAAAGTTAGTGTGATCCCAATTATATGGTTAGATAAATACACGTATAGTTGAGATAGCTCATGTAGTTTTGAACAACTGTAGTCGGCAAAGGGCTCTATCCCTTTTAATATGTATGTTTGTTCCGGCACTCATGGCCATACTGTTTTGTCTACAGATTTGAAAATTGGCATTAGTACTCCACTTGATCCTTTCTAAATATGTTTTTTTTATATCTTTGTCAAGTTCAAGTCTGGAGTTGACTTTGTTCTTGTTTTCTATTACGGTAGAAAAATAATCTAAATTTAGTGGAGTGAACTCTTCACTGTTTGTGCTGTCACATTAAACCAAACCTATGAATGAAATTAACATGAATAGAAGTGTTAGTAAATGATGGCTTATGCCATCACATTGAACGATATGGGAGAATCATGATGAATAATTTATTAGTACAAAAAAAATCACCAACATTTGAAGGCCAGTTTTGGAAGGGGGGAGGTGACAGCAACCATACGCCCACCATTGGATTGGATACATTGATCAGCAGGAGTTTGTAGAATGGATTCACTGAAATGTTGTGGGGAGATAAAAAGGATTATAAATCATTGAATATCAACTACTTATCTCAAAATCTCAGACAAAAACCATTAGTCAAGTTCTACACTTCATATTTTCAAGCTCTGATGAAAGATGGAGGCTGGAGTTGTTTTTTCCACCACACTAACAGTAACAAAAACGATCATCATTTTAGGGGAGGCAACCCTTCACTGATTGCATTTTCAATTTTAAAATGTTCGAGATGTTGGGAATAATTTGATATGGAATTTCAGTCTTCTTTAACTCTTAAATTTACAAAACTTTTGAAGGGAAATATATAAAGGGGAATAATCTCTGATTGAAATTGTCTTCTTTTGATCATTTGGTGATTTTTTTTTTTTTTTTTTTTTTTTTGCTATTTGATTCCCAGAAGGTTTATTTTATTTTTAATTCTATTCATAGAAGAGTTCCACTGTTGATACAAGTGGTTGCAAACAGCCTGTATGATTTTTTTTTAAAGCAACTGGACTGCCACCTGAGTTGAAGGGAAAGTTTACTTGTCTCAAAATAACTTGTCTCAACCAAAATACCTATGCAAAGAAGATTGACTCATGCCTAAAATAAAAGAATCATATAAAAAGTAATGAACTATAATGACTTGGCTCTTGTTGTTTTATCTTTCCTGTTCCTCCACATAGAGGTCAGATGAGCAAACTTTGCTTAGAAAAAAGTTACAAAGGGGGATACAGTAACATTTTTGTCATTGAAATTCCTTTTTAGAAATCTATTAGAGCTTTACTTTACTTCTGCTCAGTCCATTTCTGATAATGTTCCGGTTGAATATTAAAACTGAGAAACGTACACGCGTGAGAAAGAATTGACTCAACTACTTGAATCTTACAAGTGGTCCATGAATTTAAGAGTTGAACAAATCTCCATGAAATCATCGAATGAAGAAGAAATCAAGTGAAGAAATCACTCTAGGATGGCAAGCTTTTGGTGGAGCAAGGTCAGTCTTCAAAAACAAGAAACTCCCATAAGTCCTGAAAAGAAGGGTTTACATCCAATGCATCCTCCCGATAATCACCTATGGAGCTGAAACACAGACTCTAATCAAGGGACTGACCTTCAAACTGAGACCCAAACAACATGCACAGGAGAGATCAATATATTAAAGTCAAAACAGAAATCCGAGATATCATAGAATCCATAAAAAATCTCAAATGGCAATGGGCTGGTCATGTTGCAAGAATGTCAGACAACTGCAGAAAATCATGATTTACAATGTGCGAGACAATATAAGATGAACAAGACAAGTTTAGAAAATATTAGCTCTGCCATACCCATGAGAGAGAGGTCTGATGAATCTTAGGGAAGGCCTATTTCTAATGATGGACACTAAAATGTTGATGAAGAAATTCCTTATTGACTTTAATCCTAATTGTCGAATTAACTTTCAAATTTATGCATTCATGTTATAAACTGAAAAATATCTTTCTTTGTAGGGGTTTATGGTTTGACAAATTGTATGGAAACCTACTTAAAGTTGATGCCTATGGAAACATATTGGTGTGCTCACATGGATTTCAATTTCTAAAGAGGTAATAACATTTTTCCCAATACTTATTTCCCAAATTGCTTTTGGATATTCCAAAAAGATTTGTTATAGATTTCCACTAACAAGAACTGAGCGTACTTGTTTCAATGTTTTTATTTATTCATGTGACTAATAACCTCTTACGTATTTGTCTCTGCGGAGATGATGCAATCACTTTTCAAAACCTCTGTCCAAATTTGTGACTCAAGTATGTTGGATGTCTTCAAATAAATCAAAATTATACATTTTTTCTATTAGGACTTGAACTTTGTCTTTTAAATCCAACCGAAAGGCCCTTGAGGTCAGTTTTTGTAAATGTTTTTCCAGATTTATATTTTTTGATAGTTTTTACTTCATTACTTGGAAAAATTATGGAACTTTTTATAAACCATATATAAATGGGTCTCTAATGTTCAGTTATATAAAGGAGTACTTACATTTTTTTCATCACTTATGAAAAGAAAGAAGCTATTCATGTTTACTTAACTTGAATTCATTTTTAAAAAATGAATGTTATTATGAATGTTATTATCAAGGGAAATAAATCCTGATTGAAATTATCCCCCTGTTTGATCATTAGGTGAATTTTTAACAAAATTCCTTCTATTCAATTCTCAGAAGAATTCTATCGATTACTATTCTACTCATTGAAGAGTTCCACAGTCAATAAAAGTGGTCCATGAATTTAAGAGTTGTAACATCATAAATTTGTACAAAGTGCCTGAAGCATTAAGTTTAAGCGTGCAAACATTTGACTGATTGACGTAAAGTGTTTGATGAAATCATCCCAAATCTACTTGTTATCTTCTACTCAGGGTCATGTGATCTGGCAATAATGGTGTTTCAAATTCATAGAGGACATCTTGGTGAACTTTTGGTTCTTATTTTACATTTGCAAGCTAAGTTGGAAGATGTATATATGTCCAGTTATGTTTGCCTGTCTAAAGAATATATCCAAAAGTTCTCAATGGATTTTGTTGAAGGCTGAGGAAGAATTGGTTTAATTTTGGAGCAGATCTCGGAATGTTCTGCAGTAACCTGTCCTACACCGTAGCCTTCAGTTTTTAGTGATGATATCCTTGGCAGAGATTTGCACTCTTTGAGTACTTTCTAGTTATCACCTGTTTTTACCTACTTATTGTCTATAGTGTACTGAAGGCCATAAAACAGCTGCTTGCAGCAGTGCCTTTGACCCCATTACACTGATTTTAGTTCCCATGGTAATGGTATAGTGCTGGATGAGGAATTGTGGGGCTGCATCCTTTTGCAAGCGTAGCTACCCTCTACAGTCAGGTTTTTGTGGGAGCGGGGCATTTTAGGTGTACATTGATTCAATATATATATATATATATAGCTACAATATAATGTTTTTGCTAATTTGAGGGTACAAACAATCGAAAGATTTGAGTAGTATATAGATGATGTACGAATACACTTCTGCCTCCCTAACAAATTAATGGAATGCCATTCATAGCACACAATCATTATTCTCAGGTTCCCAGGTTTCTTCATTTTTTAAATGGGTCTGGCTGGCTATGTGTGTGTTGCATATACTAGTTATATTGATTGAGTTAACGGAACAGACGTTTCAAAATTTACTCCTTATTATGTCTGGAGAAATATATTTTTAAAAAATTTCTCCCCTGAATTTTTTTTTTTTTCTAGTTGGGGTTCAATTTGCAGAGCAAGTTTATGCTAAATTGACTCCTTAGTTTGTATCCAGCACCATTCACACTTGCCTTTTGAAAATTAATGATCACTGCCCAACAAAATATGGTAGAAGTAACTTATTGATTGATCAACCTCTTTCCAAGTTTTTTTTTTATTGATCACCCCTAACACGGCATGCTACCCACATATATTGGTTATGTGACGGTTTCTATTGAGTGACTAACCAGACCTGTTTACATAATCAGTCAGAATAGGTACGCATATAATCGATTGCACCTTTTCTTATAAGAATGAAAATTAGAATACTGGCCTGTAGATTTGTGTGATGACTGGGTTTGTAAAATCCTTCATGTTGAATACTTCTAGAGCTTCACACAGTTCTTGCTAAAATTGATTTTTTTTATTTTGAAAAATTTCACATTAACTATTTATGAGCTTGAAGACATTCACATGGAAAACATGATTCATTTCCATGGTCCCTAACCTGAAATAAGAAAAAAGATCAATAGGTGCCCTTTTCTGCAATTTATCCTGAACTCAAAACTTTGAGGAAAAAAAAAATCATTTTAATCTTTCTATTCACAAGTCCATCAGTCTTTCTTGTGTTGAATTTCTTTTTACAGGCCCGATTCGCTGATGGCTTTATGCTTTACCTGTTATCTTATTAACCTTATGCTTTCTGGGACATTCAAGTGTATTTTACTTGCTTAATTTTCAGCCATGAAGTTATTGAACATTATCCAAACAGATTTATCCAACTTGATGATAATAGGTGCTATGTTCTCAACACTCTCTTTAACCTTCCAGGTAAGTGTCTATTGCCTGCTGTTTTAATGCACAAGTCTGATTGAGGCAGAGTGATGTGGGTCCAACCAATGACAGATCCTACCTTAAATTTTGGATGATTGAACACATCAGAGCATGCCTCAGATTCTACTTACGACTGACTGGCAACAGCTTTCTCACATTTTACATTTTTTCAGGTTATGGACTTTGGAGACTTTAAAATATATATATATATATATATATATATATATATATATATATATATTTGTTTTGTTTGTATTGTTCTTTAAAGCTAAAGATGGAATTACATAAGTCTAATAGGGAAGGGATTGCTCTGGTTGCTATGAATTCCTATATCTTTGTTATGCCCACTTAAAAGAAGAGGGAAAAGTTTGGATTAAAGATAATGAAACTTTTCTATCTATAAAAAAGCCAGTGTCCCTTACTTTGTGATGCTCAAAACATCACACTATGTTCTGTTCTTATCTAAAAGTATAGACCAGGTATACAAGGGATGTCTGAAAAGTAAGGTACAAACATTTACTAATCCAACATGTTTATTACTATAGAAATAAAACGTTGTGCATATGTTACCAGCACTACTATATTTCTTTTCCACGTAGTCGCCATTTAGCTCAATGCACTTGTCCCATCAATGCTCAAGTGCATAAATATCCTCCTCAAATGTAGTGGCATCTGTGTGGAATCACTTCCCAAACAAATGTAGGCCCAAACAGATGATAATCTGAAGGAGCCTAGTCAGGATGACACCCATATACAAAGGTCCTGGTCTCTTTTGACGAATAGCTTCCCTCGATCTGTCCAGGGTTTCACAGTATCTGACTGCATTAACTATCTGACCATACAGTATAGAGTCTATGAGCTGCACACTTTTTATATCTCGGAACACAGCATGGTCATCAACAGTGCATGCTTCCAGGTCTTATCACCCTATGATCATAAGCTCCAGAAAGTCCCCACCATCTCCCCTACATTATTCTAATAGCCGATAAGAAATGCCCATGCACCATAATTTGTGTTATTCAAGCAATTCACTATGTGACCCAACAAAATGAATCTTTCCAATGTCTAACATCTTGTTGATGATTTCATGGACCACCGACTTTGGAAGATCAAGTTCCACAGCCATATTACAAAGTTTGCACCATCTGCCAACTTGAATCAGCTTCAAAGTGTGCAATGTTGTTTAATTTTGAATGAGAAACATCCTGCAGATTTGTACACCTATCTGTGAGGGCTTACACCAGATCAACACTGCTCCCTACTCATTACACGTTTGCCATGCACAGCCACAAGTTCACAGTGAATTCCTGTTGGATTTTTTTCCCTTGGCAAAAATCTCATCATGCCTTACACCTCCATGTTTATCCTATTTTTATGGTGGCAGCCATCTTTGTTGTGACATCACACATGCATGTGCTCAATATCAAGGCTGTTCTGACTGTTACAAGAAGTTTGCATACCCCCCATTGCCTTATGTTTTCAGTTTTCACAATGTTCTAATTCCGGTCGATTTATGCCTATGTGTACCTAACTTTTTGGGCATCGCTCATACCTTTCATATTTTGCATACATAACCCCCAAAGATATTCGCATAGAATAGTATAATTTGTGTGTTGCTCATCTCAACTGGGTTGATACTGAAAACATTACAAATTGTAGCAATGATCCACAGATATTTTTGTACAACGTATCTTCTTTGAAGTTTTAATTTTGGTTTTAAATGCAAGAAAATAGCCCAGAGTTAATTGTAATAAAAAAAAATTGACCTAAAGCAGGTTTTAGACTGTTTTTATTTCTATAGGTTTACAGCTGGTGCCTTTTACCTACCAACTCAGTTCAAAGGTCAAGTTGATGTTCAGTCAGCTTCCCACAGGTGATCAAAGCCAGCTTGAATTTCTAATGTCTCATGGAACAGTTGAAATATAAATGATCAGAAATAACAAAACCTGATATTACTCACAATGGCAAAAGAAGTTTCCAACATTGAAACACTGTCATATGATGGGCAACACTTTTCCCAAGCAAGTTGATAAAAATTGGAGCAGGCAAATTAAAAACAATAGCAAGAAAACTGAATCAATGAACATAAATAATCAAATGATTACATTTACTACTTCAGTCACTGCAAATGTTACTTTTATCAGTTAAATTAGTTGAAATTTATCTCTTGATAAAATTCTTGGACCTTTTTAGTTAGTCCCCACCATAAGCTAATTTGTTGTATGTTGCCGGCAACCATCGATCGTCATGAATAGATTTTTTACAAAAGATTCAATCTCACTTCATAAAAAATAAGAAAATTGGATAAATTCTTATGTCTCATCTAGATGTCATATTTACAAGTGGTAGCAACAAAGATTGAAGCTTGAAGCATGTACTTGAAGTTGAAATTGGCCATGTTTGGAGTATATTGGTCTGGACTAATAAAAGTTAACCTGAAAGAGACCTGACTCTCAAATTGAGACTGTCTCAAAACAGAGATGATTGATTGTACTTGATTCAAGTTTAAAAAAACAACAAAAAAAAGGAAAGATTTAAGTACATGTCAAAGTAAATTAACTTAGTAATACTATTCCTGGGGAGTGCAAATGACCTTCTTACAAACACCCATGTTAACTGGTCAGATCAATTGGTACCTGAAGAAAAATATTTGTCATTAAGATATGGTAACTCATTTTCTTGTCTCCTTTCATACATTGTCAAAACCTTTTCTGTTGTTTCATCATTTTAATTGATTCTAGGCCCAGTCCATACTCCAGCAGAGAATGGGTGCACATCAAATTTTCTATTTTGCTCATTTGTCTTTTTTTTTTCTTTTTGTAGGGTACAGTAACATTTTTTTCCAGATCAATTTAGGTGTCTTATAATAGGATTTAATTAGGAAATTGTAAGTAATAGTTCTTTATCATGAAGTATACATCAGCCATTTTCAACTCTGGCAACTCGTGTCATATCCTGTATTTTGTGTCTGATGTAGCAATGGTTTGCAATTGCCTTCTACCAAGCACTTTGTTTACTCATTTGTAAGATGGGTACCCAAAAATGACACTTCATCTAATGCATTGACTTCAAAGGTCACATATTGGAGGCTCAAGCTGTACAATTAGCTGGTATGAATTGTGATGAGCAGTAGTCCCAGAACACCCTTGTAAAACCTTGATCTTAAAAGCTGGAAAATACTGTATCTTCAGAAAGGAAAGAGATGACTTATGTGACAGGGACCGTTTTCTCAGCTTTAGTGCTGATTTTACGATCAATGATTCATTCCAAACTTCGGAAGGCATAACCATCAAAAGTGGAAACATCAATGACAATACAATGAAAAGACCTTGATCTTAAAGAGCTGGAAAATACGGTATTTTCAGAAAGGAAAGAAAACAATGACTTGTGTGACATGGATCATCTTCTCAGCCTTAGTGTTAATTCTACGATCAATGATTCATTCCTAACATCGGAAGGCATAATCATAAAAAATGGAAACCACAATACAATGAAGAAACCTTGAAACATATACAACTACAAAGAAACACCCAATACAGTTGAAATTTGAAAGTGTTGACTTGGGTGATAGATATTGGCCTATAGAGAATACAATTCTATTCAATTTAGAGTTACATGGTGTCCACTGTTTGTTTTTTTTTTCCAGATGAGAGATCTCTTTATTTTGATTAGTTTTACAATATATCCTTATTTGGAAAAAGATTGGAATGCTGAGTCATTTTCTACCACCATTATGGAGCACAGAGTCATTGTAATATTATCTTGAATTTATTATTACATGAAGCATCATCATTTATTAATGATTCGTGACTAGTATTTCTTTGATCATATTCCTGTTGCTTTTTTTAAGATTCAAGATAATATTATTACTAATACTACAAATGAAAGTTAAAATTAAAGATGGTGGTAAATCGATTAGTCAGGGGAGAATAAAGAATAAAAGCTATTTGGTTAGATTATAGCTTCCATAACCTGTTGCTTTCAGTCCTATTTGGTAAGAAAGCTGCCCTGGATAGGCAGGCTTTCTGAGGATACAACTTTGAATCAAATGTTTTAATTTCCTATCTGCACTGCATACAAATGACTGTAGAATGACAAACTGGTCGTTGCAATGAAGAGCAACAAAAATAAGATGAAAGAAATACTAGTCAAAAGTCAATACACTGTAGACATGTTATAATGCGGAATTGTTTATCACATGGTTTGAGCATGGATCCCAACTTTTAAAATTTTAAATTTGGTTCTCAAAATAATAGCTAAATACAAAAATAGGAAGCACAGACATATTGAAACTAGAGAGGTCAATCAGGTCAGTGTTGCCAACACAAAAAATATTTATCATACCAGTATCTGCTAAAAAATGTCAAAAAGATACTAAAAATTGTTAAAAACATACTAAACACCAAATCAGGTTGCACCAACTGTAAAGAAGAAATGAATTAGACCCTTTCCCTTTCATCCATTGTTTAGAAGATTAATAACATATTGTCAGCTCTAGACACCCGCTACATATGTAACTAAGTTTTGTTAAAATGTGATCTTTTAGTGAGTGAGCTGTCATGATTTAGAAGAAAAAATTATACTTATTTCTGTCTTCCTGCCGGACCAGCATCACCCTACTTTCTTTTCATTTCTGCACGGGTCATTCTGGAGGAAGTTGGGGTGGGTGGACTTTGAACAAGGTTGGTAAAAATGCAAAATTTGTTACAACGCAGACTCACTTATAGCGTGATAGAAAATTATGAACCTTAACTTCCACGTTATAATGGGTCTACAGTGTAATTGCAAACAAGTAGATTATAACTTATAACTAATCCATTTTTTTTTTTTACCAGTATGGCTGTTGAGAGAATTATTGACTTGGTTTGGTTGAATATTATTGATAGTTTCACTTTTTTCCTCCGGCTTTAAGAAAAATGAAAAGATTTATTGCTTGTGATAATTTGCAGCTGCTCTTTCATTAAAAAAACAACATTACAGTCGATACATTGTGGAAAAGGAGTTCTCACACATCAATTTGCTCATCGAATTGTCTGGTTACCAATATTTCCAAACACATCCTTAGAAGTCTTTTTTTTTTTTTTATCTATTGCAGAAACCTACATGATGGCTTGCTTGGTTGATTACTTCACTAACTGTGATGATTATCATAAGTAAGTTGACAGCTTTTCTATTCAGTTTATCATTAGCTTCTGGTCGTGCAACACAGATACTATATTTATTGGCATATAATTTTCTGCTGTGAATATTAAGAAAAAAAAAACATTTCCCAGAATTCCTCTCAATGATCAACCATTTCTTTTAAAAACTCCTTAATTTCTGGCCTATGTTGGGCTGGACAATTAAAGTTACTTCTACCTTTTGAGACCTTTTTTCTAAAGGTATCCTATATGTCATCAAATATGTGTGTAATTATTCTGTAGCAACATTATTTTAATTCTGTGTAAATTATGTAAACAAATTGCAACTTGGTTTTTTTCCCCCTTGTCTTCATGTGCAGAGTCATGTGGTTTCTCTGGTCATAATCAGATCTGTTAACTCTATCGGGGCTTTACAAATTAGGAGTCAAGACCCATCCTGAGGTTACATGATTGATTAATTAGGGTCACAGAAATATTTGAAAATTTTTTTCCAAAAAATGATTATGTAGCTGGAGTTTTTTTTTTTATTATTAATTTTTTTAAAAAATTTCTAAACAAAAATGTACTTCTACTGGTGCTCCATTATGAAATGGCTTAATGCTATCCCTGATTTTTTTTTTTTTAAATCAATTTTTTGTTATGTTTCAGTTATTTATTTTTAAGACTGGATTTTCTTCATAATAAGCACTGTAAAAATTTATAAATACTTGACAATTTTTGACATTTTTTGTTGCTTCTTTTGGCTTTTTTGTTTCTATGTTTAGTCTCTGTTAGAACAAATTTAATTAGTGAGAGGTTGTGAAAAAATTTTCTTTATCAAAAGGGATGGCAAATAGAAAAAGATGGTGAAGCCCTGGCCTACATGATATTATCATATTCTACCTGTTATGAACTGCAGAAGTGTAGTTATATTATCTTGAATTCATTATAAGATCCTGGGTTCTGACCTTGTCTCTTGGTATCCATTTGGCGACCCTGATGGTCTACCTGTTATCTTAGCAATAGGAAAGATATCCTGCCCATATGTGTTCTGTATGCTGGATTGATTGAATTATGTCGGAGACTCCTGTCTAATGCTTTATCCAGCTGTTGTGCTTTCTATCTTGGAATGTAATGTCTTACATCATTTGTTCCGTTATCTGTCTTCCTCTGGGTTATGGAGAGTATCTTATTTTGGCTGTTGTTAATTGTCCATGTCTCCGAGCCGTATGCCATAACTTGTAGAATGCATTCTTGGAATGCAACATACCCTGAATTAGAAGCAGAACAAAGCCAAAAAGACTTTACCTAAAAGAAATGTCAGATTGCAAAGGAATGATTATGGACCAGCGGAAACATTGTGGGGAAAAAAAACATAATGGAGAGAAACAAAAATCCCACTGACAGAACTCTGACAGAAAAGTAACTCTTTTTCACTCTTGATTATCAAGTTTTTATTGAGTAGATATTAAATATATCAGTTTCACTTTATTCCTATACTTTTTTTCTCTCTAACACAATGTTGACTCTTATGTCATGCAATACTATACTCTATTATCAATACATTTACCATGTTGGCAAGCTATAGGACTAATATTAGTTTTATTGCTTTCTGTTCAAAATAAGGGACTTACACATAGTTTTATGTATTAAGAAATAGATATAGAATGATTATAAATTGTGTTATTTTATATTGAAACTCTCATTACTGTCATTACACAGTAAATGTATCCCTTGGCCTAGCAATGAAGGGCGATCATTTCAAATATGAGTTTCAATATAATATAACACAATTTATAATCACATAGTTTTATGTATATCATTAGACAGTTTATGTCCAACAGAATATGATAACAGCCAGCTGTCCAATTTGCCACTTGGTTAATTCCTGTGCCAGACGAAATGTATTTCTTAATATAATATCTCTATAATTATCATACATAGTTTTATAGAATCACAGATATTTTCACTCCCTCCTCAAAATCCTCATGCAGCTGAAACAGTTGCATTAGATGCTTTACAGGAAAATTAGAGTTGAAAGTTTTCTCTTAGGATTTTAGACTTCTACAGATTTAACATTTTTATGGTTACTTTTAAGGTTGTTTATACAAACAAAAAAGACTTTTCTTATTACAGCAAATATAGAATGTCATCCAACCAAAAATCATTCAGCAGCAAAATAAACATTTCTGTTTGTATAAATTGTGCATCTATTACATCTGTAGTGTTAAGTGAATTAGTTGAATTTATTAATATTTTCTACAAGTTTTTTGTGAAATCATGTGAACAAATCAGTTTTGGGGAAGATTACCAAATTTACTTGTGTATAACGGGAGAAATCTGCTATAAAAAATCATGGTCAAAATTTGGTGGGTATCGTTATATTCAAGTGTAAAAATAAAATAACACACACACACACACACACACACATATATATTAGTAATTTTTAGCTACAAAAAGCTGGGTCGGATTATAATCGAGATCGCATTGTACTCAAGTAAATATGGTATATCTATCATCTCATGATTGGTTTATCTGAGGTTTATTTTTGGTAGTTTCAAGTCTTTATGTTGAGTTTTTTTGCCAATTTTATCCTATCTCATTGCCCTTTCATTGGTGAATGTGTCTCTCCCTACAGGACTAAAACTGGTGTGAGACTTGGAGATCTTTTTATGTCTTATACTTCCATCTACCAAGATGTTCGAGCGGCTGTTGATTGGATTCATTTGGCTGTAAGTATTATCAATGCTTGGTTACATTATTTATTTTTTTGAATGAGAATTGTGCAACAATCACATCAGAAATAAATACACAATGATCAAAATTGAAAACGTAGAACTGGGGAAAGCATACCACTACATCTATCTTGGACAACAAATCTCCATAAAATCCTCAAAAGAAGAAATCAAGCAAAGAATCTCTCTAGGATGGCAAACCTTCAGCAGAGCAAGCTCAATCTTCAAGGACTAGAAGATCCCATTAGTCCCCAAAAAGAAGAGTATACAACCAATGCATCCTCCCGATTATCACCTATGGTGCTGAAACATGGAGCCTAGCCAAGAGACTAACTCTCAAACTGAAAAGTATGCAATGTGCAGATGAAAGAATTATACTCAACCTCAGATGGAGAGATCACAAGAGATATCTGGGATAAAACAAGAGTAAAATATATTGAATCCATTAGAAAACTCAAATGCCAATGGGCTGGTCATGTTGCAAGAATGGCAGAAAACCAATGAACATGACTCACAACGTGGATTCCCAGAAATCACATGCACAACTGAGGCTGGCAGAATACAAGATGGAGAGATGAACTAAACAAATTCAGAAAGTATTGGCTCCATGACGCCCACGATGGAGAATCGTGGCGGATCCTGGGGAAGGTCTATGTCTAACAATGGATGTTAAAAGACTGATGATGATGATGATGACTCAATACTGTGTGTTATTAGCAGCTTTGTTCAAAGATAAAAGGGAAATATCTTTTATTCAATTAAAACAAAATTTTCAATTCATTTTGTCTTTGATGATGAATTTTAGAGAATTTTCATTCAACAAGTTTTACCTCCTTTCTGATCAATATTAAGTTTGTTGCTTTTGAATATTGATATTTCCATCAACAAGCTCTCTAAGCATTTAGATAATAATAAACTCTTCCCCGACCAATCATTAAGATTATTCATTACAGCAATAGCAGAATATTTATATGTATCACTCATAACTACATTAACCAGTCTATAAGATAAACTATTCAAATATTTCAAAACATCCAATGCAATAAGAGGATGAACACCAAAGCCAGAGAATCAGGAGAAATTACAGAGTGTTATCTTAAAATACTCTTGTAAAGCATCCATCTTATGATCCAGGATTTTGAGCAAGGGTAGGAAATTTATTTCTACAGATAAATACGTGGAAAGAGAGCAAAAACACATTTCACTCATTAAAAACAAAAAAGTGATATTTGATCCAGCACGTTTTTTTTTTACTTACATTTGAGTCGTAACTTTTTAGCCCTTGGATTGACAAAAGAGTAAACTTTCAGAAAATTAATCAAAGAACTAATGAATAAATTGATTAAAGAAAAAGATGGAAGATATCACACTTATGTAAGATGACAAATAAAATATAAGTTTCCCTCATTATAATGCAAGTGTTGGGATTCAAGAAGGCTGACTGTGTTATAACCAAGCCATGATATCTTTGGAGATTGAGGGTGGTATAGGCAATATTCAAGGGCTGACAATGATAAACGAGAAACAGGAAACATTGTGAATTGTATAAAAACCAAGTTTATGGGGAAATGGTGAGTGGGGGAGGGGGTTAAGAATAAAAAATTACTAGTGCAACAGATGAGATATATGTGAGAAGGTATTTTCTCATCTTCCTGGTAACTCCAGTCCGTTAACAGTATATCATATTGGGGTGGGAATGAATCAAGTAAAAACTTCGAAAAAAGGGGTGATCAATGAATAAGTTATTTCTATTACCTTTTGTTGAAGTGTGATCACTGAAAGTTTCAAATTTAAAAGATAGCAAGCATGAGCACTTCAAGACGCAAACTAAAGGACCAATCTAGAATAAAATTACATGGTAAATTAACCCCCCTTTCTTCTATAATCTCATGTTAGAAAGAAATTTTGAAAAAAAAATAAGTAAACAAAAACAAATAAAAAAAAGCTTTTGACTGGTGTGTGTGTGCAAAATTTCACGTTTTTAATTCTGAACAATTAGGGCTGGGCGAGGTACAGCTACTTATATACATATAAAAATCGGAATGTATGAATAACCTAAATGCAGCAAAAATATCAATTACTTTAATTTTCCCTACTGTTTTGTCCGAAATTCGGGAGGGTAGATGTTAGATTTCTTTTGACCAGTTTTGATAGTTAATTACAGCCTCATATTTTGAAGCTGCTTTTCTCTCTCATTACTGGAATTTAGTTTATTGCATTCATCAGTCAGGAATGCCACCACATGCCAACTTCCTCGGCAAAGTTAAAAGAATTTTCCTCCATTATGATTAATAGCCTTTCTATCTGCGCTATGGAAGTATTGAGGATTTTACTAGTATTAAAACTCTTATTCATCCATCATCATGATCAGACATCTTTGAATTCTATAATCATTTCAGTAAAAGTTGATTATGTCTTCTCTTATTCTTCATTGTAAGCTTGACTACGATCCTGTCGCTGTATTCGACCTGCCTGTTCTACTCAAGCTGTATAGCCCCATAATGTTAATGTTCAGTTATAGCAGATCATAGAAATGTTAGAATCCCATTTTATTACTGTTCCTATTTAACTTGACCCCAACAAGGACACAATGTGACACATGGTCAGGTTAATGTGGGAGTAACACATGTGAATATGTGGGTGGGATCTCTTCAAAAACACTCTTCAGTCCTCACAACCATTGTCGTAAGGATTTAAGAGTACTGGTGTTCATGTCTCAGGACAAATCGTGAGTTCCCTGAACAATGATTCCACAGGGGTAGTACCACACTTCATTAAGCAAAACCACATCTGTGACCTTTGTTACAACTAGGGGTGTAAGTAGAGATTCGGGGACCCACAGGTCTTGGCTTCTTGAGCCTTCCTCCCTCCAACATTTATTGCAGTGGTTCCCAATCTAACTGTTCAGAGAAAGAACTTGAAATTTTGCACACACACACATGAACAGACTTGCAAAAGCCTAGCAGCAGATATAAAACAGAAATTATTTAAAATTGCCCCATCTCCTCCTCGACCACGCCTCTGGTAATTGCCTACCTGTTAAAGAATTCTACTAACATTCTGATACTCTACCATTTCCATGGGGCTCTATTTTCATCAGCAGGGTACAGACAGTAAGCATACCAGAGACATCAGATACTGTGTATTACTATTTTTTAAAAATCTTTTTATATATATATATATATATATATATATATATATATATATATATCTCTATTTTGTGTTACCGTTGCTTAAAATCTATTTTCTCTCTCCCTGGTTAGGCTGTAGTTTAGTTTAACCTTTTCTATGCTAAACTGGAGAAAGTAAACCACTACATCTACTTAGGATAACAAATCTCTATGAAAGCTACTAGAGAAGAAGAAATCAAGCAAAGAATCTCTCCAAGATGGCAAACCTTCAGCAGTGCAAGCTGAACCTTCAAAAACCAGACGATCTCATTAATCCTAAAAAGAACAGTATACAACCAATGCTTCCTCCTGATAGTCACCTATGGAGCTGAAATATGGAAAATAACCAAGAGACAGACCCGCAGACTGAGAAGCATGCGACATGTATGTGAGAGAATCATGCTCAACCTCACATGAAGAGATCATAAGACAACACAATATATCAGGGAGAAAACGCGAATCTGAGACATCATAGAATCCACCAGAAAATTACTTGCTCCGTGACGCCCACGATAGTGAGGTGTGATGAATCTATGTACAACGACGGATGATAAAAGACTGATGATGATACTTGAGAGATCCTGAGTTTTTGATCTTTAAAACTCTAATTGAATTAAGATTGAAACATGAAATCCATCTTACACTCCCAAATGTGAAATTTATAATTTTGCTGGACACTGTTTTTTTTACATCACTCTTTGATCAAGCCTAAATTCAAGCAATAGTTGAAATTCTGGGATTAGGGCAAAATAATGATAGAAAAGTAGATATGATATTTAATGGATCTTAGTATCCAACTATATGAATAAGGGTAGACAGTTTTGGGAATAAAATTTTGCTCAAACCAAATCATTTATGATAGTGAGTGGAACAACAGCAATGAACAGAAAATACAAAACTGGCCAGTGATCAGAGAAAAGAAGGAACTAGGGTGTTATTTTGATCACTGTCTACCATCAGAATCCTGGTGGCTCAATCAGTTAGCGCAGATGTAGGCTACAAAGGTGCTCCCTTGGTGATGGGTGTGGGTTCAATTCCCACCGGGGCTCATTTCTTTATTTACTGATCATTACCGTTGTTTCCCCCACTACCATAAATAATTCAGTTTAAGCAAAATTAAGTTTCTAAAACTGTCTTTCCTTATTCACAAAAGTAGATATGTATAGATGGAATCTGAGTTTTCTAACAAAGTTGAAAGTTGACCTTTGCTGATTTGAAGACAACAGTTCAAAAGGTGATATTGGCTTGTAAATGTTATCCAAGTAATCAAGTAAGTCCACAGAAAAAAAATTGTGAGAATCAAGATGAATGGACCTATACTAACACCCAATGGAATGACAAGATGAGTAATCATAGAGACTTCTACAATGCAAAACATGAAGATTGAAGAAGAAAATGACAAAAAAACAGAGATCAAATCCCAAAAGCCATAAAATCAAGCACCACTCTGAATGCTGCATTATTTTTAAGTGATGGTAATTAGTTTTTGTTGGACTGAGCTGACTTTGAGAAGAGTCCAGATTCATGTAGCATTCAGCAAGACTCCATCTCCCTATCAATGATTTGCAAGATGTGTATCATCATCATCAGAAGTATCATTATTGCTGTCATTACAGTAGGAGATGATTGAAATGTCAATGGATTCATAATCATCTCCTGTGAAATATATCCAACGACACTTCAAATTATCTTTACTATGACTGAAAAAGAATTTTCTTTCTTTTATATTGTGTGATTGGATCTTCTCCAATAGTGTGGACTGATCACACAATATGTATAAACCAGTGGCCTTTGTCTTCAGCGTCTGAATTATTAAAGAATACAATAAGAAAGAAACAAATTAAGAATTAAGTAGTTTTAACCCAATCGAGACTCCTGCAACATATATATTAAGGTTTCTATGACTGCTGAATATATATCCCATAGGTTTCTTTAAGGAGTGTACTGGACCAGATGTGTTGAGGAAAATTAAGTAAATAAGATTTTCTTTGCTTTTAAAACTGCAGATAGTAATGTCATCTTAGCATCAAAACCCACACAGAAAGTTTGCATTAAATGACTGAACAGGAAAGACATGTTGGTTAGGTGATGTGCTAATTCTCTGTTTTTTCATCTGTACCAGTATGAATGTCAAATGAATCCCGTCATGATTTTGGTTTTTCATAATATGGAAAATCTTTCATTTTATAAGATAATCATTTTTGTTAACCATAAAATAGAAATTAACATTTTTGCAAGGCATAAAGTATTTTGATAGGTTAGTTTGAAAAGTGTCAAAGATATGCATATTAATTATTGCTGGTGTTCCATAAATTAACATTAACTTCTGTAAATTGGTCCTATGCACGCCAGTAATGTATTGGTTTTAGTAGGTGTGTGCACCTCTCCTGAAACTTGTGATTCAGAAGTAAAACATGCGTGTTCACCTTGAAAACCAATAAAGATGGGAACATAAGTCCAAACAGATATCTGAAATGCAGTGATATTTCACCATGTAAGCACACGAACTTGAAACACATATTTCTCTAGAGGGTAAATGATTATTTTGTGCTCTTCTTGATTTCACAAGGATGGAAATGTAGTAACCTTTTGCTTTTGGAATTTATGACAGCTCAAGTTTGGTTGCAAAAGAATTGGTAATTATTTAGCAAATCATGAGGCAAAAAAAAAAACAATCTAGAAAAATATGTACTGTCTGTGACCAGGAGTGCTGAGAGAGAGACACACACGTACACAAATAGATAGGCCCATAGACACAGACAGTTTTAGATAGAAGAATCTGTAGCCGTCTTGGGTGGTCAGACTATTTGTGGGGATATGGTGATTTGATTAGACTAAAACATTTCAGTAATGAATGAATATAACTTTTAAAAAAATATATAATTAATAAAATAAAAAAAAGTTTTGTTCATTGACTACAGGAATGCTTTTGTCTAATTCACTTAATTTTCACCAAGATGTTAGCCATCTTCTACCATGAAAATCGCCCATATCCATACCATAAAAACTGTCTTTAAAAATGACTAAAATCAGCTAGGTCTTTCCATTTCTAGCTAACTTTTTTAGCTAACAATATTATGACAAAAGTGCTTGCCATGGGCACTATTTTCCATAAACACGCCATTGAGTCAGGGCAAAGGTTAGTTTGTATTGGAGGCTTTATACTTTACGTTTATGTAGTAAATAGAAATATGGTGATCTTTTATAGCTGTAATTATTTAATGTGGTGGGGACTAATGAAAAATACCCTTGACTTGTAAGTAGAGTTTTGTATTTAAAGAAAAACTGATTAAAATATCTTTGTATAAATTTGTTAGAAATGAGTGGCAGTAATCCCATCAGGAACATGCAATCAAAATGGTAAAAAATAAACCTTACATTCGTGATATATATTTGTCAGTCAAATTACTGTAGCCCAACAAATTGTCTGCTCGACCAACCAGCCAAGTGGGCTCCGTATTATTCTCCCTTTGCTTGTGAATGTGTGTGTGTGTGTGTCTCCACGTACTGCTAGTCAAATTTGGGAGGCTACAACTGTGAAAATTTGCATGAATACACTGCTAAGCACCATTTAAAAACGTTTATTTCATTTCTTTTCTTTTTTTTTTTTTTTCCCAAAAAAGTGCTTTTTTGGGTCTCTAATGTCATTTTGGACCAACAATGCCCAAATCTTGTGCTGGTATTTTTCATGTAATTTTAGATAAAAGATCTATTTTTTTCTTGGTATCTTTTGATACTTAGTTCTGGTACATGTGGCTTCAGTGATCGATTGAGGTACAGATGTATAACAGTATATTCAACTCCAGTATCAGGAAACAAACTTGGTATCTCCCATCACGGACATATTTAAGTGATTGCTCCATCATTTAGGTGCGGGTGATTATCATGTAATTAGGAACAGTCAACCAGAACCATTAATATATGTTTCTTTAGTTTTTAAGTTGGTTAGGCTGGCTGTGCATGTATGTATGCAATGCATGTCCAGGCCACTTCAATGGAGCTAGAGGGCTGAAAATTTAAATATTTACATCTTATTTTTAGAGAAAACTTTTTTATCCCCCCCCCAAAATGGGTTTTATCGGGTAACTCAGTTTACAACAAAACTTTGTTAGATTGGTCCCCTAGTGTCCTTTTGCATTCACAATTGTTTTTTGAAAATTTGGACCTCTTTCATGATCATGGCCCATCAAAGGGCAAGATGAGTAACTTATTCATTGATCACCCCTTTTTAAAATTTTTGATTGATCACCCTCAACACAGCATGCTGCTTAAAGACATTTGTCACATGACAATTTCTATCGAGTAGCTTACTTTAAAGAAAAAAAAATCACGAATTTATGATTCAAACTATACTGGTTTCCATCAAGATAGCTTAATCACTACTTTATTTATGAGGTAAAAAGAAGCATATATGGATGGTGGTGGTGATTCATAATTTCTCTTGGAATGCTAGGTCTACTGGAATTCATACCAATAATTTTTGGTAGGTTTCCTTTCTTTGAAAATATGTCTATCTTGGCCAGCTTGGTAGTTAAATATTTGTTTTTGGCATCTGTAGCTAGTGTAGTAGCAAGGATTTTGAATTCTGATTTTCAAGACCGATAGGCTGTTTCCATTTGGAAAATTAGCACAACGTACTTTTATTATACTCTCACCTTTATTTATATTGGGGTAAAATCTGCAAAACCTACATGCTGCAATTATCCATCTTATATAAATTGCACAGTTTAATTACTGTATCCTTATGCAACTATTCATAGTGTGATAGGAAAAAAAGAGTTGGTATAATCTCACTTCATCTATTCAATTATGCTTTCCTGCTGGAATAAATGACTTATTCTTCCAAATTCTCAAGTATTTTTAAAACTAAGAAAAGAAGCCATTATGAAGCTTATTTGATGATTCACATGGTTTCAGCTCTCTATTTTTGGATTGCACTTCTACTAAGCTGTTGAGTGCATGGGTATTAAATCTTTCCTTAGATGGAATTCCCTTTTTGATAGATAAAAATTTGGCAGTGCAAAAATCGCTAAATTAACACGGAAGTGCTCAAACATTTTGGCCATTTTTAGCATCTTTTAGGATTTTTTTTTCTTGCTATTTCTGCATATTTAGCATTCAAACTAGAGTGAAAATAGTTTTTTTGAGTTGGCAGCACTGAGTTTCAGTCTTGGCAATTTTTTCTGCTAACACCCATGTGAGTGTTTTATTAATAGCTTTAAATTTCTTAATCTCTCACTGCTGTTTTTGTGTTACTGGGTGGTACAAAAAGAGTAAATCCTATTCCACTGCTGCCCTTCCTTGTGATCTGTATATACTTATCTGATTCTGCTTGGTTGTTTGACCCACTGGGAGACATTCAGACAAGTGGCTTTTTTGCCTGATGAATTTCTTTTTTTTATTCATCTTGATCCATTAGAACCAAACCATGCAAAGGCAATGACTTTAGTTCTATTGAAGGAGATAAGAGAAGACAAAGTGAATATTTGTATCTAGGTTTTCTTTAGCATTAACAGATATGCACAAAATGGTATATGTTGGATACGGTAAATGTATAAAAACGTTCAGTGTTTGCAGTTTGGAATGGAACATTTTCCTGCATTCTTTTTCTGTATTAATTTGAATTTTACTTCTTACTATTCTGTGGTCGCTTCCTACGTTGATTCGATTTAGGACCTGGAAATCTTTGACAGTGTCACTTTTGACCGTTAGGATGTAGTCTATTTTGTTCTTGGTTTCATAGTTGGAATTCCTGCAGAGAGTCTTCACAATCTCCAACTAAGCTGGATGAACTGAATGAAAAAAGTAAGACAATTGGCCTTCACATGAACTTCTGCAAAAGAAAGGTCATATGCAATGAACACGTCAAAAATAAACACACAACCATCAAAATCAAAAAATGCAAAACTAGAGAAAATAAACCATTACATCTACCTATAACAACGAATCTCCATGGAATCCTCAAGAGGAGAAGAAATCAAGCAAAGAATTACTCTAGGATGGCAAACCTTCAGCAGAGCAAGCTCAAACTTCAAGAACAAGAAAATCCCATTAGTCCTAAAAAGAAGAATATACAACTAATGTATCCTCCTGATAGTCACCTATGGAGCTGAAACATGGAGCCTTATCAAGAGACTGACTCTCAAATTGAGAATCATGCGCAACATTGCATGGAGAGATCATAAGACAGCACAGTATATTAAGAAACTCAAATGGCAATGGACTGGCCATGTTGCAAGAATGGCAGACCACTGCTGGACATCATGATCCACAACTTGGATCCCAAGAGATCAAATGCTAAACCAAGGCCAGCAGAATATGAAAAAGCAAGACGAATTGAATAGGTTCAGCAAGTATTGGTTCCACGACACCCACAATCGAGAGGCTTGGTAAATCATGGGTAAGGTCTTTGTCCAACAACAGATGGTAAAAGGCTGATGATGATATAGTCATAATGGTATATGTTAAGTTCAGTAGATGTATAACAATACTCTATGTACAAGGTTAGAACAAACTCTCATACGGGCATATATGAACCTCTACATCAGCACTGTACTATGTTCATTAGATAATTTGAAAATAGTTACAGTAATTCTGAAAAATATACAAGATTTGAGTCTGAAAATAATGTGAATAAACATTAATATATTTAGCAAAATCCATCAGGAGTCTTTGTAGATTTTTTTTTACTTACTTTTACACTGCACATTTGTTCTATTTTTTTCAATTAATTCATCATGTTTTTCAGGGAACTCTAAAGGATAAAACAACTGAGAATCTTGAGAAATATGTCCATCGAGATGATCGACTTCCAATCCTATTAAGAAGGTTGGTAAAAAAAAAAATTCATCACCTTTCATTTATAAGGTTAAAAACCAAGATGGTTGTCTTGGATGCTAGATAGCTGCAATGAGAATCTTTTTAAAGAAGGAAAAGAAGTTGGGTTTTTTTTTCATACTGAAGAAAAATTGAGTTGATGCCAAGTCAATAATACAGAATCTTTTTTTTTTCCACATTCTTTGCTTATACTGGGAATCAAACCTGGATCCTTCTGCAGATGAGGCAGACATGCTAACCATTATACAGAGTGGAATTAGTTTATATATATATATATATGAGAGAGATATTGTATTATAAAAGACTATGTACATATATATATATATATATATATATATATATATATATAACACACTCAGTCATGCACACTATTTTTTGCGAACTTTGATGTCCTCGAGGCCTTCATGTCACAATGGTGCGAACAACCAAAGGAAGTATAAATTATCACTTGCTGAAGAATTTAGAATATTGTGTTGAAAAAACACTGATTTAGGCTACATTATAATATGTTTCTGATAGTTACATCATCCTTAGAAAGTTCTAGAGTATAGAACCTACTAAAACAACACATGAGAAGGCACATGTGCCATCACCTGCAACCATCCTCTACACAATAACTCTTCTATTTGTAGCATCATTTGAAATAAAATATGCTCAGATTGTTATGAATATTTGCATTAGGTTTTAGCAAAAAAAAATATCATAATGTCAGTGTGTACAACTGTCAAAAAAATCAAATCATCCTTTTTTTATGCACATTTAGATTGCATTCTAAAGACTGCATTCGCCAATCAAGACCACCTGTTTTCATGACCGGAGGCAGTTTTTTTGTACATAGAATGTTGCCAATAGCAGTACTGATAACAATTACTTTCTACGTATTGAATCGGTAACTTGATCATCATATGCAAACGCATGTAATTTCTCAACTAGAATATAGTTTTTCGAAACTATCCAGGAATCTACTTGGCCCAATTGGAAGCATGTTTTGCAGGGCTCAAGCCAAGGTCTGTACAAGTTTAGAGACATGGATAAAGTTTATTATAGACTTTATATCTTTATGGTGGACTGGATTACAATGAAAATCTCTGCTCGAAAATTTCAAATAAATAAACTTTTACATTGTTATTTAATTCAATTACAGTAAAAATATAATTCAAAATATAATAGTGTAAATAGATACTACCGACTCTTTGAGAATTCAGAAGACAATCAAAATTGTTGCTGTTCTCTGTAAAACCTTCAATGTGTTGTTAGATGTATGTTACAATGTGTTGCTGTATGTGTTTGACAAGACTAGAGTAGATGATCCTAGTGTGGGGCTCTATTGGGAGCAATGGTCCAATCGGCTTAAATCAGGCCCTGGGTTTCTGACGAGTTGGTTGCCAGCCAATCTTAGCAAACAGTTCTTAGCCAACCATTCATCACCATTACAATTGATAGCCATATACAATTGGTGTCACTAACTAGTTATCAATTTCATAGCCGTTATCTTGAGTGACAACAATAAATGAGAATATAATTCCTTCTACAGGACCTGGTGCTAATTCTACATAGTGGGAATTTCTTTGTAAAGCAAAAACATTCTATTAATGTTTTATCTACTTTGTATAATGAGCAAAAAATAAAACTATTCTTAAATTCTTTTATTTCCTTAGCATGTGTTAATTAGTTATTTTTAATTAAAAGGTATATTCAAACAACATATTCAGTAGATACCGATCACAAAACATCTTTCATTGAAATTTACCAAAAAAATTGTTTGTAAACTACTTTCAATGTAGTAAAAACAATAATGTTTGAAATTCATTTTTTTTTTTAAATAAGATCAATATCTCTGCTGCTATTCGTATTCAGATAATTTTGAAAAATCAAATATATAAAATTTCATATCTAAACTAGAAAAAAAAAATCAACACCGTGTGGTTCATTTTAAAAATTTTTGAATAGATGCAAAAAAAGTTTTAATAATATACATTTGAATTGAACATTTATACTGTCACTAAAATTTTTATCATGTTTTAATCTAACCAAGGAATTTTCATATTATAACTTAACATGGATTTCTCTCTAGTTACATTTGTAATTTATGACCTTTTGTTCATAATTAAATGATTATATTTTCATTTAAAGCATCTGTCTTGTTTGTATTTCCTTTGCTTGTCGTTTGCTCATATATTTGATTTCACTTCTCCAATTTGGTGACTCCAAATCCTCAAACAATAAAGATAAGTAAAAAATAAGCATCACTTGATGAGTTTCTTTAATTGAGTGACACCAGATCCTGAGATTCAATGGTAAAAGGTTTCCTGGCTATGAACTGTGTGACTATCGAATGTTTGCTATGAAAAGTGTATTGCTACCAATTGTGGGCTACCAACTGTTGGCTATCAATTTTGAGTTAAGAATAAGAACTGGATTTATTTCAATTTGTGGCAAAATCCTTGATTGCCTAAGCTTTAAAAAAAAAGGAGCCCAACAGTGAATGAAATCTTTGGCCAAAGCCAAGAAGTTTTGAGTATATTTTGCAATTCAAACCCTTCCCAATCAGGAATTCACGCTTCCCACCTCATCATATCAACACATTAAAGACCAAGTCAAATACACTGTGGTTAAAATGATTGTGGAATTATCAAAGACCTAAAAAATTGATTAAAAAATAACAAAATGTTCCTTGTCTATCGTATTTAATCAGACATGTATAAATTCTGGTGATTATATATGCTATTTATAAACCTGTCAAAATGAGATATGAAAAGCGTTTTTTCCAAAAATAAAAAAAGCCACATTTTTAGAAAGGGTGTAGTGGAGTACTGATGCCAATTTTCAAGTCTGTAGACAAAACATAATGGCTAGGGGCACTGCATATATAAAAAGCAATGGAAACCTTTGCTGGCTATGGTTGTTCAAGAATATTGATGGCAGTTACACTATATACGTACAAAAGCATGTCTTGACTACTTGTTATGTGATCCTTTGAATATCTTGTCAAAAACATTGTGGTAGAATCAAGGTTTACGTGAGTAATTTCAAGTCCAAGGTTTCAAGCTGGAAGGGGGATTCTGATGACCAGAGGGGACTTTCCTTTGTCTGTGGACATTAATTGCTCTCTGTTCCACTTGACTGCTGTTCACACCCACACCAGATGTTACCCTCTCCACATTTTGTTAAAGATCAAGGGTCATTCCTGATGCTGCAGTTGTAGCAACAAAATAAAAATAAAGAAAAAGAAATAGGATCTGCCAATAAGGACGACAACACTCGTTTACAACAGAAGCCCTATTGAATTGTTGGGAGTTACAATTTTCAATTGACCCTTTTTTAAGCCAAAGGCAATGTAGAACATTTTCTCTAATTGGTCAGTACAACAGTTGTCTTATTAGAGGGATGGAAAAAGTTTGTAGCAGCAAATGGATGCAGGGAACAGCTTAGACAGGGCCTGGTGCTCTCAGGTCTGCCATCAAAAAGCAATTCGAGCTACCAACTGCGCCTTCTATCTGAGGTAGATCATTGTAACTTCTTGAGTTAAAATTTCAATCTTTTCTCTGCGGTTCTTGACCCAGTCCTTCATCTCAGTGAATTGGATTGTACAGGGGACCCCTGTTGGTCACTTGGTATTTCCTTCTCATCACTGCTTTGGAGCTAAAAGTCAGCTCTTTCTTGAGGAATTGCCCAGTACTGGAGAGGAGTAGGATAATCATTGTTTATCCAACGGTCTGAATTAATCATTTGCCCTGGGGTTCCTAATTTGGTCCGTTTCTCAGCTTGTTCCTATTTGGCAGGGCCACCCATTTCTATGTCTCTTTCAAAGACCACTCAGTAGACCTCAACTGACCACACACCCTTTTAGCGTAGGTTGCTCTCAAACTCATTGAAGGAAATTATGAAAGTAATTTATTATGACTCCCTCAGAGAACATTTTCAGCTGATAAGAATCATGAAATACATCAACGCTGGAATAGGCCGACTAAACAAACATACTTCTTTGCCTTTTACCAATCCCAGATGGAATTCCTTACCCCCCCCCCAAGACACCATGCCACTTTCTAAGTCTTGATTTAAAATTCTGCTGGCTTCCAATATTTGGGATATATCTTGCTAACTTGTAAAATCCTAGAAATATTTTAGTTGCTTGTAAAATCCGGTTCCTTATAGTATCACACAGAGATAGAATGAAGGTCATTCATAGCCTAGTACCTGTCAAACAATTATGGGATTATTTATGTATTGATAGGTACTTCGACTTTGAATCAGAGTATTCGTGTGCACTGCTTTGCATCCTCTGTCTGAGATTTGTGTTTAGTATCATATTGCATCACTTTTCAATTTCATGAAACTCCTATGAAATATTCTTTACTGTCCTGTGTTGTTATACTTAGGGTTTTTTCCCCTGGGCAATGCTGATACCCTAGCTAGTTTGTGTGTGTATATATATATATATATATATATATATATATATATATATATATATATATATATACATATATATGATTAATTGCATTAGAATATATAGAAGCTTATTTGAGATGATTCCCTGTTGTCACACGATTAATGTATCACTCACCCTAGACAATGTGAATAGAATAAACAATAGAAGAAAAGAAATTTTCTTTGTATTATAATGTAACTTGTAATTCATTCTGTTGGACCACATATGTCCATTTCTTATATATATGTATGTATGTATGTATGTATATAAAAGTTGGTAATACTAATATTTCATGCCTTTGCAGTCTTCAAAGCTGGAAAATATAATGAAATAAAGAGTTTTATGTAATTAGCCCATATCTACTTATTATAAGATTTTTGCATTATCCAATTAGATTCAATTGTTCCAGGAAATAATCATGTGTTAATTAGGTCAAAGACAGCAATATCTGATAGCCATTTATTAAAGGTTATTAACGTTTTATTTTAGAATTATAATAGGTATTCATAATTTTCATCAATGTAGTTGGTGATTAACTTAATTAATGAATGATATCTCTGCAAAGTGCTTAACATGTTGTTAACAAGTACATAGTTTTTCATTAAGGTGGACATGATCTTTTACCTTTCCTAGTTTGGAAAATGTTCAGGCCAGGGAAATTCTTGGACATAATTGTGAATTTGATCAGGAAAATAACCTTTGACCTTTGTTAGAAACATTTTGAAATAAAGTTGGGAGAGGTAAATGTATTCATGTATATCTGTCCCCACAATATGTCCAAAAGTTCTGAATGAATTTCAACAACATTTTGTGGAAGGATGGGCAATAGGCTACAGAAAAAGTGATTAAATTTGGGGGGAGATCCGGGAAATTTATTTAACGTTACCTCTCAAGTGTCATAGATATATGCCCACACAATATCTTTTAAAAATTCTCTGAGAATTTATATTAAAGTTTGGCCAGAAGGGTATGCCCAAAAGTAAGGAAATTTTATGGCTTGTATATAGTGTAGTAGTGCCTAAAGGGTCATATTTTTATTTAATTGTTTGTTTTTATTGCAAGTGTCTGTATTTTGATTTTACTGAGTTCTTTGTTTTGTCTCTTACAGAATCAAGCAAAATGGAGCTCAGACAATTCTCATCACCAACAGTTGTTATCAGTACACCAATGTAAGAAAATTAAATTTCCATCTCGCATTTAGTCGCCACAAACAAATACACTCACAAGCCCATTGTGCAGAAAAAGTCTCAAAATTGAAATAAAATATTTAAATGGAGCTACACCCCTTACTCCTATTCAAAATAATATATTGTAATATTATAGCCAAAAAATAGAATAAAACCAATGATAAGAAAACTACAATCACATATCAGATCAAATATAGAATTCAGTTTAAGTAAAAAGTGCAAATTTTTAGATCACTCTCTAATTCAATTTGATTTAATTAAAACAAGGATGAAATGTAGAATACAGACCCTTATAATTGAAAATCAAAAAAGTAAAATGTTTAAAACACGCTTGAGCTGTAGATCGTATCCTGGCAAACAAGATACTTGCCCCGAAAGACTGAAACCGCAAAATTAATGCATAGACAAGGTGCTGAGAACAATTGCAGAATACTATGGAAACTTGAATGCTTTAAAAATTAAAATATCACAAACTGGAGCTCTGATAGATAATAACGATATCCCAGATATAATAGAAGATGAAGTAGTGTTTGTACTATGAAATATGAAATTCAGGAAAGCCCTAGGCAAGGATGGCATAATGACAGACCTGAGAATCGTATATACAAGTCATTCAGAACACATAGGAGAATGGCACTGTTATAGTTAGACTATATAAAGATACAAACAAAATAAGGGCAGAAAAAGGAGTGAGACAAGAAGGTACCATACCACCTAAACCGTTTGCAACATGTGTTTGGAAGCATTTTTTTGAAAACTGACTGGGAGGGAATGGGAGTGAACATAGTTGTTGAATATTTGAACCATTTGAGATTTGCTGATGTATCAATGATGATGGAGGTCTTGGGGAAAATATATATCTATATACATGTTGGTTGATCCAAAAAGGGAAAGTAAAAAAGTAAAGATAAAAATGAACAGAAAAAAGACAAAAGTAATGTTCAACAATAAAATCTGAAAAAAGACCTTAGAAATTGAGGGTGAGGCTTTAGCAGATGTTGATGAATACATTTACCTAGGTCAGTTAATAAGGTTAGAGGAAGACCATGGAAGTGGAATAGAACAATGTATCTTAATCAGCTAGAAATCATTTGGTATGAAGAGAGACATATTGAAGAGCATCTTGCTGATATGCTTAAAGTATAAAGTATGTAATGAATGCATGATACTAGCTATGACTTATGGATACGAAACATGGAAATTAACAGAACGAACTGAGAACCAACTTAGAGATAGGAAATGATCAACATGGATCCATGGGCAGATCAGGGTGAAAGATATTATGCAATTAAGTAACAAAAGTGGAGATGGGCTGGACTCTTAGCAAGAAAAGAAGACAACAGATGGAGCAAAATCTTAACCAATTGGTGCCCATGGAACAATAAACTCAGTAGGAAAAGATCTGACTCAAGATGAAAGGATCAGATGAAATAGTTTGCTGGTAAGACATGACAAATGTCAATGCAGTCTTGGTCGTCATCGTGGGAGATAGGAAAGGCTTTTGTCCAGCTCTGGACTTCTGATGACTGATGTATATATATGCTGTATATTTCAGCTTTTAAATTTATGATTCAAACTCTGTTAGAATTTTCATCATGGTAACCTGATTTTACTACAACCGCAGCTTGATTTATAAGGAGAAAATCAGCATATATGGGTAGGGGTGATTCATAATTTCCCTTGGAATTATTTTTGTGTGTGTCGATTCATTTCATATTCTACTTGCTGAAATATTATTCTATGGTACCTTTTCATTTATAACTTCAACCTTTTTAAGCTTCTTTTAACCTAACATTGACTCGAATACCCTCTTTCTATTCCAGAAAATAATGAAGTATTTGCTTGAAAGAAGTCCTGAGGTAAGTGTTCCATTCATAATTGTATTATAAGTTTGTAATTTGTGCCATATGTATTATGAATGAATAGTTGAAAGTTAAAGCTTGAAATTTGAATATTTTCCATCTGACTAGAATAGACCATAGCAAATTAGCTATTTTCACCAAGATGTCCTTTGTTTGTTATCTTTTCCTGTGATTACAATTAATCATATTTATTACAGTATGTGGCTATTGGCATTATTTCATTTAATTTTTTTTCATTTAGTGCAATACTTTTATTTATTCTCCCCTTGAGGGAGTTGAAAGTTCAAGCACTATGTTTAAAAGTAAACATCTCTAAATATGCTTGAAAACATTTTTAACTTGAAAGAATTATGACAGAGTTATAGAAATATCAACATTAAGAATAGTATAATAACACATTACAGTAATTCTATAGATATTTTCATTAATGTTTTCATCAATAATATAAAAATAGATCTTTAAATCAATAATGATAATAAGTATTTTATATAATGAATACTGTATTACAAATTGAAATAATTTTATATTATGTCAAAAAGTACCATATTTGCCAGCTTATAAGACAAATGGTCTACAAAGATATTTGGTAGAATATCTAAGCTTCTTGTACTCATTTTTTCTTTCATGATAATACTATGATAGATAAAGTATGTTTCATAGGTTGGAAAATATAATAATCTCCTATCCCCAGTTCAAGAAATACACAGAGTTTAAATAATGCTTATTATGAAAGCTAGTAAACTATTTGTCTTATTCATTAAACATTCATAAGACACTATTTCTTTCTAGGACAATTGGGTGAGCTACTTTGACTACGTTGTTGTAGATGCCATGAAACCAATGTTTTTCAAAGATGGCTCTATACTCAGACAAGTGGACAAGGTAAGTTTGAAAATTAATCTGTAAAATTTTATGATACCTTAATATGAGACCTCGCCTCCCGAGTTTGATTTTTATGACTACTTTCAATGATATTCTTCTTTGATTAATATATAGCAACATTGATGCATTTGATAAGTACTTCTGGTTTCCAAAGAACTTTAATTTGGAAGTCAAATTTTTTTTCTTTAAATGAAATTTGGTGAAAAATGGTCCTGGAGATTAAACCATGGATCTCTTCGTCTCTTTTTAGAAATATTGTTGGATGATATCATTCTGACTAAAATTGTCTTACCTGGGGTTCAATGCCACACCAGTCAATGGGATTTTGGATGAATGGTAGAAATGACTCTCAGGAATACATTGCTAATATGGTCTACCAACATAGACTACCATCTGTTTTTGCTGAATTTTTCAGTATAAAAAAAGAAATAGAAAAGATTAACAGCTATGTTTTCGTTGAGACTGAGCCATAAGCTCTTATCAAATGTATTGGACAAAGAACTTCATAATATCAAAGAAACTATTATAGAACTATACAGTTTTCACCATTCGATAACATGTTTTGAAGAGTCATTTAGATTTTTTTGATGACCTGATTCGGCTCGACTTGACCTGTTCATCAAACTTTTTGAAACTTGATAACTCAGTGAACTAATGAAGCCAAGTGAGCTACAGATTCTTCTCTCTTTGCTCGTCTGTGTATCTCCAAGTGCTTCTGGTCACATCTTGGGGGGGGGGCTAAAATCTTGAAAATTTGCTCAAGTACTTCTCAAAACCTTTTTTCAGTTTCTTTTTCAAAAAAGTACTCTTTGGGGTCTCTGTTGTCATTTTGGACCAACAATACCCAAATCTCATATAGGTATTCAAAAAATAATTCTAGATAAAAAATTTTTTTTTTTTCTTTTTTTTTTCTCTTAAAGATAATTAGTTCTGGTACATGTGTGGGCTACAGTGGTTCATTTTTGGGATGTAATGATATTTACCTCAATCTTAATTTTTCAGTTGCTTTTTTTATCGCAACTTGGACTCAGGCTGGCAGTAAGTAAACAGTACTGATTGAAGATTGAGATAAGCTTTTGGTGAGACTCAAATTGCATTACTGATATTACCAGTTAAAATAAACAAACACCATGCTGAGAGATTGGGATGGTAGATTTAATCATTTGATCTGGACTTCTGCCTGCTAACTACCTTCTGTAGGTCAGTTGGTAAGAGCAGCAGAGCATTAACCTGGCCTCCTTCTTGCATTGAGGGGTTTGAGTTTGAGTCTCACTAAGTGCTTGTTTTTTATTTCTGATCTGCAATGTTTACTCACTGCTAAAGAAGCTGAGCTTTTCTGCTATAAAAAGCAACTGAAAAATTGAGTTGAAGGTGAATAGTAATTTAAAAAATATCATTAATGATTTACAAAACTTCATCTAATGAAAATCAATAATGAAATAATTGCGTTAGTGATATTTTACTGAAATCTTCCTTCGATGCTGCAATCCTATTTATCAGACTTTTTTGGTGATAGGCCAGAATAGAAATGTTTTTATGCCTTGGTTGGCTAAAGCAAATAAAAAATGAAACAATTAACATCAAAGGCTGTTGGAACAGTTTGTGTTAAGTGGAATTATTTTTAGCTATGAAACATTCATCTGTTTGGAGCTACTGCAAAACTGAGACTTTTGCCACTTTTCCCAGAACTGAATTTTATTGTTCACTAACCAAAGAGGGATAATAGATTGCCATCATCATCATCATCAGTCTTTTATCATCTGTCGTTGGACATAGACGTTCCCCTGGATTCGCCACACCTCTTAATCATGGGCGTCACAGAGCCAATATTTTCTGAACTTGTCCACTCGTCTCACCAACTCATATCCTACCAGCCTCGGTTCCACGTTAGATACCTAGGGATCCATGTTGTAATTAGTGATGTCCATCGATTGTCTGCCAATCTTGCAACATAACCAGCCCATTGCCATTTGAGTTTCTTAATGGTTTCTATGATGTGTTGGACTCCTGTTTTTTTTACTGTGCTTTCTTGATGCAACATCATATATTCAATATACTGGGTGAGCCAAAAGAAATGGGGGCTGCAGGCTCTAGTTTACTTACCCCTGCTATATACATAGATGGTGCTGAATTGTCTGTTTTGGATACCAAGTGAGCTACAGATTCCTCTCTCTTGGCTTGTGGTTCTGTGAATGTGTTTTTGGATACTCTTGGTCACATTTTGGGGGCTACAACCTTGAAAATTTGCATGAGTACTCCATTACGTATCATCTGTAAACATTGGGGGTTTTTTTTCTAGTCCTTTTTTGGGTCCCTGTAGTCATTTTGGACAAACAATGACCAAATTTTGTGCTGATATTTCTTTTTTGTTAGAAAATTAGATCTGGTAAAAGTGCAGGCTACTATGATTTATTCATGTGACATGGATATCAAATTCTGATTATAGTCATTCTTAACTTATAGCACAATAATACTACTTCATATATACATTTCAGCCTTATTATACTAACTTCAGTCATTTCACTCTTATGTAAAAAATATTTCGTTGAAGAAGACTGATTTCCAAATGTTGCTTTCAATCAAACAACTATCGTAAAATATTGATCATGCACAGTCATTATATTGTTATACATTAGCATATATACATACTATAGTCAATATGTAATTATACATACATGTAAATAGACTGTTGTCACTTTGTTTGTTATTTGGTTTTATGTCATGCCGAAGCACACAAATACAGAGGAAGCGGGTACTAGAGATACATGGACGCATATTTGGCTGCTGCTGATAAACAAGGCCCTATGTGTTTATTGATTTAGGTAGTTCACTGCTGATGGTAATATGACTACTGCTGCTGATGTCTCTATCATTTTTTATCCAATTCTGTTATTTTATAATTCTAAAATTGAGAAAATAAAGAGTATGAGGAGCTGTGAGAAATCACTAGAAATTCAATTTTTATAATAACGTTTGCAATGAATATATTTATGCTATAATATGTATGTGTATAATTTATCTTAACGTAAATAATCCTATCATTTCTAACGGATACTATGCTAGTGTATATATATATATATATATATATATATATATATATATATATATATATATGTATATGTATTTATTGCTCAATATTTCATTTTCGGTATTCACTTTCTTTAGAATAGTAAGTGAAAGATAGGATCTAGCTTTAGGCTATACCATTGCTTGTCAGTTTTGCATGAATGTCTTTTGGCAGAACCTAAGCCATGTGTGTATACCTATTTCACTGTTGTAGTGTACTTACTAAGCTTTGCATTGAAGTGAAGATGAATAGTAATGTCTATACATAGACTAACTACATGAATATATTTAATGCAGTTAGTTCAGAAATTCTGGCTCCTTTGGCAAATATATGAAATGAAGTGATAATTCATTGGGCCATGACATAACAGAAAAACTAATTGGTTACTTCTACCAGCTTTTTTTTTGTTTTAATAGCTATACCTTGTATTACAACAGATCTCTGATATTGGCAAAAATATTTTTCTAAAATGTTAGCTTGTTGAAGAAACAATAGCTGAGCACATATTCTACAAATTCCTCTCTTCTGTATTGCGCTGGCTTATAATTCAATTTTTCAAGGTCAAATCATAAGTTCCTTCGTGCGTTATTCGCCCAAGTTAACATGTACTCTAGAAGTTTGATGGATCAGTAATTTAGATTGCTCTACTTGAAGGAATATCCATCTTTCCTAAAATTGCTGAAAGTTTGCAAAAGATCAGGCTGTTGAGGAAAAATGACCAAGTGAGCTATTTATCAGCAAGCAGTTTGACAGGATCCATTTTTACATAAATATAATAGTTTTCGTAGCATTATTGGATAACAAATTTCATCATTTCTTCCAAAAGAGACTTTTTTTTCCAAATGAATATTTCAGGTTAATTATTAGATCAGATTTTCAATTTGAAGTTCACAATTTGTCTGTATGCTTCTGTTTACATCTACTAATATCAAGTTGGGCAGATTGATGCCAATTGCTAAAGTCCCTAAATAGTCAAGTTATTGGTATCAAACACATATTAAATGTAATTGCTTTCAAGTTTCTTTTTTTTTTTTTTAGCATACACACTGCTACTTGGGATAGGTTAACATGAAGTGCAACAAAATAATCACGTTCTTTGCTCAGTGTTGCAATGTAGAAAGCCAGTCTAGCGCATTACCATAGATATTTATAATGCCTTGAATAAAAACCGTGGAATGGGCGTCAGAGGTACAATGTGGCACTTAGTGCACACGTGCATCATGTGGCAGTGAATGTATTCATCAACTGGCAATCTTTCGAATCTATTTCTATTCTATGCACTTTAGACTACTGAGCACAGATTTCGTAAATAGCTGTTTAAAAAATTCCTTGTTAAAGACTTAACTCATATATTTGTGTATAACAAACACTTTTTTCCATATTTTTAAACCTAAATTTTGGGGTGCATATTATACATGAGAACTGAATGTTACCCACTTCTTACCCAACCAAGTGCCTGGCCATACTCAGGACGGCATGGCAGTAAGTTATATCATTGTAAAATGTCTAAGACAATGTGTAACAAAGGGTTTAAATCTCTAAATACTGTGTAAATTCTGTGTTTCAAAATGTAATGTAAATTATATAAAATCTTATGTTTTGTTGATATAAGATAAAAAGTTGAACAAGGTTAAATTTAGCCATTACAAATTCTCAAAAGTCAGAGCATACCACACCAAAGATGTATATTTTCAGGATTTCATCGCCTATGATCAGAGGTGTGTACATATGATGAATAGTCCGGTCTTTACAAGAATACTATTTTGCCTTTGAAATGTAGTATGTTTTGCCATGATACAGCTGAATGCTAAATGGCGTCCTTGAACTAGAATATCTTTTGCTACGACTGTTAGGTTCCATTGCTTTTTGATCCTTACTGTTTACGAGGGAGTTTATTTACCTAATCTCATTAGAGAGCTGCCATCATGAATTGAATGCTAATTCTCTAGCAGTAACCCTATACCTGCATTTTCAGTTCAATATGTTTTTTCCTTCAATGAGTTTGTATGTCAACTCTATCTTAGAATTTAGCGGCTTTGAACTGCTTTCAAAGGATGTTAACTGACGTAGCTCCTCTGTTTAATAGAAACTCATAATCCTCTGTTGTTATTTTTTATTCCACTGTCATTTTCTTTATTATCTTGCAGTTTCTAATATCATACTTTAAATCTTTTTCTCTTGATATCCTCATTTCTGCAAGAGACTTTTTAATTTCTGTCGTAAGTCATATATGATACTCTTCTTTCTTTCTTCTTTTCTTGTTTGTCCCCCAGAATGGCCAATCATAAAACAGATTTTATTGCCATTTTCTGCTTCTGGTATTTCTTATTTCATGAACTGATCAACTATCCCTATCAAGAAGAGAAGGTTTTATTGGTTCTGTTTCTCATTTCCTTTACTAGCTCACCCAACCTCAATAATCATCTACACATTACTTCAGGATGTTCTATTTCTGTTCTTTGGTAATATTTCCAGCTTCCTGTCATTATTTTCATTTTACCTGAAGATTTTGTTTTCTCTGCCTTTGTTGTTTATAACAGCTGCTTTTACCCGATCACCATAACATCATCATCAGTCTATTAACGTCTGTCGTTGGACATAAACCTTCCCTAGGATTTGCCACACCTCTCTATAGTGGAAGTTGCAGGGCCAATATTTTCTGAACCTTTCCAGTTTGTCTTGCCAACTCATATTCTGCCGGCCTTGGTTTCGCATTAGAGATCCAAGTTGTGAGTCATGATGTCCATTGGTTGTCTGCTATTCTTGCAATATGATCAGCCCATTGCCATTTGAATTTCCCAATGGATTTTATGATGTCTCATACTCCTGTTTTTCCGTAATATACTGTGCTGTATTATGATCTTTCCCTATGATGTTGAGCCTAATTCTCTCATGTGCATGTTGTATGTTTCTCAGTTTAAAGGTCAGTCTCTTGCTTAGGTTCCATGTTTCAGCTCCATAGGTGACTATCGGGAGGGTGCATTGGTTGCATACTCTTCTCCGGCTTAGCTTCTATTAGCTTCTGCTATAGCTTTCTTCATGTATTTTTTTTCTTTTCAGCTTAGCATTCATTACCTAAATTTTGTCTTTAAGTCTTCATTCCATTTTTACATACACCTAGTGGCTATAACATTGAATCCATCTTCTTTTTGGGGACTAATGGGATTTTTTTGTTCTCGAAAGTTGAGTTTGCTCAGCCAAAGGCTTGTCATCCTAGAGTGATTCTTTGCTTCATTTCTTCTTCTTTTGAGAATTCTATGGAGATTCATTGTCCTAGGTAGATGTAATGGTCTACTATGTCCAGCTTTGTGTTTCAAAAGCCAGACAAAGTAGATCACCATAACAATAAACTTGAAATACACATGCTTGCATATAGATTTCAGGAGAGAATCAAACTTTCTGTCAAAATTCTTCCATTTTATGATAACATCAGGTGACCATTCACATATGATTGTTTTAATAAAGATCGTATCAAATTACTCTAAACTCAAAATTATTTTTAGAGATAATTAAATGTGATAATTTTTATCAGACTGTAAAACTGCATATCACTGCGGACGTTGTTAACCAGTGTTTATCGCCAAAGTAGTGAATTGCGGCCGCGATTCACCATGAACCTAAAAATCATTTTTTTTTCTCTTTGTGCTTCTAAGGGGTTTGTCAGATTAGAGGAGTTTTCAGATTAACTAAAGTTAATGCCTATGGGACCACAAAACTAGAGTTAATGTCTACTGAACCACAATCAGCACAAATCAAACTGGCATGAAAACGGATGAAAAATTTGATGACAGGATCTAGGTAATGAATGTTTAGCTGGATGAAAAAATTACACAAAGAGCATTACAACGTATGGATTTAACGTTATTGTCAGTAGGTGTATGTAAAAAACGGAATGAAGATTTGAAGACAAGATTTAGGTAATGAATGTTAAAAAATGCGAAAAAAAATCATATAAAGAAAGCTATGGCAGTAGCTAATGGAAGCTAAGCTGGAGAAGAAAATTCTATGGAAAAAGTTATATAACAGAAGGAAAGAAAAAAATTGATCTTTAAGTATATAGTGAATTGCCTTAGCAATTCATAATAATCCTTTTTCTTTATATGTATGATTTAGTTCAACTTGTTCTCCATACTGCAAATTGTTTTTTGCTTGTTAGAAGTATCAATTATTTCTCAAGTGGTTCTTTCTATTGGAAAACATTCTCAAAGTTTACTACAAGCATAATGCCATTAATTTTTGGATTTTTCTTCTCTGAGAGAAATGTCTTCTTATGCCCTAGTTTGACTACTTATCAACCCTACTCGTCTTTAAATGGAAATAGAGGACAAAATTAACAATGTCAGTAAATGCTTTTATATGATTACTGCTCACTGATATATTAGTTTGATTTTAAAATGCATTCATGATGATTTAAGTATCTATATGATTATTATAGAACTTCTGTGCATCATGGAATTGGACACTTGTAGGTATATCTTGGCAAGTTGAAACAAAATTGTTGAGTACATTCTTTCTGTACTTTTCTGAGGTACAAATGTGACAACTCTTAACAAAACTTCATAAAGAAAAAATTACCAAAACAAAATATGCAATTGGCAATGGAAATCTATGATGTTTATATGAAGAAGAATAAAACTTGGATTCAAAAAGGCTCAGAAAAGGTGGAGAGTATGAGATTGTAAAATCCCCTAGAAATTCCTCATTTGAAAAAAAAAAAAAAAAAGAAAAAAGTTAACTATTTCTGTTAGGATTTACTAGGCAGAGATTTCATTTTAACTCAACATTTAATTTCTGTTCGATTCGTTTTCACAAGATTAATAATTCATTTGGGAATATTTGTTTTATGTGTGATGAAAGGGGAAAATATAGATGAACTAACATTCAAAAGGAAATTATGGATTACCGCCACCCATTTATGCTTCACTTTACCTGATAAATTAAGCAGTGGAGGTGGTGGTAAAATTAAGTTACCTTGATGAAAATGCTACTAATATGGTTTGAACCATGAATTCATGTTTATTTAAAAGAATAATTTTTAAAAAGCAAAAAAAAAAGAGTCTGATTAATCATTCAACAGAAACCATCATGTGACTAACGTCTTTTGACAGCATGCTGTAATGGGGCGATCAATTAGAAAACTGAAATTTAAAAAAAGTTAACATGACTGCTGCTGCTGGATACAAACTAAAAGATCATCATCATCATCATCAGTAGTCTTTTAACGTCTGTCGTGAGACATAGACCTTTCCCAGGATTTGCCACACTTCTCTATCTTGTGCATCGTGGAGCCAGTACTTTCTAATTTTGTCTAGCTTGTCTCTCCATCTAGCACTCTGCCGGTCTTGGTTGCACATGTGATCTCTGGGGATCCATGTCGTGAGTCATGATATCCATTGGTTGTCTGCCAGTCTTGCAATATGGCCAGTCCTTTGCCATTTGAGTTTTCTAATGGGTTCCGTGATGTCTCGGACTCCTGTCTCCTCCTGGATGTATTGTACTGTCTTGTGGTCTTGGCATAAACTTGCATTGCAAATTGAATTCCCCACTAAATACCTATTTAGGAAGTGGGGTTTTAAAAAGTCCAAAATAAAACTTTTTTTTCTTGGCTTGATAAAGAGTAAATGTTGAAAATTTCAGTCCTTGTAGCTCCATTGGTGCAGATTATATGTGTGATACATAGTCAGCCAGCCTATTTTGACGGTTCAGCTAACAATGGGTCTGGTTAATCACTCAGTAGAAACTGTCATGACTAATGTCTTTAAGCGGCATGCCGTGTTGGGTGTGATCAATAAGAAAAAGGGGGTGACCGATGAATAAGTTACTTCTTTCACATTCCGTTGTACAGCAATCACTAAAAAAGTCTGATTTTCCAACAAAAAAGCATGAATGCTGGCAGACATCATAAAAGGATCAATTTAGGAGAAACCTTTTGTGCAAATTGAGCCCTCCACTAAACACTTATTGGTGGAGATTGGATGTTAAAAAATAAGAAAAACTTTCTTGCTACCCATTGAGGGAAGTGTGTGTATGCAAAATTTCAAGTTTGTATTACGAACACTTAGGGCAGCGCAAAGTCCCAATAGATTGATACATATAGATGTCGGAACACATTAATAACCTGAACCTAGCAACAGTTTTTAAACTGGGCTGTTGTGGATAGTGGTAATTGATATAGAAGTACAGACAAATGACTTCCAAGTTGCTCTCAAATATGTTGATATTTTAAGCAAAACCTCCAAGAACTGTCGGAAACTTAGAAGAAATCAGAGAGCATGTACTCCTGCCAATGCCTTTGTCACTAAAAACTGAACAATCAGGTTATGGATCCAAGCTATACGATGACAATGGCCTCCGTTCATTTTTTACAGACAATGAAACATTCCATGTCCACTGGGTGGATGCTAGTGAAGTGTATGGAGATCCTGGGATGCTCAACCATCAGAATTGTATTCCCCTTTTTTGAGGCATGTTCCAAAGTCACTTTTTAGTTTCTATTTCAGCTTCATTCTTTTGAGGTAAATGTATTCCCCTATCCCTCCACACATGATCAGCCATACCAGATTTTAAAGTATTTTCATGGATTCCAGTTTTCAATGTTCGCAAAGTTTTATTCCTAAGTAATGGCTGGTCTCACCTTTGTACTCCTGCCACAACATAACAGAACATTGTACACACAGTTCTTGGTGTGATCTTTTAGAGACGGTTCCACTTTGATGTGATTTTGATATCTGCTTAGCATGGGGCTACTTTTGAATACTGTCCTGATGTTGTACAAACTGCTTATCTTAATGCCAAAATATTGTGATTAAAAAAAAACAACAAAGATGAAGAAATTAGTCCAAAGGACCAATATGTAGTGGTTTCAACATGCCATCTAAAAACAATTCAGACATCATCTCTATTAGAAACCATCAACCAAAACTGTCAACATAAGTTTCTTAGGTTTTTAGCTTGGTTTGGATGGCTATGTATCTATCAGGCATAAAAGGCACACTGATGGAGTGGAAGGGCTGAAAATTCACACATTTACTCCTTATCTTAAGAAAAATGTACTTTTGTTTTTGGACCCCCCCCCATATTTTTGTAGCAGCAGCTTCAATTTTCAATGTAAATATTTGGTAAATTGTTCCCTTAGTTAATGTCCGGCAACATTCACTCATGTTTTTTGAAAATTCAGACTTTTTTGTGATCACTGCCTAACAGGAGGCAAGAGAAGTTACTCATTCATTGATCACCCCTTTTTTTTCCTAATTTTTCAAATGATCAACTCCAACACAACATGCTGCCAAAAGACATTGAGTATCTAACCAGACCTGTTTTTCATGATTTTATTATTTGAATCTTGTATTCATTTTTTTTCTGGAAAATTCATTAAAGAAATTGAAGCAGTACTGAGATTAGTCTGTGTGAATTGATAGTTAACCCATATATTTTATTTTAAAGTAAATGCTATCATTTGATTTAAATTCTAATTGCAAAATTTTTTTTTCCTCTAGGAAACAGGAGCTTTGAGTATTGGGCACCACACAGGGCCTATGAAAAAAGGTCAAATCTATTCAGGAGGTAAGTAATTTTACAGAATTAAATTTATAGAAACATGTCAAAAGTGAATAGACGCCAGTTTTCAAACAGAAGCCTATATTCAATAGTCTAACTAATTCAAGAATGTTTTATTCAAATTAAAATTCGGTAAATTCATGAGCAGATTTAAAAGTTTTTTTCTGTTTCAGGCATTGGATTTATGAAATTTGGTATCTTCTGAGATATTTGAGATGTCGAATTAACTGCATTCAAAACACAAAGCAAATCTTTTGGAGAAGGTTTTCACAATCCCAAATGGTCAAGACATGTTCAAAAGGATTCATGTCAAGAGACTGACTTGACCATGAGAGTTGCTTAATACCTTTTCGGACATACCAGTCATTTTTGCTGTATATTACGAAGCTGCATCCATCATAGAAAGGCTGCTGTTTTTGTCCAAATAACACTGACTATTGGAAGAAGTCTCCTATGCAGAAAGGGATGTCTTTTTTTCTGAATTGATATTCTCTACATGCGCCAGAAGTTTTGAATGATCAGTGCTTCAAATAACTCCCTACAACATAACCAAAAGTCCTCTAGGTTTGATAGTGGGCTGCACACAGTTCAAAGAAAATTCTCCCTGATACAATACTGTTCTTTGTGGGCTGATTTTGGCATAGCAAGGGGGATTCTTTAGATACCCCATTTCATGACACAAAAACGTCTATATGATGGCCCTGTTCAGCCAGAATAAGACATAGTGGTTTCTTTCCTTTCATTCATGAATTGTACAATTGTGGCCCACAGCCTACCCTTCATCTAAATTTCATTGAAAACTTCTGGAGATATTGTGTGGACAGATATTTGGCAATATTATGTTGTGTTGACATATAAATTCGATGTAGGGGAGGTAATTGTGTCTGTGCCCCATGATACCAAGCTTTTCACAAGTTTGCTGTTGGGCCTCATTTACTGTTATTAGATGACGTAGTATTTCTATCCTATAAGCATCATCAGTAGATGTATAGATAACTTATGGTAGAAAATGAGTTTTTAACTAGTTTGATAATACTGAAAGCTTTAAGCATCCCATAGGTAGGTAGGTAGGTAGAAACAAGCATATTGCTATATAGCTCATTGTTATGTATTTTTTCAGGTTCCTGTGATGTACTGTCGAAGATGATTGGTGCTACAGGAAGGGATGTGTTATACGTCGGGGACCACATATTTGGTGACATTCTCAAATCCAAAAAAGAACGTGGGTGGAGAACGTTCTTGGTGATTCCAGAACTGAAGCAAGAATTGATGGTGTGGATTGAGAAGAAGACATTGTTCTATGAATTGGGTCACTTGGATGTAAAATGTGCTGAAATTTACAAGTAAGAACTGCCTTTTATAAATGACGTGTTTGTATTAATTTTGAACAAACTCAGCCGAGCAACCATCAGGTTGGAGAATTGAAATTCTTTCAAAAGTAACCTTGAAAAAGATATTGGTCACAAAGAATTCAATTATCCTTTCTCGTATTAAAGTATAGTCCTTACACTCAACCAAGTTATTAAAAGAAAAAAAAATACAAAAATTCCCAGTCACTGAAAGGAAATACAATCTGCAGATGGTCATAAATACTCCTTTTTAGTGGAGTACTTACTTGGCAAAGGCTGAGATAGATATAATACATACCCTAGCAAGAATCGGAACTCGAAATTCTACTGAATGGAAATTTAGAAAGCAAATGAATTTCTGAGGAGTAAATTCATAATTCCTGTCTGGATTTGTGTGGAATTATCATTATTATGGATGTTGAATCTCTGCCTTTGCCACATTTTCATTAGTCAATGTGAAAATCGCTTGATTAGTGCTAAAGTGTTTAAACATTTGGGCCATTTTTTATCGTTTTTACTTTTTTAAAATTTATATGATCTTTTTTGGCAGACAAACCAGGGCAGAAATAATTTTTGAGTTGGTAACACCAAGTTTCTGTCTTAGCAATTTTTTCTGCTAAGATTCATGCATTATACATAGATTTGGACTATTATCACCATCTTTGTTATTCAAATCTTCCAGACATTTTGGCCATTGTAACCTCTTTCCTTCTTCTGGAGTCTGTCATATTTGCTATTTGTCTCGGGATCTTGAATCTGTGGGAGTAGACTATACAAGATCCCCTCCCCCCCCCAGGGACATAGATGGTGGAATGAGAACAGTCTACCCTGTGGATTGAAAGGGAGGCTTGACTCAAGCTTCTAAGAGTGTTACTTAAAATGATAAATACCTGAAGGAGGCCAGTGACTTCAATGTTCAAAACGTTGTGAACATATGAAAAAAGACAAAGTTTAGGATAATAGAATAATCTATACATAAAGAGTAAATTCATATTGATTGCAAATTAAGTCCTCAGAGTATGGGATGATACAATGTATAAGGAGATTCCAGAATTTTTTAAAGAAAATATTATTTGAATATTGAAATAAGTAAAATCGGGATTAAACATATTCATACTTACTTGTTTTCTATCAACAAATTTTTATTAACTTTAGCTCAAAATTGCTCTAAAAAATTTTCGGTCACAGGGATATTTGAATAACCTAGTGTTCATTGTACTAATTGGTATCCATTTCTTTTTTCTTTTTTTTAAAAAAATTTTTTTTCCGATCGGTCATCCAAGAATTAGAACAATCATTCAGTATAGTTCAAATTTACTTGGATGCCATTTTTATTTATGAGGTTAATGCAAAGTTAGGTTTTCATGGAACCAAGTTATGGTAAACAAGCTTTCTCAATTTGTTGCCACCAATTAAAATGTATAAAAGTAAGAAATAACTAATTGTTATCACTAATTTTTTGTATCAGTTAATATGATGTAAATAACACAGATATTATTATTTTTCAATTAGCCTTGTTGCACTTTTTGAAAGAATATGTATGTATAGATATTTACTCATTGCAGCATAGTTTTGATTCACGGCCATGGGTATGGGTATGGGTATGGGGGCGCAGAGAAGATTAAATGCATGATTCAAAGACACTGACTTGTGAGGTCTGTCTGCTAACCAGGTGTCCAAATTTATGAATGTAAAAAGTAAGGAAAAGCCACACTTGTCGGAGACTATTTGATGTTTAATAATTTTGTATATTTTGTATGAGTACAAAGTATGTGTGTGTGCATATGTATGTTTGTGTGCATGTTTATATGTATGTACTACTATTCCCCATAGACTCAAGAATCCAGGAGGTGGGGAGACTACCATCTAGTACTCATGACTCCCTAATTCTGAGGACATTAAACTTTCTCCACATTGAGCATGCCTTGATGAAAAAAGCTTCTCCATGAATGACAGATTTATTACAGAATTCCTTTCCCCAACACTCATTTCGCTCTTGATAAGTTGTTGAAACCTGTCAGGGAATTTTTTTCCTGTGACGTCATAGGAGAAATGCAGCTACTTACACAAACCCTTTTGGCAAAATATCCAATGTTAGTAAATCTCAAATAATCTCCAACAAGCGTAGCTTTTCCTTACTCTTTTTACTTATCTCTTACATTTATTGCAACTTGTTTGTGGAATACTAGTACATGTCAATATATACATATATATATATATGTATATATAAATATATATACATATGTATATATATATATATATATATATATGTATATATAAATATATATACATACATATGTGTATATAAATATATATACATATGTATGTATATATATATATATATATATATATATATATATATATATATACATATGTATATATACATATGTATATATACATATGTATATATACATATATATATACATATGTATATATACATATATATATACATATGTATACATACATACATATATATATATATATATATATATATATATATATCATTGATGCTGTTAGTCAAGCTTTTTCTTTGCCTTTCTTTTATGCTTCATCCAAATATTCCCCACAGGTATATTTAGATATTTGCCTCTCCTGCCATTATTATTCTTTCACCTACTAACCTTCAGTGCATGACCCAATCTACTCCAGTATTCCATAAAGCCTGCACTGGTGCTACTGTAGTATGCGGTCTGCTAATTCCTACCCTCACACAACATATTGCCCCACCTACGTTTGTACTCTTATTAATAAATAATTTTTCCTCATCTGTCATGCGTGGTCTAATCTAGTCTAGTCTTGTCTTGACTGGACTTTCAATCAACTGTTGAACTCTACTCACAACTCCCAAGCTTTTTCAACTTTGTGTTGCTTCTTCTTCTTGAAATAAATCTGTTGTTAAAAAAACCATCAACCAAAACTGTCAATATAGATTTCTTCAGTTTTTAAGTTGGTCTGGCTGGCGATGTATCTATCATACAGTCTGCACCTATGGAGCTAAAGCGTTGAAATTGAAACATTCACTCTTTTTTATGTGTAGAGAAAATGTATTGTTTGGTTATTTTTTTCCATTTTTTGAAAATTCCCTCCCCTAAGTAAGTTTTTAGGGGAGGGGGTGTTCAATTTGCTATGAAAGTTTATCCTAAATTGGTCCTTTTAGTCTAAGTCTAAGTTTTTAGAAATTCAGACTTTATTTAGTGATCATTGCCCAACAAAAGGTGAGAGAAGTTACTTATTCATTGATCACTACTTTTTCCAGTTTTTTATTGATCACTCCCAACAAGGAATGCAGCCATGAGATGGTCACATGACGGTTTCTATTGAGTGACTAACCAGACCTGTTATAACTTCAGTCTTTACCTTCTTTCAATTTCTACCTCTACATTTCTCAGTGAAACAGCCCTTCAAACATTTTTATTTGTTTTACAATAATCTTGAAAACATCATGACCAAATTACAATGGATACTTTACCATTCTGCGTGAAGTACGCAAACCATGTTGGTGTACAGTGGACCAGCCAGAGGAGCAACTTGGTTAGCCTCCAAGGAAAGGGAATTAAGATCACATTTAGGGATCCCAAGCTAATATTTCAGGCACCATCTTGAACATCTGAATCCTGATTTTATTAGCTGCAAAAATTCTACCACTTGTAATAAAAGAATAATGCAACAATGAATGTTTGAATCAACCTAAGCTTCGTTAAAAATCTTCGTTCCTACTCTTCAGTCAAACTTCCTGATTTTTATTAATCGAATATTTGTTATTTACTCTAACTTTCAGTATTTTGTGCCTTCATCTTTTTTCAATACTTTTGTTTTGCACGTCAGGAATTTGGACAGCAGTACTTCAGAAAAGCCTGACATTGGAGAACTCAGACAAGCATTTAAGGTAAGTTATGCTTTATATTGACGGCCCTGAAAATTTGTGTTGCAAGAAGTTTTGCAGTTCTGAGAATATACAAAATTCCAGTAGTAAGATATTGCCAGAACCTACTCCAGAGATGGGGAATTCATAGTTTTAATATATTTACTACTTAAAAAAATTACCAACTCATTTGTATGCTACACATAAAAACAAGTGGATATTTAAGTGAGTGTAATAAAAGGATTGTGAATAACAAACAGTTGACCAGAACTTTTCATTCATAATTATTTTGTATCTTTTGTAATTCATGCATAACTAACAGAGCTAGAGAAAGTAGACCACTGCATCTACCTTGGAAAATAAATCTCCATGGAATCCTCAAAAGAAGAAAGAATCAAGCAAAGAATCATCTTTGGTTGGCCGGCTTTTGGCAGGTTCAATTCCACTTTCAAGAACAAGAAAATTTCATTAGTTTAAAAAAAAAATGAGTTCATAACCAATATTTCCTCTCAATTGTCACCATGCAACATGCACTAGAGAGGATCATGCTCAACATCAGATGGAGGGATCACAAGACAGCACATTATACAAGAGAATAGATGGCTTAGAGGTATAAAAATTATTAAAATACTTAAATGGCAATGGGTTGGTCGTGTTGCAAGAATGCCTGGCAATTGCTGGACATCACAATACACACTGTGCATCTTTAGAAACCATATGCAAAATCGTGGCTGGCAGAATGTAAGACGGTGTAATGAGATAGACAAGTTCTGACAAGTTTTTAAAATTTTCTGAGATCAAATGATATGCCAGATTTTTAAATTTCTCGGGTGAAATCGCATCCATATTATTCATACCTATCAATGTATATATAAAATGAATCATCAAAATGATAAAAGATAGGATAGGAATCAAATCGAAAGAAATTTTTTCTTTTATTATAATTGAATGAAAAAATTATATTTTTAAAAAATTCATCCTATGATAAATAGATATCGAAATTTTATTAAAATCAGATGATATGCTGATTTTTCCCAGATTTCGAAATTTCTCAGATTTCAATTTTCCTCTGAAAATTCTGTTCATACCTATCAAGATACCATCATTGCGATCTAAGTGTTTGGAAACATTAAAAATGGTTACTATATGATTAATGGTAAATGTTTTTTCTTTTTTATGGTTTATTTAAGGTTTTTATAGGAGAGCTCTACTTTCAGATAGTGGGGAAAACCTGCAGTAATGCATCTGGAAATGTCTGGAATTACCCACGAATAATATTTCTGCTTCTCTTGCTCCCTCATTAGTGAATAATTCAGAAACATTATCCTTGTTGGAAACCATCCACTGAAACTGTCCACATAGATTTTCTCCAGTTTTTAAATGGGTTTGGCTAGCTATGTTTATACGAATGTATCACTCATACTATGGAGCTAAAGGGCTGAAAATATGTCTGGGGGAAAAAAAAAATTTTTCTTTCAAAGTCCTCACCCCTGAATAGGTTTTTAGTGGGGGATTTGATTTACCATGTAATTTTATGCTGAATTGCTCCCTTAGTCTTCAAACATGTTTTTTTTGGAAATTCAAACTTTTCAACCCTGACAGAGCATGCTACCGAAAGACATTCACATAAAGAGTTCCTTTTGAGTGACTAACCAGACCCATCAACATTCTCACTGAACCCCAAATCATAGATCGAGTCTGCCCCATAAATCTTTCCCTTCGAACTATTAGGTTATTTCTTTGAAGGGGGTTATATTTAGGTATTTGATTCTGTTCCACTGATGTTGTAATTATTCTTTCACCCACTAACCTACTCGACCCGATCTACTCGAGTGCTTTCATTTCAGGTGCTACTGTAGTACGTGGTCTGCTGAGATGCACTCTACTGCTTATCCCTACAATCAGGCAGCCAGTGCCAGATTTACATAAATGCTTAGCGGGCTGCAGCCCAGGGACTCATAATCTAGGGGGGGGGGCTCGACCTCCTGCAAAAAGAAAAAAAAGATTAATTTTACCATTGAACCTTTTACGTGAAAAATATTTTGAATATTTCTTTAAGATAAATTACTGAAATGTGAAAAAAACTAATTTCATTTTTTTTCAAACCACTGAATAGCATTGAGAGATTTGGTATCAGAAATAGTAGATTTTTTATAAAGAGATAATTAAAAAACACTAGTCTCATAATTATTCTTTAAGAAAGATTTTCAAATGTTTCTGTGACCTATAATCATCTCTATTGGAGGTTGGGATGTCCTGACCCTTACTTTAAGAAACCAGGTCCCAGCATAGGACCCCCAGTTGCTTTAATCTTGTCCTGCACCTGACATACTTCCCCACCTACATTCGCACTCTTATCAATTAGTAATTGTTTCTCATCTGTTATGCATGGTCTAGTCTAGTCTTGTCTTGACTGGATTTTCAATCAACCTTTGAACTCCACTGATAACTCCCAAGCTTTCTTAACTTTGTATTTCTTCTTCTTGAAATGAATCCATTGTTCGAAACCATCAACCAAAACTGTCAACATAGGTTTCTTCGGTTTTTAAATTGGTCTGGCTAGCTGGCTATCTATCTATCATGTGTCTGCACCGTTGGAGCTAGAGGGCTGAAAAATTGAATATTCATTCCTTATTTTGTCTAAAAAAAAAGCATTCATGCCTATTTTTTTGAAAATGTGGACTTTTTAGTGATCACTGTCCAACTAAATGCAAGAGATCATTCTTTTTATCTCTTTTGCAAATTTCTCAATTGATCACCCACAGTATGCTACCAAAAGACATTGGTCATGTGACAGTTTCTATTGAGAGATTAACCAGACCTGTTAAATTATTACCTCAGTCTTTACCTTTTTTCAATTTCTCCCTCTACATTTTTTGTGAACAGTCCTTTAAACAATTTTTATTCATTTTGGGATAATACTAGCAACATCATTATTGCTGTCTCCTTTATACACTGAACTTGACTCATTTCTTGAACTGGTGAGCCCAAGCAGAACATTATATTAACTAAAATCTAACAAGCTGTAGGTCACACACTACAGTGAAAACTCAATGGTAAACCTCATCCTACAGTAACACCCCTCCTCATTAATTTTTGATTCCTTGTAGTGGATGATTAAATGATTAACACGTAACTCCCATTGAGTACCTAACTATATAACCAACTATTATTGAATTACAAAATTTTACTTTCTGTGTAAGGTGTGACTTGGGTAGCAGTAGCTCTCTGGAAAGGTCAATTCTTTAGGGTACTGTCTGCTGATGATCTACCAGTCTGTGAAGAAATGAAGAAAGAAAGTGTCAAGAGAGGGAAAAGGATTAAAATTCAAAATAAATAAAGGAGAGTTAATCAAATAACAAATCCTGTATTATAACAAAGAATACAGTTTCAGTACGTAAAGAAAATGATTACAGATAACAAATGAGTGTATATGTTTTTGTAATGATAGTCCAGTCTCAGTATACTTGTAAGTTGTGTATAATCGATATTGAATGTCTTTTAGATAGTATAGGAAAAAAATCCCTTAGTATGAAAAGTTCAAATTTACCTCAATGATATCTGAGAGAAATGTCTGATAGTGTCTTTGGTTTGGGGAATGCACTAGTTAGGAAAAAAGTTATTTTTGCACGGATTAGAGCATCTTAGAATCTGACTGGGAACTGTGTTGTGAGAATGTAAAAACTGCCCTGGTTGTGTCAAATGTGTCATATTTATTATGAAATAAAACAATTGGTTATTGAAACTTAATTAATAATGACAAGTGAAAATCCCACCTGAGGATTTAGTCTGTTTGAGTCAACTAAGATTTTACTTTGTTCATTTAGTCTTATGTGTTTTCCAGGATATTGACTGATTTATGCATCTTTTTATAGTTTCATTGGGGATCTGCATTTGTATTATCTAAAGAGGTTTAGATTATTCATGTGATCTGAGATTTATACGTATCTGGACTTTACCCTACCCTAAATGCTCATAATAGAAACTTGAAATTTTGCACATGCACCTTAATTAGTGATGAAAATGTTTGTTTTTTTTTGTTTCTTGAAAATTATGACAGATTGGTCCCTTAATTTATGACCATGTTTTTTTTTTTGTTTTGTTTAATCTTAAATTTATGGTTCCCATTCGTGCAGTTATAGTTGAACGTGTTTTAAATTATTTGCTTCGAAATGCCACAGTTTTTCTGAGGAAAATGTTTGCATTTTGAAGCAGATACTTTTAGATACATAACAAATCTGATTACTTTTCATTGCGACTACTCAGACCCTCAGTCTACAGCAGGGAATAAATAGTGCAGATAGAGGATAAAGGATAAGCTCAAGACTTAAAGTTGTAATCCATTTACCTCAGGAAACTTGCTTAGGTGTGGCAACTGCTCTACTGACTGAGCTACAAGAGATATTTTTCTTTCTTGAAAACTGTCTGAGCAACATCAAAAATGAGCAGAATAAGAATGAATATCCATACCTTGCATAAAGGAACTACATTGTCTGCACATGTATCAGAACTAATTATTTGAAAAATATTTCTATTCTAAAATTATCTTAAAAAAATAGATCTTTTATCTAAAATTATCTTAAAAAAATAGATCTTTTATCTAAAATTATCTTTAAAAAAATGGATCTTTTATCTGCAATTATCTTTGAAAAAGATCTGACTGTGTGTCTGTGGGTACTCTCATTTCCCATTTTTCTTGTAATTTAACTTTATTAGCAGAGGTAAATATAATGTATATTTAGATGGAATGTATATAAGTCACATAAACTGTGCCATTGAATTTTCATAGCAGAATTCCTTTGGAAAGCTGATAAATGTGGTGCTTAGTTGTTGTATTCAATAAGAATATTTTCCTTCTCAATAAAAATCAATCGTTAAAAATGTGTAATGCTGAGTGGCATTATCTTCAATTCAGGCATTATCACCGAAGTCATAGAGATGGCAAAAAATGTACTTGCAGAATTGAATAAGTGAAATAACCTGGAACTAAATGATGCATAAGAAAAATTTTGAAAATATGTTTTAAAAGAATCTTTAGGTATTACAAATGAAATGCCGAAAAAAGTAGATCTTTCAAAATCTTCCTTGTGAACAAAAGTTTCCAGACTGCCATGAACATTTACTTATCTCTTATCTACCTATTCAAAAGGTTCTGTTTTTTTCTTTCTAATTTTATGTCCTTGTTTTCATTTATATTCATCTTTAGAAAGTTACTCATGAAATGGATATGTCTTATGGATTGCTTGGAAGCCTCTTTAGAAGTGGTAAGTAATTGGTTACTTTCTGTCCTCTCTATTTTCTTTTATTTCAGAGCATGACATCTTTTCAATGAAAAAATAGAAGTACACTCAGTTGGAGTTTGGACTTGGCTTACCCAGTTCATTTTCTGCACTGCTTACTGATCAGCCGTTGGAATTCCTTTTCAATGGGAAAATAGCTGCGCTTTTACCCTGAATAATGCATCAGCCATCTCTGCCCGGGCCTCACGTACCATAAATTTCTCTGTCTCTGCTAGTTCTTTGAGATTTGTGATTTGTGAAATCCTCAATAGTGACAAGCATTCTAAGTGACATCACTAACTGTACCATATGCTGTTTTAGCCATAGCTAGAGGGAGAGGAGGATGATTCATGCCTTTCCCAAGGGTATTAATGCCAGTTGGAATTTGGACTGGACGAGCCAAGTCTAGTCTCCAACTGAGACTGTGCTGCTTACCGATCAGTTGCTGGAATTCCTTTTCAAAGGAAAAAGCAACATATTAAGGTGGTGTTATTGCTGTTCCTCTTTGAACTATCTGTCAGTACAATGAAGATTTTTTTTTTTTAAACTTTGTCTGGTGATATATTAAGCCTTTGGTTATGTTTTGCTATTTTCAAAACCAGTGATGGTAATATTCGTCTTGTATTTTCAGGTTCCAGACAAACTTTCTTTGCTGCCCAAGTTATGCGTTATGCTGATCTTTATGCAGCCTCTCTTCTTAACTTGTTCCATTATCCGTTCTGTTATATGTTTCGAGCCCCTGCAATGCTGGTATGTTTCTTTCTTTTATCCCTCTTTGTCTTCTATATTGTATGTATTTCAAAAGAAATTGCAAGTGTGATATGAACCTTGGTTGCACAGATCTCTGAATTATTCAAATTATGATGTAAATAGGAGTTTGAAAAAAATTGTGAACAAAATAAAAAATTCTGTTCAAATGTTCTTCGGAAGTTACCAGATGTGATGTATTTAGAAATAAACTGGAGAATGCACTGGTAAGAATAAAGCAATCAAAATGATAAAATTGTTGATATTGGTTCAGTTAATCCATTGAAAATATCAATACCTAAAACTTTACACACTCCATATAAGGCACTTTGAACTACAAGATACATTTTGCCAATAATAGAAAATAAAAATAAAGGAGGAAAATGTGTCCACAAACTTTAAAAATTCAAAATAGCATAATTATGAAACTATTGCAAATATTGAATTTATCTTTTTTGTTATGTATCTAAAAGCATTTACTTTAAGATGCAAACACTTTCCTCAGAAAAACTGTGGTATTTTGAAGCAAATTACTTGAAACGCATTTAACCATAACCGTACGAATATGAATTTCAACAACTTTGCAAACAACACCCAATCCATCTGACCTACACCCCAGATTGAGCAGGCTTAGAAGATTAGAGTGGTATGCTTAACTCGATTTTACCATAGATGGCGGATTGTACCTCGTGGTTTTTACTGCCTCTTATTATCCAGCACCTTCTCATCAACTCTATTCAATCTTAAAACCTTCATAGCAACACTTTAAAATGCAGTTCCTCTCTGGAAAAAATCATTGATTTTCTATGAGAAGAAGTATTTTTATGAATATAAATTAATAAGAAGTAGAAAGTGTTAAAATATGAATCCATGGCTGTAAATAAACAGGACTAACATTCCAAGGGAAATTATCAATCACCACTACCTATATATGCTGCTTTTTACATAGTAATATGAGCAGTGATGGTAGTTGGATTGAGTTACTTCCATGAAAATTTTACTGCTATGGTTCCAACCATGAATTTATGATTTAAAATGAAACAAAACATGGATATGAACTATCATAAACTTTGATTGAAGATCTAACCCTCCTTGGGATTTAAAAAGAAAAAAAAACAAAGAAAATCATTTTCTCTACTCATTGAGAGGTATGTGTGAGCAAAATTTCATGTTTCTATTATGAATGGTTAGGACTGGGGGCAGTACGGATAGATACGTGTAAATATCAGAATATATGAATAAGTTGAACCCAGCAACAGTGATCAAACTGGTCTGTTGTACGTAGTGGTGGTTAACATAGCTTCAGCTAAATGATAACAAAATTTATCATTCCAGTAAATAGAATAAACGTTTGAGGAAAATGAGATTGCTGAAAGAATTGAACCTGCAACTGATAGGGTAGCTGAACTGCTGCTGGTAATGCAAAGGCCCAAATAACTGCTTCAGCTCCAAATTCACATTTTGTTCATTCACTGTCCATATCTGCTCTATTTGTTTCTCAACGTTGCCAATTATATTATCAAGAAATAGATATATACACCAACAGAATTGATTATAAATATGGCTGTGTTACTGTTATAGGTCAAAACATACAGAAGCATCTTTTTAAAAAAAAAACAAAATTCATCTATTTTTTCATAGGAGTCATTCATTCATCACCATTTTCCCATAACTCATTTATACTTCCCCCTTTTTTCTCAACATAATTAGTAAACTCTCCTAATTCAATTCTAAGCTTGTTGTTCACATTGACTAAATGAAAAATTTTTTCCAATGAGCACAATAAATCTGCTAAAATGTTCTGTTTGCAAACTTTGTTCTTTATAAAAGTGAGTAAAAGACCTGTTATTTTTTTTTTTCATATATAAACAGGAGTGCTAAATAAACAAACCTGGTTGCAATGGGGTCAAACTCCACTCCTTTTCCTACTCCAACTGTTGTATCAGTCTAGTCGAAATTGTAAAAAATATGGTGATACCCAGAAAAAAGTGTCTACAAAATAAATATTGTACAGTTGGAACCAGAATGCTTCAAGGATCTAAAAACCCTTTGTTTATTTGCAACAACTAGCAGACCAGATAAGCCAAAGATGGAAACTTGAAACACTTCTCTTTCTAGTCCTGGTTCTGTAATATAACTTTGTAAGAATTTTTAGGTTGACCAATCAAACCACATGGATAGACTAGAGAGACCTTCAGTGGGCATATCTTGCTTAGACATTCCAGATGAGTTGCAAAAAACTTTAACGCCATTTTTCATGATGGCAGATTTTCACTATGGTGCATTAGTCAGAATTTTTTTTTCGTATCGTTGGAGAGGAAATTTCATGCTGGGTGAAGTTTACGAAAGAACCATTTGCGTCAGAGCAAGTCATTCCAAGCTATTTGCAATCAAATGTCATAAACCCTCATTTTAAAATGAAACACATGCATGGAATGATAACTATTACATAAGGGAGATAATTGTCTTAGGATTGGTTTCATTAGTCAACTCAAAAGAATTCCTATGAGGCTCTATTACAATGCCAGGACTATTATGCAACTCTCTCTAAATCTAATGCATTATTGCAAATTTTAAAAAAATGAAGAGTTTAAAGATTCTGAAAGAGGACAACTTTGTCCAATTATATTCTGTAGAGAGTCAAAACCTATTTTGACTAGACTGTATTGTACATTATGATAAATAAAAAATTATGAAAATATACTTTTCAGTATGGATGTATCAAATTATTTGTTAGAATTAAATAAGTCCATATAAGTTAGATGAATTTGGTAGATATGTACTACTTGTCAATTTAGCTTAGTCAGGAAGAAATCAATGTATTAATAAACTGGTCTTGATTTCAAATCACAGTGGAGGAATGTTAATTTTTACTCCCTTAAATTTGATAGGACTGTTGTTGTAAGGGGAGAAAAACAAATTCAACTCCAGACTTAGACTGAAGTTTGATAAAATCCCCTTTCCTGGATTTCTCTTTGAATTTCTCTGGTTTAAAATTGACTGATCTTCTGAATTTAGACAGTAATGCTGTCTTATTTTGTGGACATATGTGCATGAATAAATAAACATTTGTGTGTGATAGTGTCACCAGATATAAGAAACTGTCAACTTAAACTGTCATCTAAGGTTTCTTCGGTTTTCAAGTGAGTCTGGCTTCCTAGCAGTCTCACTCATACAGGATGCACCAATGAAACTAGAGACTAAAAATTTAAACATTTTTTTTTAATACCCCTCTTTTTGGGGGGAGGGTCAATTTACAATATAAGTTTATACCAAATTGCTCTCTTTGTGTCTGGCAGTAATCATGCTTTTTTTTTATATGGACATTTTTGTGATCAATGCTCAACAAAAGGTGAAAGGAATAACTTATTCATCGATCACCCCTTTTTCCAATTTTTTAATTGATCACCACCAACACAGCATTCTGCTAAAAGATGTTGGTTGTATGACAGTTTCTTGCAAGTAACTTACCAGACCTATTTTTTTCCTTTTATTATAGATGCCTCATGAATCTACAGTTGGACATGATGACTCACCTCCAAATGATGACACAAACTTTGTATCCCGAACTCGATCTTCTTCACTTACTCAAGAAACGGAATCTCCTATCCTGAAGAAGCCAAGGAAGCCTGAAGAGAAGGACACTTCACAGCATGTCCCACACCTTCGAGCAAATACTCCCACCAAGTTAACACATTACCATGATGAAGATGACTCTGACGACACAGAAAATAGTGACAAGTAGCAGAATTGATTTCCTGACTCTGAGTTTATGTTGGCCATTGGTCAAAATTTCATAGGCAAATAGTCAGCTTTCTGCTCTTAATATTGTTGGACCAATGCTATTTTCTAGATAGGTCAGCATTCTCTCCCTCTATTGATGTTAACAAGGGATTAATTTCTAAAAAAATTAAAAATGTATAAATTATTTCAATTCAACTTATTTATTAATATCTGTCCTACAGATGACAAGCTCACAAATAACACAAGCTTTGTCTATCGGTCTTTTTGTCACAGATCCAATATGATACAAAAACTGGATGCTGGGATCTTATCAGTGGACCAGTATCTAATGATGATCAAGTTTCTCGGCCCATCATTCCAGTAGATTCTTTCCTGGTGAACACAAAAAAAAAAAAAATGTGCAAGCTTTTCACAATTATTCCATGACTTATTTAGACAAGTATCTACATCTTTGTTGTTTTGATTCAGCTTGCATGCTCACCAGGTTTTTTCAAGTTGTGGGTTTGGCTCATAATTCCAAATGTAAAAATACTGAAAGATCAGAATTTCTGAAGGTGGAAATCTCGAAAACCACTATCCCAAAAGTATGACTCGGGATGTGTGAAAAAGAGTTCTTAAAAGACATTTATTTACACGTTGTATGAAAAAAACAACCAAGATGAGGATAGTCCGAACAATAATAGAGATATTCATTTACACATCTACTTTTTTTTTAAAAGGCAGAAAAAAAACTTATCATAGTATATATCAATGTGTTGTAAGGAATACAGATAGAAAGATCTGTTGTGTTTTAGATGATACAGTAAAAAAGATCCATTGTGTTTTAGGGAATACATTAAAAAAGATCCATTGTGTGCTAGGGAATACATTAAGAAAGATCCATTGTGTGCTAGGGAATACAAAAACGTCTAAAACTTTCAATACAGTGTCAAGCAAAAAACTATCTCTATAAACAACCAGAGCACTGATCCCTTTTATTTTATCTTTTTTCGGTGGGAATTGCGTTTTGGGGATTTTGAATTTCAGGATTAGTCTTACAGGAATTTGATCTTTCACGATTGTGGTTTTCAGGATTTTAGCCTCTCTCTAGGGATTCTGATCTTTCAGGATTTCGACTATTGGAATTATGGCGTTTGGAATTGTGTGTCTGGGGATAATGATCTGCACGGGTGTATGTCTCTAATTCAGTAGTGTTCGATGAACTTTGAATAGAATCTCTTATTTTGTTCACAAGATATTTTTTGCCAACTTTAGCCACCACTCCCATAAGAACAATTCACAAAAAAAAAAAACATAATTGAAAATGAAATAAAGGATTCTGATGGAAGTTTTCTGAAGATTACTAGTTGTGACACACATCTTAGGTGGACTGAGGAGTGCACCAGCTGAAAAGTAGTGATTGAAATAAAAAGGATGTGGATATTAGTCTGGATAATTCAGGGAACAGTGACAATACTTCCTCCCAGAATTCCAGACAACACTTTTCCTCAAACTCCCCCCCACTCCTACTCCAATGATGGTTTAGAATCTTCAATAGAAGTTTTGAATGTGACATTTACTTAAAGGGGAATATTGATCTTTTTTGTTGGTTTTGTTTGTTTCCTAAATGAACACTGTCATTTGTTTAATATTAATGAGGTTTTATTTTTTTAATCGAGCACTTATTGCTGTTAATTGTCACAGCTAATTATCACATTTTGGACCTTTTTTATCAAAAATTTTTCGAGGAAAAAAATTGCATCTTACCGGTTGAAAAATACGCCAATTATTTCAGTAGCATCAGGTATTCTTGGGAGGTTTGGATCAATTTTACAGCTGTGACCAGCAAAAAACAGGCAAATTCATTTGTTTAATGTCATCAAAGCATTTATTTTTTTAATTATATGCAATAGCCAGGAAAACTGGTCACTGACATTAAAAGTCATTTTCCGTATGAAACCATTTTATTATAAGGAGTAGACACGAAAAATAGCATTTTCTCTCACTTCTCTATTTGGCACAAATATTAGATATTTACAAATTTTGATAAACAAGAGCTCATTGTGTGCAGAAATCATAGAAATAGTATAATCACTTGAATGATATTTCTAGAAGCACTGTGAGCCCTTCTATTGACAGATCTCTTATTAACGGACTGCATTTCGGTAATACCAGATAAAATCTGTTCATTGCGACTATTTTGTTCGCCACGAGAACACCAGAAATATTTTTTAGTGCTGGCAGGGTTGCCAGGTTTTGTTCTAGTGAACATACATGAAAATTCATTCCTCCCACTCCACCTTCTTTATTTACACTCTTGTTGGGGACAGAGTTTTACTGATTAGTTCCCTTTATGACCCTTGGATTTATTGTGTTTTCTTGGCTTCCAAACAAAGTGGTACTGGTATTACCAAGAAATGTGTGGTGTTATCAGCAAATAGAATTAGCCTTATTTCCATTATTTACAATTATTTTATCATGTATGCATCTGAGGTATTTTGATGGTTTTTTTTTTTTTAAATTTTTATACATAATGCAGTAATACCAGACAATCAGCGTTAACAGACACCTGCTCCCCCCTATTAGTCTGTTGATAAGAGGGTTTACAGTAATGAAATAAATAACTAATATTTGTGGAAGAACCAAAATCTTCATTTAGTTACTATATTTGATGACATATAAGACATCCTCCCTTTAATTTAGCAGGGGATATTATAAAAAAAATGCATTTCCCTTCATTTCCATAATTTATCAATCGTTAGTTTTGAAACCCCTCCTCATGTTCTGGCCAATGTGGAGGTGAGCAACAAAGGTTACGTTTACCTTTTGAGCCATCATTGGCAGGAGGGAAGGGAGGGGGGTTTCCGCCATCAAATTTGGAACATTTCAAATTTATATAATGTAAGAGAATTGTTAAATATGAGGGGCAAAAATCACTGTTAAAATTATTTTATCAGACTAATTTTTTTTTCTAATGAATAAGAAAACTTATTCACCTGTAATTTGTTTATTCATTTTTGGTTGTTTGTTTTCACAAGAAATTTCTTTCTTGGTATTTTTTGTCGCATAAAATATTCAAACACGATCATCCACATCACTGAAAGTTCTAGAACATTTATCAGTATTTTGAAATTCAGTTTACATTATGATTACCTTTTCTTTTTTTTTTCTGTTTCTTTATTTTTTTGTCAACATTTCAAACAATAAATTCTAAACATCTAATCTATTTCAATTTGAATAGAAAAAAAATCAAAATCTGCATGCATTCAAGAAAATGATTGTAAAGAAAATGATCCCCAGAGAAATAATGCTTACTTCTCTCCAAGCCATGCTGGGCACAGCTAATGAAAATGCTAAACTTATAAACTGCTAAAAATTTAACGAGAGCGAAGATGACCACTAACTTTTATTGTATGAATTTGGCTTCAGTTTTTTTGCTCAAAAACCCTCAAAATCGAACCTTTTAATATGTTGTAGCTAAGACAGAGCTTTCCAAAAAGTATGCCGATAACAGATGATGATCAAGAAAACAAACATGAATTTACATTCAATATACTGTTAATTTAAAGTTCTATGTCCAAGCTACAACATATCAAAATTTCAGCTCTGTTTTTAATGGTTAGGGTCACAAAAACGAATCAAAGCTGAATTCATGTAATATAAGTTAGTGGTTATCCTTGCTTCTGCAAAATTTTAAGCATTTCCATTAGCTATGCCCTAACACTGTTTCCAAGCAATACCTGAAAAGATGAATAAAAGGTTTAAAAGCAATAGTTCTCAATTTCACTTTAAATTTCACCATTACAAAGCTGAATTTACTGATTAAATAACCAACTAACCAAATTCATATTCGTAACGGGAAGTTTTACAGATATCACAAAAACGATGTTTTTTTGAAGAACACCAAAAGTTAAAATTCAGTTAAAACTCTCATCTCCCTTCCACTGGAAACTGCTCCCTATTGACAGCAGAGCATTTCTGTGGTAAAAATGAAGTCAGTTTAAGTTATTATGTCAGTTTTAATAGAAAGTAAATGAACTCGTCGTCAGTCAAAAATTGAACAACCGTGGAGTCAAATTTTGAAGTCATACAAAAAAAATTCTATTGAAGAATAAATTCTATTTATAACATCTTCAAAATAGTTGAAAAAAAACAAGAAAAACTAGAAATATTTAGATCGTAGAGAATCTAGATGTTATCAATAAACCCATCAAAATGAGGCCCAGAAAGGGTTAAAAAAGTTTCGCCAAAGATAAGAGAACATTTTTAGAAGAGGTGTAGAGGGGTACCAATGCCAATTTTCAAGTCTGTAGACAAAATGGTATGGCCAGGAGTGCTGGAACTCACTAACGTGCACATGTAAAAAAGGATAGAACCCTTCACCATCTTTGATGGCTACGGTTGTTCAATTCTACCTAAATGTGGAAGGGAGGTGATTTTGATCAGTTTTTATTCCCTTGTTTATTAACCAAAATTAACATTTTCATTTTTTATATGAAACTAAAAGTTAAAAAAATATAGGCACAGCAAATAATTCCTTTAAAATGGTATGTAACCTATTAACTAATTTATTTACAATATTTAATTTCATTAAAAAAATTAGCCAAGATAATAAAATATAATTTTTAGCTTATTTTCATCTAAGCATACTACTCTGTATCATTTTCTGAAACCCACAACAGCAATTGAATTTATTCTGTGTATGTGACAGCTACTTTTAAAAAAATCTTCTGTCAACTGGAATAAAGTTATTTGAAGAGAAAAAGAAAAAGCTGTTTTATATGAAGAAATCGAAACTGTTGACTCATGGAATTGATGAACCAGTTCAATCAAGCTGAGTTTCTGTTTTAGCTGTTTTTTCTGCTAACACCTATGAAAATACTGTGTTACATGGTACCAATGAGAGACAATAAATTATGTTTCTTAAGGGCATTTGGGATATAAACAGCCTCAACCAGAACATGAACCCTGTCGTATCAATTCCAAAAATGGAATTGATGACTATTCTGTGACCATGCATTTCCATGTAGACAACAAGCTTAGAGAGCCTTTCCTGTGGAACAATGGTTAATATACTAGTTTTGTGAGCCATTACCATTGAGTCCATTCCTGAAAAATATCCATTTAGATTTGATATAAAGTGATCATCTTTTAAGAAGACATTTTCACAGTAAATATTTCTTTAATTGCATAATTAGGAACCGTCAACCAATATTGTCAACAATGGTTTTTCTCAGTTTTCAAGTTTGTCCAACTGGCTACGTGTGTACCACCTATACAAGAGAGCTAGAGGGCAGAAATTTTCAACATTTACACTCTATTGTCTAGAAAAATGTTTGTTTTATATTTTTCAATGCCATTCCCCATCACCTCCAAACAGGTTTTTAGGGGGGAATTCAATTTACAATGTAAGTTTAAGCTAAATTATGCTGCTTATTTTTTTAAATTCCAAATTTTCAGGCAAGGGAAGTAACTTATTCATTGATCATCCTAGACATAACATGCTGCCAAATGATGTTGGTCATGTGACGGTTTCTATTGAGTAACTAACCAGACCTGTTTCTTCAGCAGTTGAACTTAACTGTAAAGCTGATTGGCTCAAAAAATGTTTTCAAGTTGTTCAAAATTTTCAGTGTGCTTCAGGATTAGAATTAGATTAGGATAAATTTAGCTTTAATTAAATCATTAATTCAAGAATGCTAAGTTTAATCCTGTTGATGAAGCAAGTTGCATGCGGGTTTTTTTTATTGTGCATTTTTTCCAAGTAATTAGAAACCATCAACCAAAACTGTCAACATAGATTTCTTCAGTTTTTGATCTCCAATGGAGCTAGAAGGTTGCAAATTTGAACTTTTATTCTTCACTATGTCTCTAAAAAGAAAAAGTATTTTTTTTTTGTTTATGGAAAATCCTCTCACCTCTAAATCGGATTTTTTTTTGGAGGGCAGGATCAATTTACAATGTATGTTTTTGCTAAATTGCTCTCTTAGTTTATGCCCAGCAGCATTCACGCTTGTTTTTTTAAAAATTTGGACATTTTATTGATCACTGCCTAACAAAAGGTGAAAGAAGTAATTTATTCAATAATCATGCCTATTTCCAATATTTCAATTCATCTGTCTCACTGTTCATAGCATGCTGCCAAAACACATTGGTCACATGACAGTTTCTATCAAGTGACTAACCAGACCTGTCTATAAATGCTTATCTTTTTATTTCTTTTATCTATACACACACCTTTTTATGCTGGAAATGAGAAAATTGAGCCCAATCTCAAATCATACATAATGATTTTCTTGTAAAAAAAACAAAAATAAATCAAGTCTGGTTTAGTTACAATTCATCCTTCAACATGGAGAAAATATCAATATTTCATACGATCAAATATATTAAGTCAGGTTGCGTCTTTAATAAATCTAGATTCTTAGATGTGTCCAACATCTCTATGACTCACTTTGTCTGTCCCTGGTTAACTGATGTTGGATATTCTTTTTTTTAAATCAATTATCCCCAGTTAACTAATGTCATTTAATTTTTTTTTTTTTCTTACAATTCTTATAATAGAAAAAAAATATCTAGTTTTCCTTTACTTTTTGATCATCAAAGAACAATCACTTATTCCTTTTTTTTTTTTAATCCATTCTCATGATAGATATAAAGTTACATCATCAGTATTCACAAGCATAGGTTTATTGATTGAAATAGGTGTTTTTTCTTTGTTTTCTTTTTAGATATAATTTATAGTTTTTAGCAGTTCCCCTCACCTCCGGCTTACTTTTCAGAGACTCCACGTGGACACATCATTAGAATACCATTCTTGTTTTCTCAGGCATTTACTGATTAGGTGCTCAGTTATTCCACCATCTGTAAGTGATATCTCATGTACCTGCAGAGGCCATTATAGTTGGGAATTAAACTAAAGCACTATGATTTATCTTTGGTAATGAAATCATATTCATCGATAGAGTATAAGTTGGTCATTACTTGGATTAGGTAAGATTTAACAAAATGCCAATAATAGACAATTTTCAGTGGTTACCCTACCCTTATCTATAGTTTATTTTTCAGATCCCCCCCCCCCCATCTGCAGTTTACCTTTCAGTGTTACGGGGGACACATCACTAGAATCGGGTTCTTGCTGTTCTTTCTACAATCATGCTGATTCGATTAGTTTAACCTGTAATACATGCGCTCACCTGATTGATTCATATAGCCAAATTCTTGTCACCCCAACACATTCTCAGTATATAATCAGTGCAATTTTAATAATAGTTTTTCCCTCTCCATTTTAAAAATTTGGGCTTTTTCAATCCAATCGTTGGAAAGAAACTTGAAAAAAAAAAAATAGCCTGTCTCCAGATTTTTCCTCAATGGTGCATAAAATGTAACCAACAAAAAAGAAATTAGTGGTAATGGAAACTTTTTACTATGTGGTGTAGACTGACTCAATGCCTTGAAGTTGGCAGCTGTGACTCTCTTATAGATGCCCCTGTGCCAAAGTCGAATATGGTGCCCTTCATTAAGAGCAACAACTCTATACATAACACCCTCTATAACACACAAGGAAGGGTAACTCCTAGGGCCCATAACTAATTAACAGAATCTTCTAACAGAATTCTATCTTAGTGCATTGTCAACTGAGCAATTCTCTACAACTTGACAGGATTTATTTTCTACATTCTGTCAATCCAATATTTTTTTTCTATTAATGAATTACTGCTATCAGCTTTAGTTTGAGCAGGAACACTACAACAGGCTGAAACATTTTTTTTTAGAATTTTGTTAGACGTGGGTGTATTAATCATTGTATATGATATATATTTTCCTCTTCTATATGTTTATTTATTCACAAGGTTTCGGCCATGTACCCTCCGGACTTCATTGGATGTCCTTGGTTCTAGAATGTGGAATCACTTCCTAGAACGCATGCTCATATTGGACTAGACACATCCATTTTTTCTTTATATATATTCTTATACATCGTGTTGTGTTTCAGTGCCAAACCAATTACTCAACTAAACATCGATTATAAATAGCATCTGGAAACCTCTTAACAAAAAGGATATTTCTGGAAAAGTAAACAGGTCACCTAATCAAAGGGAAGCCACTCAAAATTTTGTCTGGATATCAGTGCTTCTTGAATTATCTCAGTGTCATTCACCTTCAAGACTTCATGATAGTTTTATCATTCTTGTCTTATTCTCCTTTGCATGTCATTCTGTTCATGCTATATTTCCTGGCATCAAGGAAGCTTTTAAGGATACACCCTAATTTAGCAAAATTCTGAAAAAAAGAATTAGGTTTTATAAGCCTATAAAAAAAAGTAACCTTTGGCCTGTAGGATACAGGGTCAATTTTCAAGACTAATTTTTTTGGGGAAAAATCTCTTCTTTGATGCCAAGAAATACAGTAATTCATTTTGTATCCTGAGCCCAACTGATCTACTACATCTGTAAATTTGGGAATTATCCTGCTACTTTGATGTTTGTCTCATTCATGAGTTTAAGAAGCACTGTCGCACATGAATATAATATATATATATATATATATAACTAATTGTTGTATTCACTAACCCCCATGGCATGTCTATACTTTGAGTTATGGGTCTCCATTAATAGATCATGTGAAAGTACATCAGTTATCACTTTAAACAGTGAGGAGGCTCTTAGATGGAATGTCGTTGTGTTTTGAGACATATCAAACACCAAGAAATTTTCAATATACAAATTTTGATAATCTGAAATTTTTTATCTCTACCAGAAAAGAAAAAAATCGAATTTCATGTTCAGAATTCAAATAGAACCATAATTATTTCTTTTGAAAGGAAAGTTATTTTTATTTAAAAATAATGCATAGTGTTGTCAATTTTTATAGATTTGTTTTTTATTACGTTGATGACTGATTGAGGAATGTACTATACAGTGTCTATGGTTTTGTTCAAGGCTCGTTAGTCAGTGACTGATTGATATTTGTATTCAAATAGTCTACCTATAAATATAGATGTACCTTGAATAGATAGAATATTTAATATTTGATTTTCTTTTTCCAATTTAGGATGTTTTTAGATATTTTAGAAAAGTAAAATGCTAATCAATGAATAATTAATTGAGCCCTGTGTTTGTTTACCAATCAAAAACATTTGAGGTTTTTTGTTGTTGTTTTCTTTTTCAAAGTTTTGATAGAAAAATAAGCCCTGGATTGACCCCAGGAACCACTTTTTAGCTTTTTTTTTAGCTTCTACCAATATTGTGCTGGTATCCTGATTTTGTCCTAAGCTGGAAAATAGTTTGCTACAAACAAAGATTAATCTCTTTATTTATATTGTTTTAATCAACTAAAACCTGGATAGGAAATACAAATAAAAGATGGTCGACTAGAATGGAAAAAGTATTGTTTCTATACTTCTTACCAAATAAGACCATCCCTCCATGTTTAGTTTAACTTAATTTAGCTGAAGGAAATGCTTAAAGAAGGAAAGGCATCTTAAGTAAGTCCTTGACTGGTGAGACTGCCAAATTTATTAACTGCCAACTAGCATATTTGATGACCAATTATATGCACTTTTTTGATAATGGCATTTTTAAAATGTTTCCTCCTACGTTCAACTTTTTCAACTCTTAATATCAAAAATTGTGTGATACCATTCTTAATTGACAAAGGAACTATAAATAGGATTTTTTCAAAATTGGAACTCTTTTGTGAATAGATAAATGAAAAATATATACATAAAGGCAAAAGGGTAACTTCAACTTAAATCAGTAGTTATTGCTCTTGATTCATTCAAATTTTATCAAATGAATTCAAGAGATTTAATGTATTTATGAGGCTGGCAAATACAATATCTTTTCATTCAAAAATATCCACTAATCAATGAATAAACATTGGATAGTTTCATTTAGTTTCATTGATTTGTTGAATTTTAATGCATTTTTAAAATGCGAATGTATATTTGCCACTGTTAATTCACCAATTGATTTATTTTCATTTTTTTTTTTTTTTTGATGAATGTAAATACAAGTATTTGAAAAATAACTTAGTTATGGAAGAAAATAGTTTTTATGTAAGATATTTTAGTTTCAAATTTTGAAATAGATTAGCTGGTAGCTTACAAAGGCAGACGTCAAAACAGACCCTCCTTTCTTTATGAAGGGAAAGAAGTGACAGGAATGATAAATGCTGCTTCTGTAGGCTACTGTGCTAAAGACAGCAGGTTTTTTTAGCAGAAGTCAATTTTTTTCCCGCCTTTCATCCTATGTTATCAACTATAGTTAATATCAACTTATCATTTATATTGTAACTTATGGTACATGCCTTCTACGTAGTTGCTTACATCAAATATATGGATATCAAAGGGCATGGGAGAACATATTAAACAATTTACTGAACTATAAATTGAATTTAGTGCATCAAGTTACAAATCTACAATGAAATGGAAATCTTTCATACTTGATAGTTAAAATTTATGATTTTTCTTAGGGCAGGCAATGCCTACCTCGCCTACTTGGACAACCCATCTCTATACAGGAATAAGTGAACTGTTCAAAACTGAACTGTTTAAGATCTAATTGAAGCTTTTACTTAGATTAATCTGTACAGCAATACCTTGACCGTATCACATCAAAACCTGAACTAATCAAAACTATACTATTCAAGGTATAACTTTACATCAAAATAAGGCCCAATGTGTGGCAACACATTTAATATAGAAAGAAGAGGTTCTGCTACTTCTAATAAGTTATTGCTCTGTGACTCAGCCCTCTGATAAACCCATTGATTCTTTTGCCAAACTGGGATTATGAGTGGCCAATTTCATCTTGGCTACTCTTTCTCAAGACAGTCCATTTTTAAAATAAAAGATATATACTGGAAAACCAAAAGTGTTATCGAATGGACATCACCAGTGCCATTTGATGCAATGGTTTAGCTTACTCATCATAACTTGCTATACATATATTTAAAGTGCTAAAACATGGAGTGCTGACCACCTCTTTGTGTGTGTGTGTGTGTGTGTGTGTGTGTGTCCATCTGTTGTACTTAAGTATCTTGAATGTTGTATTCAATTGGTACAGTGAACTCCTCCTCCTCCTCCTCCTCTTCCTCCTAATGAGGGCAATTATAAGAAACAAAACCATACATTTCTATCTATAATATATCTTGGAATTCAGATCATAAGAGCATTAATTCTTTTCTATTGTTCTTTTTTCGGATATTCAACTGTTAATTTCTAGTTGTAAACTTCATCTCTAGACTATGAGAGACAGACCACAAAACCATAGGAACTGATTAGTTTTTACACAGCTAATTTTGACATAGGCACTCAATCATCTAAAAACATCTTGTATAATCAAAAAAGTTGTTTCTGAGGATATTTTTTACAAATTTTAGGCTTATCCTTTTTCAAAATTCTGATATATATATATATATATATATACATAAATATAAACACTGTACTGCTTTCAATCTATCTGGTTATCCCTCTATATACTGTATCAATTCAAACAATTTTTTTGAATTTTACAAGACCAGTTTCATCAGTAGATAGTCTTAAATTTAGATTTTTATGCAATGGTATATCATACTTAATAGAAATATTATCTTCTGAAACAAGTTAGGAAATGTTTTGTGATTTATTAGGCCTAACTTACATCATTATTCTGTATGATTAAAATGCAAATGAAGAACGTACAGATTAGTGTTATTACTCACTGTAACAGTGTGGAAACTTTTTATTTATTAATTGCATGTGTTAACTTTCTACTAAAAAACAAACCAAAATTGAAACTATATACTTATACTTATTATACATTTGTGTATTCACTGATTAGTACTAAAAAGTGGAAAGTTGAATGCAAGTTGATTTAACTCTTAGATTCATAGACTGTTTGTAACCACTGAAGAACTTTTCAATGAATAAGATTTTTTTTTTAATTGAAACTTTTTTGTGAGTTGATTTAAAAAAAAAAATCTTCAAAAATCTCCAAAAAAAAAGTACAAGGGAGGTAACTTCACTTAGGAGTTATCCTCCTTGAATTACCTTTTTTCATCAACAGAATCAAATATAGAGATAGAATTCTCTAATATTATATGGAGTCATTTTCCAGTTTCAACCATCATAGAAAAGAGGCCATTTTCGCTGTTTCTGAGAAGCATTTTGCTGCTCTTTTGCTTTCACAGACGACAACCAAAACACTGACCTGAATTCAATTTTATTCCTATAATTTCATCTAGACAAGATAAGTGATTGAATTTTGCTGTATAAATCATTTATTCAGTATCTTTATATTAAATATGAATGACTAATACTAGATACCTATATAAGTTATACTGCTGTAAACCTGAGGTTATTCTTACCTTAAATGCTCCCAGTTATATTTTGTGTGATAAAGGGCTTGCTTGCTGACTGGAATATTTGCATATTTCCCATCAGTACCAGTGATAGGAGTTTCAAGCCTGAGTAAAAGCCAAGATGTTCAATGCTTAATCTCAAGGCAGACTCCTCCCACTCTGAAGATTGACAAAACAATTTTCTTACATGACTTGTGCCAGACTAAGCTGAGCTTTGTAAATATATTTCTGTGGCAAATTCAGTGTTAGTAAGCATATTTTGTAGCTATCTTCTATGACCTCAAAAACAAGACTATGAGCTGCTGGTAATGATGATGATGATTATCAAAAGAAGTGATTGAAATAATAATATCATTATGCATTGTGGTAGGAAATGAAAAATGACCTTGTATTAACTTTTTGAAGTCACCTTTCCATAATTTGTGACTTATTTGAAAATTTTAATGAAATTTGCACTGAAGCCTTTTACCACGTCCTCCCAGTTTCGATTGGTACCAAACGCTGTTCTGATTGTGCAACCCTATTGAGTTTATTTACTGTTAATGTTTTTCTTGCTGAAGTAGCAAAATCACTAAAATTTAAAGTCTGGATACAAGGAGAAATACTTTTTGGAATCTAAGAAGACGTGCATGCAAGATGAATATTATTATTTACACCCGTTGAAAAAGAGAATGAGAATAATTTATCTTTAGTATGCATAAAGGTTGTGTTCAAAATATAGTTTAACAATTCTAAAAAAAGATACTTTTAATATCAGTAAACATCCTGTTTCTTGAACACTTCATGAAAATCAAAGTAAATACTATTTTCTAGGCAAGGGAAACATTTTTCAGTTTATTTTGTGTTTTTGAAGTTTTAACCATTAGGATTTTCGAGATGTTGTACACAGATAACGTATTAAGTAACTGTACTGATTAAGATTCAACCAAAAACCCCGGCTGATGGGTTTTTTGCCTGAAATAATCTACTTGATTTTTTTATAAATTAAATAAACTCTATTGGAATGTTATGGCATTAAATTTCATTATATTAGATGTGCCAGTTTATCAAAAAAAATATTTTAAGTAGGTTACATGTCAAAATACTTCTTGGGTACTGTATTAGTACAATTTCTTATCAGTTATTTTTGCTTAAAAGATCTATTGAATGTTTACTGTAAGATATTTCAATTTTTGTTATTTTTATAATAGGTAGTTAAAAAAAAAAATTTTATACACACCTTAACTAGCTTCATTTTAATCAAGATATGGTCATAGAGTTTTTTTTACAATCTATTCTATACATAGTTTTTACTATTTATGACTTGTAGAGATCATTATTAGTAACCCTGGTCGACGTTTGATTTTAGAAAGTAAAATTTGGTAAATAACAGGTTTCTTATGTGTATGAGAATGTTTTAAAACAAAAGTTTTTAGTTTTTTCATAAGATTTGATGCCAGAGATGAATTTATCTAAAATGGTGAAGGAATTGTTTTTACAATATATGTAAGTAAAAGGAAATTGTCAAAGTGTCTTCAGTTTTTTCAAAGATGAATAATTAGTGCTTTTTCATTATGTGACTTGAAAATTGTGATTGGTGTTATTGCCCACCTGTGTTGAATTGTGCTATGGACTTCTTATGATTTGATTTTTTTATGTGAGATTATTTGCCAGAAGATTATTTCAGTCTGATATCTGCTCAAGATACATTGCTCTTTAGAGGGTTGAAAATAGAAAATGGTTTGTTGTATTTGATTCATCATTCAAACTAAATGAGAATTTCAGATTTATGATTAACATCAAAGGATTTATCTATAATGTTTATGTACTGAATCTCATGACTTCTCTGTGTAATAATTTCTTTTATGACATTTGTTTTTAGCTTTTGCTCGATTCAAAATGAATTTTAAAAGTCTTTAGCTAAAACTGGGTTTCTTTTTCACTGTAATCTAGAGTATTATATAAATTGGAGCAGATAAAATTTTAGCCTTAAACTCACATCTGTACATTTAACCTTCGGTAAGTGTGATCTTGTCAGTAACTGGCAATGAGAGATTTTGAAGAAGCATGCCCCTGCTTCTACAATTAAGTTGAGTATGTTTCCTTGATATTCTTTGATAAAGAAAGTATTTTTAACATTACTTTAAGAAATTCACTTTGCTATTAAGCATTGTATGAAATTATATTGAAGCAAATTACCTGAAAATAATCAGATGAAAAAAAATGTCACAGTTTTTCTAATGCACTCAAGTTTAGCTATGATTTTCTTTGCCATACTTTTTTCTTATCGGAGCAGAATTACATTATACTCACTGTTATACAATAACCCACATCCTTAAAATAAAAATTAAAAATAACAGAAGAACAATGCTCTTCTTCGCTGAAAAAAAATTTAATCCATTGACCAAGGGAAGTTAATTATTTGAGTCTCTGACTGACAAATACTATTTTAAATCGAATGATCTTTTTTCTCTACATTTCATAAAGACTTTATTGTACATTATGTAATAAAAATGACTGCAAGAATTGTTTTCTATCCAAAATGGAGAATGTTCTCATTATAAGTAAATGGAGATGAGGAATGCCATTCTTACTATTATAGATATAAATTATATAACTTGTTATTTGAAAATAAAAAAAAGTCCATAACTTTGCTCAAAAAAAGAAAAAATGTGGTGTGGTGGGGAGTGGTAGGATTTAAAATTGGAATTAAAACTGAAAAAAGTAAAACCCATTTTAAATAATGTCACATATTTGAAATTCAACTCAACTCTTTTGTTCTACTAAAAAGAAAAAAATTGTTGCATTAATGAAAGGTTTTAGTGTTTTTTATGACTTGGTGTTGCGTGGTTTTCTCCAGCACACTTTGTTACTTTGCTGTGTGTCTATGGTGAATGGGTTGAAATGAGTCTGATTCCTCATTTGTTTTTCCCCTTTTGAGGAACGAAGGCTTATTTTGTTCGAACATTGACAGCTACTATGCAATTGTTTTCACACTTTGGAGGTGTATTGGTACTGCTGATGCAACCGACTGAAATTTTGGAACAAAAAAAAAATAACATGTGACATTTCCTGGTGGCAACACACAATAAATCTGCTAAAACTTGTTAATAAAATTAATAAGAATTTTAATCTGTTCCTCTTGTCTCATTTTTTACTCTTTCTTTTTATTTCATAATTGACAGAGAAGATATCAAATTGCCTTCCCTCCAATATTGTTCAATCTATAAAATAGTCCAATATTTAAATCTCACTATAATTCACCAAATGTCTATCACTGCAAAACTCTAGAACAGCCACAACTATGGACACTAAATTTCCTGTGGTTACTAACAGGACACCTGAGTAGATTTTTAGCTACTTAGTTTTGGGAAATTCTGCTCTAAACTAAGTTTTTGGTGGTGGATCCAATTTATTCTGTAAATTTATGCTAAATTGGTCACTTAATTTGTGTCTGGCAGCATTCATGCTTACCTAAAAATTTACTATTACTTCAATTCACCAAAGGTCTGTCTACAATTGTATAACTCAGGAAGTACACAACATACCCTCATGAAATCTTCTACGTAAACTAATGAGGGCCTTTTAGTAAGTTAGGTTTTGAAAATTCCAACTTTTCAAGTTTGGGAAGTTTGATTTACAATGTAAGTATTCAGCTAAATTGGTCCCTGATTTTGCATCTGGCTGCATTCACTTTTACCTAAATATCAACCTAAACTTTAATTCACTAAATATCTGTCCATCTGTCCAAGAATGGATAGAGCTATGGCCACCAATTTTTCTGGGGTTACTAATGGGACTCTGTGGCATGTTTTTTTTGCATGTTACATAGTCTTTGGGAGAAAAAAAAAAAGTGGTCTGCATTCATGCTCTCCCAATAATAATGATCTGATTTCCATGTATCTATCTCTATAAAACTAAAAGTCAGATTACATTCATCTGTAAGTGACCTCTACATACCAAAAAGATATATTGTGGCCTTGGATTTAGAATTAAGCTTCCCCTAGAAAAGATATTTTTGATCTCTTATTAATGTAAAAGCCCAAATTGAGGCCTTCTGCAGGGAATTGTTTTTGGTCTTGTATTTCTTTTATCCTAATTTCTGTTGCTTTTTATCGTTACTCCTAGATTGTTATTCAGCAAGATCAGAAAACAAAGAATAAGCCTCAAACTTTCATTCCTCATCCTTGGATAAGTCCAAGATGTCAGTTACATTCCAGTTGAGGTTTTGGCATTTAAAAAGAATATCACTCCAACTATATTCAAGTCTGAATTGAATAATCTTTAACACCAAAGATGGCGAAGGGCGCTATCTTTTTTTTAAATGCGTGTGCTTGTTTGTCTGTATGTCCCAGTGTTCCTGGCCATACAGTTTTATCTACAGACTTGAAAATTGGCATCAGTACTCCACTAGAGCCCTTCTAAGAATGTTTTTCTGTTTTTTGGAAAAAAGCTTTTTCCACCTTTTGTGGGGCCTTATTTTGACGAGTTTATCTAGATTTAAGATCTAGATTCTCCAGAATCTAGATATCTATAGATGTTTTTTTAGTCTATTATAGATGTTTTTCACTGGAAAATTCCAGTGATGTAATAAATAAGAATTATTCTGACCTTATTTATTCTTTAGTGGAATTTTTTTTTACATGACTCCCAATTCTGCTACTATTGTTCAAATATTGACTGTGATGGTGTTAATTATTATTTTCAGTTCATTAACCAAAACACTGACTGTAGAATGGTAGTTAACATTGCAAGTGGTATTCCACTAATCAGATCTCAAGCCCAAGTTGGAACAAGTACCTATTTTATTGAACATTACTGTGCAAATGAATGGAGTAGGAATTAAACTTCCTTTTAATCAATAGACTGTCGACTATTAAGTGACTACCTCCTCACCCCTTCAATCAATAATGGAACGAGTCATCATCATGATGAAAAAAAGGAAGGGAAGAGAATGAAAGAGAGAGGAGAAAAAAAGATATGGCTGAAATAATGAGACTAGTTTAAGCCTGATCTTCACAGATGCAAAGGAAGAAAGAAAGCAATGAGTAGAATTCAATCTAGAATCTGAGCAAAAGATTGGAGGCCATTAAATGAAGTATATTGTTAGAAATTTTAGCTCAATATACAGATGGTTATTGAAATTGTTAATTGTGAAGTTTTGCTCACTCAATGTTAAAAACAGTGAATGATTGATGAATAATGTAAGAAAACTCGACTTAAATACATAAATTATATTCTCATTGCTTTGAATACATCAAATTGTTGAATTGCTTTTATCAATTTGTTGATTTCGACATAAAATTAAAATTCAATTTCAATTTAATCGATAATATTATTCCATATATTATTACATATAATCATTCAGAAATATGAATACTTTAGGACAATAGATATACAGATATTTATAAGTAAAAGAAAAAAAACAAAGATTCCAGTTTATTTCGATGGTGAGGTAAGATTCATTTGAGTCATCTATTTGAAAATTGAAAAAAATCATTTATCTAGGTTCAATTCATAAAAGCTTAATTACATTCAGATTTTATTTAGTCTTGAGAAAAACTTATTTTTGAAGGTTTTCAGTCTATGGCCAGGGGAGCCTTATTCCTAATGTTATACTTATGCTTAATAGAACCGTTATTTTCCATCCGATGTATTGTATTAAAGCTCTGAAGTGAGCATATGATTTATCTTCTCCACAAAATTAATTCAATTCTTTTGTAGATTCTCATATTCATTTCTATTTTTTTATATATATAAATTTTTTCTTGGGTCTTGATTTTTACCACATCTTTTCAAATATTCATAAATTCACTCCATAAGAATCAGTTAGTTTTAATGAGAATTTTTTGAGGGGGGGATTTTGTAATCCTTGTTTTTTGAACACTGTATTTAAAATTTCAAAAACACATTGGGTAACACCAAGGAAGAAAGAGTATGACAGGGAAGAAAGTCAGAATTGTTATGATGATGCAAACAAGCCTTCAAAAATGAAATTAGATGTTTCGAGAGAGAGAAATGTAAAATAACATGTTGGGAAGAGATGAATAAAAAGTTTTTTGATAAAAGGGGTGGGGGTAGAAGAGAAGCTGAAAAGAAAGGCATGTTTTTTTTTGTTAGCCGTTTGAAACAAATATTTAAGTGAAAAATTTCATGGCTCAATAAGGGGATGTAAAATGAGAGAGAGAGTGTGTGCACATGTATGTTATGAACCACTCTTACATGGAAGGAGGAGAAAGAGATGAATTAAGGTATACATTTTTTAGAGTTGTCTCACAAATAAGAATATCCTGCTACATACATATACATATATATATATATATATATATATGTATACACATTATTCTTCCAGTGATTGTACATTATTAACAATTGTTGCATTGGAGAACACCTCATCCACTATACATCTGACAAATAGCATATACTTTTAGTTTACAAAATAACAATGGAATTTCAACGGGTACTGCTAGTTTATATAACTGATGTACAGGAGAAATCTTTGGAAGGATAGCGACATTTTTGAACAAATTCCCTTTCAATTTATAAAACATTAAAAAAACTTAATACAGGATTTAGAATGAAAGAATTTCAGTGTGAATTTTTTTTTAATGTATTACTAGCATAGAACCCATTAAGAATGATTGGATTATTTATAAATGGATTAATTATTCAAGTATGTATTTTAGTACAAAAGTATATATTTCAAACAAAATGGGGATTGCATTTTCTTTTTATTCAAATTAGACTGAAAAATTTTCAATAAAATTGAAAAGAGAAAATCAGTTGAACTAGGTCAAGTTGTCAAGAGAAATGGATTAGTGCTTTTTCAAAAATTTCTGTTGAAACTTTCTGCTGAACAGTTTGCATGGTGGCAGTTGGGGGAAGGGGATTAAGTCTAAGTGGGGTATTGGGTGGGGAATATCGAAAGGCAGCCGTGTTGTTTGTCTTCATTCTTTTGGATTTTTGAAAAAAAGGATCATTGATTTATAAAATCATTCTCCTCTTTTCTTGTGACTGAACTGACAAACAAACCAACAAATATGATTCAGGCTTTTATATAAGTAAATACATAAAAGTCAAAGTCACTTTTTTGTTGGTTTCTGCTACGTTAAAGCAGAGAGGAATGGAATAAAGTATCTACATCATTACAACTGTTGCTACTCTTTTCTTCAAAGTAGGACAGAAAAAATATAGGCATCTCTGATTCTTCTTGAATGAAAATGATATTTTTCTCATGTTAAAGAAGAAATTAGTTTTTACCCAATTCTGTCTTAATGTTTTAAGATCGAAACAGAAAATATGATGAACCCTTGAGAGTCAACAGACAAATAAATTTCATTCAAGATATGCTTTTTTGTATGCCATAAATAAATATATTATAAATATATTCATACTAAATATATAAATATATTTGTACAATTTATCCATATGTAAATAATCCTGTCATTTTTATGAGTACAAGGCTAGTGTTTTTATATTTAAGTTGTACTCAACAATTTGCTTCATAACCCTTTCTACCACCTTCTGTCGTATAACAGAAAAAACTGGTTGATTATTTACTGATGAATCAGCACTTCAGCCAAGAATCAAAGTGTTGCTCCCTCCCCTCTGTCTCCGATCAAAGCGTAGTATCTCAGGCTCTAGCAAAATTTATGAACAAAGAAACAGACAGAAAAAGTCACACTGTTCATTATATTGATTGATTACTCAACACTTTCCTTTCTTTGTGAATGTCAGAAGATTGATTTTTTGTTACATGTTCACACACATCTCTATAAGAAGGTTTTTCAGTCACCAGTTGACTGATATAATCAAAGAACAATCATTTATTCTTTTTTTTAATCAGTTCTCGTGATAGAAATAGAATTACGTCGTCAGCATTCACAAGCATAGGATTTTAGACTAATATTTCTTTTTTTTCAGGTATGATTTTTAGTTTATAGCGGTTCCCCTTACCTCCAGTATACCTTTTAGAGCCCCTCTTCCATCCGCGTTTTTCCTTTCAATGGTTCGTGGACAGATCATTAGAATACTATTCTTGTTTTCTCAGGCATTTACTGATTAGGTGCTCAGTTATTCCACCATCTGTAAGTGATATCTCATGTACCTGCAGAGGCCATTATAGTTGGGAATTAAACCGAAGCACTATGATTTATCTTTCGTAATGAAATCATATTCATCGATAGAGTGTAAGTTGGTCATTACTTGGATTAGGTAAGATTTAACGAAATGCCAATATTTGGCAAGGGAGACAATCAGTAGAGATGGTATGGCTACTATTACTGTTGAGAAAATTTTAAATGGCTGAAAGTGGCTAGATTTTGACCATGCTTAAATAACATTTTTGGATTAAATTTTTTTATATTTTTCATTGATTTAGTAGGTATATAAGTTTTCACTATGTTATGAAAGGGAAATAAAATAACTGAGACACTCCATTTGATTGGAATAAATTGTTGTCTGATTCAATCAGTTTATTTTTGTTTCCTTTTCTACTGTAAAATTTCATTAAAATCCAGCTACTTTTAGCCATTTCTACCATGAAAATCTAGCCATTCTCATCCATCAAAAAAATGGCCTATTCAAAGATTTGGTTTATAACTAGTAGCAACCATAGCAACCCAATGGATTATCTCCCTTGCCAAATATTGGCATTTTGTTGAATATTACCTCAAGAAAAACAATGACTGAGGCTTTCAACACATCTTTTATGGATTGTTGGGATTTCATTTTGATCAATTGGGAATTTGATCTGATTGTTATCCTTGTCAAATGGAAGAGCTGTTTTAGACAGTTCACAAGATTTTCAGGTGAGATTTTGACTCTGAAATGAATGTTATATTCAGTGTCAGGACCTGTAGCATATGTTATAAAGGGGCCCTTTATGATACATACACAACATTTGAGTGTCTAAGGTTAGCGACTTTAGTTAGTAATCACTCTTAATAGTGGTTATCATTTTAGCATGGTTATTAATTGGGATGTGGTATCTATGAGATACTTATACAACGCATAAATATGGAAGTGATATGCCACCAAAATTTACAGCCATCATGCTGATTGGAAATACCTGGATGTCAGAAAACCCAGTTTAAAAAAAAATAAGTTGCATCTTATCTCACAAGAAGTAGATCCTGCGAGAAGTTGAACTCTGATCTCGAGCCAAGGGCTAAGTGTGGCAGGCCACCAGAAAAAAATAAACAAGATAACCCAATGAATCATCAACTTATAAAGCATATCACACATATATACAACAATGGCGTATGGTGGCCATTGCCACAGGATGTGTTATCATACTGTACCTACCACTCCAGAGGTGTAGCTGTTGGCATTATGTCCTTTGAAGAGCCAATTCTCCCTGGGCCACCAATTTCTATAGAAAAAATAAACAAATCTTTAAGCTATTCATACAAAGCACAGATTAAAGATTAAAACTGATATAAATGACAAAACAAAAGATGAATTTTATCTTATGCATAAATTTTATGATATAAGCATAAATTTTATTTCAAGGTATCATGGGAAGGCTGAGACATTGTTGCATTATTTCATCTATCCGTCCAGATATTTTTACTTATTTAATTCAGTTGGACATCAATGAATATTTTTTTCACAACCCTTGAGTTTTCATTACATTTTATTTTCAAAATTAAAAAAAGAAAGCCACTACAGACTTGCCCCATAAAATATCTTAGTTTTATCACATTTTTCAATTTTCCAATTCATTGCATATATTTTCACAATACCTGGAAGAGTTTATAAAGTTTTAACTGATTTGATTCCCTATCATTATAGAAAGAGAAAATCATTCAAGTTATCATAAGATATTTTATTTCTAGAATCTGAGTGTGATTTGGGTAAAATTATTGTAATGCAGATCCCATTACTTACACAATGTAAACAATGTTTCAAAGATAAAATTCTCTGCTTCTCTACATTGGACACAGATAATTTTCATTACAGAATTTTGTCTAATTCTTCTTTTTATAAAAGTGCATAGGATCAATATGTTTATAAGTTTCAAACATTATCAACATGTCACTTTGTTAAAAGTGTGCTTTAAAAAATATTGCATCTTTAACTAAGGTCAATCTTTGTTTCTGAGTGTGTATTATTATATTTGGAAACTAATTGCAACTGGATTATAACATGTTACTGTAAGAACATAATTATAATCAAAAAATCGATTCCAGTTAATGGATTTTCAATGCATTCATAAATATAACTTCTCAACAGGGTGTGTGCTCTCAAAAAAGCACACATATTCATACCTTATCTTTATTGTTTTCTCATAATCTAACTGTCTGCCCAGTGCCATATCCAGATACGATCAGCAATGGATGTGTGCTGAAATCTTAGCACAACGGCAAAAACATCCCATTACAGGGGACAGAAAAATTAGTTTCCCGTAATGATCCATGATTGTATTGATGAGTAAACTTGATACAGACTCAATATTTATGATAAATTATTGGGAATTTTGATAGATGGTAAAAGAGAACCCAGACAAAACAAGCGGAAAAAAAACAAGTACAAACAGCAAAGATTTTCCAATATCCAAGCATTTATTAAAATCAAACAGACAATAGATGAAAATTGAGTGCGAAGATACATGCTCTCGTGGAATCTACAGTTTAAGAAGCCATTAGTAATAGAATTTTCGCGAGTTTCTTGAAGTTTGGAATGTGATGATTTGAGGTTCCTGAAAGGGGCGTTTCTTGAAGAGTTGATTTAGTTGAATTTGATTCTTGTGTTGAAGATTTTTTGAAAGTTTTACCATTCAGCTGACACAGTATAATTGCTTGAAGTTGTTAATGTGAGTTAATGTCTTGTTAACTTGAGTTCTTTCTTGATTCAAACTGGGATCTTGTAGAATGTTGAAGTGAAAAACTTGATCGTAGATTAAGACATCAGCCGTTTTTGGCTCAAGCTGTTGTAAAAGGGTCTTTTACATTCTAGTAAGAAAAAAAGGGCTTGGCTCCTGCTGCTCAGTGTTCAGGTCACGTGGCTTTTTTAGAGGCTTTCATTGGATGGATCTTAGTGAATTCTAACTATTTGAAAAATATATGTTAAGCCTGAAATTCTTTTTCAGGCCTGTAACTCTTTTTCAGATGAAGATACAATAAATTTTTTGGTGGGTGTGCAGCACACATCTTGCACACCTAGAATATACACCCCTGATAAATAATATGGTATAGGGATCGCTGACAGTTTAAATTGAATTAAATCAAATTAAAATATTCTACTTAGCAGATGAGTTATCTGCCCTTGGTTAATTCCTCTTGCTTATTTTAATCCTACTATTGTTGTTAGTCCGCTATTGCTGGCAGAAATCCATTATAGAATCAAAGAGGTGCAAAAATTAACCCTCTTTGTTCTGGCACTCCTTGAAGGTAAGGTCTGACCCTTCTTTCAATTCTTCCATCTAATCAAGGACATTTCTCTTCTAAAAAAAAAAAAAACGTCTTTCCTAACTAGTACAATTCTATTTAAAAACTCACACAGCTTTGTGGCATTATATGATTGCTTTGATTTTTCGTCTTTAGAATTACAGCATCCTTGATACTATACAAATGAAAGTGAATTAAGAACAATTACTTACATTTTATTTTCACTGTCAGCATCCTTCAGTCTCATTCTCTCATCTACTGGATTCATCCAAGAACTTGCTAGTATGACAGAAACTTTAGGACCGGCATTTACCCATGGTGTATTCTTATTTTGTTCTTTCACCAAATCCTGACTTGATATTATTTTCTCTCCAACCAGTTTCTTTGAATTATGTATACTTTAATAATTGGTGCAAGGGACATAACTTTCCTCTGATTGATTTTTATTTCAGAAAAACTGCAGTGTTGTTTTGACTTTGAAAAGAACAAGTTAATTCTCGGGACATATATTGCCACTGTATAGGTTTTAAGAAATTGTCGATAGTCAAGTTATTGGTTATTCTACGATGAATTTAATTGTATCACAAATATAAAAAATTTCTATCTCTTTTAACTTTCAGCCGAGATAAAAGTGACACCAATTTTGTTATTCTTTCAATATTTTTGTATGCTTATTCATTTATACATATATTATTTTTTATATTCTTAAATACTGAAGAACAGTAATGCTTCTTTTTCCTTTGTGAACATTCTCCCACACTATATGAACATTACGGTTATTCTATAACCTATAATGTGATATATGAACATACACAAAACTAGTATTCAAAGGAAAATTATGAGTCACCACTATATATGCTGTGTTGGGGTGATCAATTAGAAAAGGTCTAAATTTCCAAAAAGCAAGCAGGCACAGACTCAATTTAGCATAAACTTACATTGCATATTGAACACTCCACTAAAAAGCTATTTTAAAAGGGAATTTTCAAAAAACATCATCCCTACTCATGGAAAGGAGTGTATGAGCAAAATTTTAAGTTTCCACTATGAACAGTAAGGATTTGGCAAAGGTAGATAGATACAAACATACATATGAATATCAGAACACATGAATAACCTAAACCCAGCAACAGTGATTAAACCGGTCTATTTTAGTTAGCGGTGATTGAAAAGGCATGACTTTTCCTGACAGGAAAACTGCCACCATTTATGTTCTGTATAAAAAGAAACTTTGAAATTTTTCCTTTCAGGTTCTCCAAAACTTACACCTTTCTCCTCCTTAATGAAGTTATTCGTTACAGTTAACTTTGTGAATCTCATCGTTTTAATTACTTATATTCAACTCCCTTACAGCTAAGAAGATACTATACTTCATGTAAAACTAATATAAGGCCCATAACAATTTTGAAGGAGATATTAGCTGTAGGATGTGGTGACTCATCACTAAATAACCAGTATTCTAACAAAGGTATTTGAAACTGAAATCATAGCCACTGCACAAAAATCAAAATGGAAACAATGTAATACAATTACTGAAGTGTTAGACATATTTGTTTTATTCTCTAGCTGTAAAGCAAATGAAAAAAATTGATTACTTTTCTATGTGATTGAAAAATGTATGCATTCTAATTTCTATGTATATTTTGAAAAGATATGGCCCCTTTATAACATATATGCACTAGCTATATTTGACCCTGGTTTTGCCTCAGAAATAAAATGAAAAAATAATATTTGAAATCCAATATAATTTTTTTTTTTTTTAGTACTTAGTTAATCTCCATTGAAATGTTGGAAATAAATTTTGCAAATAAAAATATATAACATAATTCAGCATTCGTGACCAATACAACTTACCTATTTTGTAAAATGAAGAATATTTTGAACAAAAAAGTCAGGCTTACTTCCTTTGGATTTGAAAGAATTTGCATCTGAAATAAAACAGTATTTACTTCATTTATATCATAACTAGCTAATCTCCATTAGTATGTATAAATATAAAAGAAAATTTGTGGCCAGTATGACTAAATTTAGATAAGATTCAAGTAGAAAAAAAAGAAAATTTCTTTTGCCACAAATTTTTTGTGATTTCAATCCACCAGACCCTAACAATCTTCCTTGAAATTGTTAGTTTTTAGAAATTTACAGTGTAAATGTAATGGTAAACTGGACCACAACTTTCTGTCTGTTGTATGGAAGTGAGCTTTTGCAGTATTCAATACTTCCCTTGTAAGCTTCTTTGACATTTTAATGACAATATTTTTGTGCATTCTTTCGTGAATTGTTGCCAGCCGTGGCATCCATTTTAGAAATTAGTTTGGTCGGCCAAAATTGACAAAAATGTCAAAATGGATTTGGCTGGCCAAAATTGACAAAAATGTCAATGTCTTACTATGCCTAAATCGATAAGTATCAAATCAAATATTAGAGATGGGATTATACCATCTTTGTTATATTTATTCGCATATATTTATTTCACAAAAAATATACAACTATCGAATTAAACTAGGTATTAGAGACTGGATTAAACTGGGAGTAAATCAAATATTACTGAATGGAACACCATTGAACATATTTATTATCAGAGCGAAGCATAAATCTACTTATAGAACCCACTTGGCAAAGGGGGCTGCACCATTCTCAGTTTCTTCTAATGAATTTGCCTTACAGATAGTTGGATTGAGTTGAAATTTGGTACTGGAGACTTTTGGACCAAGGCATAACTATTGTACACATGCAACTATAAAAATCACCCTTGAGCTGGCTATGGCTTCAGTGGTTTCTTCTTAGAAATTCGATCTCACACCATTTCAAGTACACAGACTCTACAACAATCTAAACCAGCAATAAGCATGCTAAAATATTTGAATGTATAGAGATAATAAAGAAATATTCCCTATAAAATTTATCATAGGCACTACAAATTGAATTTATGCAGTTGCCTCGGCCTCTTTAATATAAATTGAACTGTTACTATGAAATGAAGTGTTTGTTTCATTTGGTAAAAATTGAAATTTACATTTGTGCAAGCTCTGATTCTAAAAGAAATGAGGATAAACGAATGGGAAAAAATGAAGGAAAAAAAAGTCAAGTTTCTTTTAATAACTCCAACATCAAAGAATAACATTAGATTTGAATTTGAAAAGTGACCAATAATTGATTTTGAATATTTTTTAAAACTGGCACCACGACGCCCATGATAGAGAAGTGTGGCGAATCCTGGGGAAGATCTTTGTCCAACGACGGACCTTGAAAGACTGGTGATGATGATGATGATGACGATGATGATGATATATAAAGTGGTAAATGTCAAGCTGAGCATCTCATATTAGGAGAGATAACCATTTCAAGATACATCAAGGGAGACCACTAGAACTTCAGCATCGAACGAAAAAAATGCAATTAATGTGATAAGTTATTAAACACATGAACGAATACCCCCCCCCAATCGAGAATAGTGCAATATGAATTTAAAATACTTTTGTTCAAATTTTGACTTTTTGAATGATTGATCTTCATTTCATAGTGAAATTTTTACATTCTTGAGAAATAATGATTTTTGAATATATGCCTAAATATGGTTATTAAAAACAGAAAGAAGTTAATTCAGGTAAGCAGAACCTCTGTGAAAGTTTCAATAAATATCTAAAATGATAGCCCATATCTAAGAACAATTTTATTTTGTTTTCATTATTTATTACCTTTTTGAAAAATATTTTGCATGTGCCATTTATGCTGGTTAATCATCATAATAAAGTATTCTAAATTTACGAGCAATTTATTTTTTATCCGTTCAATGTGTTATTTTCTTTACATATTTCTTTCTACTCTTTTAATTATCAATTGTAATTCTTTTTGTTAGAGTTATCTCCCTCGATATATCTTCACTGAGTTACCTCCCCTAGGATGCTCAGTTTGACAAATACCACGAATGATGTAACATCGTCACTTACGGCCTACCATACCCGAATTTTCAAATGGCTGATAGCAATTTGCGAAATAATTCCTTTTATGTGCTTTTATGTCAATAAACCCTTACGAAAGCACAAAAAATCGTCATCAAAATATCAAGGAAACCTAGATAACAATCGACGCAAAGAAAGTAACCGAATACCTCAAGGCCTTACTACCGTACAATGAACAGAAAGTAACGATCCAGTCTATCATCACATTTACTTTGTGAATAGGACCCATCTCGTGGAACCGGTCTTTAAAAAAAACCCAACAAATTCCAGGATGATTATTGTCTATTTGATTCAAAACATAAATTAATATATTCGATGTAATGGCAAGTGCGTTGTCAAATAATTATTTTAATTACTAAAAAGGAATTCCTAGCGGACTCCCCACCCCTATTTTTCCCGAATCATCTGAAAACCATGATAAAAAAATACTTCCTTCTGACTACACGCAAACAGAAACATCTGAATTGAGAGTGACAACAGTGAAATATACCAACTTCCGCTGCACGTGGTTTCAGCAATGTGAAAAGAAGGGAGATAACTTCAGATATCCGAAAAGGATTATGTCACGGTCCAGGCGATTGGTCGCATTATGCTATCTTAATTCTGATTGGTTGTGAAAAAAGAAAAAGAAAAAATATTCCCATGTTAGCACATGGCGCTGTGATTGGCAGGATTTGTTGCAAACATCATCATTTAGATACAACTGAGTTCTAGTGCTTGCTTGTTAAGTTTCAGGTAAGAATTACGAACTAACTGGTTTTGATAGTAATATTTCATGTCCATCATTCATTACGAAACATTCACATTTCCTTTCGGACGACTGCTTCTTCTTTCTTCCGTGAACCCTAAAGAATTGAAACGCTTGAATTTTTAGTCTTTCAAAGCTATTTTTCATTATTTCATATTTAGATGTTATGGCAGCTAAGTTCAACTATAGATATTCGTTACGCGCGTATATATAATATATATGTATAATATATATATATATATATATATATATATATATATATCAGAAAACTACTACTTATTTTTTTTTTATGTCTACTTCACACACTTGTAAAAAAACTCTGAAATTACAGCTGCTTGGTGTATAGAAAAGTGCATGTGTTCAAGTGCTCATTAACCCTTTGGCGTTGTGTTGAACATTTTTACCCTTCGATATCAAAAATTCAGTGGAGAATTCTGACGAGCTGTTCATGTTTGGGTTTTTACGGAGGAAATAATAGAAATACAATCAATGACGTTTAAAATTGTCAAATAAGGATGTTAATGATGTTTCGTCGACTTAAGAAGAGCAGATACTACACTTTGATCTTAACTGCTGCAGAAGACGCATTCCGATCTCGTCCACGAAACTAGAATAGTGCTAGTGGCTCAATGTAAAAGTGAACTTTAAGATTCAATTTTTTTTAATGAAGAGCTCGTTTGGAAAGAGCACTTCAAGAAGACTTGAAGTTTACGTAAAAGCCAGGAGACGTGTTTTTTTTACTGTTAAGCATGTAATTTAGCCCAAGTTTTAAAATTGTAAAAACTGCTAAATTCGTATTTTGAAGAAATTTATGTATACCCTATCTTTTAGGTTAAAAGTTCAGAAAGTGTTACCGTTGTAAGTCAACATGTGCACTTTTTTGTCGAATAGCTGTATTGTTTTGAAACCAGAGAGGGCAATATTTTCCAAATTTTCGCAGAATTGTGTCAATGAATACTAAACCGTAATTCTTATTCAGCAAATTTGAGTTAGAAATAATAAAGTTCTCTGAAGTTGAACAGTTTGGTTCGATTAATTACAAGTACATAAAATGCATGAATGATCTTAGAAAAAATACTTCTGCCATGTAAATAGACACCAAAACAGAGGATACCCCTGATGTTGAAGTGATCTATTTTAAATATTAGACACAGCATGATGATCTGAAACCTCCAATTTTCGTAATCTTTAAAGAAATTAATTGAAATTCAAGTCTCTTGTTCATTTTTTTTATTTCAATTTGACTTGTGATTATATTTTGAATTACATGTTTTGGCGATATTTTCTTTCATATCTGTTCAGTCAAAAAGGAGAAGATAACTCATCCTTGTTTTTTTTTATGAAAATGCTCCACCACTTCAAAATTGCGTGTAAAGCGATCAAAGGTCTATATGTCTACCGTTGTTATTTACTTTTACACTACTTCTATGATGAATATTCAATAAATGAATAAAAATGGATACCTTCACTTGTTTGAAAGCCCTTGCTCTGAGTGAGAGTATCTTGATTGATTTATGTGTTGTTGGGGATTTTTAATTTCTAGTTTCTGTTTTCATTGATAAAAAAAAGAAAGATTTTAAACCTGATAAAATCTATTCTCTGTTCATTCGCTGTGGGAAAAAAATGGAGCTTTTATTTTCATTAAAGGACAAGGGTGTGTTATCTTACCTTTTTGAATTTACTGAAACGAAAGATCTCAAAAGATTCTCATTCTTTTAATACGGACATTGAACACTGCTTGTAAAAAGGTAAACTGTAAATTAGTGTCGATATTTTTTTCAACTTGAATTATCTCCCTTGTAGCTGATTTTTCTTGTTGCAAATTTTCCTGATTTCTCCCAACTTTTCCATCCTGTACTAACAAATCGTACACAAAGGAATTTTCGCCAACCTGTTTTCCCCTTGATGACTTTTAGAGGGTAAATGATTTTTGTTTGACGTGGAGTAAATATTGTTCTACGATTTCAAAACAAAAATTTTGCTAATGGAATGTCATTTTCGATTGTCCAGGTGTTTGGAATAATTGAACAATTTACAGGACTTCACATCCTTGCAGGGCTAGTTTACAAAATATTTTGATAGCGATTATGTTCTATTTTTATATTAAGATTCATTTTGAACCAAGACAATATATTGTCATCCATAGTAGTAATAAATTTATACCTTAAAATGTAACCTGTATTTTCATAATGAAAGATGTTTGATTATGATTTGAGTAATTAGATAAAATTTTGAAAAGCTGAGAACTGTTTTCTAGAATACATTTTTCATCAGCTATATAAATTCTGGATGAATTTTTCCTGGAAAAAAAAATCCAACACCTGATTACATTGAATTCTTTTTTTTTTTTATATGTGTATGTTCAGATGAAAAGATAAATACAGTGACTGTGTCATGTAAATTTAAAAAATAATCTTCGTCTTGAAAAAAATTTTTTTATGTACATTTTCTTTCTCCTTTTCAATATATTTTTTATACAGTACAGACATCTTTTATCTTTTTAACATGGTGCTGGAGCAATGGTTCTCAAAGAATGTGCACGGGTGCATTCATGGACCCCAAGAAGTGGCTAGGTGTGCCCCAAGGCAACTGAGGAATGAAAAAAATATGCATATATAAAATAGTGTGTAACTGTTGAATATCTAATTCTCCCACCCAAAATTCATGAATCACGCATCCACACTTCAATATGTAAACAAAAACATGTGTGGCAGCAGTGTGTTTGTTTTTCTCATTTTTATAACTGACTATTGAATTTTGGGTTGCTTATTGTTTTGTATTCCCCCCCCCCCATTGATGTTCATCAAATGGGCTTTTTTTAGGCTTCAATTTACTTCTTTATGAATTCAGAGGAACTTTATTTCATAATATATTTGGTACCTCTGCATCTGCCTCAAGGCTATTCCTCTTCCTATCTTTGAAAACTGTCACTCTTAGGTGCACAAAAAAAATTTATGATTTGAAGAAATCCACTATGGATGCACAAAATGGACAATCACAGATAGGGAGTAGTTGATTGCAACTGAGTAAGCATCAAAACTATTCATTTAATCAAATATGTATTATTCGATATATTTTTGATAATCATAATTATGTCATGTAATGATCGTGATTTTTCGGGAGAGTATTGAAAAACATAGCTCTGGTCAAGAAGAGCCTCTGTTATGGCTTGGCTGTATTATATTCAAAAGGTATACACCCATATAAAGTGGATAAATTTCTCAATATAATACATACCATTGACGAATACCATTCTGAACTGAAATTCACTCGCTATGAATGTGAAGAATTGGCTTTATCGCAAGTACAAAGAAAGTTATCTATGCTTTGGTTTTGATTTGGACAGGAAGTGATAAACTATTGCCGCTGTGTTTGGTGTGTGGAAATGAAATGTCAAATGAATTAATGCTTCTTAGGAAGTCAAGAAGTTTGAGAACCACTGTGTTAGTTAGAGTCCCGTATCTAGCGAGGGTTCTGAAGGAAAGTATGGGGCATTCTTTTTTCAAAAATGCATTGTAGGTGTATTAGTATTTTTATTTCGGTTAGACATTTGTTACCTGATACATTTTTCAGCTATGACGTCATCAACTATAGTGGCTGCTTAATCATGAAACTTGTCATATCTCTATTAATACTTGCCCTGATTCACATGAAACTTTCACTGTTTCTACTAATAGAATTGATGGTTGGTTTTGTTTGAAAATACTTAGAATCACTAATTTTGTAAGATAAACCACAAAACATACTAGTTGAACCATGCTTTTCAGAGACTGGTATCATACGAAGGTTAAAAGCAAATCAAGGTATAGCCTAAAAGTTACAGCCTCATCTCAGACCACCAAAACATCCTGATTTCGTAAGTGATTGTGAAGTTGCCTCAAATTTATTTGTGATGAATGAAGATGAGATGAAGTGTAAAAATGCAGACATGTTTTTGCAGTTTTCAAGAATTACACATACCATTCTACTCAGCTCCAAGATTTCCCATTCAGGAAAAAACCTTGATCCGTTCTGTACCATTGTTGAGTGCTTACAATGCACATTGCGCTAAGGAGTATTTACTGCAGGAACAAGTTGGATTTTTTCCAGTAATAGCCTGTCCAGTAACTCAGCATGTGACTGTTTACACTGCTCTATTGAATTTTAGTGTAGATCATGTGGATATGAATGTCATTTAAATCATAGATGTCAATATAAAGAAGCTTCTTGCAGACACTGAGAGATTAGTTGATCATGGGAAGAACATCAGAATAATTTTTGCACGGTAATGATTTTCTAAGATAATTCCGGCTCATTTTGATAGACAAAGTCTTTGGCATCTACATCTGAATACAACACGGGAACTTCCTCCTGTATTTGCTATATAAACTACTAGAAATAGTCGTCCTCATATGTAGACGACATAGACTGTTCAAGACAGCCCCAGAGATATATAAAATGTTTTTGGAGGGGAAGCATATAGAGGAATGGTCTAAACATGAATTAACAGCTGTTGCTACAGATATGGCTTTAGAACACACTATCAATAGATATAAAAAAGAAAAAGAGCTCATCAGGCATCAAAGGGTGTACCAAACAGAAACAGTTTATAGCCGAATAGGAGATTACTCATCGTGAGCGTTTTATGATATCCAATATATTTCAAGGAGTTATTGACTCCATTTTTGTCAAAGATTTCAACCTCCACTACAAATTTTCTAAGACACAAACCCATGGCTTAAAAGGAAAGGTAAACTCAATGTTTGAACATATATTACAAAAAGGTAACCCATTTAATTTCATACCTAATCTATTACCCAATATAGTTAGAAAAGCATTCGTTTAACAAGACACAAAGTAAAAAGTTCTGAATATATCTCAAACTAGTGATATTTGTATTCTACACAGAACAAAACAAAGTATGAAAATGAGACAAGGATCTCAAGTACAATCTACAAAGTCATGCTAACAATATTTGCTAGCCATAAAATTACCAAGATTACCACCAGATTGATAACGCTCACATCTCTGAAAGAGTTCAATTACTTGTCCAACTTGAGTGTTATGAGAGCATCAAGGAACAAACTCATCTTACAAAAGTTCTATGCAAATACATGAATAGTTCCTTTAACTCAAACTTCCTGCAAGATTAAGCACTCACTGCTTTTTCTGGCGGAGAAGATGAGATATTCAAACGTACATATCTGTGCAAATGGTATTCAAGTAAACCATTCAGAATTAATTTACTTTGAGAGAACTGACTTTGAAATGATGATTCACTCAAGACATGCATCCCAACATAGGTTTATTAGAATCTTCCTTTTCAGTGCTGACACTGACTTAATGGTGTTAGATTTGTTTCACTGGACTACTCTTCATCGATTAGGTGTTCAAGAAATGTGGTTGTGTACTGGGGTGAGTGATTCTTCGAGACTTATGCTTTTTGCTTCCAGTCACCTACACACTATCTAAAGCAGTTTATATAAGTAAGTTTGAACCCAATAAAACAGCTCCACTTTGAGGTGTCTCCGAGTGTGTAGAGATTTAAAAAAATATAAACCCTTGGCCTGTCGAAGAATAGATAGTGCAGTTATTAAATTCAATACCTTTCTAAAAAGAAAATCTCCTTACTCAAACTTTCCAATAAAACCCTTGCTAGATACAGGACTATTAGCAAATTTCTATCATATTTCATTCTTTTCCTCCTTGTATGGATATCTGTTCTGGGGTCTCACAACTCACAATATACTAGAGAAAAGTGAAACTCTTCAATATGCAGCAATAAAAATCATATCTCCTATTGATATTACTGTAAAAACAATGATAGTTCTATTGATATCATTAATGACGGTGTATACTAAGAATCAAGTGAAACCTTGTGAATTCCTAAAATTCATTGAAATGAAAGATAGCATAACTTTATAAAAAGTTGTTCATTAGTACATGATTCTATCATTCAAAAACTCCCAAACGGTTTTAATGTTTTTTACTTTTCAAGTAGAAAAAAGCTCTTACTAGAAAGCCATCAAAAAGTTCTTTTGTTTTTGACGTGTAAATACAGTGAAATATATAAAATTTTATTGAACACAAAGCAATACTTGCTTGGAACAATTTCATAATTTTTTTTCCTAAAATAGATATAATAAATATGAGTTGAAATAGTCTCAAAAGAACATCAAAGAATATTTTCTTAAATCATATTCATGAATTTGTCTGTTCTATGAATATCCTATAAGTTTTCTTTGTTATTTTAGATTTGAATTTAAATATATATATATATATGATTATAGTAAGAAACTGTTAATATGAATTTATAAGGGTGGGTATTGCTTGTGAGGCAATAAACCTAATTTATACCTCCCTCCCTACTACTGTTGTATTTATTGAAATTTTTTTTATAATCAATGTTATTTATTGGTGAAATAAAAATTGATTCTATTCTATACTTCAAAGGTGTAAGTAAATATATACAGGTCACCTGAAGATGATGGATCGTTCTATGATAAACCTCTACTTAATAACTTGGAAATAGACTAAATTTTTTTAATCATAAGTTGACTTTTCATTTATGCTCTGTTGGTTGGTTTCTAATTCTCATAGTATATATTATCAAGGATTCTTCGATGTTCTTGAAGATGTTTATTATAAAGCCTCTCTACTAGCTGTGCAATACTCATGAAAGTCTAAAATTCATATTCCAAGCAAGAAAAAGAAAACCATTTCAAGTATATTTTTTTAACACCATAAATTTTTGAAATATATTTTCAATTTCTTATAGAATGTCTGTGGATTTTGATGAATGGAATCCTCTGAAAGAAGCTTTCCACAACAGAGAATTCAACAGCTATGATCGTGGTCCTGGAAAATATCTTGGCAGTACTAATTATAAGTAAGTTATCATTATTACTACTCTTATTGATATATTGTCACAGCTGTAAAATAAGTGTTCCTCTGTGTGTATGTAAGATTGTAAGATATCATAAAGAGTCCCAGAAATGTCTTAGGCATCTTTCTGAGGCTCAAACTTTAAAAAAGTAAATCTTTTTAAAAATTTAGAAAAATTTTTTTTTTTTTTTTTTTTAATGTATTTTAATATTTATGTATATTTATTTAGAATACCTCAAATTCACCTTAATAGTTTTTTATCTAATACCATAAAATTATTTTATTAGGCATAGCTTAGTTGCAGTACAAGGCCATATGAATGGTGTACTCAATGAGGATCAAACTAATTGGGAAATAACGATGTGTGAGGCCGATGAGATCAATCAGGAGACTCTGAAATCCAGATTGGTTTGAATTTTCTTGATGAAAAAGTCTTTGAATTTTTAAAAAAAATTTCCTATTGAAGGCTAACATTGTAAAATTTTTTCTGAAATATTGAGAGTCGTTTCTAGTGGCAAAATGAGAAACTAAGGACAATCGGGTACTATTTTTTGTGCTCACATTGAGGATTGAACCTGTGATTGAAAGGCCAATGCATTTCTACTTTCTTCAAATATCTAAAATGCTGTATTTTCCGATGTCAAAAGTTCTGGCCTCAAGAACCAAACCTAATTCTGAATTCAAAAATTCAGAAAATAGAAAGAATGAAAATAGAGTAATCTTATGAAAATGGTAACCTTTGGCCTACAAGATGCGGGGTAATTTTCTAGACTTATTTTGGAGTAACAAATAGTCTCTTACGCTAGGAAAAATGGTATATATTCTTGTCAGCCTCGTATTTTGTTTGTAAACTTGTTTCTTCCCTGATTTTCTTTCTTGTAAATATTATATTTAAGTTTTTTAGCAAAAAATTCAAGATTCTGATTTAAACTTATCTTTTCACAGAGATGAAAATTCAGTTCGATTACATGTTAGTAATATACCACCACATATAACTGAGGTAAGTAAATATTTGCATATCTTTAAATTGTCTGTATTCTTGAATATTTCAAAATTTTATGATAATTCAAATGTTTTCTTTTTGCTTTTTTAGGATGGCCTGAGAGCATTATTTTCAAAAACCGGTTTTGTAACTCACATCTGGAAACATAAGGACCACTGCTATGCGTAAGTTGGCCTAATAGTTTAGAAGAAACACTTTTGAACCTCCAACTCATTGGGGTTAGACATTACTTCATTAATATTTTAGTTTTGAAATAAATCTTCTAGAATTTTTATTTTAAGGAAGTCCTTGTATATCCCATTGATTTTTCTGTGTGATTGATTTTGTGGGTCTGATTCCTAAAATTTATTTTGTCAGCTATCAGTTTTAAAAGGAAAAAAGATTAATGGAAGTGAAATCCAGTCAGCTTGTAGAAAGTGATTTGCTAAAGAGAAAAGAAAGAAAATCTGTTTCAGTAAACAATTTGCATTTTTATATCAGTTGTATGTGTGGAAAAGTTGACAGGTTTGCTTGATGTGATTTCTTCCTGGCAATATATTTCAGGTTGACACCAAAAGTCGATCTGATAATTTCTTGTTATATATAATAGAATATTTCAGTTAAAAATAATGACTAGTATTTCAAGGGAATCAAAAAGTTGGAAAAAAAGGAGTAGGCAATGCATAAGTTACTTCCCTTGTTTTTTGTAATGATGTGATAACTGAAAAGGTATGAATTTTCAAAAGACAAGTGGGCACAAACTAGTGATCAAATCAGCATTAATCCACATTGCATATTGAAACCCCCCCCTCTAAAAATCTATTTTGGAGGGTAATTTAAAAAAAAAAAAAATTTCAATTCCATGATGAAAAACCGCTTGTATTTTGGGACTTGGGATGCCGAAATAAAATTTGAAAGGGGATGAGAGTGGTTAATTTAATTCTGTTCCTATAAATGTCTCGGGTCTGACGATAGAAATCAAGTCCTTTATAACATAATACTAGCAGAAATAACTATATTTCTTCAGATTTTATTTTTGGTGCATCAGAATATGTTCCGTGTTGGATTGCTGCTTCAGACTGACTTCATTTTTCTGTTTTGTCTAAAGAAATTTTTTTTTCCCTTCTCCAGTTTTGTGACAATGGCATCATTGCGAGATGCTGAGTTTGCCATCAGAAAGCTGAATGATTTCAAGATTGAAAAGTACAAGATTGCTGTCACAGTTGCCAAAAATGATAAAAAAAAGGCTGCTTTGATGCATAAGAAAGAGGTGAGGATGTATTGATATTGTTTGAATAATGTATTGACCACAATGTTAATTTATTTTGTTAATGTTGGTTTGTAGTGAACAAGACTTCTTGTAACTGCTCAAGCCAATGGTGGGTTACTCAATGCAATTTGCTAAAATGAAATACTCATTGCTTGGAACACTAAATTCATTATTTCTATTTTTCCAAGATGGTCATTATCTTCTGCCTTTTCTGCATAATTTGGTTTAAAAAATATTTGAGCTATGCAAAATATGTGAAAATTGTCTCACATTTTTCTTATATATTTTTCAAACTCTTTTCATGTGCCCGAAAATTCAAAGCCTTGAATGTCAAGGAAATATGTGTATTTTAATTGTAAACTTGGACAAATTGATCCTCTGTTATTTAGAAAATATTTTTCAAAATTTCAACCCAATTTTATAAAAATTTGTTTTTTTTTTTCAGATGTTGTTTTTGTTGATTCTTAGACACTATAGCCAAATTAATTTTTGTATGAATTTATTTTTAAATGCTTTCTGTAAAAATCCTTAATTTCAGAGAGTTGTGAATTATTTAGATATCCTGTCAATTCTAAGGTTTACTCATGTTCTTTAAATACTATTCAAATTAAACGTCAATTGAACATTTGAGACAGCTGAACAGATTTAAAGGCATTTAAAAATGAATCGAACAAGAATAGTCTTGGGTAAATCATGAGACAATTTGTATGCGATATAGATTCCTAAAGTGTTTTTGCATTGAATCTTCTCTGTCTGGACTGTAAATGATAGCTAATAATATGCAAAAGTCCATCCAGCATTAAACCTGTTATTCAATATTGGCCTTGTTTATTAATACCTACTTATAGTTGTCTCTTTTGTGCTCCTATTATATTGACAAAGAGCATTAGTTTCTTTTGCATAACTTCTATATTTTTATTTCCTCAATTCCCTAATGAAGTTGAACAATATTTTGTCTGAACAGTCATAATGGAGATATGTATGATGGTCGTATTTAATTGGTGTTGCCTGAAATATGTAAAGATAATGGTTGTTAGGAATATATGATTTTTCTTCCTTGGTGTGACTGGTGGTAGGTGTACTGAATTTTTTTTTTCTTTCTTTTTTCTCAAGGATGAGGAAGAATTTTTCAAGAAAATTCAAATTGGCAATAGATCTTGTAAAGATGAGGACTGGAATGACGATGATTATCCTGTGAGTATGAATTTTTTTCTTTTTGTTAGTAACTTGACATGATTTAAAAGAAAGTGTTTTTGATGCTGAATCTACCAAGGAAAGGTCATCTTCCTTATAGTATCATTTTGGAACCATGACTTGAAAACAACATTGCAGCTTTCTAATGATTTTCTTTAAATCATCACCTGGATAAAATCTTAAATTATCTTCTTAGAATGAATAAAATACTGATTGTAAATATTTTTCAGTTAATACTTCTTTTTTCCTTGTAAGTGATAGTTTTTATATTTTTATATATTTGTTAAAGCAGTTTTGAGATGTTTTTGTCATTACAAACTAATGAAAAAGAAATTTAACTTTAAATAATGAATCTTGTTCAAAGAATGTATGAAAATTCATTTTTCCAATTTCTTCTATCACCTTATAATCTGATTCAATTTAGATAATTATCCAAACATGAAGCCCACCTCACAAACTTTTAAGGTTTCTGTAGATTATTATTCTATCACATTTTGGAGCCTTGTTACTGAGAACTTGTGTGGCTTAGGGCCAAAGTTTATGTCTTGTAGTATTCTCTCTTCATTATTTATCCAGAGACATAACTCTTAGTCTACCACTAGATTTTCCCATGCTGGGAAAATTGGTGACCTGATCCCTAAATTCCCATCTATTTTCCTATCCTCATAATTCCCTATGTAATCAGGCTAGACCCATGAAAGTAGATATCAAACGAAAGAAAAATAAACAAAGCTTTCACGTGTAGAATAGTAAGTTGTGAAAAATGAATACAAAAAAAAATGAAAATATCATGTTGAAAATGTAGAAAAGAGGGAAAAAAATCCCCTCAAAACACAAATCTGTCATTTACTAATAACTTTCAAGAGAGTAATCCGGCATGAGAATAAACACAAATATTTCATATATAAATGTGGTTGTGACGATTTTTGTGTCATTGAAGTAAGGAATGATTGGTGAAAATATGCAATGAACTTTTTGAATAAATTGTATGGAACTGAAAATATAACCTTAAAATTTTGTTCACACTGCAAAATGGCCTTTGTGCATAAATCTTGCGTACAATGGCTTACGGTTCACTGCGTTTTCTTGCGTAAGGCAAGTTTCCAAGCACAAATATATCACTGTTCGTATAGTTTACATAATTCATTTTTGTGTTTGAATTGTTCTCCAATCTTTCTTCTATCCATTGCCCCTTTTTGACTACATCAATATTTTACGACGTTCGTGCTTTTTATTTATGAACATGTCATCGGCTTGTTTTCATAAATGCGTGGCAATTACTACGGATCATATCAACAGTTCATAAATGGGAGAAATTGTTTGTTTTCACAAGAAAAAGAGTGCTACAAATAGAATTATCAAGGGAGGCCATTCGTGTTTTATTTGCTTTAGTTTTCTCCTATGCTAGTTGAAAAAAAAAATTATTTGTTGGGATGTACTAGATACGTCTGTATGACATTGTGGACTTGACTAAAAGCAGGTTAATGATTAAAGTTTTTGAGTTAACTTTAAAAGGACTATTGATATTTCAGAAAAGTTTAAATTTCCTTTACAAATTATGTTCCTGGTTTTCTTTTTATAGTATGTTTCTTAAATTCATTATATTGTTCTATTGTAAAAGTAACCTTGTACTGCCTTTTTAGATTTTAGGATATGAGTTTGCTTTCTTTTGCATGAAGACATTTTATGATGATTTTGATGTTTCATTTTTAGGCGTTCTCAGCTATTGATCTGCTACCCAAGAATTCGTAAGTATTGTTTACATTATGTAATACTTTCATTAAGGTGTATTTTGAATAGCTGTAGCCACCAGATATTGTTGTTTGGTTTAAGTTATTCATGTCTTCTAACATTTATATATATGTATCTGGACTTCACCCACTCCTAACTGTTCATTGTTGAAACTTGAAATTTCGCACATTTGCACATACACTCCCCCGTAACAGGTAGGGGAAATGTTTTTTTGACATTAAAAAGTGAAAAATAAAAGTTCTCTTTAAAATGCCGCCCCCACCCCCAATTGAAAAAAAAAAGTTCTTCAATTTAGACCCCAAAAAATGAAAATAAATAAAGTTCCTCTTCAATCTTGAACCTTAAGGGAAAAGAAATTTTGACCCTTGAGAATAGTAAGTAAAACTTCCCTCTTGATTTTTAACCCCTGGAGAACCTCCCAACCCTTAACTTTTTTGCCTTTTGTTTTGGAAAAATTATCTATAAATCAAAGGGAAGTAACTGAAATACTTGAAAGCCGTAGTCCCCCCCCCTCCCAAAAAGTGTTCTGGAAAATGATCAAGAAAAACTTGCAAAAAATAGTGTTGTTAGAATATGAAATAATGTAAAAAAAAAAAAAAAAAAATCTTCCCAAGAATTGTGCTCAGAATGAATGTTTTATGACATAATTATGATTTTACAGCATTTTCACTCATCAGGCACACATTGAGTGTCTAGTTCAGCATTATAATCATATAGTAAATACTCATCCTAACCATAAAATCCTTTAAATTTTACAAGTCTCCTGGATTTTTTGTACTCTTTAATCTTCCACATTTAGGGATACATTAGATTGTTTCCGTAAAGTCCAGCAGCATCCATTCTTGTTTTTGGAAAATTTTGACTTTTAGTGATCTCCTGCCCAACAAAAGGTGGGAAAAGTAATTTTATTGATCCCCTCTTTTTCCAATTTTTTAATTGATCGCCCCCCAACACTGCACATTGCTTCAAGACATTGGTCATGTGTGATTTCACTTGAGTGACTAACCAGACCTGATCTAAAAAAAAAAAAAAAAATCCTAAATGTATAGTTCAAACAATTGGGTAATATTTTCATGAAGGTAATTTAATTTTACAACCACCACTGCTGAATTTGCCTGATAAAAAGAAGCGTATGGGTAGTGGTGATTCATAATCTCCCTTGGAATGCTAGTTTTAGATGTTTTCCTGTAGAAAATGCCACTGATGTCATAAATGGAATTTATTCTGACCATATTTATTCTTGGATGGAAATTGTTTTGCATGACTTCAAATTTTGACGCTACAGTTGTTCAATTATTGACTGTGATGGCAAGTTTATTATATATTTTTGATTGCTAGATTTTTTTCCACAGCTTTTTTCATATAAAAAGCATTTTACTAATGGAAACTTGGGTTAAAAAGAAATCTTGAGTAACACTTTTTACATTGAAGTTACCTTTAACAACTATAAGCCTTCTTGGTGTACTGGTCAGCAGAGAGCTTGAATTTTTTCATTATTTATTCATTCCTGGAATTTACTTATTTTCAATTGCTCTTGGATTATCTTGCTCATCTAAAAATAAGTAGCATTTGATTTTGCAGGTGTTCGAATGGAGGAGGAGATAGCAGTTTTACATCTTCAAAAAGTAAGGCCCAATCTTTTGTAAAGTCAATTTTTCATTCTTTGTTTCATTTTGTATGAATAATTGTCTCTGAGGATCAAAAATGAATTTTGTATTTACTGACGTTCTCAGACAAAGTATGTATTTTATTTTTCCTCCCAAGTATTGTCTTTTTTGTTTGTTTTTAATATTTTGGGTAATATATTTAGCCTCAGATGTTTATTTCCACCATGAAGACAGAAGAATATATGATGATAGTTGAATAAATCTGTAATTATGAATTTTGGGTTCTTGTATTACAAAAACTTCCAATTTCTGTCTGCAAACCTTGGTAGCTTGATTGGTAAGGGCAGAATCGGCTTAAGAGCACTCCTACTAAAGTGTGAGTTCGAATCCCACCCAAAGCTCGTTCTTTCTTTTTCAATCAATGCCGTTTGCCAGCTACTTGAAGTGGATTGGTCTGAGCGAAAACTTGGTTCCCAAATTGTCGATTTCTTTATCAATATTTTCAAAGTATCATTTTGGACCACTTGGCATATGAATTGTTTTCTTTTTATGTATATAAATATATATATTATTTTATCTATTTTTTTTTCTTTTAATTAACCAGAATTATAATGAACCAGTAATTTCACTAGTTGTGGATTAGTAAATTATTTATGTTCTAATATTTTGAATCGTATTCAATGCAGATGTGGGGCTTACTGCTGAGAGAATTCTTTTGATATCATTGTACCTTTCAGATTTTGAATTATTTAATTTCTGTAATTGATATAGTTTTGTACAAGCTTGAATTTAAACCAGGGTTAGATGTATAAAATGAGTTTTTGAAACTAATTCACTAAAACAAGATAAATCTGAAGCATTTCAGTTTTTAGTGCTCTTGCCTGTATTAAGATGAAAATTATTTGAAATCGTATTTTAGAGTAGCATTCCAGGTATAAAGAATGTTGGCACTTTTGATATCAAATCCCTGGATGTTATTATACAACAAATTCTTTTTCACCTTGCTTTATAGAATTTGAACTTTTCAGTTTGAAGTTAGAATACGAAAAACTACTCACTTCTCTCATTTTAAGAAACCTTTTGCAAATGAAAGTAAAACATAATTAGATTTTGATCATTTACTATTTTTCAGGGGTGTGGATCTGATATTATTCAGTGTATGTAATGCTTATTTTTTGACCATGAAATCAAAACATTTTTGGTAACACTTCTGAATTCATTATTTGGTGTCCTAAGTTTCACTTTTTTTCTTACCCAGAAAACACTCCACTGGAAGAACAGATAATACAAAGTGTTCACAATTTAGACACTTCAAAAAATGCGAAAACCCTCTTTGATCATCTGGAACAGTCTAACCAGCTTGAATCAAAATCCAAGAAATCAACCAGCAAGGCAAATGGTAAGAGAAATATTTTCTGTTCACCATGGCAGGGTTGCTAGATTTGCGTAGAACAGGAGATTAACCAAAATTTACCTCAGAAACTTATCTAAAACAGATATTTAGGAATTGTGTGAGTCTCAAAACAGGTTCTGTACCAAGCCTCTTCAGATTGGTCCGGAGATGGAGGTTCCATACCAGTTTTTGATGTAGGCCCACCTTTAGAGGCTGGTGATGACTCTCAGCCTCCTGATGTGTTCGATTTCTATAGATGCTATTCCAATGCCTTTTTTAGGTGAGTCATTGAGATGAAGATAAGATATCTTATAAAAAGATGTAAAATCAAGTTTTTGATTTAGTTTTTTTAACTTAAATTAATGTCAATATGTATGATACAGTCGGATTATTTTCCTTGTCTACTTGTTCATTTTTTTTTTTTTTTTTTCTTTTCTCACAATGTTCCAGCCATCATCCAGTGTTGTTGGTTCAAGGATGTGGAATTTCATGAGAGACTTCTTAAAAGGGAGGTGGGGGGCGAAACAAAAGACAGATTACCCAATATAAGGGAGAAGACTCGGAAGTACCCCAACAACACGACCTGGATATACAAAAAAACCAAAAAAACCGAATATGACGTGTCAAGTCCAATTGAACATGCACTCTGAGGAGTGATTCCACATTCTAGAACTACGAACACCTAACCAGGGTGGAGAATACATGGCTAGAAATATATAAGAAGGAATTATAGTCATAAATGTGAAGAGTTGTACACACTGACAAGCAGATTATAATCATCTTCTTCAATCAAGTTGCATACAGTGTTATGTAAGCTAGCTTTTATGAGTTGCGTCTGAAGCAAACTTTAAGTCCTAATTAGAATAAATTGAAAAGATTTTTGATAACTATAATCAGAAGACTGATGAATTATTTATTCATAAGTTAATCATTTCAGGAGGGATCTATTGTGTGTCCATTGCACCCCCCCCCCTCTAAATGTCTGATTCTTAGTTTTAATTTTTCATCTAATCTTTCTTTTTTTTTTTTATAGTTAATGCTCCAAAAAAGCAGCTGAAGCCTTGCAAGCGATGTGGGAAATCAGGTAAGTTGAGCCCTAATATCTAGAAAATCTTGTAGAATTATCTCCAAAGTTTATATGCAAATCTTAAATAACTTTATCCCCTGTAAATGCTAAAACAGATCAAAATGTACAAGCCCCCCCCACTTTTCTTTTTCTGTCTTCAGGTACCAAACGTTGTTCCCAGTGTAAGAGTCCTTACTGCAGTATTAATTGTCAGCAACAGGATTGGTTGGATAATCACCATATAGAATGCATAAATATCTAGTAGGTGAAGTTGTTTTTTTCTCTGCTTTCTAAAAAAAAGAATCACATTGATAAAGTGATCATCTTTAAGTCTATTACGTATCTCGATTCTGAGAAATATTTGAAATCTGTTGGATTGTTGTAGCTTTTTATGTATCTCTTATAAAGGCATTCTATTTGTTTCAACTGGATGTGCTAACTTTACTCTAAAAGTTTACACCCACTCATTGTCAGAATTCCTCACCAGCAGTGCTTTATTGTTTTGTTATTTTAAAAAAATCTTTCTTTTGGACGTGCATGAGGATAATAGAGGCAAAAATCTTGGGGTCCCACTGTCTATCCACCTTATATCATGTTTTACATCAGGGGACATCGATACGGTTCTTGCTAATCTATGAATAAAAAAACTAACTTGAAAGATTATTATGGAAATAAATTCAATTAATACTTAGTATTAGAAGTTTTGATTTCTACCACAAACATTGAAAGAAACAAACTTTTTTATTTTATCTTATGGTATTTTTATTATGAAAACCGAAAGATTTCTCAATTTTTTTCTCGAAATTTGGATTCCTTTTTATGGAAGTAATGTCTGAGAAGAATGACAGTTTTTTTAAAAAAATTTTAGATTTCTATTTGTTTTTTTAAACATTTCTCTTGCAGCTTGCAGAATACCACTCTTGAGGAATTGGCAGAAAGATTTGATGTCAACTTAAATGCTGAAACTTTAAATTCTCATCCTGATAGATCACTTGTGAGTTTTGACTATTATGATTTTTTAAAAATATTATAAAAAATCTTTTATTAAGAAATTAACATTTTTTCCTGGAGAAATACATCAAACTGTTCTTGAGTCTTAGTTATTTAGGTCAGGTATCTGGGAACGTCCAAGAATGCATGCGTAAAATGTAGATAACTCCTTAAAAATTAAAATGAATCATTTCCCTCTTGAAAGGAAAACAAAATTTAAATTCTCTCAAAGGAGTGATAGAAAGATTTGAAATGGCTGACCATATTTGGAAAGGGAAAGGTGAACCCTTCCCTCCCTAGGAAGAAGTTTGTATAATAGACAGGGGATGCTGTTGGAAACTGAGAAAAACCAAAGAGGCAGCCCATATCCACATGTTGACTTAATGTATAAGTCAGATAAGTGCAGAATTCATAAAAAAGTTATGTTTGTTTTCTCTCTTAATGATTATAGCTATTAGAGGGGTCGATGAGCCTCATGTTCACCACACAGTGATTTGCAATGTGCCAGTTAGATGTTGCTTCTCATCATTGTGACCCTGCATCAGCGCAATAAATCATGATTGACTATAATTATTGAAATTTTGAAATATTTTGCAACATTCTGGGACGCATACACTCAGGGGATCACAGCCCTAATAATTGTCTTTGGAAGCCATTTTTGTCTGTCAATTTAGAAAAGCTTCATGTCTTATTAACAGCATTTCAGAAATTTTTCCCCATGAAATTTAATATGAGAGGGATCAGAAAGAATTTATATAATCGTATCACTTTCATAAGTTATTATTTGTTGAAATGTAATTAATTAGAACTTTTTCCATGACGTAATCTGTGTTAATGTGATTTCTGGATATTGTGAATCAGATCACATTCGGTTATACTCACCGTTTTGCTATTATTTGAATATTTAAAAATAATTTATATCTCAGTTGTCTTCATTTTTTTTTTTTCTCTTACATTTTGTGTTTGTATTTGTTTTTAGAAATCTGAGGAGATTCCAATTGTAGAAGTTGACCATAGACCAACGTCTTTTAATAAGGAGGCTCAATCTAACAGGAACCCCAAAAGATTCAAAAATGGTAAAGCAGAAAAGATGCCTTCAGCAAAGAAGTTTAATTCTAAACCAGCATCACTGAACTATTCTAGTAGTTCTCACAGTAGTCAAAGCGATTTGTCTCCTAGGAAGGTTTCTCCTGGTTCGGACAAGAAGAAAACATGTAATAAATCCAAGGAATTATCCAAACGAATTCCTGCCAAGAAACTGGAGAACTCTTTGGATAACGTTCCTAAACCAGATTTTAAGAAAAAACAAAAATCTCCTAAATCAGCTTTCCAGAAGAAACCAGATTATAACAAGTCCAGCATTCCTGAAGGTCAAATGAAAATCACTTCAAAAGTACAATTGCCACTTCATGAATTTTGTGAGGTGAGTTTTTCATGATTCATTTTGCCAAGATTACTTTTCACCTCGGCCGACGAGTTGGAAGAGGTATATGTGTTCACTCATGTTTGTCTGTCCAGGCAATATCGCTGAAAGTTCTCAATGAATTTCAGTGACATTTTATAGACTAAGGAAGCATTGATTAAATTTCAGGAATTTCTTCTTGATTGAGATTTTCCACATATTGAGACAATAGTCTGAAATATGGAAAATCCAAACTCCTGCCTGCTTCCTCTGTATAGTAGTTATATGTGAACTGATTTTCATTCAGTTTTTTAGGTTTTTTTATGACATCGGCAGAGGTATGCAACTTGTCGAATATTTTCTAGTTTGAATACTTGAAATTCTGTTTTAAGTGATTTTCCTTTTTACTTGACAATTTTTTCTTCTTTCTTTTTAGGTCTTGGTGACTAATGTTGCTAGTTTTGAAGATATCCATGTTCAACCAATAGAAGAAGTTAATGTCAGAATGACTACATACCTTATCACTGAACTAGCCAAAGTGAGTGAAACTTGAACTTTGAAATTCAATTATTGATATTTACTAAATAAGACTTTTATCTTTTTATTGTCAAACTCCTACTATTAAGTTTTGACTTGATTTTTGTTTGTAACAACAATGACTGATGACAATGACCTGACCTAAAACCTGTGACGTTATGTATGAATAACTGTGATTTATGCGAGACCCTATGATGAAATCACTCCAACGAATAAGCTCAACTCTGGTTGATTTGTTTTACTAAAGTTTGGTCTTCCTATTTACAGGAACTACTCATAAAGGAGTTGAAATGGGACGCGTAGTTTGGGATTGATATTGTATGGAGAAATGGATTCTGTTGTGTTTATTTTTTAGATTTTGATTAAGTAAGGGAGTTTGACCCTTGCGCAGCCAAGCTTGTTTGTTATATTGATTGCACTTGTCTTGTTGAAGAAGCTTAGTTTTAAGAGCTTTACTATAATTAAAGTTAATGTCATCTAGAAGATTCTAAGCAATATTTTTAAATATTTTTAATTCATTTTGTAGGCTTATGGAGATAGTGGTAAAAGTCTCCCTTGCATTTCTTCCCCTGAAGTAGGAAAAATATATGCTTGCTGTTTTTCTGCTGATAAATTGTGGTACCGAGCTCAGATACTGAGCATAAATGATGCTGATATTACGGTCAGATATATTGATTATGGTAATATTGAGATTACTTCTTGCGACATGATGAGGGATCTTATTCCAGAGTTGAAAGAAATTCCACAACAGGTAATTTTGAATTACTGATCTATTTTTGCTCATGATTAAAAAAGAATTTAACATTTACAATATGTAAGAATTCTTCTATTTAAAAACCTGTATTTTAGTATGTCTGTTACATGCACACATTAATTGAAATGAATGCACATTTCTGCTTTTACATTTTTTTATCAATGCAAAATAGATGAATTGAATGCAATTTCTTAAATCAATGTTTTTACTTGTAACTCTTAATAGCATAACATTTCAAGTGTTTTGCTGATGTTAACTCTTCAGTTTTATTTCATGATTTTATTTAGTGTGAAGATAAACAAGAACACGTGTATTTCACATTGTAGCTGAACTGACCTCATGCAAAAAAATCAGTTCATAGTAAGCCTTGAATAAACAGGATAGCAAACAATACAGTTCTTTCATTGATATCTATGCCAGTAAGTCTCTTTATCCCAATACTTTTCCTAATCCCAAATATAGAGGTATTATTTCTTATTTTTCTAAATAATACTGCCCTTGGAACTAAATTTTTGATTTATCCCAAAGTTCTTAGAATAGATGCGGAATTGGCTTATATCTTATCTATATATATATGTCAATTGAATTTCTATCCAGCATTTGCCTCTCTTGAATGTTTTCTATTCAGCGACAAAATTCATTTTAATCTGATGTGATTGCATTGTATCATTTGTTCATTATCTTCAGGCTGTGTGGTGTGCACTGGATATATTACCTTTGAAAACTTGTGATGATATCAATCTTCTTATCAAACGAGAAATTAAATATGATCTACCTTATCGATTAAAAGTGATTCAAACTGGTGAACCATATATTATTGAGCTGTATGATGGAGGTAAGGAATCTTTTTGCATCCATACATGTTCTTGAGAATGTTCATTAGTAAGAATGTTTTATTACTTATCAATTTTTAATGTTTATTATAATCCTTACCCTACTAATTACATGACAATCAACTTTTAAAGGTTTGAGTTCCTCCCCCAAAGAAAAATATCACATGTCATTGTTAGAGCCCTTCTAAATTTATTCTCTTAGGCTGTTGAAAGAAAAAAAAATCAGCAGATATTTTTTTGTGAACAGAATTTCCTTGAATGATAAAATTTGTGCGAAAAAAATGTTTTCATAACTTTTCCAAAGTTTGCTTTCTATTATTTTTTTAGGTCTCAGAATTTGATTCAATTTATCCCATTTCATTTTTTTATCTCAATTATAGATGGTGATGTTGGAAAGAAATTGGCAAACTTGATCAAGTCTAAAATGGATCAAGAACACTCTTCTGATAGCTACACTAACAGTGATGACATTCAACAAATGTAAGCAAAATGATATTCATTATTGTATGATTCTTTAAAAATACTGAATTAGCAAAAAGTTGGAAATGATCAAAATATTTGAAATAAGGTATTAACCTTTCTTTCTCTGCTCATTCTATGGATTGACTGAAAAGTCAAACTGGGTATAAGTAAAATGAATTCTGCCTAATCTATAGATCAATTTACTGACTTGTATCAAAGAAGGAGAGCTTAAACATTCAAAAAATTGGTCAATTGGAGAATAAATGGTGTCTAAACCTTATTTTTGGAAAGTTTGGCTTTTGTTAGAAAATAAGTTCCTCTTATATAATTTTTTTCTTTGTGTATAAATGAGTTCTCAAGCAAATTCTCATGTTTTTATGAGAAGAAAAATTAATTTGAAAATTAAACCTTTTGGCATAAGATATGTATGTATACAAACCGTATATTTTTTAATGGAAGTTAAGCGACGAGATCAAATTATAGTGGAAAATCCATGTAAATCGGATGACTTGATTATAAGTCGAGCTCAAAACCCCAATCAAGTCTATTGATGATTTTGCCTAAGCAACACCCAAATTGTCTCCTAATGTTTGTTTATTTAAAATGTAGGAAAGGAAAATTACAAGCCAATATAGATGCAGTTCACTCGAATCTGTAGATATTGTTTTGTATCAGATAAGCCTATTCTTCTGTCATGAGGGTCATCTTTTTTTTTTTTCTTTTTGTGGCTCCTCTGTTTCTGACCATTAGTCAGCAGATTCCTGCCACAAGATGTCATTTTCTGTTCCAACCATGGCGTCGCTGAATCTACCTTTCTTGAAGTTGTATTGGACCATGTAAGGGTCAATGGTTGTTCCAAGCTGTTATCACAATTTAGCAACTATCACTAGACTGGGCCTCTTCAAGATGCCCATGGTGGTAAGTCATCGTCCCCATTGGTCACAGAAGTGATCCTTAAATATCTTGTTGCATGAAACATATAGGGGTAGGAACACTGTAATTGCTGCCAGGTCAGTGTTGTAACCACATTGTTTTCTTGACTTTTTTCATGGGGGTGAGCGCTGTCCCCAGAACAAAAAGCCCGCACTTTCTGGAATCAAACCTTCATGACATCCTTGTCCATTCAACCCTGTTCATTAGCATGAATGACGGCTCTACTCAGAGACCTTTCCTTTTGAATAGTCTTTCTATTGGAAATCGATGTTGGTTTTTCATTTTGTTCTATAGGTACATGGACACGAAACCACAGTGAAATGGTTATTTTCATTTCCAGTTATCTTGTACAGTTTTTTCACCAGCGTGATGCCCAGTTCTATCCCTGGGAAGATCCATCAATACAGGGGTCTCGTCTATGTTGGAGATGTTATTGTCCTGGTTCCTCATCAGCTGTATCACATGGCTATGAAACTGGGTGATTTTGTTGTCCAGTTGTGTCGGTAGCTTTTGGCTGATTTTGGTGCTCCTTCATGGAGACAGGTCATGCCAGTTCATGAAGTTGCAACCAATTAAAATCATATCTAAAAATAGATAAATTACTAATTCATATAAGATAAAATTTCTCCTTTTGTAACACAAACATAGAAAATGATTACATTTCTTAGTTTCAATTTATCTAAACATAGCATCACCTGGTGAATCAAGCATGTAATGGTTGAAACGAGTGAGTGTAAGTTACAATAATTGATATTATCAAATTACGCAAAATTGGCGGTTTTTGGGGGGGACTAACTTGACTATAAGTTGAGGTGTTAATTTTTCAACAAAAACCCCTCAATCTCTCTCACTTTAATATATATATATATATATATTAATCTAAATGTCATCCCTCTTTACAGCTCATCTAGTGTAATCATGGTTACTGACCTGAAAAACAAATCTGATCATTTAAAGATCGGAAGCAAATACAGCATTTTACCATTCCATGTCATTTCTCCTGATGATTTTATGGTTCAAGTGGTCATTCTGGACAAAGAGTTTCATCGATTCAATAAGAAACTTCAAAGTTGTGCTCCTTCCTCTCCTCCAGTATCACAAAAGTAAGTCATTGTTTTGATTTTTCTTTTCATTCGATCCGATTCAATGGGTTGGGACAGCCATGAAAGAATCCCTTGCAAAATATCGTCCCAATGTTACCCTAAATGATAACCCTGTCATATTAAAATAATAACTTGGTGTTCCTGATGTTGATTCTATTTCTCAGTTTTTTTCTTTCAAAATTTAATCCATTCCACCTGAATGTTATCTGAAACATTAACCGTGTCAAAGAATTCCATCATATTAAATTAAGGAGACTGTGTTCCTGATTTTTAAGAATTTTTTAAAAATTTTTTATTTTTTTTATTTCATAATTTTTTTAAGAATTTTATTTAATTTGAATTATTTTGATCTTCAATTAATTTTGCAAAATTTTAGTTCCATCTACTGAATCAAAAGTTATGATTTTTAATCCTCACGTGACATAGCATTTTGAAATATGATTCAATCCACCTAAAGAAATAAAATTTTTCTTTGTTATAAATTGTTTTATAAAAATTTGAAAGGCCATAGGATTTAATGACTGAATTATCTTCCGCATGGTTATTGTTTCAGGTAACACCGGGATATTTTGTAAGGGACTCACAAAATCAGAAAGTAACAAGATTAATTCTATAAGAAGAAAGTGTTTTCATTCTTCTAGTTCATACTTTTGGATTTTCACAGCAACCATTTTGGTGTGTTGGATAATCTTTTAATATCATTTTTTTTCATTCTTACCTTCTGACTGTTGATATCAACAGTTACCATTTTCTATTCATCTTGACACTAGTCCTGATGATTTAGCAGTATAAATTGCTATTTTGATATTAATTTGTAGCTTTTGAATAATTTTCAAAAACTTGAATATCATATATGTGCGTAACGCCCCCCTTTGATGAAGTTATAATGGATCTGTCCTTCATGGTAAAGAAAGGTAGAAGAGGGTTGTTAGAAAGAAAATGGAGATAAATGAGACCTCCCTTGAATTAATTTTGTCTTTATTGAGTATGATGTCAGAACATGTGTCATTTGTGTTTTCAATCTCACAATGATAATGTTGAAGATAAAAAATGTTTTAATTACGCAATGTTTCAAAGGAATCTTTCCCTGAAATATTTTGGGTTTGCTTACTTGTTGTGTTGGAACTGGTATCGCTAAGGTCAGCTTGCCAGGCTAACCAAGAATCCTAGGACTGACTCTAAGTGCTAATTTTGTACCGTGGGGATTTGTCCTAGAATTTGTATTTACTATCCTGTATATCGGTGGTAGCGATAGATCTGACTATGCCCCCCCCCCCCAAGCAAATTGTTAAATTTGCACCTGTCCCAAAAGTAAGAATTTTAAATGGCTGTTATTTGGCTTGGAAGTTTTATTCTGGTTTTTAAATTAATCTTTAAAAAAAAAAAATACTGTTACATTCAAACTTATTTCAATCGTATTCAGAACAAAATGGGATGTATACATGAAGTGTTTACTTACATTATTAATTTATTTTTTTTATCATAGTATACTGAATGATTTACACTGATAGAGTTTGACAAAATAAAAAAACCTTTTTCAAAAGTATATTTTGTGTATTCATATAGTGGAGTATAGTGATGTAATTAAGTGTTGAAACTGACTATGTGAAAAAGTGCTGTCAAAATTGAAAAAAAATGTTTTGTTTCAGGTTATGACTTGTATGCTCATGAATATTGGTTTTAAGGGAAACTTTTCCCCCTTTTTGGGGAAATGTACTAATTATAGAGTAGTTCCTTTATTTATTTGCAAAAAATTCTTATTTTGTGTACATACTATGGCCACCAAATTTTCTGTAGTCTCTAATGAGACCTCTGTTGACAGGGTAATTTTGAAAATCCCCTTTGCTCTCATGGATATGGGGGTGATTTACAATGTAAATTGGTGTCAAACTGGTCTGTTTTTGTTTTTTTTTTTTTTTCATTTTTTTTTTTTTGTGTGTGTCCAGCTGCATTTTCTCTTACCTAAAAATTTACACTATAATTTTTAAATATAATGAAAGAATATATATATATATTATTCTATTAACCCAGAATTTATAATTCAGAAGCTACTCGACTGATTTACACCAAAATTGGCAGCTATACTGAATATCATTTAGAGATTTCAAATTTGAATTTTGTGGCCGAACCATCCAAATATAAACCCAGAAAACTATCAGATTGACCAGAACCAAACTTGGCACCAATACCTAATATGCAAGAATCTCAATGAGATTATGTGGCTGATCAATGCAGTTATATTCCCTGCATCCTAGCATTTTACCTACATCACCCAATATCCCCAAAGGTTTTCTGGAAGTTAGGGCCATGGGCTAAGGATGATGTGATTCAATTATGGGGAACTGATTTATACACAGCATTGGGGTCAGAGGTATTAAACTTAACTAGCTGGAAAACCTGCATGTGAGGCGGATTTTGAGCTAGTTAAGTATAATTCTGGCAAAATATTCATGATGTTATTCCGTTAAATCTGTAATGTATAACTCTCTGTAGGTATTATTTCTATTTCGAGTGAATGATTTATGTTTTTCGATAGAAAGAATTTTTCATTATTTGTCATTTAATGCTTATTTGGAGAAAAATTATTTAAGTCCCTTTATCTCTTAATAGATCATTCATTCATTGATATTCTTTACATAATTCAAACTGGGTTTATAGTTTTTTTCTGATCTTAATATTTACTTTGATTTACTGCAAAATTTCCATCTGTTTCTGATGTAAACCAAGAAATCTCTTTCAATTTTAGGCTTGTTCAGAGTCAGCTTGTCCTTGCTCAAAAACCTGAAGGTCAATGGTGTCGAGCCGAAGTGATGCAGATTAAAGACACAAGCTTGACCGTTCGTCTTCTCGATCATGGCAATATAGAGAGTGTATCAATCCAGAATGTCCGCTCTGCTCCCTCTTTCTGCCTTGATCATCCTATTATTACTGTTCCTTCGAGATTGGCTGAGATAAAACCAGTAGACAAACAAGGATGGTCTCCCAAGCTCTGTAGCATTTTCCAGGAAACATTGGAAGCCATGAATGCTAGTGTTCGTGTCAAGGAGCAGCATATTCTTGGTGAATACATTGGACCTGACAGTAATCAGAAATGTCTTTGGAAACTGATTGACCTTTGTACAAATGCTTCAATTGCAGATCTCTTAGTTCTCGATGGACACGCGATTCTCATGAATCCAGGATCTCCATCTTGTGACGAGAAATCTTTACAACATAATAAAATAATAGTTTCAGATATTCCGAAGATTCCCCTCACTGATGGCAGTGTTCAAGATGGCATTGCCATTGACTTTCAGTCAGATACATTTTTCATCAACCTGATTCAGTCTTCTCTGAAGAAATTTCAAATTAATTTCAATGAGTTTTTGGACACGGCCGGATATCCAGGAGCAAATTATATTGCATGTGAGAATGAAATTGTCGCTGCAAAATTTTCTGTTGATAACCAGTGGTACCGTGGCCAAATATTGAATGTCCATGATGACTCTATGTTCACGGTTTTCTTTATTGATTATGGCAATAGTGAACTTTTAGCATCAAGCCAACTGCAACCACTTCCTAAACATTTTGTCTCTTATCCTAAACAAGCAATCCGCTGCAAACTCCACAATGCATCTATCCCAGAAGATGGACTACTTCAGTTTGCAAAGTTGGTCCTGAATAATATATACAAATATAAAATAGTTTCACAAACCAATGAAACTTTTAACGTTGTTGTGTATGGCAGTAATGGAGAATGCTTAAATGATATGTTCAAAGAAGAAATTACAAATGGTTATGTGTCTGAAACTGAGAGCCTGAAGTCTAACTCTCAGACGGGTAATTCCATACCAGGATTTTCTACCGAATCCATTCCTGACATGCCATTGAGTTCTCACACATCACCTCGTTCGTCAGAGGGTTCTGCTGCATCATCCCCACCCATACAGATGGCTCCTCTTCAATCCACTCCCATTGCTGAGAGTAATTCTTCTAGCGAATCCAGTCAACACGTAGCTCTGTTGAATGAACGGAAAATGTCAACGTTGAGCTTGGAAAGCCAGGCAGATTCTGATTTTGTTTCTTGTGTTAACAGCCCCAAAATGAAGTACTATACTAAGAATATGAACTGCCTCATTTTAGAAACAAACACTTGTTACAAGCTACACTGTACATCAGTCACCAGTGCTGATGATTTTTATTGTCAGCTGCTTGATGATACAGGTAAATATATCTTTGATATTTATCTCTGTTACCTGCCACAGACCTGTTTAATTCCTGTTGTTTGGTTTAGGTTATTTGTGTATTCTAATAATTGTATCTATCTATTTGGACTTCATTGTAGAAACTGTTTTTTTTTGTTTTTTTGTTTTTTTTGTTTTTCAAATTTCCCACATAATAGGTTTTTATTGAGGGGTTCTATTTACAATGAAAGTTTATGCAAAATTTGTCCCCTAATTTGTGTCCAGCAGCATTCATGCTTCTTTTCTGATAATTTGTACTTTTTAGGGATCATAGTCCAAAAAAAGTCAAGAAAAGTGACTAATCCATTGATCACCCCCCTTTTTCAATGTTTAAACTGATCACCCTGTCTTGTGACTAGCTAGACCTTATCCTTTTTAAATCTTGAATTAATGATTCAAACCATATTAGTAGTATTTTTATCAATGTTACTTAATTTTACCTTCACCACTGCTTAATTTATGAAGTAAAAAGCAGCAAATATGGGAGTGGTGATCCCTAATTTCCTTTGGAATGCTAGACTCTTTCAAGTTTTCCTTTTTATCACTTGAAACAATTAAACTATTTCAGTATGATCCACCCTCAAGTCTTTATTGCAAAATTTCGTTCACCTGTGACTAAAATTCCTAATGTTTTTTTTTTATCACTTTTCATCGTATTTTCCTTTTAGTATAATTCTATACATAATTCATTTTATATCCTGAGCAAGAAATATGAATTAACTCATTTTTTTTACATGTTTATTTCATTGAAATTTATGAGCATACTAGAAATATGTGAGGAAAACTAGGAGAGTCAAACAAATTACTACAGAAAATTTATTAGAATTTTTTTCTACTTTACATTAAGTAAAGTTGTTAAACAGTTTTAGAAATTAAATTCTTAGAAACAATGTTTTCTGATGTATGTTTACCCTAAAAATACTTTGAAGTATAAGAAAATATAAATATCTTTGTTGATTAATTCCTTTACCTTTTATGTTTCATTAAAACTTCATTCCCCGTGAGAATCATTCACCAGTTTAAGGAACACTGAGAAAATTTCTCTGAAAGTAGATAATCTTAATTAAAACACTTAGAGGTACCAGAATTTGGAAAGTCCTCCACAATTAATATTCAAATGTCTGCTCAATATATACACAGATACTAAGGTATTACTGATGTTTTCTAAGCTTGTCTCAGTCTGACATGAGACCGCTAGTTTGAGGCACAGAGTGGGGCACCTTATAAGGACCAAACTCCCTACACAGGAGTAATATTCTTCTAAATGAACTCTTCAACTATTACTCTCAAGTGAAAGGACCTGATGCTAAAGTATTACGATTCATAACTTTTCTCAAACTGTAGAAACTATTGCTATAAAATGGAAATGTAAATACAACAAAAATCTCAACGTATTCTCAATCATGTCTTTCCATTTAAAAAGTTTTTTTTTTAATTGAATTTTTCAATTTTTTATTTTGTTGGTGCAAAAAATAAAGCAAATATTTCCTGTTTCTTTCCTAGCTATTTTACGGTGTTTTGAACTTATGGAGGAGTTGGGTAAATTGTGTAGTGGCTCTTCAGAAGAACCAGCTTTTTTGCCTGAAAAGGGACAGCTTGTTGCTGCTAAGTATTTGGGTAGGTTTTCCTTTATTTTTTCACTTGTTCCTCTCTTTTTCTATTGAGAAATCCTTTGTTTGTGATTTATTTATTTGACTGATTCAAATTATTATATTTGACAGATAATGATTGGTATCGTGCAAAAGTGATTGCTACCCATGAAGATAAAGTGGAAGTTTTCTTCATAGATTTTGGCAATGTTTCCTTGGTTGCTAAAGAGCAACTACGAGAAATAATCTCTGAAATATTTGTGGAGTTTCCTATTTTAGCTGTCCGGTGTTGTTTAACAGGTAAGATTTTCTTGTTAAAACTTGGGAATTTTAATAAAATTGGAACTGTTGAGTTGGAATGGCTTAACATTAAATGAATTATAAAAATTGTTTCAATCACAAGTTTGAATTTTTTTGAAAACTTTGCTTTTTAATTTCATATTTGAATCTGTAAATCCTCTTAGCTCCTAAAAGTACTTTGGTTCAAAATTTGTCTCTTATAATTAGCCCTTGATATGTTTGTTGTAGAATGTTGAATTTTTTGTTGAAATCTTGCTGATTAGATTATTACAGATTTTTTTACAATTCAAGTTTTAACTAAATTTCCGGTATGCTTTTAAAAAAAACGTCCACTAGTGTGCAATCATAAATATTGCAAGTGTTTATTATATTCTGAAATTGGAAACGTTTTTGTTGTAGTGAAGTACTCCACTTGATCACAAAAACAACTCTAAGAATTTGATTCAATCTAAAATATGATTGAAATTCGAAAAAATATAATGAAAAAATAAAATTTTTATCCTTAGGAATTTCACAGCAAAAATGGATGAATGAAATAAGTAAGTTTGAAGATCAGATTATGAATGTGAAAGTGGTTGGGAAAGTAGGCAACACCTATCAAGTTATATTTGAGGAAGATTTGGAAGAGCAATTGGACGATGATGTTCCATGTAAATCAGCAGATGAAGGTAAGTCAAATTTGTTGAATGTTGGATTTAATGATTGTTGTCTGAAGTTTTGTGATGAAATATTTTCATATTATATGGACTAGTATCTTAACATTTTTATCTTACTTGTGGCTAATAGGTTCTTCAGCCTTCTCCAGGTTTATGTTTAATCTGGTGATCTTTAGTTGTCTCTTCGTTTTTTATAAACATTGACTCTCTGCTCAATACACACTAATTTCTCAACCTGTATAACTTCTGGCTCTGCTAAAAAAAATAACGGTGGAAAACTCAGGATATAAACAATGAGGTAACTATGATCCTATTTGGTATAAGGTCGGTAAAGAGCTGAAGGATCTGTAGTCAGTATAATATTGGTGACCTTTTTTAGTAAAACTGTGCAACCTACTCACAAATGCTGGTCCTCCAACAATATGACTAAAAGTTGTGTGTATAACACCTTGTGTAGTTGTAGTAGAGAATATAAGAAACTAGCTAATTTTTCCTTGAAAGTTTTCTCACAACTTTCATAAACTTGGGATATTGTGTTGGTTTTAGGAGATAGTAAAATGATTGATATAGATGGATACATTAACAGAAGGGAACAATGCAAAAAAAAAAAAAGACTGTCGCATGATACAGTCACTTATTTTGTTCCAACCTAATACAAATTTGTGATTACTGTATTTTACGACATATAAGACACATCTCCCATTTCAGCACAGAATATTCAGGAAAAGAATCCAGTACTTTTGATGCCCGGCCCCCTAATTCTTTTACTTTTTTCCAGTTAAAGGAAATGAAATTAGAATGCTTACTTTTATTTATTGGGTAAAACGGTGTGAAGGAAGTAATTTACTATGAAAATATTGTACATAACGTGTTTACTTCACGGGGACGTGGGTATTTTTTTGCATTATAACCAGCCTCATTTTGTCTGTTACTGATTTAATAACTTTTCATTGTCTTTATTCATTGATTGTTGATTTAAATTTGTTTACTTCCGTTAGAAATTTATTTACTTAAAAAAACGATAGAGGGGGGAAACAAAAAGTAATAAAAGAAATTTCACCTTAATTTTTTAGTTGCTTCTTTATCATAATTTTTATTCAGGCTGGTTGAAAAAAAGAAATAAAGCAGCAACTAAAAAGTCAAGATAAAGGTAAAAAGTAGCCACCAGAATTAATAGATGATTAAAACATATTAGTAATAATCATAATGATATTTAATGAAACAATGTTTTCAATCTGGAGTTAGGCTAGATAAAGGTTACTTGTAGCCAACTGGAGGCTGTTTGGGCAATTCATTAGCCTATGCGAATGTTAGATGATCCATAAAATGTATTTAAAAAAATTTTTTTTCTTTTGTGAGAAATCATCATTCATCATCATCAGTCTTTTAGCGTCTGTCGTTGGACATAGACCTTCCTCAGGATTTGCCACACTTCCCTATCATGGGCGTCACGGAGCCAGTACTTCCTGAACTTGTCTAGCTCGTCTCTCCATCTAACATTTTGCCGGCCTCGGTTACGCATGTGGTCTCGGGGAATCCATGTTGTGAGTCGTGAAGTCCATCGATTGTCTGCCATTCTTGCAACATGGCCAGCCCACCGCTATTTGAGATTTTTTATCGATTCTATGATGTCTCTAACTCTTGTCTTTTCTCGGATGTACTGTGCTGTTATGTGCAACAACCACAACACTAAGATCGAAATCGAGGACACAGAACTCGAGAAAGTAGACCACTTTGTGAGAAAAGTTGTGCATTAATTAATAATATTATGTAGTCTGCTGCTGAGTATTTTGTAGTCAACTGAATTTTGAACAGCAATTTGTTTTTCTATCATTAACAGCTTTTCTGGTCCTTTATTTATGTAAGCATAAATATTCAAGCTAAAAAATCAACTTTCATCTGAGCATCAAGTTGGCTTAGTGTTGTAAAAGCATTATACAAACTCCTTCCTCTTCTCAACATATACCAAATGGCTTGCTGAATCTGTTTTTATACTAAGTATTAAGTAGTTGAGATTTCCTTTTTGTTGGTTTTAACTTACAATATCTGGTATTAAAATTTCATTTCCAGACAAGCTTTTTGTCCTTTGTTATACATTGTCATCTAAAGTATACAAATGTCAAGTCTGGCCAGTAATACTATAAAAACCAAATAAATGTTGTTACTATTACTTTCAATGCTAGCACGTGTATGAATAAATAAGATCCTTTCAATATTGCAATTGGTTTGCCAAGTCTTTCAGATTACTATTTGTAGCAAAAAGTATTTTTACATTATATTCTGATTTTTTTTATCACAAATTAAAAAAAAAAAATAAATGGATAATTTGAAATACCATTCTCTTATTGCAGCTGAGAAAGAAAGAATTCAACGTCAAATTGAAGAGCTTCAGCGGAAGTTGGCTACATTAAACTGAGAAGTATCAGTTTTGAGCTATTTCCATTCCTCTTGAGAGGTTATACAAACTTGCAGTTCCTGGATTTTGATTTTTTTTATCCTCACCCACCAATTTTATGCTTCTCTCCATGTGATATCCTGATCATAGAGTCTTTTCATCTATTTTAAAGGATAATCGTATAATTCCCACCCCATCACCTTATCTCCATGTTGGGATTTGAGTATTTAAATTGTCAATCCATAATGGCTGCTGGTTTGTAAGTATTTAAATGAATTGATGTTTGTAGTCCAGAACTGTTTTGTGAGTAAATCTTTTCCACATACCATTGTCTCCAGAAGCATTTGTCTGTGAAACTTCTTTGACATTTTAAAGCATTTTTTTTTTTCTTTTTTCTTTTTTTTTTTTTTTTTGAGCACCTCTTTCAAAAATATTCTTGTTTTCTTCCTGCTCATGTCTTGTAAAACAGGCTAGGGTCTGTTCCCTTGTTGGACTTATTTGGGCAGATCTTCAGCTTTTGTGGATATTTTCGATGTAGGTTTCTGTTGCTTACACAAATATTGTTGACTTAGTCCAAAAGAAGCATAAAGATGTTTTCAGTATGAAGGTCTTGAAAACCTGTGAATTGAAATCTGAGATTTATATAGGATCAATTTTGTGAAGAATTGATGGAAATATTTGAAAAAAAAACTTTGTTTTTTTTTGTTTTTGTTTTACATTTTTTTTCTTATTCTTTAAAATAATACATTTTCGGTGTTCTAGTAACAGTGTGTATTATAGAAATTATATCTGTAAGCACTTTTCTAAAATATGTTTGAAGGCAGAACAACTATTATGTGAGACGTTAATCTGGCTTAGAAACGTTTTCAAAAACTAAGCTTATGGTTTGAAATTCCTCATTTGCTGTTTTTTCTTTATCCTCAAAATATGACAGTATGAATTAATTACTGGTTTTACGTTTTGAGAAAATCTTCCTATGTGCGATCTGTAGCTTATTTCTTGGATTGATTTTGAAGAAATTTCCTTAAATCAATTTCATCAAAATTGTGTCTTTCTTCTTTGAACATTTTGATTGGTATTTAGAAATTTTGCTACAAGAAAGAAAATTTAATTCTTAAAATTGCTTTTCCCCAGTCTGTAAGTGAAAAGTTTAGTTTGCTTCTGGCTGTAATAAGATTACTTTCTGTTGAGTTATTTTTTAAATTCTCTCTCTCTCTCTCTTTAGAGGCTGAATATTAGAATTTTTTGCTTTATTGAAGTATAAGCAAATGGTTTTAAGATATCTATATACAAGGTGGGTGAAAAGAAACTTCCTTTGGAAATTGATATTTACTTTATTATTCATTTGTTGATTGTGTGTGTGTGTAGTACAAGGTCTATGCACTTATCGACTGCCACACTTTGAGATGAGAAGCTAGCTGTGCTGGCTCACTATTTTTGGACTGCTTTTTTCCACTAATACCTAAAATCATTAATTAAATACTACCACTCTAAGAAGCAAAAAAACAAAATTTTGTTTCATGAAAGTGGAGGGATATTTGCAAAAGTTACATCGGAAGTTAACTCTCAGTCACCCTGTAGAATATGCACTTGATATTGCTGGCATTATGTAGATATCACTTATCTTGAAGAATATTGTTTCCATATTGATTTGCTCAGTAATAGATAATTATTGACTGTCAGTTATTTCATAAATAATGATAAGTGAGATTGTGCATCTCCTGAGTATACTGTAAATCTTCTTATTAACAGACTAATAGGGTGGAACAGGTGTCTGCCAATACTGATTGTCCAGGATTACTGAATTATGTATGAAAAAAAAACCCAAATGACCAAAATACATACATGAGACGGTACATAGATATAAATATCATTGTGAAAGAATGTATTATAATTATAGATAATGGAAATAAGATTAATTTTATTTACTGATAATACTACACATTCCTTGGTTATACCAGTACCACCATTTAGTTGAGATACCATTTTAAATGATAATGTAAGAAAGCTTGATAAATCCAATAAATTACTACCTCCATCAAGACTGTGAATGAAGGTGGAGCAAGAGGTATGAAGCAGTGTCATACCACCAACCAATCACTTTGTACACTAACACCTGGCACTCAATACCAAATATGTCTAGGTTTTTTGTTTTTTTTGTTTTTTAGCCCTGTATGTCTGATAAAAATTTTAATCAGACATCCAAAATTGTCCGATATGTATGTATGTATGTATGTATGTATGTATATATATATATATATATATATCTTAGTCTGATTTACGACTCCACCAAAATTGAGTGACAAAAAATAATTATTGCAATTCATTTTCACTTTAGTTTTTGAATTTCTGATAGGTATATTGTCTTTTTTTTCAATAAGTGCATGGATGTTAAATCAGAATTCAGTTTTTGACAAATGAAAATTTTACAGTGCGAAAATTGCTAAATTGGTGTAGAAGTGCTTAAACTTTTGGCCATTTCCTAATTTTTATTATTTAAAAAAAAATTTTTTTTATACCCTTTTAAGCATCTTTTGGGTGTTTTTCCACGTTTTTTTAATTTCACGCTTTATGGCAGCCAAACTAGTGTTTAAATAATTTTTGAGTTGGCATCACTGAGTTTCATTCTTGGCCATCTTTTTTGCTAACAGTCATGAAAAGGTTATTTTGTAAATGGAAGTGTCTGTCCGAAGAAGATTGAGATTGACTGTTAACAAATCTAGAGTCTGAATGCATGATTTGTGAAACAGTGGGATCTCATTAACATCTAACACATACTCCTTGGATTTACAATGACCTGTATATGTGCAGAATAATTAACTTTGCAGGATTTAATCTTAGGTAAAAGCTTAAGACACTGCGGCTCTTGAGAATTTCTCCCCCCCCCTTTTTTTTTCTAAACCTAATTAAAAAAAATTCCAAAGATTTAGTCATCAATGTAGGCACACTTATCCAATTTTCTTCCACATTACTTTTTCTCAAAAATCAAAAAGATTTCTGGAAGAAATGATGGTCTGATTCAGTCAAAGTGCTTCATACTACTTTATTACATAGGAGAAATATTTTTTTCACATATGCTTTCTAGAAAGCAATGAACATATTTCGTCCGGTATTTCCAAAATTTAGTGATAAGAGGTCTGTTAATAAGGGGGTTTACAGTATTTGGATTTTACGCACCTGCTTTATGTTAAATTCTTACAATTGTTGCATTTGCTTCATTTTGATATAATTGTTTGAGTTGCGAAGATCTAAAATCATGACTTCAGTTTGAAATGGGAATGGTCTTTGGGATTATGATCAGTGTGTGATAGCAATGTTCATGCCCGAATGTTTTCAGATTTGTTGTTGAATGTTCTCATGATTTGTGCTTTAAATATTCCTGAACAATTTTCATCCAGTTATATTTGACTTTCTTTGCTCAGATTGCAGCTGCAGAATTCTAAAGAAGGATTATTTTATTTAAAAGCAGAGTATTAATTTTTTTTTGCTCTCCAAAGCCATTAATTTTGAATTTCCTTGAAGTTAGTCCTTGGCTGTCTAAAGATATTATTGATGAAACCCTTTTCAGTTCAAATAGTTTAGAATCACATCGATTCCTGAGTAATAGAACTTGAAATATGAGGTGCTTAGGCTGCCAGAAAAAACCCTTGCCACTTTTAATCTAAACATAGAATATGTTCCAATGTAGCTTTCTCACCCAGTTTTTCACTGTCTTAAACTTGAATTCTCAAAATCTATGAAGATGGATGCAATCTCTTAACAATATTTACCCTTGAATCGGATTCCTGAGGATAAATTTGGTTTGATCTTCTTATTTCTATTATCACAGAATTCTGCAGTCTCTGAATTGTATGTAGCCTGTTCACTGCTATCTTGCCTAGCAGAACAAAATGAACATTGGCTCTGCCTGATGCTGAAATGCAGTTACTGAGTCCTGTGCATTGCCAGAGCTTCTGCCATAAATAAAACTGTATATTGGAGGCACATGTGCACTGTTTGGCAGTGAACATGTTAAAAGGAAGATGCTTATATTGTTTGATCTTCTACTAGTAATGATATTGAAGATAAATTCAATATTGGCTTTCCTTCTAGGCTACCCTAAAGATTCTTGTATTGTCAGCATCAAGACTGAAACTTTGACCTTTTGGACTCTAAGTCCATTCCTTTATGAATGAGTTGTCACCCTGATACCATGATATAGAAAAAGCTATGCTCAACTCTGTCTTTTGTAATGGAATACCATCATAGCTATATTCTTTATCTTTTTCTTTTTCTTTTTTTCTCTGCTAGAAGTAAAATAGATAAGCCCCAAATTGGAAAGTGTCATTTTAGTGACAGTCAATTTTTCTCTCCTATGGCAAGTTTGTCAGAAAATCAGGAAGGGAAGATGTTTATTGTGATGAATGAGAAATGATAATACTATATTCATGTGAGATGATGGCTGTTTCTTTGTAAAATGGTGTGAGAGGTTGGGGAAGTTGAGAAGTGCTTTCCCAGCATTTCTGGAAAATTCATAGCAGTAATACTGCTGAGAAGTGATTTCAAAAAGTTTTAATTAGTAAATGAGCCATTTTTGAAATGAAAGTATGGCTGATTGGATGCATTAAACAGTCTTGCCACTCCAGCTATTGAAATAGTGAGATTTTTTGGTAAGTACAGCATAGACAAATTTGAGTTGAAGAAATGGGTACTTGGGTTTGTTCACTAAGTGTTAGTTACAAAATATCTGCTAACCAGTTTGAAGGGAACCGTTTTCCTTCAGGATAAGGCAAGGCAAGGCCCTCTTTGTGCATGCCTTATATAAACTGTAGTCCTTGCTGAAAAATTTTGATCTGTCACATTTGAACAACCCCAGTATATTCTCTTTGCTTTTTCATTCAATAACAATACAATAAGTGAAGATCGGTTAGTTAGTGTCTTTTTACCATTTAATTTTTTTTTTTCAAATTCTGTACCAAAAAAAAAAGCATTAACTATCTATCTTGTTGAGTGAATATTGATGGCTGAAGGGAAGTATTTTCCTGGTTGTCTAAACTTTTTCTTTTCCAAGGATAGATCAGATGTTTTCAAATAACCCTGCCTAGGACTGTATAAAAGTACGTCAATGTGGAGTTAGGTAGTTTTCTTTGAAAATGTTCCTCTCCCTCTCACCCAACAAAAGTCTATTTAACCCTCTTTTTTTAACACATTCACTATTAGCTTGGTCAGCACTGCATACAGCCCAACAAAATAAACCTGTCATCTGGTCATGTCAGAGGTAATATGCGACATACAACAAGATGCACGTGTGTCAGTGAATGTGTTAACAAATATTTTGCCAAGTCAAAACAGAGGGCATTGGCAGGAAGGACATTGTTACTAGATAAATCTAGTAGACATCTGATTTTTATTTTTGTATGTTGAAATTCATCACTTTCACATGATGAAACCATAATGGTAAATATTCATCAGATAATGAAAACCTAATTTCTTTCAGTGTGACTTGAGTGCAATTTGTATTGAACAACCAAACTAGTAAAAATGTTTGAATATTGGAGTTTCCTTGCATACATGCACTCTTGGCAACTTGTTCTTAACATCAATTTCTCTTGCGAGGAGGAAGAAAAAAATGTCTTTGTATCTCATACAAGGTCAATCTTTTGACTTTACCAAAATTCATCTTGAAAATCCATCCTCTTCTGCTTCCCAAACATAGCCCTGTGTGTATGTATGAGTGATTTGTGAAAATGATTAAAGTTTATAGAGAAAAAATAAGTTTTGATGTAATGAATAAGAAATTCTATCATTTGGAACAAAAATTTACACAAGATAGAATTGTCACATTATTGACTTGATGTGAATACATTGTATTCAACTTAAAATAATTTTCAGCCTTTGTTGAATAGTAAAATGGCTCCTTGTGACTCGATTCCCTTTTGACAGTAATCCTCTAGCTCTCAAGATCTGCAGTTTGATCTGGTTAATTGGGACTCTTAAGATTTTGATAGTTGCTAACACAAAGCAATGCATGTGGAAGCAAGTTGCTACTGTAAACTCCTTCCAACTGTCTCAGCTGTGAATGAGCAAACCTTATCTTGTCTTTTGGAATTGTCCAGAATCTCTTGAAGAATCCCGAGGAGAGATGTTTCCTCCTCGATTCTGTTTTGTCCCATCTGACAAGATGCTTTACACACATTCATAAACGGTTCTTTGTAAACAGGTTGCTAGATTTTCAGATGTTTGATTTAGTACCTGCTTTTTTACAATTTTGTGGAGGCTAGTTTCCTGAATTTGGAAACTGGTTTGGTCACATTTTCTGAAGGTTTCTCTCCTTTGGTCTTAGCTAGTGTTAAAGTCTCAGCACAAGAACCAAAAGCAGGTTTTGGTCCTTCCCTTGCTTTAACCAATTGCTTACTAAACAGACCGTTTTTAATCAGTTACTGATTTCATATTGAAATGCAACCACAAATCATTAGTGATCTCTTTGCACTTTTGGGGGAGATTCTAATCTTTATACACTTAACATTGAATGGACGCATGATGGTGAACTTGACTCTACTTGTCGAGTTACTCAAGCACCATTTTCAAGATTTATTACTTGATCTCTGCATTGTTAAATGTTTTAATCCTGCAGTAACTTTGTTTTTGGTTCCTGTAGTTTCTTGTTTACTGGGATTACATTTACACTTTGCATAATTCATGTTGCTTTTTCTTATCCATGAAATTTGTACTGTACCTTATAACCTAGCAGAAGTTTACACTTTTGCAAATGGTGTTTTTTTTGTTTTTTTTTTTTTTTTCTCATAAGGCACTTTTATTCTCCAGAACTTGTCTGTATTTGGGTTCACAAAAATGTTGGTCTATGAGGGTATAATAAAATTGCAGGTATGTTCATGCTGCCACCAGCTCTTTCATCATAATTTTAAAAAGATGGTGAATCAGTTTGAGCCTATATTATTTGCAGAGCTACCATATTCTCTTATTACTATTCTTAGAATGTCTTAATTCCTACCGAAAGCATCCACATAAATGGTGAATTCTAACCATGGAATCATGCACGACTCTAAAAGAGCATTTGAATATGTTGTGGCTTTTGTTCATGACTTTCTTGGTTAAGCAATCCACACTGTTATACCATTGGCTCTTACTGGTAAGCCTTGACGGGTCAAACGCACGGATTAATACAATTTGTGGCAAATTCTAACTTTCCAGGAAGTAGAATTTGTCAGATCAGGCAGTTTATTTCCCTCTGTCCCCATCTTCTACTTATTTGGGGATCTGTATTGTCAATCACACCCACTACAGACATTTATTGTTTGGAGCTCAGAAGAATTTGATGTTGATATCTACTGCTAAAGCCACTCAGATAAGGAAAAAACAAAACCGATTATATTCTTAAGTTATTTGATAGGCTACTATTTTTCTTGCTTCAACTTCAAGCTCTTTTTCTGATAGATTTTCATTGTACAATTTGTTCTAAACTTTGAATATTTGTTTAGGAATTACTTCAGTCATTTCTCTGGTGCCAAGTTTATTACAACTTGGGATCCTATTTTGCTGGAATCGGTCAATGATTCTATCAATCTTTATCTGATTGAAGCATATATCACCTGACCCAGCGTATGGATGAATGGTATACCCTCTCTCACTCTTCAATATTTAAGCCATTGGCATTTTAAATTGTTTAGTTTGCTTTGTTATTTTTTCTTTTCTTTTTTTTTTCTTTGCAATTATTTGATTTATTTTTTGAATGTTCTTCATTTTTGGGCCTCTAATTTCATTTGCTGTAACTGAAATGATTTCTTGCTTTGCATTTTGTAATATTGATGCATTAAAACAATCTTAAAAAGAACAATTTGTAGAAGTTTTCATTTCAATCCTTTTTTCCCCCAGATACCAATTCTACTAAGCAGTTGTCTCCTTTCTTTGTACTTCTCTGAGGTGTTTGGCTTTAAAGACAATTCCCATCCAGCCATCTGCCAGCTTTGTACATTCCTCAGGATATACACATGTAAATATACACAGCCACCATTATGTAATCAGATCTTCTGTAGAGTGATCGTCACCATGCTGATCTCAGAGGAAGTTCATTCTTCATTGGGGTCTCCAACAAATAGGGGTGGGGTCAGCCTGCCCTAATTGTCATCTAACTATTATTGGAAAAACCTTTGGGTGTATGCACTGCAATTACCCCAAAACTGTCCATTTTATGAAGTTGACTTTTGCCTGATATTAATTGACCCAAAAAGCAATGCAGTGTGAATTTTTTTTTTCTTTTTTTTTTTTGATCAGTAGTTTTTGAGAAATCTACTGAAAGTAAATAATAGATCTGTCTTCATTGCCTTTACTCGTTATCTCCCTTGACTTCACTCTTTAGGATCAGCTAAGTCAGCAACACTGAAGGAGAATTGAGCAAAATGCTTCGAAGCAATTGGCAGAGGTAAAAAAAAAAATGGATAGTAGCAACAAAAAAAAAACTATATCTTGCCATGACCAAGATTCAAAACAGGCCTACCTAGGCTACAACGTTATTTCCTAACCACTCAATGGTTATAGGTAACAGTCAAAAGTTGAAAAAGTTTGCTCTCTAATGACCAGAAAATTTTAAAATTCATTGAGAACTGTGGCAAATATTGTGTGATGTTGACGTATAGCCATGATGTAAAGGAGGAAATATTGTTTGATCTGTCCCAAATTTAATAACTCTTGTAGTAAATATCCCAACTTCCCACAAAATTGAACTGAAATCAACTGAGAACTTTTGGAGATATTGTTTGGTGTTGCCATAGAGCTAAGATGCTAGAGAGGAACAAATTTCTGGATTGGCTTCTAAATTCAATCACTTTTTTCGTAGATCATTTCACTAAATTGCACCAAAAGTTCTCAATGAACTTTGATGCTGTGTGTTTTTTCCCTTTTCTATATATTTGCAAAAATCCTTTGATTCTCCCAAAAATTCAATGACATCTCTTGTAGAGCATTGTCCATCCTTCCAAACATTTGATTGAGAACTATTTGAGATATTGTGTGAACAAAATAGAGAGATGGACAGACAGTATATACATTTTAAAAGACCAAGGGTGACAAACATGTCCATGTTTTTACATATGGCCAACAACATATTTGCTGCTTTAGTCGTATTTTGTGCTTCAAAATGCATTATTTAGATCATAGAAAATTTAATTTTTAATTTAAATTTTAACGGAAAAAAAATTCATAATAATTTTTCTATCTTTGAAGTATGATGGAGAAAAAAAAAAAAAATAATGAAAGCTTTGGCTCAATTTCAGGACTTCGGGTTGTGAAGTTCGTGGATATATCAATTGTTATGGTAAATGAGTTCAACACACCAGCTATGGACGCTCCTGGCAAACAGTGGCTGTAAGATACATTTTTTAAAATTCAATTTCCAGGAACCAGAAAATTTTAAATGCATTCGGATCTTCTGCAGACTTAGTTGTGTGGATATACGGCTACTATGTAGGGGAGGAAAAGATAACTGGATCCGCTCCAAAATTCAATTTTTCTCTTGTAGCCCATTGCCCAATCTGCAAAAAAATTTCATTGAAATTCATTGAACTTTTGGAGATATTGTGTGCACAAATAGAATGACACAGGTGAATACATATCTCCTCCAACTTGGTTGACATGGTAAGAGAAAGTTTCCATCTCATCCGAAGTTATTGTCTGTGAAAGTTTTGACTCAATCCAGCCTGTCTATTTTGCGTGTCATAGATCTTGCATTTTATCAATTTATCAATTTTTACTCCTTTTTTGATATGCTATCGTTTACATTCCCAAGATACACTAAAAATGCTTATTTACAGATGTAAAATAATGTTTATACATCGTGTTTAGCCACTGTATTTTACGTAACAAATCTTATATTAATGGGCCATTGATTGAAAATTCAAGGTTTCTACTTTCATCAGTTTCAGAGTAATTAAGCTCCAAAAAGAATATCGACGAGGTTGAAAATCCAAAATATGTTATTGATTTCACCGAGTGCAAACTTGGACCCAGACAGGGAGAAAGAAAATGGTATTACTTTTGGAGTAAACATCATGTAGACACATTCTTCCATGCGATCTTGACCCAGAGAATTCAGAAGAATGATCAAGATTCAAACACATCTTGACTAATTCAGGACAAAAAGAATGAATAAATATTGAAGTCCAATTATGTTTCTTTGATATATACACTAGATATTGACTTTCCGTGTCCGTTTGAAATGTCTAGAAAAGAGTGAGATGTGACACAAGGTCAAGTTTAACGTGGGATAGAGCACTGTCAAAAATAGCTCCAGTCACCGCAACTGAGGTCGTGAGGCATCAGGACTCGCCCGACCCGTCCCTCTTAGTGCAATGGGACTGTACCGTCCCGAGGCGAACTGCTTCCCTGCAGCTGGGCCGAGTAATAATAGTAGAAGCCAAGGACGAGTCCAAAGGTTTCCAATGCGCTGAGCAATGAGCAGCCTCTGTATACTATCGTTGGCTACAGCATTGCACCAGTGCACTCGGTCTTGAGCATACCCGCCAAACCAGTCTCCGGCCAATTTGGATGTCAAGTGTCAGTACCGACACCTTAAGAATCTTCACATTTTTGCCAACACCGCATAGAATTCTTTGGAGTTGTTTTGCACTGCTGCTGGATCGTTGGAAACCTTCCCTTGCAGGAATGGGTCGAGATGCTTGAAAAAGTGGTTGACGATCGGAGAGAGGACTGGTAAGTAAGCTGGGTGAGGTAGACTTTCGAAGCTTAGTTCGTTCAGTTCTTGCAGGGTCAGTTGTTGTCATGGAGTAGAATTGGTCCATTTCGATTAACCAATTTTGGACGAAAACATCGCAGTATTTAGTGCATTTTGTCAATTTCTTGACGACACTTTGTTGTTAGGGTTTCACCAGGATTCAATAAGATATAGCGGATGATTCCACTGACTGATCACCAAACAAAGACCATGATCTTTTGGTGCAGGTTTATTTTTGGGAAAGTTTTCTGGTTATTCACCTCTGTATAGGTTCTGTGTGGAAGCCATCAATTATTGTACATAATCCATTTTTTGTCCCAAGGTAAGGAAGAAATAGATTGTTTTTGTTACGGAAAAGGTTGGTGTGCACTTAGTAACCGCAAGTCTTTTTATTTTCATTCGTGAGGCATCCATGTGTTGGTCTCTTTCTTTTTTTTTTTCCAATTTGGTGCAAATATCTGACAAAAAAAATCACAGTTTGACGTCCGCGACTCTCATCATCTTAAAGGATCTCGTCTCTGTTTCAGAATTTTTAGAAACATTTTGGGTTGCCCACTCGTTGATGGTTCCCTGGCTAAATATTTGAGTGATAGTGCAGCCATTTTCCATTGGTTCACGCCCCATTTTAACTCGTTCAAATTTTCTACAATTTTTTCTTTTTTTTAGTAACACAAAGATTATCACGATACAAATGATGGACTTTAAAGTTTCAGACGTTTTCATCGTCACAAGAGAAAAAAACAATATTGACACATTGAATTTTTGAATAATGATTTGGGGATGTCACTGGGAGCTCAGATACCTGATAAATCTGCTGTATGAAGTTTGCAATTAAAGGTACTCAGGCATGCAAATTGCATTGTAGATATCTTCGTTCTTGAAGGCCGAACAGAGTATTTATAGAATAAACCAAACCGCTCCGCATTACCAGTTAACATTGAATTATGCTTGAGGTTGTGAAATAAAAATGAATATTCTTAGCTTGAAATGTTTTTAAACTCACAAAAAATCAGTAATCCGTCTTCAGTAATAACTTTAGTTAATAGCCTTTGATTATGACGTTAAATGGTAAAAAAGCGTCTGTGAACCTATGAACTCGTAAGATTGATTCTGTTAACCGCTGAACTAGTAAAATAGTATCCGTAAAGGCGTGAACTGATGCGATTGTAAAGAAAAATGGTGGAAAAATACTTTAGACCAGAACAATAACCCTTGTTTGCTTCACACACGGCGGAGACTAAATTAATTCCTTTGATCCTTATTAGATTTTCCTCTATGGGATATAAAATGCTGATCCCTCTAAATAAATTACTGTTTGACCAAGGTCGACACATTCACGCCTACGCTAAAAAGGAGATATGCGACTGAACGACATAAAAGGAAGTGTGGTCCTGCCTAAGAAGAGAAGTGGATCAATAAGATAATGGGTACACGGTAGGCCTGAAGACGCGTACGAAAAAAAGAGACTGATTAATTGGATCTTAGGGTAATTAATCCCTCTCCTATTCTGTAAGTTGGTCAATCCTCATAAAAAAAGCTGATTTTTAGCTCATATAGCTGACAAAACTAGTTGCCACCCGAATCCTTGTTGTCAGCGATATCGACTAGCCGAGACGAAGGACTGGCGTTGGAACCTGAAGAATAAAAGCCAATACTTTTCTCTATAGAGAAGTATCACATTGCCTCTAATACTGGAAAAGCTGACTGATGAATTACCAATAATTACCCAGAAAAAAAGTTTTTAATTAGTGTTGTAATTCCTGCTTTTTACAGCTCCTGATTTACCTAACATGTTTTGATAACCTCAACACCTGTCCCAGACGGCACTTCGACCACAGCAATAGAACTTCGTCCTTCGATCTTCTGCACAATGTGGGAAGAGACGTCCGCTGATGTAGGATGTTCAATCGGTGGGCCGGTGTTGATCATGTGATAACCGGTGGCCATGACGCAGTATCCATCTTTCGCTGACCACAACATCCTAAGCGAACGACCAAAAATGTGATAAATTACTTACCAGCGACCCAGATCAGCAACTAAGTCAAAGGCAGCAACGCAGACTTCGAACTTCAAAGTCAATAGACGCAGATCAAGATAAAAACACGCATGCGCTGACTACGAACATCCTTTTGAGTATGAACCCCCCAAAAGACTTTAGCACGTAATTGAACGCAATAGTATTAGGACTCAGAAATTATAACAAAGACAAGACGGACAGAAAAGCAAAGTTATGGCAGAGCTCAAGAGGGGACCTAAGGTAATTTTTTTATCTGATTCCTTCTTTTTGCAGTAAACTGCACCCTCAGCTTGCAGATCTGTATCGTATCAATTGTATTGTATTGTGTCCATTGTATTAGTTGTAGAGTCAACAAAAAAAAGATACTTTTCTCTTTGCTAGATCGTTTTGACATTAGCTAAAGGGTTGTGTTAGAAAGCATTTCCCGAGTAAAGATGGCACAGGAAGGGAAAAGGACTCTTCAATCCGCCCTGTAACTAGGATAGGGGTTAGCAGATCGAAACTGTCTGTAGTTATTAGAAAATGTTTTGAACTGCAGACCTGGATAGAAGCGATACAAAAAGAAAAGAAAAGAAAAGAAAAACATGATAGATGGATTGTCTGATTGCGAAATTGTAAATCTGACGTTCAATTGCACGGAAGGAGTAGCAAGTGAATTAGTGGGTAATTACTTGCTAGATAACCCAGACGTTACATGGCTAGAATTGAGGGAACGACTAACAGTCCAGTACGCAGATTGCCCAAACTTGATAGAAGCAATGAAAGCCTTGGTGAGACGTGTGCGGAAACCCTGGCTGAACTGGCCAGTAGAATACTAAAGCTTGTCAGACTGGCACATCAAGAGGCCCAGGTGAGAGATGGACCAGCGGTCCCAGCTCAATTAGTGGATATATTTGTTGATGCAACGAGCAACCCAAATGTGAGAGAGAGATTGGTTCAGTGAGGACTCCTTACGTTAGATAATGTGTTTGCTGAGGTAAGAAGAAACGAAAAGACACGCAGAAAGTTGAGTGATACGAGAGGTCATGATCAGGAAGTAGGACGGTTAAACGAAGACCAAGACAGGTTAAAGTGCTATGATTGTGGAAGGAGGGGGCATAAGTAGGGGATACTGCCTGGGGGAAGAAGATTGGGAGAGGGAGCCCGTACCAGATAGAAGGGCTCATCGGTTTGGGAGGAGTTCTCTAAACCCACCTCTGGTGCATGTATACACATTGTAGTAGACAAATTGGTCACAAGGCAAGGGTATTCTCTGTTAGACATGTTTTGCCCCCCAGATCATAGCGACACCTAATGTAGTAAATGTCGGGGTATGGGGGAGGGAAAACAGATTGATGGGTGGAGGACAAGAGGAAAGAAAGAGGAGAGATACGCCCACCCATTGTGAAAATAAATTGAAGCAAAAGGAAGCAAAGATATTTGAGCTTTTTTTCCATAAGAGATGAAGATAATCGAAGTGATTATCTTTAAGGGTTGGAGTGTTGAGAACCATACAGATGTTATGTGAGGCCCTTGCTCTGTACGGGCCGGTGATTCTCGGAGAAGATTGGCTTAAGAAAGATAAGGCTAATAAATTTTGATCCAGTCCTGTTGAAAGTGGGTGGAGTGGAGATACCCCGGTTAGCCAACAGTATTCAGACACAGGTGTTATATACAGATGAAAGCGATCAGTGTGTCGGGGCTTGCCTTACGCAGACCTGTCCAGAAAGGGATAGGCCGACCGCGGGTATTTCAGAAGTGGACCCTATTTATTGGAGTGGAGGTTTATGCCATTGTGTATGCTTTATAGAAGTTGGATGAATGGGGAACAATTTGTCATCAAGACTGACCGCCTACCACTCCAATACTCGTTTGAGGAGGAGGGGACAATTAAGAAGATCCAATAATGAGCGCTAGAATTAACCAGCCATAACTGCCGGATAGAATATCCAACAGGACAGGAGAATGCTTGTGCAGACTAACTGTCAAGAATAGCGGAGAATTTAAAACGGGAATTTCTTGTAGCCAAAACTCGATGACAAAGCTCACCAGCTTCCTATTGTAGCGAAGGTACTTAATGCTTTCCAAAGGTTATTAGTTTCCTCTTAATTGTTTGCAAGCCCCCCCCTCCATTATCGTTCCCAAAAGAGCATTAAGCTCCTTCTCCACAATGGGGGTTACTGCTTTTCTTCCTCTGTCCTACAGTAGCCCTTAGCAGGTGTTATATACGGCCACCGCGGTGTACTGGTTTTAATGGTGGTTGAGTCAACATGCGCATGAGAGAATCATGCTCAACCTTACATGGAGAGATCACAAGACAGCACAGTATATAAGGAAGAAAACAAGTCTTCGTGACATCATAGAAACTATTAAAAAACTCAAATGGCAATGGGCAGGCCATGTTGCAAGAATGGAAGACAACCGATGGATATCACGTCTCACAACATGGATCCCCAGAGATCACATAAGAAACCAAGGCCGACAGAACACAAGATAGAGAGATAAACTAGACAGATTCAGGAAATACTGGCTCCACGATGCCCATGATAGAGAACTGTGGTGAATCCTGGGGAAGGTTCTATGTCCAACCACGGACGTTAAAAGACTGATGATGATGATGGGTGTTAACAAGTCAGTTTTGTGAAAGACACGGGGGCGTCGTTGGTCCTGGTGTCTGCCATAATAGAAAAAATATCGAATTCTGAATCTGTTGGTTTCTCATTTTTCATCGGCTGACCTAAAACGAATCTTACAACGAATATTCAATACAATGTTTATACAGCGGCCAAAACACACCCTGACTGTTTTTCTCCACGTGCAGAACGAAGCGCTTAAAAAAAAAAGAATATTTGGAATCCGTTGAGAATTCAATAAAATCCAAACAGACTTACACTGTCAAAACATTTAAAAATTCGATTTAGAAAATTCTATCCAGATATTGCCATGTGTTCTTATATAATAATTAATTCCTGTTTGATATAAAAAATATAGCAAAAATCTTATTTATCCAGCGGCATTTGTTTAGTTTCTGTATTATGATATTCTTAGGGGCCTTTGGAATCAAAAAGTGATTTTGGCTTTGCATTTTTTGTTCATCATGGCGAAAAGACATGCTTTGACCTCGTAGCAAGAGTCCTTCGCCATAGCGATTACATTGATTTGGTTTTTATAAGAACACTGACTCCTAACTAAAAAAAAATATGCGTTTATTGAAACTGTAGAGAATATTCGCAAAAACTCTTGGAGATTGAAGGTAAAACGGAATGAAAACTGGAAACTGTCCTTGAACGCAGGGAGGTAATTCTAATTTGGGTGTAATAAAGATAAACTCTAAATACTATATCTACCTCGACTGAGGAGAGGAAATATGAGACGAGACAAACCAAATTGAAATTTTTTCACAGGTTCATTACAGATTGTACATTTTCATTCACTTAGAAACGATACAGTGTAATAATTAAGAGATATTCTTGTTATCAATTATATCTTCTTGGGGGGAGGGGGGCTGACGATCAGTCTTAGGTTATTGTTAAGTTTAACTTGGTTACCTTGGGGTATGGCATAGATTCAAAATAGGGAATATATTATTTGAAGTTAGATACTATATATATATATATATATATATATATATATATATATATATATATATCAGGAATACATTATATTATATGATATTAAACAATATCTGAAATGTGATGGATTTATTTCATGAGTGCTTGATACATGCAACATAAAATATTAATTTGATTTAGAGTAGAGGTTCAATATAATTAAGTAAAGGATTCACTACACAAACATGTTTATGTTCCTGCCCTGTTTGGGCTTCCTCAGGCAAATGATTTATTTTGTCTTAAATCCCTGTTTTGGAAATTCTTTTTTGCAGGGTGTCTTTTTTTTCTGGGATGTGGGATCTTCCTCTGATGCTATTCATAAATCTTTTCTTTTTCTTTTCACTTTTTACTCGATCGCTGGTTGATCATTGCTCATCATGTTTTTCTGTTTTCTTTGGCAGAGATACTGTGCTTGTCGGTAGTTATAAATCATGGATTAGCAGGATATAGTGTAGGACATTTTTTTATCATTATGTTGTTGAACAATTAGCTCTTTGTGGTATGTTTCCTCTCTGAGAGTATTTTATTCTTACTTGAATTTGTTTCCCAGTGTTAGGGTTCACTTTTACATGACTTGTTTGTTTAGTTATTCTAGGTTTAGACTGTTTCTACATGTCAAAGATAATCATGGGGGTGAGTTTGTTCTTCAAAGAGGCTGGAGGTACAAAATGATATGATTGTTTATAGTAATGACAAGAGGATTGAAATAGCTATGATGGTTGATTTTTAGAACACCTATACGTGGGTTATTGAATAGATGTTTAATAGAGGTTTTGAGCAGTGCTGACGTGTGTGTGTGTGTGTGTATATATATATATATATAATATATATATATATATATATATATATATAATCGCCTGGAGGAGCCCAAACATAAATGAGTTTGTGTGGTAAATCTTATGTGTGTGTATATATATATATATGTACATATATATATATATATATACATATGTGTGTGTGTGTATATATATATATATATATATATAATCGCCTGGAGGAGCCCAAACATAAATGTGTTTGTGTAGTAAATCTTATGTATATATATATATATAATACAATAACCAATGTATTATTGGTTCATTCCATAGAGTACTCAATACATTCAATTTTAAATGTTGAGTTGATTTCAAGTTGATCAAGTGTGAAGCTCAAAATATAATAGAGTAAGAATCTGCCAGACAAAACCTTTATGTTTCTGTCCCTTGTTGGGCTAACTCAGGCAAATGATTTGTTTTTGTTTTTTTAGATTTCTATTCAGGACATTTTATTTCACAGGGGGATCTCTATCATTCTGTAGGTGAAAAGGGTCTTTCTTTTTTAAAAGTTTATATACTATTTATATATGTTTCAGTCTAGTGGTTGGTTATTGCTGGCTGTATTTTTTATTTTATCGAAGTGGGATGTATGTCTGTTGTTGGTTATGAATTACAAACCAGGGGTGGGTACGGTGTGAGTGTTTTTGTTTTCAGTAAGTGGTTGTTCTATAATTTTTTTTTTGTGGTATGTTTCCTCTCTGAAAGTATTTTATTCTCACTTAAATCTATTCCCCAATGTAAGGGTTCCTTTTTATATGACCTCAGTGGGTTATTAGATTTACGGGGAAATTTTAAAAAAACATGTCATCTAGTCATCATCATCATCATAATTAATTCAGCATCTGCCGATAGACATAGGCTTTTCCCAAGATACACCAGACCTAGATGTTGCAGAGCCAATACTTTTTGAACCAGTCCACTTTGTTGCACCATCTTATTTTTTGCCGGCCACAGTTTTGAATGTGGTCTCTAGGAATCCGTGTTGTGAGTCGTACTTGTTACCTTTGACAAAATTATTAAAACAAAGATGAATGCTAATTTCAAAATCCTATTCAGAGATAATTTTCAATCCTGCTTCAGATGTCAGAATTAACAGAATATTTCTAGTAAAAATATCAATAAATCTTCATATAAAAACTCTTGAAAGATGACCCAGTGATTCCCAAGAATAAATTCAACTGATTGTTAAAAAGATTTCAGCAAATTTGGATGTATAATTGAAAAGTCAATTCACTTACTAAAAAAAGTTTGACTTCATTTTTTGAAAAAAGTATTGAACAATTCTCCAAGCAATAGTAATATAATAATCTTTATTTTACAAAACAAGAGTTGTCTGTCTCCCATTCAATGGGCTGATAATGAATTTGAACAAAAAACAAATCGTAGAGTCAATATTAACAGTGTGAAATATTTTGTGCTAGAATATATAACTCCTCTCTTCTAGCAATGGAGATATTCCAAGAATAGAGTCTTATGGTTCATCTAAAATCTTGTTTTTATTTTGACCTTGCAAAAAATATTACAACTTGATTTTTTTCTTGATGTAGTCAGTATGTAAGAAGTTGAAAATTGTATTTGAAAATAACCATTTTCAGATGCTTATTTCTGTAAGCTTAACTAAATCTATTATATATAACTTTTGACTGGAAATAACCAAATTAACCAAAATTGTGATTACAGTTATTCCTTTTCAATTTTTCCTCCTCTCAGGCGCAATAGTAATCAGAGATCAAAAAACACTGATCTTATGATGAACTGAACAATAATGACTGTGAGAAAAAAATTATGAAATGCTTTTTTTTTTTTTTTTTTCATTTATATTTCATGATTGCGTGAATACTGGAACATGACCTGTATCATTTCATCAAAACTTGTAATGTCTAATAGTATTTGGAAGAGAAATATTATTTAGTAGAATTTAAAAAAAAACAAAACAGTTGTTGTAAGTTGAAGAATGAGATAGCTCATGTTTGGGATGGAAAGTCTTTAGTAATTAAATGATCTTCCTGAATTTAGGGTATATCTGTATGAAAGAGATCCTCCATCATATACTGATCCATCGAGGTCTTCTATCGTTGGTTGATATACTGGGATGCTTCCTTTCATTCTGTTCCTACAAGTGAAAATAGAAAGTTGAAATTTTATCTCATAGAACATTAATAAGCCACTAGCTTGACTGTGCAAGGGTCAAACTCGTTTGCATCATCAAGATCTAAAAGATCAAAAGAAAAAAAAAAGAAAGAAAAAGCCTACTCAGCCTAATCGTCAATCCAGCATTAGTTTTGAAAGAAGGCAAAGGCCTACTCAGCCAAATGGTTAAATCATCACTGACCTTGAAAGCAAAGAAGACCGACAAAGTGTCACCCACAGTTGGAATCAATCTTAAAATCTACTGATGTCTATCAGAACTTTCTTGACCACTAAGCCTCCGACACACTAGGGAAAATTCAGGATTCTTTTGTGAACATGAATAATATATCTTGGTTGGAAGACTAGCTGAAAATCACGGACAAATATACAGCTTTTTCTAAAATCTTATGTTTTTATATTGTTTAAGGTTCTGTTATCATATCAACTGTTTTAATGATATCTTTGATATTCTATAAAAATGATATTTCACACAACAGAAATTGAAGGTTTACAAAAAAAAATACAGAGAACTTGCAAACATGAGTTGACACAATATGATGTCACAACATCACTCTTTCTGTTTCCTCTCACTCTCTCTTGTATTCATGTTTTAAATTCAAAACTCTTAAATTCCGATGTCTGAAAGTCAACTCTTAAAGTTTGACAATATTTCATTGTCTTTCTTTCTCTCGAAGTGTTTGCAAGACCTACTTCTGGCCCACCAGATATGTTGAAGCTCCATTCTGCTTACAGCACTTGGTACTCTCCAGTGGTTACTAATCGAGGTACTAACAGGCTCGAATTTTCTTAACTTTGGTGATATTACGATAACTGATTTGTCTAAAGTGATTTAACCGTAAACCTGTAGTCTTGGGGGAAAAGATTTGGCAATCCTAGTCCTTGTGCATTTGAGTACCATTTTCTTTGATTTGACTCAGCATTGGATTGAACGAGAGGCAAGCACTTGACCACTGGTTCATGGTGATTGGTGATTTATTGAGTAAGTTTCTTTAAATGTAGTGAGAGATCATAAACAAAAAGGATTTTCGTTATCTTCTAAATTTATTTCCTAATACAGAGGGAGCTCTTTGGGACAGGCTCATTTTGATATCAATAACTGGATGATAACATTAAGTAAATAATGTGGAAAATTTACATTCATAGTTATATTAGTAAAGTTATTGTCGTAAACAATTTTGTGTTATAAAAATGGAATTTGTTTTTTGATTTAAAAAAAAAAAATTCCCCCATCCATTTCAAATACAGTGTTTGGGGCGTACTGATTTTAATAACAATCACTGTTTGATAACATTATCAGGGACTATAATAAACAACTTCCTCTATATTGATTATATAAATTCTAATTGAAGACATTAAGTGAATTTTACTTCCAGAAGAGTGTATAATTTGACTTTAATGTGCATATTACAAAAGGATTTTTTTAGAATCAAGAAAAACCGAAATTTTGACTTACCATTTGGCTACGAAGATTCCAACAAAAGTTAAAATAAAAAGTAAAATACAAGCACCAACAATACTGCTGATGATCACCATCAAGTTGCTCTCTGTGTAGATCTTTTGACAACTTGGTTTTTCTGATGAGAGAAGAGATGCAACACATAAGATAAATCAACATCTTCTTATACTTTTCAATGTACAAATTCGAAGAATTCTCAAACTATAACAAATAATCAAAAATGATCATTCAAAAATTACAAAGGAAATCACTCAAACATTGTTCATTCAAGCTTGTGTTGGTCCTGATGCTTCCAGGACTCTTTGAATGGTCGAGCATCATCACTAGGGATGACATTGCCCTTATGAACCTCTACCCAAACCAGAATATACAGAACCCTTTGTAATATCTTTATACTGATGATACTCGTAAATATCAATTCTTGAATATTAATTAATGTAATTGCTATAGTAATGACAAACATTTGGCAAAATCAAAATTATGCTATTTGATTACAAAATCACCTTTACTGCCTAAATGTTTTCACAATTATATAGTTACGTGTGGTTAAAGTGAAAATTTTGTAAGAAAACAATAGAATTTAAATTAAAAATGATTAAGTACATCAAAATCATGTTCACTTCATCATTGAAATAATTGTCATAAAAGTAGGTAATTTAATAATTCTATCATTGAATTATATGATAAATATAGTTTTAAATTGCTGAAGTGTAATATTTCTTAGATTATGTGAATAAATCATAAATTGCTTTATATCATATAAAAACTTACTTGAAATGATCTCCCATTGTTACACAGTTATTATATCATTCAATTTAGACAACGTAAGTAGAATAAACAATTAAAGAAAATGAGGCTTTTTGCAGGAATCAAACCTGCCACAGATAGGTAGCCACTTCAATGTAGTGATACACTTACCATTGTGCTAAACAGCCCGCCGGTAAAGCAAAGGCCAAATAACAGGAAAATCAACCCAAATTCTCATCTCGTTTATTCTCTGTCTTTTTCATCTCTTTCAACGCAATAGAATGTATTTGAGAAACGGACATATTTGGTCCAACAGAATGAATTATAAGTTGTGTTAAATACACATTATATGAATACTAACAACAAAATTGTTTTGAACACTCTTTCTGTTTTTGATTTCAACATTATTAATAACTGAGCAGAAATTTTTTTGACTTTTCTTATTTTCTTTCAAGTATCACCCCATTTTCAAAAAAGGTCGTTAATATAGATTCACTAATACTAATTACCACAATATCGTCGCTGAAACACCAGAAAATTTGACAAGATCAGCCACTGTCAAAGCACTATTGCGGAAACACTGCAAAAAATTCACACGGTAATTTTGGTGTCACATCCTCAGATGTAATCACAAGATGAGGTCAGCTACCCACCAACTTTACCCCCACTGTCATGACAGACGATTAATACTGGGTTCAATATTTGTTGATCGAGGAACAATTTCCGATCAATATGTGTTCATTTTAGAACATGACTATGTGAAACAGAGGAACTTACCTGTCAGGTATGTCCAGCTATCATTACTGACTTTGGTCGAACAAATTTGACAGAAGGAGTTGATTGGATGTGCCTCTCCATCTGAGTAGAATTTTCCATCGATAAAGCAGCAACTCTGAATAATGAAATTCAAAAAGTAGGGTATGAACTTTGATCAATTGCAATAATGAGTTCAGTGTTCCAATAGAGAAAAAAAGACATGGCTCACTTAATTATCATAGATAGTTCATACATATTTGTGACCAAAAAACTGCTGTTATTTCTTGAGAATAAAATATGAGATGTATCAAAAATAAAATTATTACAGACATGACAATGAGAGAGAAAAAATGTATGAAAAATCTTATTAATTTCTGTTTCTTTGCTAATGGTTTATCTAAAGCTGTGTTCTCTGTCAATATGTTCACACAGTAATTTGAAAGGTTAATGCTACGCATTTTTACCTAAAAGTTGTGTATACATTTTTTAGGAAAAATCAAGATTGACAAATCAGTAGCAGTAGAAGTTGTAGTTGTACCATCAGCAGTAGCAGTAGTAGTCATTGCTATATTATCAGCAGTACATAGATACACAGCAAAACAGCTTGTGTTTGCTCTACCCCCTTCCTCTCTTTCTGTTTGTCAGCTGACTGGCAGCTCGCAAATTATAATAAAGTTCACATTCAAGTGGATACAAGTTTACCATATAAAGAATTTGGAACGACTGATGCAAGATGACATTTGTGGATATTGCAAATTTGGATTTCGTCTCTCCGCAGGGCAAGTTTGTGAGAATTGCCAATGATGAAAACATTGTCTGTTGATTGATCAAGCTTCAGATTATGTCTGCGGTTGGGCAGAGATTTGCATGGCAACCTGTGTGTGAATATTTTTTTAAAATGGGGTAAAGTCATTGCAGTGATTAAGCTCTCTTGACCCCCAAGGTTGCTCTACTATAGGATGATGAGATGTCACAACTTGTGGTCTTTTAGCTATCATCATCATCATCATCATCATCATCATCAGTCTTTCAACGTCCATCGTTGGACATAGACCTTCCCTAGGATTCACTACACTTCTCTATCATGGGCGAAGCGAAGCCAGTATTTTTTTAATTTGTCTAGGTTGTCTCCCCATCTAATATTCTGCCAGCCTTGGTTCCGTTTGTGATCTCGGGGGATCCATGTCGTGAGTCGGTTATCTGCTATTCTTGCAACATGGCCAGCCCACCTACATTTGAGATTTTTAATGGATTCTATGATGTCCCTGACTCTTGTCTCTTCTCGGATGTACTTTGCTGTCTTGTGGTCTCTCCATGTAAGGCCTAGCATAATTCTTTTATGTGCATGTTGCATAGTTCTCAATTTGCAGATCTGTCTCTTGTTTAGGTTCCATGTTTCAGCTCCATAAGTGAGGATGCATTGGTTATACACCCTTCTTTTTAGGATTAATGGGATCTTCTTATTTTCGAAGGTCGAGCTTACTCTGCCAAAGGCTTGCCATCCTAGAGTGATTCTTCACTTGATTTTTTCTTCTTTTGAGGATCTCATGGAGATTCGTTGTCCTAAGTAGATGTAGTGATCTACTTTCTCCAGTTCTGCGTCTTCGATTTTGATCTCAGTGTTTTTATATATGGTGTGGATGTTGCATATGATCTTCGTCTTGCTGAAGTTCATGTGTAGGCCGACTTTCTTGCTCTCTTCATAGAAGTTGCCAATTAGGAGGTAGATTTTTGTGATCTGTGACTAACCTAGGTATCTATTTGAAATTTTATCTGATTTTTCATAGACAGTCAATCTTTTAATTCATATTAAAAAATTATGATTGTTTTGTCCTCACAAATTAATGGTATGATAATTGTAACTCGTATGTTTGTCTAAAATAGAAATCAAATATGCTTCCCGTAATATTATCAACATTTTTCAAATAAATGAGTGGCCTCAATAATGTCTTCTGTGGCTTGCTAGGTCAAAATGATCGCTCATGCCTCCCATAGAATGTACTTACAAGTGTGGGTGTCTGCCGGAGTTGATCACACAGGCATTCATCCTCTCCCCGGAGCAGGCTTTTTAACCAAGGGGTTTGAAAGTTTAAACCTTTGTCGTATCTGAATTGCCGGTATCACTATTTTTGCATTTGTGACCATCATTAAGTAAAAATTATGAATTGTTTATTTCTAGAGTTGACTGCAGGGGTACATATAGTTGTTGGTAGTGAAACTGAAGATAGGAAGGGATCACTGTACTTCTCAAACATGTAAAAAGACTTTTTTTGCAATTTGTACAATAAACAAAGCAGGTATCCTTATGCTTACCTCCTTGACTGTAAAATATGTGTTCATTTCATTGGGGCTCAATGTAGACAGAGTGTCTTTTGAGTTAAAACATTTTTTCACTGTTTTTGTAAGGTAGACTCCAATTGTGGTGCTTTTCACTGTCTTCAACATGAGTTTCACGAGAACATTTTTCTGTTCACGTAATGGACACGTCACTTTGAAAGCTGTAACAAATGAACCAGAAACTTTTTCCTCGATAGCATTGCTTTGAATCCGGATGCCCGACTGGTCAGCCTATAAAAGTAATGAAATAATAAATATTTTAAACTCTTAAATTCATTTAAAAAAAACAAAAACAAAAGTCACTATCAAGGGAAATAACTCCTGATTAAAATTATCCCCCTTTGACATTTAGAAGTGAATTTATTTTTCATTCACAGAAGAGTTCCTGTATTTTTGATTCTATTAATCAAAGAGTTCTAAAATTAATACAAGCAGTCGATGATTTTAAAAGTTAATGCTATAAAAAAAACTGTAGAATTATCCAAGATCATTGTTAAAACTAATTTTTCAAACAGAAAATAAATGGGGAAGTGGAACTCTATTGAAATACATTATTCAATAGATTCAGTTGAAATAACAAGATCAGTTTTGTTCGATTGATAGGATTGTAGATCATCATGCAAGACTAGTCAGAACTTAACATCAGTCATTTGTTTGGCTCAATTCACGATTTAAGTTTATATATAATTGATCCCTTTATTTGTATCCATCTGCATTCACACTTCCTCAAGATTTACCATTACTTTAATTCGCCAAATATCTGTCTGTCCGTCTGTCTGTGTCAGCATGCCCAAAGGGCAGCCAGAGCTATGACCATCAAATTTCATGTGGTTACTAATTAGACACCAGACCATGTTTTTTGCATTCTAGTCTTAGAAAATTTGAAAAAAAATCATGTAGGATCTGTGTTTGTGCTTTTCTTGATGAAAATGATCTCAATATCTATGTATCAATAAGATTTTAAAAGTCCAATTCTATTGATCTGTCCACAATCTGTTGGTAGCAAAAAAGGGTGCACTGTCACCAGAGTTATAGCTTCAAGCTAACCTTATTTTTGATCTCTCATTAGGGTCAGAAACCCTACTTAGGCCTTCTACAGGAACTGATGTGTAATCCCTCTCATATGACTGATTTTCAGCCAGCTTCTATCATTAGTGATCTTGTCATGGAATAGCAAACCATATGCAAACATTCAACCTGTTCATCTACAGAAGTAAAACAAGCAGCTGTCACATACTTCCTTGGATAGACCCAAGTCAATCTAAATACATTGCTACCCATCAACCTGAAATATTCAATAATCAATTCGATGTGTATAGGATTTTCTAAAGAAAAAGAAATAACTAAATTGTAATGCCTATATCTACTGAATGTAAATGAAGGAAAGTAGCCAACCATGGGTTATGGGCCTTGACTCTTAATGGCTACTGTCTAAAAATGTTGTGCACTTGATATCCAAGTGGCTTACCAACAACATACGTGTTCATTATCCACATTTCATATAGTTTTAATCCATACTAATCTCTACCATCAAAACTAATCCAAAACACCAAAAAGCCATTTACCCAAAATAAATACATGTTGTTCAAATACTAGGGTATACAGAAATGTTGGAAAAAATAAAATATTGTGCGGAAAAAATAAGCAATCTTACCTCGAGAGGTGTATAATAACAAGACATTTCTGAACTATTGAAATAATTATTGCCAGAAAGGTAAATAACTTGGCATTGATCCTGGTTACACACAACAGGAGTTGATATGATTGGTGCTTCACTTGTGTTAATAGAACACGTATCGCCTTCAAAGCCTTCATTACAAACACATTCACCTAAAATTAAAAAAGTGAGATGTCGAATAAACTTCAAGCAAATGAAAGTAATTAAAATGCTATCTGGGGTAAAAGGGAATAAAATGTAGTTTGTGAGTGAAACAAACTTTTAACAGTGATGTAAAAGTTGAAATTAAACGAATAGCAAATGATGGAGCAAAAATTTTTTCAAACATTATTCAAAAAGTGATAACTTCAAAGAGGGCTCAGAAGTAGAAGGGAAATTCAAATATGGAAACCCACATGTATAATAATTAGCAAAGTGTTGAGGGATGCAACTCAAGTAGTGAAACGATTTTCAATTGAGCAACTGACGTTGTGAAATTGGAGTTCATTTATGAATTAATGATAAATGTCCTGAATTGAAAGAATGATATAAAAATAAAAAAACGTAATAGAAAAAAAAAAAAAAATTTGTTTGTAGTCAGTACGTTATTCTCAAATGCTAATTTCTATTATCCCCGTATATAAAATGTAATGTGTATAGAAGGCTATTCTCCAAGCTCACTGCATTGAAAATCTCTGAAGTCTATAAAATGCAATATGTGTATCAATATATTCCATAAATGCCATTATTTTTGACTGCAAGAGTGAACCGATAATTGTATAATATCCAATATTTTGCTGCAATTTGTTGATTTGTTTACCTTTTAGACTAACAGAAAAAGTGCTTATTGTTTATATTCTGTTGAGTCAACATGTAAAATTCCATGGAAGAATGACTTCATAGTAATTTTTTTCATTCACTGTTTCTCAGAAATTTATAGTGTCAGTTTATTTTAAAAAAATTTGTTGTATGAAGCATTTAGGTACAAAATATAAACTGATGCTATAAATTTTAGAAAAACAGGGAATGAAAAAATGTACTTCAAAAAGTAAAAAAAACCTGTTCAGAAAAATTAGTGATCCATCATCTTTTAGAAGAATCTTTTTGATGTTGGCATAATATCAAAAGGATTCCAAAAGTAGTTTGTACTTAGTATATCACTGAATTTTTGAGATGAGGTATTATTATTATTATTATTTCTATTGATATTTGGACCATCCTCATCTTGGTTGTTTTTCATACAATGTTTTGGCTGTTGTACTCTATGGCCTTCATCAGGTACCAGATGATACCTGATGAAGGCCGTAGAGTACAACGGCTGAAACGTTGTATGAAAAACAACCAAGATGAGGATGGTCCAAATATCAATAGAAATAATAGTTTGTACTTTTATCTGATTTTTAAAGATTTTTTGTTAACACGATGTTTCAACTAATCTATTCTGTCGTCTTCTCCAGGTAGTGTCAACCAGTAGAGGAAAACAGTGAAAATGGTAGACGCTAGTTGAAAAAAAAAAGTAATGGAATGCATCACTTTTTCCATATATACTGTACACCTGAGAGAGAACAAATTAGCTAAAATGCTGTGATAACAACAGAAGGAATGAGACCTAGAAATCAGATGACAGTTGGAATGATAATAATCCATCTTAAAATCAAAGAATGTATATGAAAACAATGTTAAGAATGTTTATTGTCAGAAGGAATTACAGCAGTAGAGAAAGCCGCACCTTCCAGAGCAAGAAAATTTGATTAGTCCAAAGATGAAGGGTGTACAATCAATGCATCCCTCCCCTGATAGCCACCTATGGAGCTGAAACATGAAACCTAAGCAAAAGATTGACTCTCAAACTGCAAAACATGCATTGTACACAGGAGAGAATCATGCTCAACATCCCATGGAAAGATTACAAAACAGTACAGTATATTAGAGAAAATACAGGAGTCTGAGATATCATAGAATCCATTAGAAAACTCAAACAGCAACGGGCTGGACGTTGCAAGAATGGCAGACAAATGCTAGACATCACAACAATTGACAAAATTTGTTTAGCTTACCATCGGAACAATTGCCTTTGTTATTGCATTCACACAGCATATTTGGAAGAGCATTTTTGGTTTGAACAGGAATTGTTGTAGTAGCTCGATTCAGTTGGGCTTCACAGTTTGTAATGATTGTTGAGGTTACATCTTTAACCCATTCCATATTCCCAGTCAACTGAAAGAGAAAAAATATTGAATAAATTTGGTCATTTTTTGCTGTTTAGCAGGAGCAATGCATTGGATGGAGTATTCCATGTCTGATAATATCTATAAGATATAATCTAGGCTTTTCCTCAACCAAATATTATATTTGGTTTGTTCTATTTAATGAAAAATGCACAAATATTTTTTTCTTAAGATTGTTTTATTTATCTTTATTTCGTTCAACAACAAATGGCTGCACTCTTCAACATTAACAATAATTTTGTATATCAAATCTTGAGATTTTCTTAAACAATTAATTCAGTTATTTCCCATTTTTGTTCTCTTTAGCCGAATCCTCTCACAGTTCCAGATGTTCATGTCTAATTTTCTCAAGTATAAAGTTTTTTTTTTAAGCTTTCCTTGATTTAGAAATAATTCTCTAAGATCATTATTACTACTTATTAATTAATTTTGTTATAATCACACTCAAGATGCCAGATAAAATAAACAGACAAATATGGAGTGCACTGATTTACTTGAACTACTTGCCATGGATTGAATAAAAGGTTTGATTATTTAAAAACATTAATAACACAAGAATGGATAAGCAACTTCTAATGTATTGTAAAATGAGTTTTCCTGTCATCTCTAGCAAATTATTCCCAAATGTATGCTTGTGTGTGTCATTTACCCATGAGGACAAATAGGTTTGTAGTATATGCATTTTAAACTGTAAAATATGAAACTAAGCCATCAATACTAAAGAGTTGCCAAAAACACTGTTGAATAAAATATCAAAATTTGGATGCCCACCTTCTTTTTTTTTTTTTTTTTTTTAAAATTTTGAATTATAAATTGTGTCTTAAGTTCATTTCCATCTAAGACCTTTGAGTTCCAGAATGCATGCAAAAAGCAGTGGTGGCCATATATGGTTGCCATTAGTCACAAACTTTTCAGATTCCAAACAATTTACTCTTGCTTATTCAGAAAGTAGATCACCGCATTTACCTAGGACAACGAATTTTCATGAGACCCTCGAACGAAGAAGAAATCAAGAGAAAAATCAAACTAGGATGGCAAGCCTTTAGCAGAACAAGCTCAACCTTCAAAAACAAGACGATCCCATTAATCCTAAAAGGAAGGGTATATAACCAATGCATCCTCCCAACAGTCACTTATGCTGGAATATGGAACCTAACCAAGAGACAGACCCACAAATTGAGAACTATGTAATGTGCACATGAAAGGATTATGCTCAACCTCACATGGAGAGACCACAAAACAGTACAATACATCCTGGAGAAGACAGGAGCCAGGGACATTATAGAATCCATTAAAAAACTCTGGGCTGGCCATGTTGCAGGAACAGCAGACAACCAATGGACATCGTAACTCATGACATGGATCCCCTGAGATCACATGCGCAACCTAGGCTGGCAAAGTATTATATGGAGAGTCAAGCTAGACAAATTCAGAAAATACTGGCCCCGCTATGCCCACAATAGAGAACTGTGGTGAATCCTGTGGAAGGTCCATATCCAACAACGGATGTTAAGAGACTGATGATGATCTAGAACATGTTTGGATTTCTCAGTCTGATTGCATTGTTTTCTAATTGAATAAAAATCAAACCACTTTTAACAAAGAAAACTTTGATATCCCTCAAATAAAAACTACTAAATATTTTCACTCTTTTTCCCCACTTCTGACTCTTATTGAACCAAATATATCTATGATTCATATAAATAATGTTAAATTTATTGCCCCCACTCCTCTGATAACCGCTAAGAGGCTAGATGCTGCTAACAGACTCGGAGCACGATCCAGAAATCAGCTCCATCCTTTCACTGTTGATAGCTGCCTTCTTACCTCCTACGTCTTCTTTATGTACCCAAAAGTTTTTGGGTGGCTGTTACATTTTCAGAGATGATCAGAACTCTAGTAGCGTTGAAAAATAAATTCACTCATATGTACAGGTTGTTTCAACCTTGCAGTTTTTTTTTCTTTCTTGCATGCCAACCTTTTCCTTGTAGCCATATGCAATCATAATATAACTTACCCGGACATCTTCTATGCAGTTCTCAATCTCTGTTGTAAAGTTGGATTTCAACAGAGTGGAACAATATGTCTTGGCTTTTGTGCCCTGTAGTTTAGCGGTACAGTTTCCTATTGCATCTTCTTCAGTGATTCCATCTGGCCAAGTTTTTTTATCGGTCTGCAAAAAAGTTACAAACACATTAATATGATTCAAGCAGACCAGCATCTGTAAAGGTCTGACGTTATACTCAAAGTGTTAACACCCAAACATATAATAATGATATTATACTTTCTCTTATTCTATGAATATATGGTAGAAACACTAAAACTTTGTTTTATCATTCAACTTCAGTAGAAGTTTAAAAGAAAAATGATATCCTCAGCAATGTTGCAGTTTTTTCCCACAGCCAACTTATTAGCAAATGATACACATGCTGGATTCGGATTTTGTTGGCCCCTGGGTTACTGGTACCGTGAGCAACTCCTGAATATTTTCAGAAGGAAAAAAATAGTTTAAGAAAGATTAAAGTAGTTTTTATAAGACAAACAACGATTGAGCTTCAAACATTTACTTAATGTAATTTCTTGGAAACAAATTTCTCCAGAGCATCAGTAAATTGATAGTCCTCGAGAAAGTTTTTACTATATCATATGATATATACACATATTGTACTATGCTTTTTTTTGCCATAGTATGTTTACTACAAATTGTTTATATGATATAATAATTGAACCTTTTTTTTTGAATGGATGATTTAAAGTACTGTAATTCAATTTGCCATTCATAAATGAAATAACTTTTCCCTTAATCTTTGGAGGCCCTACGTCTGTCAGATGGTCCTGTGTTGCAGACCCCAAAGCCCATGCTTTAACCCAGCCCTGAATGATAAAATTGATCATCCTTCGGTTATGGCATATATGACTGAGGGTTTCTCTCACTAGTCAAGCTACATTAATTAGTGAAGTGTGTGTGTGTGTGTGTGTGTATATATATATATATATATATATATCTCCAAATTACATTGGATACATTGGTTTTTGTAAGATCACTAGAATTAAGTGATGTTGAGCCTGGCCATTATTCAGATGGGAAACTCTCTAGGAATACCAGATGTTGTATGCAGTAACAAGATTGTTCCGCAGCTGTCTTAGTTGATGCTCTGTCGTTGATCAACAGAGCATCTTTCCAAGCTAGGGACCAGACTGTCCCTTTCTCATGCACCAGCTGTTTCATGAGTGACACATGATAGTATGCTCTCTTTCGAGCCACTGTACTTGAAAAGCGGTAATCATCTATGAATATACGAGTGTGTGTGTATGTATATTTCAGCAGGTTTTATTATGTATCACTAGTTAATTATCAGGTTGAAATAAACAAAAAATGTATTCACACCTGCTATCACTTGAGGATACCCTCAAAGTTTGGTGTCTGTAATATTGTCCCAAAAAGCAACAAAGAAGGGAATCAGTGTGAAATCATTACTAAATCAAGGAGACAAACATAGACAAGATTGAATTTCTGTAACACTTACTGTTTCAGACGTTCCAAACAATGGATTGAATTTGAAGCCACCTCCAACGTTTCTTTTCTTTCTTCTGGCAGTTACTGGTATGAATTCGGATAGTAAAGTGTCTGTGATATCAGTCACTGAAAAAAATGATCAATATTTTGCGAATGTTATCATATTGTGTGTACATTTATTTCATAGTCTATTTATTATATACATTTATAACATTTCCTCTTGTATGTATTCATTATTTTAACTTGTGTATATATTTATCACATTGCCTTCTGTACATATTATATGCCTTGTGTATGTAGTTATTGTCTTGGGTATATATATGTTACGCTGTTACGTGAAGACATTCGTAACATCATATATATATTTATTCAATGGTCTTGTGCATTGTTTCCTCTTTTTTTTTTCAGTTTTCTCTTCATAGTAATATATGGAGTTAAAGTGTCGAAGTTTTACTTATCAACCAAAGACAGCTAAGCGTAAGTAATATTCATTGCAAAATTATAGTCGTCTTTTTCATTTTTTCTGGCTGATTTTTATTTTTCAGAGTCATCATCATCATCAGTCTTTTGAGGTCTCTTGTTGGACATAGACCTTCCCCAGGATTCGCCACACCTCACTATCATGGCCATCATGGAGCCAATACATTTTGAATTTGTTTAGTTTATCTCTCCATCATGTATTCTGCCGGCCTCAGTTGCACATGTGATATCTTAGGATCCATATTGTGAGTCTTGATGTCCATCGGTTGTCTGCCTTTCTTGCAACATGGCCAACCCATGGCCATTTTAGTTTTCTAGTGGATTCTATGATGTCTTAGATCCCTGTTTTCTCCCTGATATACTGTGCTCTCTTGTGATCTCTCCATGTGAAGTTGGGCTTCATTTTTTTCATGTACATGTTGCATGATTCTCAGTCTGTAGGTCAGTCTCTTGCTTAGTTTCCATGTTTCAACTCCATAGGTGACTATTGGGAGGATGCATTAGTTGTACAGAGTACTAACCTCGAATTTTTGATCCTATTTATTTTGAGATCATAGGAAAAAAATCTTGCATCAATAACGTTTTCATGTGAGAAAACTACACCAACATTAATGTCTGAAATTCTTAGATGGGTAATTATCCTATCACAACCTCATGTTTGTTTAGATCATCAGATAAAATGTGATTAGATCAAGATGAGGATGCTAAGATGAATAATTTACAGAATGATACAAACATTTGTTGGGTGATAGTCACCTGTAGAATTATGTCAATCATAGACTATTGAAATGGTTTCAAACGTTGAAGACTCAAGTATCCCGTCTATGGAGGAAATATCCTGGTGGACCCCTATTTTCAGCATTCAGATTTTAAGATAATCAATGAATTGCAATGAAAATCAATTTAAAAATCATATTTATCCAAAATGAATAACATTGATTCAAATTCAAAAATATATCAAGTCTATGTATAATAATTTGTTTCTTGATATCTGTGCAATGAATGATATTGTTTCTTTGCCACAAGATTCACAATGTCATTTTGACGGGGTACACTGCTATGTATTTGGAAAGTAATTATGTATTTTCTGAATCACAACTGCCATTTTTAAACCTTCCAGACCACAGCTGGCATTTACGACCGATCAAAACATCAGGATACAATTCACAAATGTTTCTCACTGCCTGCCTGGCAGTACTAATCTTTCAAAATTCATACATAAAGCAATGGAGAACATGTTGTTATTCAAAGTCTCTATACACAATAGATGACAAACTGCTGGATAGAAAAGATGATGAACTAAATTCAAATGTTGTTTTGTACCATTTGATCCTGGTCTTGCCTTATTTGGTTGCCTTATAATTTATAGCAGAGAAGTATGTAATTAATCTCTGAACATGAAATTGTGTAATTACTTTCCAAACACTGTAATATATCCCCCCCCCTTTTTTTAAGGGTGAATGATTTTGATACCGGTAATTTGAGGAGTATCTAGAAATTTGGCTTTTACCAAATTATATTAGTTATTTAGTGATTATCAAAAGAGAAACCAAGTAATAAGTATTAAAACACTTACATCTTCTGAGTGATTTACAAATCACTGCATCACTGAAGTAACCACATCTCTTTCTGTCTTTCTCACAGGAGCAGAAAATTGGCACATCAATGTTCAATGCCCCACCTTGATATCCACGGTAGATGGATTCTGTTGATGGAACCCTATACAATAATTCAAAAATGAAAATGTATTCAAATGCCTATTGTTATAGTAAGAATATGGTACTATCATCCACCTTCTTTCAGGAGTTCATCATATTATTTAAAGAATTGACTTCCCTCTTATAAAAAACTATTTGGGGAAGAATTTGAAGGACAAAATTATTTTTCCCTTGACATAATATAGAGTAATTGTTTAAATTTTCAGTCTTCACTTGTGTGGCTTGTATGCAAGATACATACATAGATAGCCAACCAAGCCAGAGCCACTTTGAAACTGAAGAAATTTATGTGGACAATTTTGTTGACAGTTATTGTTGATGGTCAGTAAAAAGTAACTATATTTACTGGATCCTTTACAACACTACAATTGTTTATTATCAAAAACCTATTTTTATTGGCTTGACTATTTTGCAGCAAATCAGAGCATTCAACACAACATTCATTTCATTTTATTTGGAAATGTTTCAGCCAAACAGGCTTAAAGACAATATTTGGAGGCTAATATTCTTAGATCAAGGAAGATTAATTCTAGATAACAATGTGTTGACTGTTTAAATGTGAAAACAAGGTTAGTACATAGCTAGTTTGATTGTTAACAAATGCAGGAAAAAGGACTAATGGAAAGGTTAACAATAATAATTTCTGATTCTCCTAGGGATTGAAAAAGGAAAGTCAAGAGTTTTCTGCCGACGCAAAGTTGTTTGGAGAGATCTACCATGGTAAGGATGAGGTGAAGGGAAGAATATAGGAAAAGGAATGTCATCTAAAAAAGTAAGATAGAGTCTCAAAATGTCTGTCAGTTTTTGGTTACTTGAAACGTAGCCACTAGAATGTTTTTTTTTTTTTTTTTTTTTTAAAGTCTGTCAACTACAAAGAGTGCTTAGCTTTGTTTGGGTGTGTTCTCTGAGATGAAGAAGGAAATTTCTTTAGAGAAAAAGGATGGATTTCTTTGTATATGTGAAGTTGTGTGTGTGTCGGCAGGTTTACTGAGGTAAAAGGATGCACGTTCAAGTTTTGCCCAGTTTATTTCTGATCTGTGCAGTCAACTCACCGCCATAGACTGATGGTCTGAATAAGTTGTGAAAGGAAGTTACTATAATTTAGATGAAAAAATACAGTTTAAAAATTGGTAAGGGTTAAGAGACAATTGTTTTGTTTTTTTTCTCACCTCCATTCTTTACTGAAGTCATTAGGCCTTTTATTTGGTTCAATTTTATAAATTTTGTTATTCTTTCCTATCAATTCATTGTTTGTTTCCTCTTGGGCGCTGAAGGTATCACAAGCACCTAATATAGGATAAAAAGAATAGTTGTTACAATATGGCTGATAAGACGAAAAAAGAAATACATAACATTTCTTAATTGGCTTCAAACTTGAAGAATAAAATAGTACATAAAGAAAAATTCCAAAATGATTAAATTGTAAGTTTGAAGGCTTCAGAAGTAGAAAACTCATACTTTTATTTGGAATAGCTAGCAAAATAATTTTATTGTTTACCACTGTATTTTGAAGAAAGCCTATCTATAAAACATTTAACTGATGCATTGCTTTTCACTACTTAGCCCTGCAACTCATTCTAAATGGGATAGAGCCCTTTGCCACATTTGGTGGCTAAAATTGTTCAAAATGATGCTAAACTGAATCATAGATTTATCTATAAGTTGATGTCTTTCATGATAAATATCTATTTTGGAAAGCATATACCCAACTTGACAGGTGTTACTCGAATGCTTTTTCAATTGATTTTTAATAAAAAGATTTGGTACATTTTTGCTTTGTTTTTGTTGTTCATTTTGTCTATCATATTACCATTCTATTCATCAATATATTAGTTGACTGATTGTCTGCCACTGCACCAAATACTTTCAACTTGAAAGTTTGGGTTCTCTCTGACCAATCATCTTCTCATGAATTAGTTTTTGTTTTTATTTGTTCATTAGTTGGTAATGTGGTCAATTTTGGTGACCGTTTTTGTTGATGGTCTCTAATCTTTTTCACTGGTTTCTGATTTTGCTTGGTGGAAAAAAAAACCCCAAAATCTTACCTTCAGTTTGTTCAATGTCAGATGCCACAGCATCAATGAATACATTCATGAAACTGGAAAATGATGGTTTTATGTTGACAAGAGTGCCACTTGGTAAAACAACCTATTGGTGGAGTAGAGATTCACATAATTAGTAAAAGGTAAAATAAAAAGAATAACGGAAATTTGTATCGCTATAAATATGCATACAATCACAAATTTGTTCAACTGTAGCACACATACAAACACACACACACACATATACATATACATAAGTACACACACACACACACACACACACACACACATACATATACATAAGTACACACACACACATACATATACATATGCACACACACACACACACGCACACATATATATAAATATATATATATATATATATATATATATATATATATATATATATATATATACATACACACACACATATATATACATAAAAAAACTGTTAAGTATTGTTCCTATTTCCTTATACATTATCTTTATTAAGCTATATTCCATGTTTCAAAAATTCAGTGTTCTTATCTGTTTATGCTGTTTATTCCTAAACTACTCTATTTCATTATTTTCTTAAGCAATCCACTGAATAGAAATTTCATCACTACAAGTAAAAAAACAAGAAACCTTTGATCCATGTTACTGGGCCCAATTCTTAAGACAATGATTAGATTTTATGAGGGGGTAGTTGGTATGCAATAACCTTACGATCATCTTTTTATTCAAAATGAAGTCAGCAAAAGCAACTACAGGTTTTCAGTCCCTACAAGCATGAATCTGAGACAAAAGTTGGTTTCCTACCAAAGCATTATAGAAGAAACCCCCAAAAGCACTTCAACAGGTTGCAGAAAAGTGATTCAAAGCCTAAAGAGAGTGAGTAGGGAGTGAGTTAGATTAAGTGGAATGTGTCTATAAGATTTTACAAATTAGAAACACCATTTTCACCTGCAAAAAGAGAAGGATTATTATTGGTGGATTTTAACTGAGTTAGATTTTCTTTCTTTCTTTCTCCAGGGGAGTGATTCAAATTAGGGGCTCCAATATGCCAAAGCTACTATACTGTCGGGTCACTCTTCTGAGGGGTGTAGTAGACCTCTATAGTCAGCACACATCTGCTTCTTTTGGAGTTTCTAGTATCTGTGCTTCAAGTTGCAGATATCTGCACTGACCTGGGGATCTGTTCTAAAAGTTATAGACAGCTGTACCATCTGCATTTACTTGATGGTAGAACTCTATAGCCAGCTCAGGCATCTAGTGACTTTGGAATATTCACATCCTGTGGTTATAGCTTTACTATATTCCTGGAGAGGGCCAGCAGTCCCTATAGCTAGTTCAGGCATCTACCAGAAGAGGGACACTCCTGTCAAACACATGACTTAGGGCCCCTGTGGACCATAGGATACGAACACTTGGTTTAAAGGGTAGGCTTAGCTCTGGGCAAGTCACATTTCACCTTAAAACTTTATTGCATGTAACTGTAAATAGAACATAAAAGGGAATTAGTGAAAAGATTCAAATTCTGACTGAGATTCCTAGCCCCAAGCTATGAGTAAAACAGCTAAGAAAAGGTTACGATGAAAAATATCCTACAGCTCAGCAACTGCCTTGACCGTCAGATCACCAGGCTAATGAGCCCAAAGTGTGAACTTGTTATGCATGGGCTGATCTTCACTGGAAATTGAGAGAAGGGAGAGAATATTGTTCAAAGTGCAGAAAAGACTGTGTCATACAGATTTGTCTACAACCACACTCAAACCTGCTGTAATTAGACAGACCATCGCCCTTTGCAAGTGAGAACAAATCTCACAACAACACACAAAATCTGTGACATTCAAATAAATGATTATACTCACCCAGAAATAAGTTCCTGCTTTGTTTGAATACACTCTGGTGGAAGGTGTCAGGGTTCCCTTCACATAAAATCTTATGTCGACAGGGAAGGACACAGAAGCACCGAACATGAGGTTTGAATTTCGGTAGGCACATTTGTCAAATACAATGACGTCATCTCCAGAACGAATAGCAGCACCACACATGCAAGAGGCAAAGCCACAACTTGAAAAGAAACCTCGAACCTGCAAAAGATTATGGATATTATGATTTTTTAAGATGTTATGATATTCTCGACACATTATATTAGAGAAAAAACAAGTCAGAGATATCATAAAATCCATTAGAAAACTCAGATGGCAATGGGCAGGCCATGTTGCAAGAATGTCAGACAAGCGTTGGACATTAAAACTCAACATGAATCCAGGCAGATCACAAGTGAAATTTTGTTATCAACAAATGATAAGATGGTGTAACAATTCAAACAGGTTCAGAGAATATTGGCACCACAAATCCCATGACAGAGAGGTCTGGCAACCTCAGGAAAGTTCTTTGTCCAAAGATGGATGTTAAAAAGCTGATGACATTGACAATGATGTAGAAAATGGAAAGAGAAACGTAAAGAAAATAAATTAGTTCATAACCTCAAAATTCAGTTGGACTCTCCGACTTCAGGGTACATTGCAAGGGGCTAGAGGAGAAATATTGCTCAGTAATTTTGTGAAGAAAGTTTCTGATTATGTGAGATGATATGCGACTACAAATATTTTGTACTAAAAAGATTATGCAATTTACACATACGAGTTACTAACAGATAACAGAATACTTCTTGAAATATTCAAGTGCCAGTATTTTTGTCTTCAGAGATATTTTTACTGCACCATATTTTTGCTATTGAAGTTCTCATGTCAATTTTGCATAAGTGCGTCATTGAAGTAAGCTTTCTCTAAATAGGAATTAGGGCTGTTCTTCACAAAATTCACCAAATTGTTCATGAATAGTATTTGCATTAGATTAACATATCTACTTATTTATCATACAATCTGAAGGAGTAACAAGAGAACGAAATTGAGATTACTTGTAGGAATGTAGCTAAACACAAATGTTTTGTTTATATATCTCTTTTAATGTCTAGCTATCTGTTTTCCTTACATGAATAATCATCAACAGTTGGAACTTTGATATAGATATACAGTTGGGTGTATACTATGGTTACTGTACTGTACCTTGCTTTTATGATGGAGTTTTTATGGAAAATGATACATTTCATTTTTATATGTGACAAAAATGTTTTTTTTTAAATCAGATTAAGGGTGATAACATGGATAAATGGTGCATATATTTATAGAATAACCAACAGCTACAAATTCTACAAAACCTACGCCATAGCAATATATGTCCTGAGAATTAACTTGCTTTTTTTATCGTTAAAAATCAAACCACAATTTTCTTGAAATAAAATTAATAAAGGAAAAGTTATGGCCATTACACATATTTCAAAAGTAAATATAATTCAGAGGAATCGGTTGGAAGGAAAAAGGAATCAAGATTTGGTGAGATGAACAAGTAATCTTTATGATGAAAGAAAGAAGTAGAAATACACCAAGAGGAAACACAGGTATGGAAGTTTCAATTATAATAGATAGTTCTCAGGTAGATTTAGAAGCTGAGGGAGCAAGTTTAAGGATGCTGACAGTGTAAATAAATGCTTCTACTACACCTTTGTTTTTTTTTTTTTTCATGATATAGATAGAATTGAGCTTGTTAGAAAAGATGTTTTAAGAAGAAAAATGTCCTTGAAGAGATAGAATAATTGAAAGTGAGAGAAAAAAAGGGGTCAGATCTTATCTCCAAGGAGTCTCGCAACAAAGTGGGTTAATTTTCACACTGCTTTGATTTTATATCGGATTTCTGCCAGCACCAGCAGTGGCATTGTGTTAGCCCCCAGAAAGGTCAAAATAGCAAGGAGGAATTTACCAAAGGTAGATAACTCTTCTGATTACTGGAATCTTGTATTTAATATAATTTCAACTGTCAGCGATCCCTCCGTATTCAATTAGTCAACAATAAAATAATTTGTGCAGGCCAACTACAAATATGTCAATCAATACTTTTAAAAAAATTCTATGATGACGAAATAAAAATCTTTTACTCAATTAGAGATTTATGGATGGATATCTAGTAAATTGGTTTTATTTCTTTGTCCGCCCCCCCCCCCCCGAAATGAGACCCTGTGTTCTAGAGTGTGAATAGAATCAAGTAAAATCCAACGGAGCAGAAGACAAAAAATTAGAAAAAAAAATGTTCTTACCTCATATTCCATGTTTTTACGTTTGTACAAAATGAATTCTCCTTCCATAAAGTTATCGTAGTATCTATTTCAAAAGAGAAACAATTTATTAGAATTAGTTGCTAATATTAGGCAGCCACAGTTTTTCAGTTAACAAAGCTCTGATGCTACTATTTTGATGACTGGTATGGAACATATTCAGAAAACAAGCAAACAAATAAATGATAGTCAAATAGACAATGTTGAGTATGGAACTGTTAAAATTCTTGCTTAAGAATAAGAGGAAATGTATCAGTATCTCGCACAAGCTAGTCACCGTAGCCTGCGTGTGCACAATAACTAGTTATCTGGAAAGAAAAAGTTCTATTGAAAATTATCAATATCAATATAGGATTTGGGCATTATTACTCCAAAATGACCATACAAACCCAATAAAGCCAAGAATTGTTTTAGGTTGGCAATCTTTCAAGAACAAGAAAATCCCACTAGTCTTAAAAAGAAGGGTATAAAACTAATGAATCCTCCTAATTTTCTTCTAAGGAGTGAATACATGGAACCGAATCAAAAGATTAAACTTCAAACTGAGAACCATTCAACAGGTACAAGAGAGAATTATGCTCTGTATAACATGGAGAGATCATGTCAGTACAGTATATTAGAGGAGAAACAGTAGTCTGAGATATCATTGAATCCATGAGAAAACTCAAATGGTAATGGGCTGATCAGGAATCACAATGTGGACCCCAGAGATCACATGTAAAACAAAATATATGATGGCATGACGAACTAGAGAAATTCAGAAAGTACTGGCTCCATGACGTCTACAATAGAGAGGTCTGGTAAATCTTGGGGAAAGTTCAAAGACTTATGCTAAAAGGCTGATGATAAGGATGTTGATGATGATATATAAGAATTTCTTTTTGAAAATTATGGGATGTGAAGTTTTGAAACATTGTTAAAATAGTTTGCTTCTCATCTTATCCAATCTACCTTAAATTTATGGTTTAGTCTTTCTTCTACTGAAATCAAGGTGAACTCATTGAACTATTGAAAATCAAGTTGAATCAATAGGCTTTCAATGTAGATGCTTTTGAATATCAAAGATATGAAAAGGTGTTGATTCATGTTTAGAGTTTGCTAATCAAATCATAATTTTAGGTATTTACAATTTTGTTTTTAGGTTTAGATTAGTTTTTGCTTGATTCTTTTTTGCTTGATCCTATCTTTTGTCTAATACTTAGATTTCTACACAAGCACTTGCAGTTATAAAAACTAATGTATGAAGCCTTCACATTCTCACAAAGAATTATAAAATATGATTCATTTATTTCTGATAGACTTATTCAATTTGCTAAAAATTTTTACAACTATTGTAACATTCAAGGAAGGCTCCATAACCTGACATTTATTTATTAACTGAATTTTGATCTGAAATTTTCACTGTACCTGTATGAGAATAGTTTTTTAATTTATGATTCATTTTATGCTACAAATAAAAATATTCTTTTCATTAATAGGCTGTGAACTTATAGATATACTTACAAACACTATAAAACATAAGAGAAGATTTCAAAGTTTACTTTTATTTTTTGTGTTGACAGGCTGACAGGGATTGAGAATTTTTCAATTAGAAATCAAAATATCATGAACTGAAACTATTTTCACAATTAATTAATCATTTTCACAATGATGCAAAAGTGAAAAATTTTTTTCAAAGCCTGAAATGCTTTTTGCATTGAATTCCACAAAATAATGTCATAATGTGTGCTGAAAATCAAAGTAAAAAGAGAATTATATATCTACTTACAGAGAATTAAAGGTGCGGATATGAGGATCTCCAATTACTGTGCAGTAGCTTTTCAGAGGATTTTCAAAATCTTTGTTCACAACTTCGAACTGTACCAATCAATAAAAAAAGATAAGTTTTATACAGAATAGATTTGAAAATATTAGAAGCACATATTAGCCCCTTGAAGGCCTTGTCATATCATTTTATTTTTAGATTTCAACTAATTCTAATTTTTGATGATTTTTGTGCTTTATTATTCTTTTTAACACAGTCGGCATTAAGAACACCAAACCATGTTCAGAATAGAATATACAAAGTAACATGTCACGAGCAAAAATGCTCATAATTGGCGAGACCAAAAGACTTGTCTCTTATATTCAGTAACATAACACACCTGAAGGAAGACATATGACCAAGTAGGTACATGTTGAGAATTACAAACCATATGCCGATGTGGCTTCAACAATTGAATGAATGTGTATATATATATAGCAACCAAAAAGCATTCCGAAAGGAGAGGATGAACATTTGCACCGCATTTATTTGTTGCTGCCTCAATGAATACCCATGGCTTTGGTATCTTGTTGGAATCTTCAATGCTCACTATTGGAAACTGTTGCCTGATTTGAAATAAGGAAACCTTCCTCCTTGTTCAACCTCATTTTCTTTCTCCATTTCATGTCCAAGTGAAATGAGGCTCCTAATCACAGAATAGCAAGTTTAGTTGTAATTTTTCTATTCCTAACCACCGGACTGAAGGTCACTGGCAGTTGCACAATGTGTTTATATTATATCTATCACTACAGAGCATGTCCATCCAACTGATAAGAAGTTCAATGGTCGTACAACATCACTCATAGGGGAAAAAGAGGAACCCTTAAATATAGCATCACTTATGGCTCAAGCTGTCCAAGGACTCTCCCACTTATGTACCATTAACTTTTTCTTAGATTTCTATTGCATAGAAAACAAATGAATTTATAACCATGAACAAGTAATACATACCGTTTTGTTGCTCCACGTTTTCACAATAGTTTCTTGTTCATCAACCAAGTGAACTTCTTGAATTTCCATGTTTCGAACAGCTACTTTTTGAAAGTAAACTCCATCCACAACAGCTTTCACAGTGATTGTTGCTGAGGGCTTTGTCATCACAGTGCCACATACAGCCGCTGATGGCGGACCATTTCCTTGATATTGGATAACCAGTGGGGACAGAGGATTTCTTCCAGGACATGATCTTTCTTCTTCAGCTGGGAGTACTCCTTGGAATGAAATCTGGCATGTCTTGCCATATTTCATCAAGCAGATATAATCTGGCTCAATTCCAAGATCTACCTTTATGTTCACTGAAGATCTACCTTCAATTAGAGTATATGTACTGTTTGTGTCCACCTGCATAAATAATAGACAGTGATTGATAAGAAATAAAAAGTAAAAATTTAGTAAATGGTTATTCAATAATGTGCATCATTAAGACGTCTTAAAAAATCTTGCATCATTGATGGCTATCATCATATCTTGGGAAAATTTGTAACCGTCAGAGCTCAGTTTTCAGAGGTTTTTTCTTTGTAACAAATTAGGCCTGTACTATCAAACTACAGGTAAGATACTATACATTCTTGGTTATTTTTTTGGATCTAATTTGTTGTACTGACATGATACACTACTCATGCACTGAGCAATGAACCTAAGACTTGATGGACTTTAGTTGAATGTCCTGCAAGTTGAACATAATTAATTGCATTGTACCAAGCTGGACTGCCATAGATGAATAATGAAGAGCATTCATGAAGTTGTTTCATTCAAATCTTCAATGAACAGCTTCATACTGCTCCTGAACACAGTAAAACTCCAATGGATAGAAGTTTTCAAAAATGGAACTGTTTTGAATGAATAGAACAAATTTTAGAGTTTACCTAAAAGTGCAAAGGAAGTAAGTTCGATCAAAAATCTGAATTTTTTAGCAAAGATTTAAGAGTTGATACATTTGCTGAACAAATAGGGCAATATTTCCTTATATTAATGATGAGAGTTCATGTCATTGCCAATAAATGAGAGCTTCTTACTTGCAAGAATTGAAGAAAAGCTTTTTATAATTTTAGCCTGATTCAGTATAAAACATTTGACTGACGGTTGAAAAGTTTCATGTACCCTCCCAGGTGTTAGGCTGAGAGGGTTTATTTTGCCAATTTTTCCTGACAGCAGTGAACGTTTGATACGAAAATGAATAGTCTTCAATATATGTCTATTTTGTTGAAACTAGTCCTTTGGTTATTACATTTTGAGACAATTGTTACATGAGGTTAATATAGAATTTTACTTATCATGCATATGTTATGATATCATAGAAACAATAAGAAAACTCAAATGGCAATGGGCTGGTTATGTTGCAAGAATATCAGACAAGCGCAGGACATCATGACTCACAATTTTGATACCCAAAGATTATATGTAAAATTGTGATTGGCAGAAAGTAAAATGGCGTGCAAACTAGATAAATTCCGGAAGTACTGGCTCCATGATGCCTATGAGAGGTCTAGCAAATCTTGGGGAAGGTTTATGTCTGATGATAGATGCTAAGAGGAGGAGGATGATGATGAAGAAGAAGAAGAAGAAGAAGAAGAATGTTGGCCTAGATATGATTGTCTGAGTTCAAGGTCTTGAATTTTCCATTCATGTACCTGTAAAATTTATGTTCCTCGTCTCCGCCTAAACAACGATATAAATATTTACAATTAATGGAACATATGGCTGAAACGGATGAATAAAAATAAAAGAAACCCTTTCACTTACCGTTACTTTTTGAATAATAATCTGGCTAAATTTAGATATGGATGGTCCACAGCGATAGGTTGAAGAGGCATTCACGAGACAGCTTAGCTGTAAAAAGCAGAAAACATTCATAGAATAACAACTTTTGTACCAGAATCAGTACACCACTTGCAATAGACATGGAAGTAGGATAGATTTGAGAAACAAAAATACTAATGATGTCAGAATAATGAAAAGAATTAACATTTATATAGATAGGATAAAAAACATAGTAGCCAGAAGCATCGCTGAGGGGGCTATCTGAAAATGTACTCTGGGCCCGTCCCCAATCAAGGGAGGGGCCCCTGAAAGCTTTATCAACTACTGCATTTCTACTGGCCTAATATTAACAAGGATATATTTGAATATACATAAATGATAATTCAGCATTGGGTTTGTTTTTTTTCACCAATTAAGTAACATCTGTGTATTGCAAATTTTTCTTTTTTTACTAAATCTCATTAAATGTTGGAGGGGGCCCCTCAAGGAGCCAAGCCCCCCATCACAAATATCTAGTGATCTTTTGCTACATCACTGATAGTAGCCTTCAAAATGTTCTTTCAAACTGTTATAAAGAAGAGTTATAGTCTGTTCAAAAAGAGCTATTACTTCTGCCAACTAAGTTGAAAAAATATGTGTTTGGTCGCATCTTTCTGTCTCACTGTCCACACAATATCTCCAAAGGTACTTAATGAACCTCAATGAAATTTTGTGGAATGGTGGAAAATAGTGTGAGGAAAAGCTGGTCAAATTTTGGGTTGGATTCAAGAATTCGTTTTTCATTGAGAGAGCCCGGAGCGTCAAAGGGGACCTGTGATGATTAAAGGGGGTCCAAGAATTAAACGACCTGTTTGTTAATATTTTCGTTTTTTCCAAATGTCTATTTATAAATACAGAGTCAATCAGTAAGCACTCAGAGATTGCGTATCTCTCCCAATACCATTTTCAGGAGAAGTAACTGTGCATTGATCTTCCCCAAGATGTAAACTTCTTCCATGACCCATTGCCAACTCTTTCTCAAAAAGTCTTTGATATTCATTGAGAATTTTTGGAGATACTGGGTGGTGTGGACACATAACTATTACATAGGGAGAAGAAATTGCACAGGGATCCACCCCAAAATTTAATGACTTCTTTTGTCGCTTACTAACTATTATCAATATGTCCATTGATGAAATGGATGGTTTTTATTGTTTGCTTGCAGGTATCTATAGGATGGTGAGCCAAAAGGGTTTTAGAAGATGAAAAAAAGATGGCTAAAGGACAAAGGTGTTCGTGCATTGCACCACTTTATCAAATTCTTCTTGGAGACCCTGGCCTCGATAAGTTTTACATGAAAAGATTTCTTTGTATGTTACAAATAGAAAACTTAAGATGCTGTCAGTTTATGGTAACAGCTCTCAAAATAACTTTCATGGACAGATGAGCAAGACTTGTTGTTATGAAAAAAACCCAAACACTTTCCTAAATGTCAATCAGGTTAAAGAAGACACTAAAAAATCCTCAAACAAGCAGGTCTGGTTAATCACTCAATAGAAACCAACAAAAGATCAACATCTTTTGGTAGCATGCCATGTTTGGAGTTATCAATCAAAAACTTGGGGGAGGAGGTGATCAATAAATAAGTTGCTTATCTCACCTTTCATTGGGTAGTGATCACTAAAAAAGTCTGTATCAAAAAAAACAAATGAACTCAAGCTAAGTGATCAATATAGCATAAGCTTACATTGCAAACTGAAACACCAACTAAAAACCTATTTAGGTTGGGGGGGATTTAAAAAAAAACAAGAAAAAAGTTTATTTTAGACATAATAAGGAGTAAATGTTTGCATTTTCAGCCCTCTAGCTCCATTGGTGTGGCCTGTATGTGCAAAAACTGAAGTAACATATATTGACAGTTTTGTTGACGGTTTCTCAATATAAAACAGAAGTTTTCTGTCTGAATTTTTTAAACGAGGGTAGACTTTTGACCTCTTTTTGGTTCATTTTTACAACACGATATTTCAGCCATCAAAGTTTACGACCATCCTCGGATGATGAGCGGGTGTATTTTTGACTATTGAGATGGGGAGGCCCCATCTTGGTGGCTGTTCAGAATGCTTGCATACCATTATCTAATATCGGGTGTGGTTGGTTTTGAAACGTGATCAAAAAATGAACCAAGGTGAGAACAGAAGTCCAAAAAGGAAAAAAAAATAATCAAATAATAAAATGGAAGCATTGGAAAAAGTCAATTTTAGTCCAATTCTTAAAAATTAGTTGGTTAACTTACTCCGTCAGTCACCGCATCAGCTCTCCGAGAGATATCAGTTGACTTGATGACACTATCAAAAATTCCTGCACTGATTGCTTTGACTAAAACCGGTTCTGAACCAATATACCAGACTATCTGATAAGTGATGATTTCATTAGAATCTGCAACGTTTATATCATTGAATGCGCATCGCAATGAAACAAAACTCTTGTCATTGGTCACTTTATAAGATATCTTTGGAGTATCTGGAGTTGGCAATGTTCCTAGATAATAGAAAAATTTTTTTAAACATTTGGAAACAATTGAATTATCTCTTAGTTAAAAGGAAACACCAGTTAGTATGGGACGTACAGTGATCACAACGCAATGTTAGCCATCTACAAATTTACCATTGAATATATATATATATATATATATATATATGTATATATATACATATATATATATATATATATATATATATATATATATATATATATATATGTACATATATACATATATATATATATATATATATATATATATATACGTATTAAGAAAAAGATCCGGTAGAATGATTATGAATTGCATTATATTACATAGAAACTCTTATTTGGAATGTTGCTCTTACCATTAAGCTAAACAGCCACTGCAAATGCAGCAACACTACTTTAAAGCTGTGACCCTATTGGTTGCAGGTTTGATTTCTGCTGCAGACCAAGTATCTTTAATTGCTTATTCTATTTACTTTGTCTAGGCAAAGTGATACATTAACAATATAATGAAGGGAGATCATTTTGAATATCAGTTTCTATATAGAATAATGCAATTTATAATCATATATATATATATATATATATATATATATATATATATATATATATATATATATATACATACATGTGTGAGCGTTTGTTGAGTGGATCTAAGGTGATCCATCAGAATGGTAATAGTAATTCAACAAATTAGAGTGAAAGATTTGTGTTACATCTCATAAAATTTTTATCATCATGAAGATAAGGCTTATAAAGCTTGCGGCATTTAACCCTGATCCCATCGCAAGCCTCATCTTTGTGATAATAAAAACTATTTGAGACATACTTTTTCCCAAAAATGAAAAATTAGTACAAAAATATATGTATATATATATATATATATATATATATATATATATATATATATATATTGTTGTATGGATGGTTATGAATATATATACACATGTATACACACACACACACACATATATATATATCCACAAATATATATATATACACATATACATATGTATTTCATGACAGTTTTTCTCCAAAAAAGTAAAAAAATTATTAAATTTTCTAAATAAGAATCAGAATTATTTTTAATTAAATCTTTGACATGATTTGTTTTTTTGCAGTAAAACTACCATCAACTTCACTCTATAAGCTCCCAAAGGGTTACCATTTTGTATATATTGAGACAATATCAACTTGCAGAAGTTCAGAGGTAACTTTATTCGGACTCAGTTTAATATTTTTTGCTATAAGCATCAGAATTGACTATTATGAATAATGAAAGCATAGCAGTGTAACATTTTCTATTTGCTCAACAACGACAAATGTCTGAAAAATGTTTATCATAGAGTAGATAGTTTTATTATTCTACTTTTCTTGTCTAATGAACGTATAAAAAAAAGGCTTCTAACTATTAGTTTGATATAAAGAAATTTAGATGTTAACAATAAGAGGAATGACTACTAAGTTAACATCCTTTTACCTTCTGGTTGATTTTTAAATTTAATTTTCATTCCATCGGATATAATAATTTCCAAAAACTTTGTTTCCTCCACAGAGAAGTTCTGCTGTCAATTGTGTGCAGTATCAAGTGGTTTATGATGTTAAGAGTTAAAGAAGAAATTTGATTAATTGCAAGCCTTAATTTTGTCAACACTACAAGAGTTCTAGGACAAAAGGATTATACTATGATTTGACATGTGACATCACTATATTAGTAACATGACAAATTTGAACAAGTTTTAGGATCTAAATTTTAATACCAATTTTCTACCAACTTACCTTTGCAACTTCCATCAGGCGTAGTAGTAATTTTTGTAGTTGGCAGAGCTGCAGTAGTCTTGGCCATGGTAGTTGCTATTTTTTCGGTAGTATCTTGCCTAGTAGATAGTATGGCCGCAGTAGTTGCACTTACTTTGGGAGTATCTTGCTTGGTAGTTGGTACAGCTGCAGTAGTTGTATCTACTTCACTAATATTTTGCTTAGTAGTTGGTACGGCTGCAGTAGTTGTGTCTACTTTAGTAATATTTTGCTTAGTAGTTGGTACAGCTGTAGTAGTTGCACTTACTTTGGGAGTATCTTGCTTGGTAGTTGGTACAGCTGTAGTAGTTGTATCTACTTCACTAATATTTTGCTTAGTAGTTGGTACGGCTGCAGTAGTTGTGTCTACTTTAGTAATATTTTGCTTAGTAGTTGGTACAGCTGTAGTAGTTGTATCTACTTTCGTAGTAAATTTCCTAGTAGTTAGTATGGCCACAGTAGTTGTACTTTCTTCGGTAGCATCTTGCTCAGTAGTTTGTATAGCTGCAGTAGTGTCCACCATGATAGTTGTATTCATATAAGTAATATTTTTCTTGGTAGTTGGAATGGCTACAGTTGCATTAACCATTGTAGCTGTGCTTAGTTGAGTAGTATCTTCTCTTGTAGTTAGTATGTCTATGGTAGAGTCATCCATGGTAGTTGTATTTACTTCAGTCACATCTTGCCAAACAGTTGACATAACTCCAGTCGTATGAATCATTGTTGTTGCATTAATTTGGATAGTAGTTTGTATGGCTTCACTAGTATCAATCATGGTAGTTTCAATTTCTTGAGTTGTATCTTCCGTTGTAATTGGCATAGCTTCAGTAGTCTCAACTGCGGTGCTTAAAACATTATCAGTTGTGGCTGGAATGAAGACAGTGATATTGACTATAAAATAAACTGAATGCTAAATTAATTCATTTTAGTATTTATCAAGAGTAAGTTGCTTAATTTGGAAACGAAAGTTACGGTCCTTCAAACTTTAGGTGAATTTTAAAATTTTATTTTCCCCTATTCAAACACTAGATGAAAACCAACAATGAGAGCAAGCTGGCTTTAGAAGAAGCTACTCGACCATGGATCACCTGCATTCGATAAATCAGCTGAAATAAAAAGCAGCAGAATATGAGCTACCACTTGTTGCAGCATTTATCGATTTCAAAAAAGCCTTTGACTCAGTAGAAATTCCTAAGATCATGGAGGCCATCACTCTACAAGGTGTAGATCCTGTATATGTTGAAGTGCTGAAATATATACAGTCACAGGAGCTCCTTTATTAGGCTACATAAAGACTCAGACCCCTTTCAGCTCCAGAAAGGAGTAAGACAAGGTGATACCAGCTCACTCAAACTCTTCATAGCCTGCCACGAGATGATCTTCAGAAGACTAGACAGGGAGAATAAAAGAATTAAAATAGACAGCGAATATCTGAACAACCTCAGATTTGCAGATGACATCGTCCTTTTCGCAGAGAACCAACACAACCTCCAATGAATGCTAGATGGAGAAAGTAAGAAAGTCGACCTATACATGAACTCAAGTAAAATGAAGGTCATGTGCAACAACCACATTGAGAATAAGAAACACAACTGTCAAAATCGAAGATGGAAAACTGGGGAAAATAGACCACAATATCTACTTAGGACAATGAATCTTCATGAGATCCCCAAAAGAAGAAGAAATCAAGTGGATAATCACCCTAGGATGGCAAGCCTTTGGCAGAGCAAACTCAACCTTCAAAAATAATAAGATCCCATTAATCCTAAAGAGAGGAATGTACAACCAATGCATTCTCCCAAGAGTCACTTATGGAGCTGAAACATGGAAACTAAACAAGTGACAGACCTGCAAATGGAGAAACCACAAGACAGCACAGTACATCCGGAAGAAGACAGGAGTTAGGGACATCATAGAATCCATTAAAAAACTCAAATGGCAGTGGGCTGGCCATGTCACAAGAATAGCAGACAACTGATGGTGATCACGACACACAACATGGATCCCCAGAGATCACACACACAATTGAGGCTGGCAGAGTATTAGATAGAGAGACAAGCTAGACAAATTCAGAAAGTACTAGCACCGCAATGTCCACCGTAGAGACGTGTTGCAAATCCTGGGGAAGGTCTCATGTCCAACAATAGATGTTAAAAGACTGATGATGGTTAAGATTAAAAGAGTAGAGTAGGAATGATTTAGCTATAACTTTCGTATTAATATTGTTCGGATATTTTTCATTTTTATTCTTTATAAGTTTTGAGGATTTGAGCTTGACACAATTTATTTTTAACTTCTAGTAATTTTTTTTATTTCATGACAGCAAAAATGTTACAAAGAAATATCATTTTCCAACATTTAATTGTCTCTTTTAAATGACTTCCCTTCAAGCTTAGACTATGTGACAGTAATAAAACAGATTAAATTCTTTTGTAAAATCATAAAAATGATCAATTTGAAATTGATTGAGCTTTTGTATATTGAAATGTCAATGCATGGAAAGAAAAGTTGATATCTGCCTTTTATGAACAAAGGTAGAATCATTAGAAATCCTGATTCCACTCCAAAAGTCATGATAAAAAGAATAAAGACTATTTTTACCTTTAACAGTTTCTCAAATAAAACCAGGAAAAGATATTAAGTGTTATGGTAGAGGAACTAGTCATATTTTGATTAGATCTCTATATATATATTCATTTTCTACAACATGTCCCATCTTGGAGTACATCATTCACCAGAAGAATGTGTTTGGTAAATATCTTTTGTTGAAAATAAATAAAGATGAAAATGTTTGATAGAAGTTGTGTAGAATAATGGATTGAGAAAAGTGGAATTAGTCTGCAACTACTGGGACCATTTTAATCAGTAAATGTATGAGATATATTGCAAAGTAGTGATACAAAATATCTATCCTAAGTTCAACAAAAATTGATTCAAGATGATATAATACCATAGATAAGATTCAGTTTATTTCGCGAGTCTGACAATCAAAGAAAATGGATATCATCTTCAAGGCTCTGAGAAAACCACTTAATTTTAGGAGATATAATCAAAAAGTCTACATGCAATTATGTAGCCCAGGACTGTACTGAGCAGATTCTACATTGTCGAGGTGGCCAAAACTGAGCTGAAGAACTAAGATCACTCCATTCCAATGGGCAATTATAGCAGGGGATGGCCCATCAGTACCAATGTCTTACATCTATAACAGCAGATCTTGGGGAAGGCCTATGTTGGGCAAAACAAGCCTATTTGGGGGAAATTTTGAAAAACAAAAAAGAGGCATCCATTGATAGAAATATGTTTTGAATTTTAAGTAACAGTTACAGTAAAAGTTACAGAAGAAGAAAGAGTTTTTGTGTTAGAAAACCTGGTTTCACCAAATGACATACTTACTGGTATTGATTACTGGTATCAAATCGGCAATATTTTTTGAAGCAAATTTCACAATAATTTCTGCAATGACAATTGTAGAAATTGTATTCTGAGACTGCAAAGTGCCAAAAGAGAAACTCTTTGACACATTGAAGGATGTTGTAAATTCCATATTTTTTACTAGGTATTTCTTTGTGTGTGCTACTTTCTCATTATCAATATAGAGCTGAAGACCTGTTTGGAAACTCCATGAATATTCAAGCTGCATATAGATTCCTAAAGAAAATTTATATGTAGAAACTGTCCACTGGTACTCCTTGGTGCTGACTGTTACATAGAGTTGATTGCGCTGATAATACATAGCAACACCAGTGCCTTGTGGCTTATCTCCGCCATTGCTGAATATATACATTCCATCTTCTGGTTTTTCGATTATCAGTCCAAATGACATGCTCACCTGAGGAAAAAAGTTAGAAAATCAGAACAGTTCTTTGAAAGGACTTTTTTCAAGTTTTGAATTATGTTCTTCATTTTAGTCTCAATTTTATGGAAATCCTTACTTATAAGTGAGTGAATTTCGGTGGGCCATAAAAACGGCTACCCTGATTGTAAGTGGCTATAAAAAGGCTACCCTGATGGTAAATGGCTGTAAAATGGCTACCCCAATTGTAAATTGTGAAGTTCCACAGATTTGGTCACATGATTTTAAAAACAATACACAACTTATGAGTGCTGTTTTAGACATTGAGTGAGCAAGTGTGTAGAAAATTAATTGCAGAAAAACAGAAGCTAATACGAAAATTATACCGGGTAATCCACACATTCCACATAGTAGGTGGGGGTGTGGAACTTCACAATTTACAATTATAAACACATTTTAATGCCTTTACAATTGGGATAGCCATTTTATAGCCAACCAAGTCAAATGATATACATATAAAAAAGTTATAAATCTTTTTTTCATAGTATACACACTCTTTCCAACAAACAAAATGATCATATACAACAATATATATATATATATATATATATATATATATATATATATACATGTAATTATAAATTGTGTTATATTATATTGAAACTCTATTTGAAATGATCTCCCGTCATAACACAGTGAATGCATCATTTAGCCTAGACAATGTAAATAAAATAAATGATGCAGGAAACGACCAGCGAGGAATATGGTAGCGTCTTTGACGTAGCATTGCTCTTACCATTAAGTTAAACAGTCGCCAGTAATGCAAAGACTAAAATAACTGTTTCAACTCCAATTTCCCATTTTGCTTATTCACAGTCTATATCTGCTCTATTTTTTTCTTTCTGCATGACAGTTATGTTATTAAAAAATAGATATATGATCCGACAGAATGATTATAAATAATGTTATATTATGCTGAAACTCTATTAAAAGTAGATAACGTATATAAAGTAAACTACTAATGGCTACTCTGTCAGTCACCGGTTCAATTCCTGACCCTTTTTCTTTGATTAGTAATTCAATTTGAAATGTCTAGGCCAAATGATACATTCACCAAGTAATAATTGGAGATCATTTCCAATAGAGTTTCAAAATCATATAACACAATTTATAATCATTCTGTCAGATCATATTCCTCTTCTTAATAGCATACATATATTTATACATATGTATATATAAATAATACCACTTTTTTGAAAATGATTTATTCTAAGAATAAAAGAGCAGTTGAATTTAATATCTATTTTTAAAAAGTGCTTTTTCAAACCAAAATAGAGCAATATCATTATTACAGAAAAAAAGGTATAGACTCTACACGGGTTTCATGGGGTTTTAAGGTTATCTACTTTTCAAGAAAAGTGGGTAAACCATGAAACACATGTTGAGTCTATCTCTCTCAAGCACGCTTGAAGAAAAAAAAAAGATGAAAAGTGTACTTACTCCAAAGTTGCATTTTGCTGGATCACTCAAACAGCTTTCCTCAAGGGATTTTATTTTTATAGACTGATCAGCACCACTGAGTTGGACAGCTTTGATTCTTTCCTTGATAGTAATCAAGGAAACATTACCCGTAATGGAAATCTGTTGGCTTCTTGTGAGAATCATATTACCAACAATTTTGATGAAGCCAAAATTCTTCTGAGGAATTGTTTTAACTATGAAAAAAAAGTTAAAAATTCAATATTAGAATAGGCACTTGCTGATTGTCATTTTATAAAAAAGTGATAATTTTTTTTAGAATATGTTTTTTCAATAAAATCCTTCAACCAGATGGGATTATAATAAAGCAGTCAATGAACCAGATACCTTACTAATGGTCTACTGTAAGATACAAGAATTACACCTTTTATGTAAAATAATAAAATTATTCATGTTCAATTTGTTTTATAAATGATTGGCTGAAATGTAATGAAAATTAAAAAATAAAACACTGAGTATTGTCCGAAAAATTCTTTGAAGATTAATATAAAATTTTATAAAAGAGATAAAGTATATAGAAATCAGCAGGAAAATTACTCTCATTCTCTAGAGAAAATTTCTTACATTCGAGAGTTGTCCACACAATGACATTGTTCAATTTGCTGCATACAACAGTCATATTTTCTGGATGGACAAAACCAATTTCATAGCAATCTCCATTAAGTTCACATACATCGGTCTGTTGAAAAATAAACAATCAACTGAAAATAACTGCAGAATAGAAATAGAAGCATAGAAAGCACCATGTGTCACTAAGATTTTTATTATTTGATTAAAAAAAAACCTGGAATATCCATACTTTGCATGTGTGACAGAACTGATTATCTGAAAAAGAATTATTCTTGAATCTAAAATTATCAAAAAAGATTGTTCTTCCATCTAAAATTATCTGAAAAAAATTGTTCTTCCATCTAGAATTATCTGAAAAAATTGTTCTTTTTATCAAAAATCATCTAAAAAAAATGTTCTCCCATCTGAAATTATCTAAGAAAAATTGTTCTTCTATCTAAAATTATCTGAAAAAATTGTCCTTTCACCTAAAATTATCTAAAAAAAATACTTGCACAAGATTTGAGCGTTGTTGGTTCAAAAAGACCATAGAGACCTCCAAAAGCACTTTTTTAGATGGGGCCTACTGGTGAACTTATGCAAATTTTCATGATTGTAGCCCCTAAAATGTAATCAGGAATGATCTGAGACACACAGACAAGCAACGAGAGAAGAATCCGTATTTCACTTGGGTGGTTGCTCCAGTAGGCCATTAGTGGGGCTATGGTGATTTTAGGCATCACATATAAGAATTCTCAGAACGATTTCTCTGTTCATCATTAAAGCATCTATATTCAATACACAAAACTAGTGTGCTTGGGAACGATCTCATTCAGTCCTCAACAAAAAACTATAAGAAAACAAATGAAAAAGTAAAGCAAAAAGCCTTACATTAAGCATTCAAATCACTCACCCTTTTGGAACAATTATTCGAACTGCAGTGATAACAAAGAGGATTGTAGCTGACATAGTCCAAGCAGTCAGATTGATATACAAGGTTATTGCTGATTGAGATTTTGTATATACCAGGTTTCCTTATGTTGCAAGCAACGATTTCGCTCGTAATGAAAGTGGCTGGCTCAGTGTAGGAGTCGTTCTCTTTTGAAATATCATACTAAAGAAAAAAGAAATATACAAAATTGTTAATTTGATGAAAAAAAAAATTACACAACAACAAAATAAAAAAAGAAAAGAAAGAATTATCTACGACAAAGATTGCTGAAATATTCAAATTCTCTAGGTGTTGCAGCTGAAAAACTGCCCGAGCATATCATATTGTTCGTTTATTTTATTTGTTTTTTTTACAGAGCAGTGCAGCAGTTAGCTCAGTCATCACTGTACAAACGAAAATGTTGATGTCTGGAAATAGTTGTACATATTGCTTATGTCACTATAGCGATGCTCATTTTATTCATGTATGTATTCTGTAAGTTATTCTGTTTTGCATTTTCAGAGATATCAAATATCTAGATCTTGTATACAGCAATATTTCCCCCCTTGTGTTATTGTTTGGTCAAGTATTCATTTGAAATCTTCCCTTTTCAACATATTAGTTTAGAATCAACAATCATTTGTACAAATCACATTTTCCTGTTTCAGTAAATTACAATAAATTATGAACATAACGAAACAAGAACTGTCTCTGAAGAAAACGTTTTCTGTAATAAATTGGAAGATCTTTACATGAACAATATACTATATAAGCAACTGACTTTGGTGCATTTTTTGTTTATTCCCAGGGCCAGCAACTTATGAAGCCTGACTGAGCTTGTTGCTGGTCATTAGAATTTCCTTTGCCAACTATTTCTCTCAGTTTCACCAAAACAAAAACAATTTAACCCTCTGATATTCCTGAAAATCTGACTTCGCATAAAGGTTTAATTCATTCATTTTCCCATCATCCCATTCAAATTAGATAAGTCCTACAGTTTGGAACACATGGGGGGGTTCTTCTCCAGCACTCTGTGCCCTAGGTAACTGTTCATATTGCTGGTACTGAGGATCGGCCCAGTTTATATCATTTCATTATCTGAAATTTGATAGCACAAACACTTGTTTTCAGGAATATGTGATAATATATTCTTAATAGGAAACAAACTGTCTCCATCTTTTTCACTTTAAAAAGGAGTTATCCCCCAATTAAATTTTTGAATTTTCTCGTATGAATTCAAGAGTTAAAGGAGTAAAAACAAAATTATTACCATAGAAAAAATGTAGTGGCAACTAAGCTTGTCACCATTATCGTAAAAGTTCCTCCCAAAAACAAACACTTGGGAGCAGTTGTTGGTATGGTTGTTGCAAATTTCTGGTTTGACGCTGTAGACCACTGGAGCCTTGCTAAGAGAGATGGAGCAATCAGCTCCCTCATAATCAGATTCACATACACAAGTACCTGGAATAGAAGTAATAATTTAAAAAAGTCAGCATGATTATTACATAAAACTAAAATTTGAACAAGGTTTTGTTCATCATACCCTGCGGTGATCTTCTGATGATGAGTGGGTGTTGTTTCGACCATTGAGATGAGGAGGGCTCATCTTGGCAATCGCACTTTCCTAGATATCACTGAACTCCATCTCAATGGTCAAAAATACAACCATTCATCACTTGAAGATGGCTGTAGTCTACAACAACCGGAATGTTCTGTTCGAAAAAAGAACCAAGATCAGGGCAAAAGTCTGAACAAAACTTCATACAATTGTATATTATATTTAGTTTATTCATATTTATATTTATATTCATTTATACTTATCTATAGTAGTTTATTTACTAAAAAAAAAAGATTAGCATTCTAAAACCTAAGAGTGGATATGATTTAAAGCTTATCCAAATCAGTTTGTCCAATAGCAGAGAAGAGCCAGTAGTAGATGAAAATGCCCTGATGTGAGCATTATTTGGGCTTGTGGGAGATATATATCTTGGGTTGTGACTATACCTTACAATAAATTTTATTAACATTGAGGATTTGGAGTTGACTTTATTTTTCTGTTGTAACAAGAACAAGAATGACAAGATCAATGCTCACCAAAACTAATTCTAAGCAGTAATGATTCGTTCATTTTAAAACGATTGAAGGTGTCAGAATGAAAATGAATTTCAAGCTGTAATTATCTTTTCCGGAAACATTTTAATTATTTTAATATGAATGAATAATCATTGCTTGGAATTCATTTCCATTCTGAAACCTACAATTGCTGTTAAAAAATTTGATAATAACTGTTCTAATAATAGGAGAGATGATCTTTTGTTGATTTCAACAGAGTTATTTCCCGTCTTACAAGCCAATTGTTGCCTAAGAATGTTACCTAAAATTCAAAAAACATAAAATTGAAATAAAAATAGATGCACTTACCATTAATACACTGGCCTCTATCACTACACTCATTGGGACAAATGGCTCCAAGGATCTCACTGGAACTGGAATTTATCCAGAGGTTTACATTTCTGGTTCCTTCTATGATGCAGGACTCGAGTAAATTTTGGAGAGCAGCTGTAGCCCAAATAACATTTTCAGTTATCTGTAAATTGGGAAAATAGAAAATGCTGTGTGAATTCTAATGCTGAACAAATACAAAAGAGATGTGGAATATGAAGGTGTAGGAACTCCAGGACATCTGTCAAAAAACGGACTCCAGAATTCTCTAAAAACAACAGTTATCAACTTCTATACTTGAAATAACCAAACGTTCAATTCTCAGAACTGGTAAATACATTTCCAGGAAAAAGGCCTCTTTTCCATGAAATCATGCAGACATTATGGTAGAGCCCTAGAACAAACTCTTCCACTAACCTCTTGTATCTTAGCTCAATAAATATATACTTCGTTATTCTATGTTACACAGCAAGCTTCTGCATATTCATTCATGCTTTCTGTCAACTTCCATATTCGAGCATTGTTGTATCTTTTCATCCATTCTTCTCCCTTCACCTTTCCATCATTCCAATTACAACTGACCCCTTTGTTTTACCCAAGTGGCGACTATTGCTGACACATACACACTAATAGGGTTGCTAACAAGTTCAATGCTTGGGGAATGGATATTGCTCATCTTTTAAGAATGCCCTTCTCAACTACTCTGTACAACTGGTGTAGTAGAGAACCTAGGTCAATCACATTAACCAATCGGAATCAAATACTCGATGATATGACACTGAACAAATATTCCGTTACAAATGATTACACTGACTCCAAGAGAGGGAAGATGAACCTTATTTTTTAAGGTCTTTTATTTTAATGATATGAAGAATAGTAAGCCATTAAATAAGATATACATAATACATAAATAAAATAGGAGTGTCAACCAATGATTATAATTTGCTGATATATCTGGATACCTTCTTTTTCAAGAAAGATAATTATATCCTCTGTATTATGCTGCATTCAATATACTGCTACTAAGAATGGGTTACCAAGCACTAGACGCATAAGCTGTATAGAAAGGAAGCTGAGATGAACAATAGTGAATAATCATCCAAAAAATCCTTTGTATACGTCTTAAAATAAAGTAAATATGGTATTTTTGCCTTTTTATTAATCTCATGGTTTTCCAATTAGTATTTCAAATTCTCTAATCCTCATTTTTTATAAGTGAAATCAAGTCATTTGTATGAATTTAAACTTACCTTTATATCTTGAACACAAGAATCAAGTGTGGTGGCAAAATCAATATTGGGGAGGATACGCAAACAATTCTTGGCTGATTGTCTCTTAACAATAAAAGTCTTACAGGCTTCAAAAGCACTCTCTTTGGTGAAATTTTTGTTAGGTGTTGGCCATTGTACCGGCTGAAATATAAAATCAGAGACAATAGTTAAATGAAATTATTCATCTAAATTTCTGGAGTCAAGTATTTTTTAAACTTTTTTCTTCTATTTTGGTTTATAAATAATATTCAGTGAGTTATCTATTTCAGAATTATGAAATTAATGCCTTGTATCTATCTTTTTTTTTGTTGAAATCCTTTCCAAGTAAAAGAAAGAAAACGTTCTACTTGCACTTACAAAGATACATAGGTATTGCCAAATATTACCTTCACTCTGACAAGTATGTTTACACATACGTTGATCAAGTGCATGATCCAAGTTGGATGCCTGCTGTAGAGAAATGGCAGGTTCATCCCACAAACCATTGTTTGTAGATTCAATCCTTACTGGGTGTCCTTCTGTGAGGGCCCTGAATTGTTCATCCCACAAACCATTGTTTGTAGATTCAATCCTTACTGGGTGTCCTTCTGTGAGGGCCCTGAATTAGTCTTTGTAAATATCTGCATGATTAAAGCTAAATGTTGCGTTATCATGTTATTGAGATAGCCAGATAGTGTTGAAAGGGTACTGAAAATGTATGTTGTGATATCACGGATGTAACTAGTCTTATAACCCAGCAGGAGCAAGAAAGCAATAACAATGTATGGAAAAATCTCTTGTTTTAATTCTTTGAGCTGAATGACAAGTAACACCTTCAATCCTCTTACTGTGTATATCAGTACTTCTATTGTCTATTAGAAACCATCAACCAAAATTGTCAATGAAGGTTTCTCCAGTTTTTAATTGGGTCTATCCAGCTGGCCATGTATGTACATAGGTAAATACATGTCTTGCATACCAATAAAATTGAGAACTGAAAAATTTACTCTGTATTATACTCATACTCTACAAAAAACTTTTTTTAGAAAAAATTTCCCCCCAAATCAGGTTTCAGTGGGGGGGGAATTTACAATGTACAATTATGCTAGATTGGTCCCTTACTTTGTGTCCAATAGCATTTGTGCTTGTTTTTTGAAAAATCAGACTCTCTAGTAACCAATGCCTAACAAAAGGTGAGACAAAAAACTTATTCAATGATCACCCCTTTTGTCCAATTTTTCAATAGATCACCCCCAACATGGCATGTTGCCCAATGTTGGTTGCTATTGACTGACTAACCAGATCTGTTTACATGTTTCTTCGGGTAGTCATCACAATCCTAAAAAAAATTACACCCCCTTTATAATGAGATATGACTAGTTATTTGAAAAAACTATCAACTGGGTGTATTTTACTTTTCCTCATGAAATAAGTAATTTTAGAAAATTACTCCATGCATGAGAATAAAATTCTGCGTACTTAAACAATCAAATCAACTTACAGGTGTTACATAGGTACTGTTATATTCAAAAACTGGCTCCTTTCTCCGAGATACACACTTTGTTGGTGGACTCTCAGCAGTCTTTAGGAAGAAATCTGTAAGATCCTTTACTGTAAAATATAAACAATGATGATATAATTATATGATGATTAGCAATGTGTATTTGTGCGGTCATGCCAAGGGAGGCAACTGAGATAGTAATATAAAGTTTATTGATCTGATGGTGTAATAAAAATGGTGGACCTAAAGAACAATTCAAAAAATAAAAATTTATTTAGACAACAACAAAAATTAATGAAAACTCATTTGTGATCAGTTTACACTGAAATTCACTGAGAACTTTTGGAGATATCCAGTAAACAGTAATGGGTGTATACATAAACATACAAAAAGAAGAACAGGAAAATATCTCTCAGTCAATCAAAAAATATCCACCCCCAAATTTTACCACTTCTTTATTAACTAATGGCCCACCCTTCTAGAAAATCTCATTGGCAGAGGTGAAAAATATGAATCTTATTGTAAAGGGTAATAAGTGCCGAATAATGTTACTTCCCTTCCACCTTTAGGTGGATATAAAATCAAAATTCTCTTTTATCCACAGAAGAGTTATCATTTTTAAATCTATTCACAGAGTTCCTCGGCCAATTAAATGGTTGATCAAGAGTTAAAATGGACTATTTCACAAAGCAACAACTGCTTCCAATCATAAAGAATATCAAAATGGACCATTCTTTAAAATGGCATTAATTTCCGATCATACGATCATTGATATTCAGTTGGTAATTAAAATTTCACCTTTCTTTGACTTTTTCTTTGGTTTTTCTCCACATGCCTGGTATTGGGCGTCTTTGCTACATTCTGTATTTGAAAGAGAGCTGCAATCGCAGAAAGTCATTCTTTCTTCCTTTCTTGGGGAGACTGATGGGCAATATCCAGTATACAATGTCTGTGACTCTTCAACTCTGAAAGGTAAACAAGGTTAAATAACAATAAGGTCATTCATCTTGAAGATTTACTCTTTGTCGAAAAATCAGCCAAAATACTTGTGTTTCAATCTGTTTGGATGAATATCTATTCATTTAAGGCAAGAATGCTATTGGAGAAAATGGACAATCTGATAAACGTTGTGTGTGTGCGCATGCAAATTTATAGCTATGTATTGTAAAAGCAGCAATTTATCAAAATAATTACCATATTTAATGGCACATAAGCCCTTCTCCTCCCCAGCAGGGAATATCAAGAGAAAAACTCATTTCCTAGATTTTCTATTATCTATCATTCTTTTTTTTAAAAACTCCCCAAGTTCTGGCCAATGTGGAACTGAACAATGAAGGTTATGCTTACCTTTTGAGACATTTTTTTGGGGGAAAAATAAGTGCTGTCCGGTATGGTAAAATTGAAAACATCTGTACTACTTTTGAATTCTTTATTTGGGAGTCATTTCAATATTCTGATATAATGTTTTAATTCTTTAAATGAATAGAAATTCAATTTGCAAAATTACCGTTTTTACCCAACATACCAATAAAATACATAAAAAAGACCAAACAAAAAAAACTTTTTAAAAATCTTCAAGTATAATTAATGCATGCTTGAAAAATTGGATTAATACGCTTAACAACACAGTATCATATTGAAATACTGAGAAACTTCAAAATAAATACCTGAAGAGAAGTTATGGCAATACTCTAACAAAATTATTTGACATCACATTAAATTGCATGTTTCAAGTCTGTTTTTTTTTTTGGTAAATATTTACCTCCAGCTCTTGGAGAATTCTTTCGGACGATTGCTTCGAGTTGTCACAATAGTGCCATCAGGTTTCATCAGATCATTTAATGGTTTGCCATCAAAATATCCACAAAGACCTACAAAATGAAGACAAAATTATTTTAGTTATTTGAAAATACATGAAAATCGTAGCCTACTACAAATCTAAAATAATCTAATACAATTTGCTTGATAGAAACTAATTTTATATTAATTTGTTACAAGAAAAGATCAATAAAAAAGAAAAAGAATACAAAGAATTTAGCATGAAAATAATGTGCTAATTTCATTCACCTTAAATTCTGCTTACCTTCAGTATTTTTATAATCTACAGAAGATGCCTGGAACCATACATTGAGGAACGTCTTAAATGCACTCCCAATTTCAGCTATTAAGAAAGCTCCAGTTGGAAGGGTTACCTATAAAAAATGCAATAAACATTAATTTGAGGGACTCAAAACATTGATTTTGAATCTTTAAACTTCTATTCATTAGTTATAAATCTACAAAGAGCATAAAAATGGTGGACTATCTTTGTATACACAATGGCAAGATGGAAATCTTTTTAAGCTTTTAGAGTCTGAGGAATTTTAAGAAATTTGTCAATACATGGATTTCTAAGAAATCATTCATCAAACAGAATACATCAAAAGGAACATTGCAAGCATTTATAGCTCAAGGCCAGTTTTTGCTAAGTCACATAGAAATTGTTCATTAGATTATATAAGTATAAATATTGGAGGATTTCAACCAATTCTTGTTTTATATATTCAAAATTTAAAAAATTCAAATCAATACCATATTTTATCTAGTATAATCTGCTGCTATAGATAATCCACATCCCTTGACTGAGCTTCACTTTCAAATGAAAAATGCATAATCCTGTGTATACAATTATGTTTACGAATAGGTATAACATTTATTTTTCTATAGTTAATATAGATCTGGAATTTTCAGCTCAAAATATCCAGGAAAATATGCAGATTACACAGTACAGTATATGAAATATATAATGAGATGGTAATTACAGGAAATATCAAATTTTATTTATTATTAATGTGAATCTGACAGGTAGAAACTTTATTGTTTGTAAATATTAGAAACCATCAACCAAAACTGTCAATATCAGAATAGGTTTCTTCATTTTTTTCAAGTGGGTCTGGCTGGCTTGCTATTTGGCTATGTATGTGTTGTGCATACAAGCAACACCAACGGAGCCAAAGGGCTGAATATTCTAACATTATGTCCTGAAAAAACAAATTCTTTTGTTTTTTCATAATTTGTACCAGAACAGGTTTTGGGGTCGGGGTTCAATTTACAGAATAAGATTTTATTAAATTGGTCCTTTATTTAGTGTCCAGTACTGCTCATCCTTGTTTTTTTTGTAAAATTCAGACGGTTACAGTGATCCCTGTCCAACAAAAGACAAGATAAGTATCTTATTCAGTGATCACCCCCTTTTTCTATCTTTTAATTGATCAACCCTGATATGACACGCTGACAAAAGGTATTGGTCACACAACAGTTTCTATTGAGTGACTAATCAAACCTATTTCTTTGTTTTTTGTAAAATATACTTCATCTAGCTCGCATATCTGTGTGTGTGTGTGTGCGTGTGTGTGTTAATAAGAAATGGATGCATGATCCAACAGAATGATTATAAATTGCGCTATATTATATTGAAACTCTTATTTGAAATGATCTTTCATCATCACACAGTGAATGTATCATTTGGCCTAGACAACGTAAATAGAACAAACAATTAAAGAAAATAGGGCTGCTGCAAGAATTGAACCTGCAACCGATTAGGTAGCCACTTCTATATACCATGGCTCTTACCATTGAGCTAAACACTCACCGGTCATGCAGAGGCCCAAATAACTGTTTCAAGTCCAAATTCTCATTTTGTTTGATCTTGGTCTATATCTGCTTTATTTGTTCCTTTCAGAGTGACAATTATGTTTTCAAGAACTGGATATATTATGATCCGACAGATGTATCATAAATTACATTACATAATATATATATATATATATATATATATATATATATATATATATACATATATATATATATGAATAATAATTAGAGGGTTTTATTTAGGTAAAGCACCACTTTTTATGATTAACTTATTTAGTCAAGAGAGAAAGTGAATACGTACCTTGAATTTATTACCATTGTTGATACTGAGGATACGAGTATTGGGTGTGAGTTCTCCATTGATAAAGACAGAAATCTTAAGCGGTTGTTCCTTAGTGATATTTGTCTTAGCACCACATTTATCAATCACAATCACATCATCTCCGGAGCGGACAGCGACTGCACAGTTGCAGGATGCATGCCCATTGCAACTTCGATAGAATGTGTGCACCTGAAATAAAAGTAAAGGGACAATTAATTTCAATAAATCTATTTTAGATAAAAATTTGTATGTATGTAGATATATATGTATGTTTATACTCTTATAATTTGAGAAAAGTGCATCTTACTCAAAAACAAAACTATGATTGAATTCAGCATGTATCACTCTACACATTTTTTTAAAGGTCTTAGAGGGTGGTTCATGGGTGAAAATTAATATTTTTTTTTTCTAACCAATGCTGAACAAAGGGAACAACTTCAAAATTTAATCAAAGGAAACAACTCAGAAAAATTCAAATTCTTCAGAGGTTATTTTTATCACTCCAGCTTCTCAACAAAATATCAAAGTTAAAGTATTGTCCCTTTAAAGCTTTTCAACATTCAAATTAAAGAGAATTATCTATGAATATTTCCTACTGTCTAATCCACCGTATAAAATATATTTTTGACTAAGAGAGGTATGAAGCATGAAACAACTGTTATTTTTAAATGGATGAGCGCTTGAGTACCAGAAGTCAAGCCATGCTGAGGGCAAGGTTATTACTTAGATGAGTAACCATTTTGAGAATCTGGAATACTAATAATGAGATTAACTAATCTACTATAAGTAGCTTTATGATATATTATTATCAAATGAATATTATACAATTATAGGACATTGAAAGTTGTCCTTCATGGCATATAGCCAGTGAAGAAGATTTTGGATATCTACTATTTTATTAGTTTTCTGTGTTGGGGACAAAAACACAATGATTGAAATTGATAACACAGAACTGGAGAAAGTAGATCACTACATCTTCCTCAGACAGTGCGTCTCCATGAAGTCCTCGAAAGGAGGAGAAATAAAGCAAAGAATCACACTAGGTTGGCAAGCTTTTGGTAAAGCAGGCTTGACTTTCAAGAACACACAAATTCTACTGGTCCTAAAAAGAAGGGTATATATAACTGATGCATCCTACTGATAGTCACATATGGAGCTGAAACATGGACCCTAACCAAAAGATTGACCCACAAACTGAGAACTATGCAACATGCACATGAGAGAATCATGCTCAATATAACATGGAGAGATCATAAGACAGCACAGTATATAAGAGAAAAAACTGGAGACCAAAATAACACAGAAACAGTAAGAAAACTCAAATGGCCATGGGCTGGACATGTTGCAAGAATGGCAGACAACAGTTGGACATCACGACTCACAAAGTGGATCCCCAGAGATCATATGCAAAATTGTACTTGAAAGGAAGGAAGATGATGTGATGAGCTAGATCAATTAAAAAAGCACTGGCTCTGTAATGCCCATGATAGAAAGATCTGACAAATGTTTGGGAAGGTCTATGTCTAACGATGTACGCTAAAAGGCTGATGATTGTGATGATGATTATAACATTCAAAAGTAACAAATCAATTTGATTGTTCTAATTGTATTTGACTAAATAAAATTGAATAAACATTTTGTTTATTTTTTATTAGGCAAACTAGTTTTCCTTCTTCCCGCAGGCCTTGTCAGAGATAACACCTTTTTTTTTTACTTTTATGGATTTATGTTACTAGAGAATACCTGTTCAAAAGGTACATTTGGTTTCATGAAAATCTTCAGGAGTTTTAAACTTGAAATAATGAGATGCAGTTCCTTATCGATGATGTTGTTTATAGCAACAATCAAAACAGAAATTTCGTCATTAATCGTGATAACTCTCAATACAGAATTTAAAAAAAAATGCTGTTATATCATCTGACTTCCATTTAATTCAATCTCATTCTACAGAGAAAATTGTAAGGAAAAAAAACTACCATAATTATCAGATGTATAGTATAACATAAAAGAGGAAGAAAAAAGTTTCAATTTAAAAAAAAAATAAAGAAGGATGATGTACTGATTCATTTTTGGGGTGGATCAATGCACAATTACTTCCCCTGACAATGGCAAAAGAGAGGTATAATTATGAGATGTTATCTATCGATAGATAAAAGTGCATTTTCTATCTTTACTTTTGAAAATAATTTTTCCAATTTGAATATTAAAAGTGCTTGAAGTGTAAATAATCATAGCTCAAAATACCCACTTTCACATTTTCATGAAACATGGATGCTTCTACCCTTTTGCAACAAATCTTCTGGACTTATCATTTTTTAACATCAAATACAGTACTGACAGGAGAGCATTTTAAAATTTTGTGTTCTGCTAAACATCTTGAGCAAAGAAACCAATCAAACTGTTCACAGAAACCTCTATGATGTAGAAGTACCGTCAAGAGTCGTCAATCAAATATGAAAATTTTATACTTACTGCATATGGAAGTGTTTTGTGTCGATACAGAACAAACTCTCCCTCATAGAAATTGTCATAGAATCTGTAAGGTGAAATTTATTAAGAGGAAAATATCATTAAAACTGGCACATTCTATAGGTTCATCGGAAGAAACTTCTATTCAAATACACAAAGTAAATCTTGTATATCATTATTATTATTACCAGCATTATAATCATCAAAAATGGTGTAAGTTTTTATGTTATCTATAGATAGAATAATATTGTATTTGGAGTGAAAGCCAAGTCTTATAACAAGTATTGTGAAGCCCTTAGATATTTTAATTTGTAAATTGCTGTAGATGCTGCAGAACAATAAGCTTGCCCGAAGTTTGAATTGCTTGAATAAGAATGACGCATGAGAAAAGTAGCAGGAAATTATTTACTCACCTCTTATCGAAGGTGGACAGATGGGGATCATTAACTGACTTACACAGGGATGACATATCTTTATCAATTATTTCCAACTGCAGAAAGGAAGTTTGAAAAAAAGAAGCAGATTGAAAGGTCAGGTAAAACAAGCATATGGAGGAATCGCATAATCACCAGAACTAACCAACTTTTGATCGAACTGAAAAAAAATAAATGATTGAGATCTCCAGATGATCTTGTTTTTGATTTGAAAACCAAAAGAATCTTTCATTAGAGATTTTCAATTGCAGATCAATTAATAACCTAGATTGTCAGGGTGCCATACTGAGAACCAACCTTTCATGGTATTTCTCAGGGGCACAAGAGTTACTTCATATCCTCTTTAACAGGTTACATAGAAGCAAGGAGTAATCCCTAATCAGGCTTACTGGAAGAAGTAGAACCAGTCTGCCTTAGGGCTCCTCTCCTAGTTTGGAATCAGAATTGTCTGTCTCCTAAACTGGTTGTCAACTAAGACCAGAGTACCCTCTATACGCTACTATTTACCCACAGCTGGGAGCAGAAGAATTGGATTCATGCCTTTCCCGAGTGCTTCCGTAAGCTGTGAACACAAACTGTCTCAGCTTGAATCAGAAATTGGTTTGCCATTTCCATTTTCCATGTAGTTAACTATTAGGCTGCCTGCACATCCATTAGAAAGTAACACATGACATGTATTGTCCTAACACAGATATGCACACACATGGCAAAATTCTTCACCACATGGAGATGTAACTAATTCCCAAACACCAAAAAGTAGACCCAAATGTGCCATCACTCACTCTAAACGAGTTTTGGTTCCAAAAAATCTTGTTTCATTGAGTCGAGCTGGCAGTAGGATATTATCAATCAGTATAAAAATAGGATACTAATCCAGCAGAGGCAGTTTCTACTAACAGTTCAATACAAAGGACAGTCGAGTTCTTTCATCTACAACTGGTCACATTCTACTTGATATGTTACCTGTACTGTTTGAACTTTCTCTTGAACTCCTGTATCCTGTCTTATGTTTCAGCCTTGGTAAGTGTTACAATTTAGAATTGTTATCTTAAAGCCCCATATTGACCGTTACCTCTATGAGATGCTTATAAACAGGAACAATGAATCAATTGTTATTCAAATTCTATCTCCTCTACTTTTCCATTAGGTATGTACTAAACTAATTTTACTGAGTCAGTGTAATATCAATAATATTGATATCAAAATACTTAATCTTCAAAATTTTCACTGAAAATAATGTAATACTTGAATAGACCCAAATTTCATTAAAAAGAATAAGTAGTACTTACCTCAACAGTCCCTACTCTGGAAGTGTGTTCAACTTTAGTTGCATTTATCACTGAAATACTGATGCTAACTGTGCGTTTCTGTCTCTTATCTCTCAGACCATCAATAGTGCCCACTACAGGTATGGACAACACTGACCACCAGTTCATGGCAGTGATATAAAATCCACACTGTTTGAAACTTGTCTGAGAGTCATTTGTTTTAGGTACAACACCAAAAACAGCTTGAGGAATCACATCATCATTGCAGTAAAAGTCCTTGCGGTACTTTTCAAGTTTTACCCGAACAATAACTTCACAGTCTGTCTGGTTCGCTTGGGTCCCACAAAGCAGATGGGGTGGCAGTAGAGATTTCATTTTGATGAACCCGGGGTCACCACCTTCAGCTATCTCTAATTTGTTGGTGATAATCTGGAGGGAAAAGGGCAAAATGATTTTATTGAAGAAACAAATAGAAAGAATTAATTATAAAAAGCAAATGCAATGTTTTTAGATTTTGAGTTTATAACATTAATGCTACTTGTATCTTGACTAAATAACTGTGATATCGATGGTTGTAAAAACTAGACAATAGTTAATACTCTTATAGTAATAAAAGATTAAAAGATATCAAAGAGAAGCTGATTGGTTAACTGGTATATTTGAATCTCAGAAATGGGAAGGCCAAGTACCGAGTACTTTATTACATATCTCTTGGTACTGTGGAGTGCCTTTTACTTTCTGTTGAGACTTAGTATGAAACTCTACTTTTACTGAAATATCTAAAACGTCACTTCCTGCGCTGACTCCCTGTAAAAACTTTGAACACACGTGTTCACTTGACGATTTGCCCTGGCTTTCTAGCCGATTACCTTCTTCTTTTCCTTCCTAAACTTGCAGCCGACATAATTTCTATTCTTTGACTGTGATAATATATATATCATCTTTTGTCACTGATCTTCCCCGATGTGAGAATTTGCAAGAGCTTCACAGCTACTAGATACAAACACTGCAACTATTTCACTCATCTCTTTTTTGGCAACAATGTGAAGATGGCACAACAGACAGTCATTACTACTTTCCTCCACACAATATAGGAACTATCATACCTATTGTAGCAACAACTAAAATTGACAGGATCAACAACTCATATTTTCCAAAATGTATTCGTTGAACCAATTAAATTTTCAGAAAGACACAAATGTTAAAGGCAGAACTATATTGTTATTGTCTTTAAAAGCAAAGCTCTCAAGTACCTAGACTTGGACATATGTAAACTAACAACCTCACGTTAGGCATGAATTGCAAAATAACTCTTAAAAACTCTTTTAACCCTCTGTATCTGGAGGTCACTTTAAAATAACATACTTCTCAGTGTTGAGAACATCTCTGGCTCAAGGATGCACCTAATTTTGACTTGCAAATTAATATTGGAAGTGATTTGATACAATGGATCAAGTGCAAAAAAGAGCCAGGTATAGAATACCCAATGTTCTTACCTTTATTTCAGCTGTAAATACATTGCTCTCTCTTTCTGGACCTTGAGATCCTTTGCAGTCAGATTGGAAGCAAGCAGACACGGCACAATGTAACTAGAATTAAAATCAAGTGATAAGAAATCAGTGCAAATAATTGAAAAGCTGCAGTTCAGAATAAAATCTCTATACCTTGCAGAAGATTTTCACTTGACCTGGTTAGAGATCCCATCCACTATAACATCCAATGAGTGCCGAAGGTATCCAATATATTTCAAGAAGTTCATTCCAACGTTCATATACTGCTTAAATATTGACAGAATTTGGACCAAAGATATTTATAAAATAAGACTCATGATATGGTTTTGAATTTTGCGTGGTTTCCAAAAATTATTTTCAATTTTTGAGCTATATCCTAGGGATGGGTCTAATTATGAATTAACAGACATTATAGCCCAGAGGAAATTTTGCTCCCCTTTCACTCCACTGCTCATGGGCTACTGCCTCCCTGCCCCACCAAGCCTCTGCTGTGAACAGAATCACATCTTAATAGATGAAGTAAACTACATAAAAACTTGAAACTTCTACATATATAATGTATATAATCTTGTATATTTGTAAAGTAATAAAAATTAACTTAATTAATAAAAAATTAAAAAAAAAGCTCATGATAACCTTTTTTCTTTTTTGATTACAAAGGTTAAGCATCAATCGTTCTGGTCAATGTTGGATAGGTTATGTAACAATATTCAATGATTCAAAGAGAAAAGTGATTAGTATACCCCAGGGTCGATGATTAGTCAAAGGGAAAAGTTTTAGCAGCATTAGCACGTGCTTACTTACCATATCTCCGTATTTCATAGCTCCAATATCTGTCTCATTTAGTTGAGCGAAATATCTATGAGTGTTGTTTTTCAAGAGTGGATGTATCGTTTGTATCTTTTGTTTATTCAGGTACCAAGTAACTTCATATTTTATATTGTCTTGTTCTAATGGAGAGAATGAACAACTGAAAGAGACATCCTCTGTGTTATTTCCAGTATTTACTTCAAGAAGTGGACGTTTTTCGAAAGAAGGAGGCTCTGGAAAGAAATTTAAAATAATTAATTGTTGGTCTTAAAAGAAAAATCCATAAAGTTATTTCCAAGCAAACAAACAATACATACAATAAAATTGATGCAAAAAATTATACTTCAATGATCTGGTCTATGATTTATCTTCCTGATGCCAACTTTTTCTGTTAAAGACAGTCTTCAAATGCGAGTTTCTGCACATCATATCAAACTTCAATTTACTCCAATATGTTAGTTGCATGATGGTATATTTCCCAACTTGATCATAGAGAAAATGAAATGTTACCAGTTCTTGATAAGTAATACTAGTTATTAATTGTGAATGAAATAACAAATATATTTGATTTCTGGGGAGATCAGTGGTTTCTCCACATTCTCTCACTTGCTTTAAGTCAATAGTTCACAACTCAAAGCTGTTGATAGTGTAAATAGATATTCACATTTTTCAATTTCATTTGAGGTTTTATCAAAAAGTGACAAAACTATTTTTACTGGCAGAGTCTACTGCTCCAAATAGTTGGTAGGAGATATTTTTCATCAGCAACATTTGTTATTTTTAGAAAAATAAACAGAAAAATGTCACACTGTTCATTATGTGGATATATATTTTGGCACTTAAAATCAGCATGTAAGACTGATAAATGGTAATGACATCGCAAGACTAATAAAAATGTATCAAATATTAATCTGAGCCAAATTTCTAAGAAGAAGCTTTGCTACATCATCTTTTGTAAGTGAATTTTTTCATCCTGATCACTCTATTATTTATAACAACAAACGAATCTTCTTTAAAGAAAAAATCAGTGACTTACCTGTATCAATTTTGGTTGCTTTAATTGTAGCAATGATTGTCTTTGTGATTGTCCAAGATCCGATAATGATTTCAGCAAACTTTCCATTTCCGAAGGGTTTACCGATGGTCATACTTCCACCGATAGTACCTTTGACAGTACGAGAGATGAATATGGTTGTTCTGGCCACAATCTTGTCGTTAAACATCAGTATCAAGCCCTGTGATGAACTCCAACTGAAGGTGATTTTCATGAATACACCAGCTCGGAACTGATTTGTTTTAACCACCCACTGCTTGGTCTTGGTCGTGATTGTGAGGAAGAGAAAACCCTTAGATACCCACATTGTGCTCCCGTAAGATTTCAAATTGTTGCCACCATTATCAAAAATAGTCATACCTTCTGTAATTCGAAGAATCTTCAGGTTGAAGTTTACAGTTAGTCCAGTGGTGCAAGTGTCCATATTGTCAAAGCATCCAAGCTTCTGACCCATATTTACATACTGACCGTTACCACCTAACCTTAGAGCATTTCCTCCAAAAGCACCAATCACAATTCTTATATTACCAACAATTGTGATATTGAACACTGGGGTTATAATAATGTTGCCAATAATTTTCTGGAAGCCTATTCTTTGAACTGGGATTGTAGCAGCTGAAAAACAAGGCCAAATATTAGTGAACATTTTAAGAGTACTTTTAATACAAGCTTAATTTATGCTACGATGATAGTATCCAAATAATATACCTGGAATAATCCAAAGGAATAGGCGGAGAAATTTATTCATTCCAGAGAGTAGATTAAAAATACAGAATAGTCAAAACATATTCAAAGATTAGTTTACTACATCAAATTAAGGACTGTGATCAAAACATTATGAAAATCGGCATCAAAAGACAAGATGAAAATCAGGTTAAAAGAATTAGTTATGTAACAAACTTGTGTTTACTTTATACAGCATAAGAGCTTACTTATTGGATAAGATAGTTATGTGTCTAGCAATGATGTCAATTGTCAGTGTTCAAGCCAAGGCAAAAGTTAGAATTTTGAATGCTGGTTTTTTTTAAGTGGGTATGAAGATTAGCAGCACACAATATTCCCACCTCTATTTTCTCTATTTTGCTTTATACTGGATAAAGTAATTAAATATCTATAAAGCACTGGATAATACAAAAGAGTTAACATTAATGATAATACAGAAGTATGTTTCACGTAGATTGATTGTGTGTGGGTGAGAAGAATTACAAATAATCCTTTGTACAACAATTAACCAATAAAAATTCAAAGACTTTTTAGGACGATTGAACTCCTGACGATTATTTATGCATTGTGTCTATGCTTCTGCTGATCCATTCTATCATTCTATGGCCTTCTTCAGGCATAACATCTGTATGTGATGGTGGTGAACAGAAATATTTCTCTTCGATGGTAGAAATTCTTACAACGTAGGATTCAGGTGTTTTCCTTTTTTTCTTCCTTGTTAGGTCTGGATTTCCATACCTTGTCCCGGGGACATCGATTGGCTGAAACGTTGTGTTAACAACACAAACAACAAGAATGGGTTCAACTGCTGGAAAAACCCTTTGAATTATATTGACCCTTCTCAAAATTATAGACAGTTCCCAGTATTTAAGAATTCAAGCTGATATCATAAACTGGGTCAAATACTTTTGAGTTTTGGTTTCAGTAAACATTGAGTGTTATGTAAATTTCATAAGTAATTCCTCCCACGCAGTATTAATTCGCAATGGGAATGGGCCTCCATATCTATACTTCTTCTAATGGTGTGAAGATTCACGCTCATGATAAACAGGTCTGGTTAGTCCCTCTGTGATAATTGTCAGGCAACCAACATCTTTTGGCTGAATGCTGTGATTGGAGAATTCAATTAGAAAAATTGGAAAAGTGGGGAATCAATGAATAAGTTACTTTATACTCATTTTATTAGGCAATGATCACTAAAAAAGCCTCAATTTTCAAAAGTAATATATCCTAATGTTTCTTAAATGAGTCATTTGCAAATACCCAGAGAAGAGAAGATAAAATATGGGGTCCGGCAATAGTTTCCTTCAGGCTGTGCACGTGCGCACACATTTTGTAACCAGTACACAAAAGAAATTAATGTGTGCATAAAAATTTACAAATTCTCTAGATGTCCTGTTGAGTTTTTATTGAAAAGATTTTGATTCAAAAGTGCACACTTACTTTTGTCACAGGAAAAAAATTGCACCACATAATATTTTTATGCACACAGACGAGAAAAAATTGAAATGACCAGTGGTGAAGCAATCTTAATTCTTTGAATAATACTAGTGCATTCCTCATTCAACATACTGACAGGGGTGGATTTAGCTGCTTGAAAACTGGGCAGAATCCTGATGGGCCAGTGGCACTTGGCACCTAGTTGATAGACTGAAAAGCCACTAGTTTTCAAATATTTGTTATCGAAACAAGGCTATTTTGGTGATTGGATCATAAGCCAAAGGAATGAAGTGCTGAATATTGACCTTAGAATATGTTCTGATGTTCAATTCATGTGGCCTCATAATGTTGTAATTGATAAAATTTAAAATCTTTTTCGAGGCTCACAACACCCTGAGACCCTGGCTTTATGGGTTTAATGGCCTACACTACTGGGTCTGGTTTGAATGTTTACCCTGGCCATTTGAGGCTTCCAATCTGTCCCTGTATACTGATAAGTGGCCATGTGTACTTACGATTTATTTTGGTCCATATGGTTTTGGATTTTCTTATGTTACATTCGAAAGAAGCATCAGCTGGGTTCACTGCACCATCATCATAACATTCTTGACCAATGGTGCAAACATTGCTCTAAAGAAAAGAGGTTTGCAGAAAAGGACACAATTAAATTATTTTTTACTGTGCAATGACATTTAACAGCAACTGAAAATTTTGTAAATTATTATAAAAATCAAAGAAATTTACCTTTGGGAAATCAACATATTTAAACTATAGAAATCAAATATATTGATTAGTGTATTTGAATTAGAAAAATTCCTGAGAGAAAGAGACTTATAATTAGGTTTTAAATTTTGTGTGGTTGCCAAAAAATATTTTCAATTTTTGCACTATATCCTAGGGGAATGTCAAATCATGAATCAATAGGCACTATAAGCCAGAGGACGCCCCCCTTTATTCCTCTGCTCAGGGGCATTGCTCCCTCAGGCTAAGCCTCTATGGTAAGTGAAATCACATTTTTATAAGAAAATTCAACATGTATATAATCTTGTAAATTTCTGAAATAATAATAATTTACTCAATCTAATACACTAAATTGAAAAATCTCCCACTTTCTCTGATTGATTGATAATTCTTTTTACTTACCTTTTGTATGAATTTATCACTTGTATAACTTCCACAAGCTGAATTGAATTGGATAACCAGAACACTGTTAGACCATATTTTCTCGTCATTACTAATCGTGATAAATATTGAATCTGTCACATTCACGGAACAAATGACCTGTTCTTCAGAAATATACTGAGCTCGAATAGATGTAAAGAGGCCAGTTTTATTGTAAATATTGTTGGATTTCTGAAAAAAAAAATGGAGAACATTTTGGCAAAATATATATGAAAAATACAAAATCTTGTTATTATATCAAGGGGTTATAAAAGAAAATGAAGTTGAATAGAATAGAGAAATTTCATATATTATTTATTCAACACTTAACTGCTCTCTTGAAGATATAATTTTTTTATATCGTTTAATGTAAATGAAAATAAAAGGCAGTGACTAGGATAGCAAGACCTATTTTTGTTAAAGAAGGAATTTTAATATTGATGAAAAACATGTCTGTTTAGTCAACCAATAGAAACCATCATGTAACCAATGTCTTTTGGTAGCATGCTATGTTGAGGTGATCAATCAAAAAAATTGGAAAAAATGCTGAACAATGAAAGAGTTACTTCTTTTGTCCTTAGTTGAGCAGTGATCACTTAAAAACGTCTGAATTTTCAAAAAAACAGACATGTATGCTGTCAGACACAAACTAAGGGATTAATTTAGCATAAACTTATATTGCAAAATGAAGATATTGGAGAAATGTTCATATTTTCAGTTCTACAGCTCCCTAGTATCAGAAATCTTTCTTTCTTGGCTGCCTTTGACAACATAGTCACATGATCTAGTCAATTAAGAATAATATCAAAGACATATGTTTCATGATGCTACAAGGATCTGAAACATATCTAATAATACATATTATCTTAATGTTATTCATCTGTAGTTTCTTATGAATGATCAGATTTACAATCCTCCTCCTCCTCCTCCTCCTTGTGTCTATTGTGTCTATTGTTGAACAAAGACCTTCCCCAAGAGCTCTCTATCCTTGGCATTGCGGAGCCAGTACTTTTTGAATTTATCTTGCTGGTCACGCCACCTTTCTTTCTGTCAGTCACAATTTTGCATATGATCTCTGGGAATCTACATTGTGTGTCATGATGTCCAGCAGTAATGTGGCATTCTTGCAACATGACCAGCCCATTGCTATTTGAGTTTTCTTATTGTTTCTATGACATCTCAGATGCCTATCTTTTCTCTAATATACAGTGTTGTCTTATGATCTCTCCATGTGAAGTTTTAGCACGATTCTCTCATGTGCACATCGAATGGTTGTCAGTTTGTACACTTTCAACAAAGGTTTTTCTTTGAAAAAGTCATTGACCGTAGCCATCAACAAAAAATTTGCTTCTTTATTTATTCTACTAATTCAAGATGCAAATGATAAACAAACTAATCCGATTTTTAAAAATTTTACTCACATTTGTTTCATAAAGCCTACACGTCAGCTTATCCGAATCAATGAAGCCATCACCATCGATAGTTATTTTGTGTATCTTCACGAAGTGATTGTCTATGACAATGGGTGTTTTCTGACTTATCGATGGGGGATCTGCTTTCTTGAAGGAACAGTCTGCACCAATAAATCCCTCAAAACATTCACAAAATCCTGAAAAAAAAAAATGATGCAATATTGTATGGATCAATCAAATGATATCCATGCAAAATAAAAAGTAGATGAATAAGAATCTTCAGGTTGGCTTATAAGGATATAAAACTGCTGTAAGTATATAGTAAAAATTCTTGATCAAAATTCAAGTAAATCATGCAATGGACTAATGGATCCAACCTCATATATGATATCAATAGTTGACAATATGGGAAGAATCACTAATTGTTTGTGAAATGCTCAATTTATCAACATTGTTTTGTTGGTTATATATATATATATATATATATATATATATATATATATATATATATATATGTATATAAATATATATATATGTGTGTGCGCATGTTTCAATGTATTTGTTGAAAATGTACAGTGCTTAATATTTTTATGATAATTATAGAGACAATCATATTTCATTTGGCACTGGTATTAGCAAATCCAACAGCCAAACACATGAATGAATAACCAGCATCCACCAAGAAGTGGTCTTTATGTTACTCTGCCCAACCAACCAAGGTAACAGTGCCTATCTCTCTACTCTGTGGTCATATGTATGAATATATATATATATATATATATATATATATATATATATATATATATATATATATATATATATGTATATATATGTGTGTGTGTGTGCATGTGTGCTCCCATTTTGCTTACAGCATGTTTATATCATTAGATTGGATAGTTTATCTCTGATAACTGTAGAAACAATTTATTTGAAAACTTATTTCATCTAACATCAGAATTGAGTAGCAAATCAAACGGTTGACCATGTAAATGAATATAGGGAATGTGCATCATGTGGGACTTGAACCCACTCCACCAAGCAGCGGTCTTAACGCAAGCCTTGTAATAATGTTTCATTCTTCTTGTGTAATGCTCCTGTTTTTGACTCTCAAGACCAAACGATTGGAAGCATAATGTCTATTTGTTCAAATACTTATATCAAGAACTGTGTATATATATATATATATATATATATGTGTGTGTGTGTGTGTGTGTGTGTGTGTGTGTGTGTGTGTGTATGCAAATGTGTTTGAAGTCTTAGGAAGCGAATTAATTCATAATGTGCTGATGTTTGCAATAAAAGTCGAGTGCTCAAATTTATCTTTCTTCACTCAAGAATCATTATTTGAATAACTTGGGCTGGCCCACTCATCGGTTTTGTGGAATTTTCCCGCTGGCTTAAACTTGAAATAATAAGTTGCAGTTTTTAATTTTTTCATGATGTTGTTAATAGCAAAAATCAAAACAGAAATATCACCATTTAATGTTGGTAACAATGAAAATAGAATTTTTAAAATGAGTGCAGTTACTTTATCAAACAATAATTTCATCAATCTACTTCCATAGAAAAGTTTGACAGAAAAAAAAACCCAATTCTCTCTCTCTCTCTCAAAATTTTACAAATTGATTAGAAACCCAAAATATGTACTCATTTCAGTATAGATTTTAATTGTGAAATGAGCACCAACCCTCATTTCAAGAATCGTTGACCCAAATGACTTCAAACTTGACACTGCAATGTCCGGTGCACAGACCAATGTATCTAGTGAATATCAACATCATACAATGGCCAGTTGTCAAGTTATCTTGGTGCATACTCATACAGATTTCACAAATTATAGAAAGGATCTACTTACCATCTACACATTTTCCTTGCTTATTGCAGTCATTTGCACAGAGAGTTTTAGTGATGATATCAGGCAGCGTAGTGTCACCATCATCTGTCTTCTTCCATAAGGTTGTATTTGTGAAACATTCAATGAAACAATCTTCTTTCAGGTCATTCAGTGCAGCTGTGCTCCAAACATAATCTCCCGTCAGCTGTTAAATGTTGAAAAAAAAAATGAAAATACAGTTTAAGTATAAATATCACTAACAAGTCTGGTTGCTGCAGACTCCACCTATAGTTAAGAGAGAAATAAATAAAGCCACATGGTTATCATTTAATTCAAAGTCCACAAAATATGAAATAACTAACCTTAAGATCAGCAACACAAGAGCTGACTATTCCTTGGATGTTGAGATTGCTTACTTTACTACACATTTTTCCGGCATCGGTATTCAGTATAAATTGGTTGCAGTAGTTAACAGCTACTTCTTCTGTGATGTTACTTTGGGTATCCTGATGAAATAATCAAGTAAATGTTGGTTATTTGAGAATAGATGGAATTCTATAAATTCTTGGTAAGATAATCAAACTTGGATTCAAACAAGACCGGAAATACAGAATAAGGGTCTGTCAAAATTTAGTCAGGACTCATTATTGGTGCATCTTGTTAGAAACAAACTTAATAGCAATAACTTGTAAAATGAACATGTTAAACATCTCTCTATGACGGAGAAGCTGAGAAAGGTGTGGCACAAGCCTAGAGAGTAAAACTAAATTTTGATCTTTGTTATACGTTGGTCAATTATTGAAATTTCAACATGCAAAAAAAAAAAAATGTGAACATCTGGTATCAACCAGCTAAAAATTAATTAGATATCTATGATCTTCCTTGATCATTTCAGTACAATATTACATCTGAATTTGTATGTACAGACACACCTCTACTTACAAAGGTTATGAACTTTTAGAGTTATAAACAAACCTATCTTTAAATTCAATTTTGAAAAAACAATGTTAGTTTGGGAGTTTAACCATTCAGCAATAGATAGCATTACTGTAGCTATCCAGTGTCATCCTGTGAATACAATGCAATTGTTAGGTCTCTCAGAGATATTTGTGGTTTTCAAAAATACATATGTTGTGGGTACCGAACCTCAGAGTTCATCTTCTTTAAAAAGAGTCACCATCATTTGTTGAATTTGTTTTAGCTAAAATATCTGCTACGTTTTGAGGCCTTGTTAAGATAACCAAAAGATTGACCCTCAACAAGAAAACCCCTACATGTACACAGGAGAGAATCATGCTCAACCTCACTTGGAGACATCGCAATTTAGCACTGTATATTAGAGGAAAAATAGGGGTCAGAGATATCATAGAATCAATAGGAAAATTCAAATGGCGATGGGCTGTTCACATTGCATGAATGCCAGACAACCAAAGGACATTACAACTAACAATGTGGATCCCCAGAAATCATAAGTGAAACTGGGGTCGACAGAAAATAAGATGGTATGACAGACTAAACAAGTTCAGAAAGTACTGGCTCCACAAAATCCATGATAGAAAGGTCCGGTGAATCCTGGGAAAGATCTATATCTAATGACCTATTCTAAAAGGCTGCTACCTGCTAATGATGATGATGATGATGATGAAGAAAATTCTATGCTTCAATTTCTATTATTAGAAATCAATCTTTAACCTCTCTTACCTACTCAGTGAGCTGTAGCAATGTAAATATAATTCCGAACAAATTGACTCTTAAACATACTGCAAGAACCTATCCTGTTTTGTAAGTAAGAGAGCCTCTATTCTGATATTTAGGATCACGCAATATAGAAGATCGTAAATGCATGCAAACAAACTAGACATTGTTATCAAGGACAAGAAAGAAAACAAGAGCATTCTCACTGACATAGCAATATGATCTGAAAGAAGCATCTCTGTGGTAGTTTTAGAGAAGCTGTCCAAATATAAAGATATGGAGATCAAAATCAACTGGATGTGAGGTATGAAGACTAACAGTAATACCAGTGGCCATCAGAGTCTTAGGACTCATGAAGAAGGGAACCAAAAAGTTCATCAACTGTATCCCGGGTAACATCAACATCTATACCCTTCAAAAAGATAGCTCTATTTGGAAGAGCCCACATGTTATGGAAAGTACTGTCAATCAAGTGACAACTCTCACCCCTAGAGTACCTTATAACTAAAGCTGGGACCTGGCTCTTCAGGACAAAAATGAGAAACATGGGGAAACCAATAATATTAATGATGACTATAATAATCATAATGATCTTAATAGAACGAAACCCTGCGGATATTATTGCGTACAGTTGACAATGTAAACTATCACATGTCATGAGAGCAGGGGAATGTATAAAAGACTTTGTCAGAAACTCTATCACCCAAATTCTAACTTTCAAGTTATGCGGAGTTTCCTCATAACAATCCTTTTCTTTGATTTATTGTTTTGAACAAATTATCAAAAAAATGATCTTTATATTTCTATTTCTCTCAGAAATATTATTATTGGAGTGAAGAAACAATGCATAGATCTAATATCAGTAAAAGAGAAATAGAAACATCCTGGTCTTTGTCTTTCAAGCAGGTTCACAGAGTGCTAGGATCTACCGAGTAAAATATACAAGGAGATAAGAATAATATAATTAGAACATGTCACCTCAGAACTAACAAAAAAAAAAGAAGTTATCAGACGTATTAGGAATGACACTGTTAAACAGATTTTAATTTTGACTTGAATGTAAAACAAAATGTTTGATGTATATTTCAAAAACTTACAACAGAAATGTAGGTAGAATTATATTCAAACTTTATTTGTGGTTGTTCTGTTTCACACTTTTCTGGAGTCTTGGCTTTCTCAATCAGAATGCCTGTGATGTCTTTATTACCTGAATAGTCAACAGAAAGCAAAAAATTGAAAGTATTTGTTAATTGGTGATTGAAATTATAATCCTATAATCATCATTTTAAGCATCTTTACAAACTTATCAATCTATGTCATTAGTAGCAATAAACTGTAAAAAATGAAAATTTGAGTCATATATGATATTTAGAAAAGAGGGTGTAGAAACTTCATTACTATCTTTCAAATTCATGTTTGACTGACAAATATTGATTAAAAAAATGTTCCTTGTAGCCATATGAAATATATTTTCCTAACCTACAAAAGATTAATTTTCATATAAATCATTCAGCTTATAGTGAGCTATGCAAAGCACAATAATCTCAAGTATATGCCCACTTTTCTGATTTAAGATGAACTTAGGCTTTTAAAACAGATTACTTATAACTTACAATTAAAATAGTCCTCTTTAGAGTTAAATGCTACAAAGGTATGACAAAGGTAAATGAACACATTTTTTCAAACCAGAACTTTTGTTCAGCAATCTAAACAAATCAAGAATATCTTATAGTGCTAAGTAAATTTTTCAGGATTTGCCATTAGCAAATTTTGAAGTTTTTACTCTCTCAGTCAAAGACTTCATCAGATCTGCTAATTTCCTCTTGTGAGATATATGATTTGGCTTCGTACAAAAGCAAAGCAACTCTTTTGTAGAGGTTTTTCGGAAGATTTTTGTATTTCACAATTCAAAATTGCACAAGATTCACTCAATACTGTATTTGATTTTCCTTTGAAAAGTCTTTTTTGATCTATGGCATGCAGTTCCCCCCTCCTTAAAACAACGTTGTTGTTTATGTTTGAATAACCATTCATGAATATTGGGAAAATTTGAAGAAATAAAGGATTTTCTATAGTAGTTTGGTTATACAAATGATGTCTATGATATTTAAGATAAGATAAGATATATATGTATATATATATATATATATATATATATATATATATATATATATATATATAAATAAATACAAATATGAATATATAATTAAAACATTTCACCTTACCATTTCTATGACGTTTTTTATTCTTTGCTCCTGGGCCACAGTTGAGAATATCCAAATTCGGAGCACATTTGTTTTCCTGATTCTCTACACATTGGCAGAAACTAATATCCTTCTCTTTTGTGTTACCATCTGGGCAGAAACCATCGTACAGTGTATCTTCAGTCTTCACTCTGTCATATGGAACATTTTTCATATTCATATAGTGCATTTTCATGGAAAAATACAAAAGTATCTTATAACAATTATATGTATACAAGTTATAGTAGAGCCCCAAATGCAAATTGATGTTAAAAATGAAAACTTGCTTGAGAATTCAATAGGATAATTAGTTAAATAAGACACTATAACTTATAAACAACAGGCCTGGTTAGTCACTCAATAGAAACAATGTGACCAACCTCTTTGGCAGCATGCCATGTTGGGGGTGATCAATTAAAAAAATTGAAAAAGGAGTGATCAATGAATGAATAACTTTTCTAGCTTTTTGTTGGGCCGTGATCACTAAAAATTTTCATTTTCAAAAAACAAGTGTGACTGCAAAACCCAAATTTTAAATTGACCCCCATTCTAAAAACCTATCTAGAGGGTAATTGCAAAAATACTCCAAAAAACAAAGTGGCCAGTACATGCAATGCATATGTAGATAGCCAGCCAGCCAGCCAGACTCACTCAAAAACTGAACAAACCTATGACAGTTTTGGTTGACAGTTTTTAAGAAGACTGGTGTACATAATATATTATTTTTTAAATTATCATAAACAACTTTTAAGTTTGTCAGAATTATTTCAAATTATATATTCACTAATTCTGTTGATGTTGGCTGCAATTGTGGTTTTGAAAGGGTGAGAATTGGGTATAGGCTAGGCCGAATCTCAAGTTGACAAAATAAAAAGTTTTGAATCTCTCAGAAATATGAAGTCTTGCTCCATTAAAAGATGAACCAAGACTTCGGGAATGTGGCTCATTTGGTCAGATTTCGATTAGATATAAAAAAAAGTTAGAATTCAAAAGTATACAATATGAATTTGAGATTGAAATATCCCTTTGGATAAAAGAGAAATATTTTGTTTTTGATTTTCTCCAAGAACTCACCTCCAACTAAGTGAAAAAGGCTTTGGTCGACGAGCATTGCTATTATAGATTGTACCATTCGGGAAACGTAGTTCATTGCTTTTTTTGTCATCAAAAACACCACAGAGACCTGAAACATTTAATAAAAAACTTTGTTTTCATGTTTTCATAAGATTTCCCCACATATAATTTAATTTTTTTTTCAAGATTGACATTTTGTTCGAGAATGAATAGAACATAATTTTGACAAAGTTTGTCTAGCAAGTAAGAACATTGTTAACCTTTGTGTCAAAATAAATATTGTGTAAAATGTCCAGTGACTGGACACCAACTATATCACCTGAAAATGAATGGAGAGATAAATGATCTACCTGTCATGAGGAAAAACAATTGATACAGAACTCTTAACAGAATATTAGTTTTCTTTTTAATATTTCTTATTAGAGCAGATTAATAGCTATTGAAAATTTTGTTCAATAATTGCTTAAAAACAGAAAATACTTGAGAAAAAAAAGGATTGTTTCTGTGATTTTTGCATTTGTGGTGAATATTTGAAAGAACAAAAGATTAAATCAAAATCAACCCTAATTCATATTCATCAATTTACAAGTAGATAATATTTATGCCTCAAATTGATTATAAGTAATCAAAATAAATAAAATGATAAAAACTTTCCCTTTTTGTATAGACGCACTGGAATTTAATTTTGTTCAAGTGTTGTCTTACCTTCAGTTTTTTTATAATCAATTGTGGACGCTTTGTACATGACATTCAAGAAGCGGTTGTTTTTCAGGATAATTACGACACCACCTGTGGGCAAATGGACCTATGGAAAAGGGAGATAATCACTTTTTAATGATGAGTAATAAAACCAACAAAACTGGGAATATCAATCTATTCAAATATTGTCACAAATTTTCTAAAACTTTTTTTCTTTTTAAAATTTGGGCTATTGCTAATAAATTTACTAGAAGCTTGTGGCTACTAATTTAATCTGAAACTCTTCTTGCCTTTTATTGGGCTGTGATCACTAAAAAAGTCTAAATTCTAACAAAACAAGCTTGTACACAAACTAAGGGATTAATTTAGTATAAATTTAAATGACAAACTGGACCCCTAACTAAAAAAACAATTTTTAAAAAACAAACAAATGTTTTTGCCAGATAAAATAATTAAGAGAAAATGTTGAAACATTCAGTCCTCTAACTCTATAGGTGTGGCCTTCACACATCATACATATATAATCAACTTGAAAAATGAGCAAACCTATATGTGTGGTGACAGTTTGAGTAGACAGTTTCTAATAGATAACAATTTCAAGAAACTTTCATATATTGATAGCGTACATAGAAATACCTATGAATTACTTACCTCATATTTCTTACCACCTCTCATACTAATGATTCTGGTGCCAGGAGTAAGCTGACCATTCAAAAAGAGTTGTAGACTAACTGGTTTCTTGCGTTTAGGCTTTCCCATCGAAGGACCACATCGGTCAATCACAATGACATCATCTCCGCTTCGTACGGCAACAGCACAATTACAAGATGCTCGGCCATTACAAGAACGATAAAATACTCGGATCTAAACAGAAAGAAAGTAAAAAAGTTCTCTTGATGTGATAAAACTTGTTTATCTCCTTTTCACATGATACCTATATTACTTTTCAGTATAACAAAGAAATATGTCTAAAACTATGAGAGTCATTAACATTTAAAATTTCAATCAACATTAATTTTTGACTAATATTTCTTTCATCTTAATTTCTAGTTACTTTTCATTGCAAACACTCAGACCATTAGTTTATGGCCATGGTCTGAAGAGTTATAGTAAAAAGCAACATAAAAAAACCAAAGAAATGCTAGTAAAAAATTAATAATAATAAAAACTCCCTACTGATGAAGGATATCTAGAATTTATTCGAGTATTTTTCTGAATCGGAATTAAAACCCTATAAAGTACAGATTGGTTTGGCCAGTTTTTTAACTTTAAGACCAAATAAAAAATTAAAAAAAGATTTAAAATTTTAACTCACTTCGTAAGGCAGGGACGTGTGACGATACAGTACAAACTCTCCTTCGAAGAAGTTATCATATCGTCTGTAAAAAATAAAATTAGATCATATTTAATCGATATTCCAAAATAAAAATTCAGACATCAAAATTTGTATGATATTATAAAAACTTTACTATAACAAAACAATAGTCTATAATATTTCACTTTAAATTGACTTCTAAGTAGAGTCTCCGACATTAGACAAGAGAGATAAAAGGTTGAATTTGTGATGTTTGAACTTCACCATTCAGATAATTCAGCTTTGGAGTTGTTTTTCACCAATTAAGTGATTGTGAATGTCTATTTATTTCAAATTCTCCATTTTCATCAAACACCTCACTAAATGTTGGAGAGGATCTCAAGAAATCAAGCCCATTGGCACCCCACCAATCTCTAGTTAAATCTAGCTATGCCACTGCCCATATGTGGGGCTGGACTGAGGAGCTGCAGTGCCCGATTGGAAACATTTTTTGCAGGGCCCTTGGTACACAGTCAAAGTCTGTAGAATCTTAGAGATGTAAATGAACTTTATCATTGACTTTATATCTCTCTCTAAGTAAAATGGAAAGTAATTGAAATGTGTGCTTGAATTTTTTTCAGGGAAATAATTTTTTATGCTTTGCTGTAATTGATCAATATTATTTAATTCAAGCACAATATAAAAAAATTCAAAATAAACTGTATAAAGACACAAAACTGACTTTTTTAGAATTCAGATGAAAATTAAAATCATTGCTGTAAAATTGGAAATGTGGTATCAGATGTATGTTGCAATATGTTTTTGCGTGTGTTTAACAAGACTAAAGTATACCTTAGTGCAGGGCCTGCTTATATATCGGGCCCAATTTGGAGCAATTAGTCCAATTGGCATGCAGCTGGCCCTGCCTATACAACACCTAGCTCCATATTCAAAACACATTAATACCAAAGTAGTAAGAACAATCAGTGTTGTATGAAAGAAAAAATATAATTTCAAAAATTGATGAGACTTACCTGCCATCAAATGTGGTCATGTGTGGGTCATTGATAGACTTGCAAAGAGATCTTTTGTCTCGGTCAATAATTTCAAGCTGGAAATGGTGTAAGATAAAAAAGAATTTAAAAAAAAAAATAATTAAGTCCTAATTTCAAATGGAATAAGTGAAATCTCTTACTTCATATGCAAATGTATTACAGGGTAATCATATCAAAATAAATGTTTAATTAATTCTTAGTAATTTTAGATTAAGTTATATTGGTGATTGAGAGAGCCAAGAAATTTAATTGGTATTTCCAGATTGGTAAGACTTCTTGTCAAAAAAACACATATATAAGATAAAATGTATAGCGAGTGAAATTCTAGACACATTTGTGCTTGTATCTGGCTTTTTGTTTGAGAGTTTTGTTATTTTTCTTTTTTCAAAAATCTTTAATTTGGTTGTTTTCCTTGTTGGCTGTGTGATGATGATGATGATGACGATCATCATCATCATCATGAACGCCATCTTGAAAATAAATGTGTTTGATTAAATCAAAAATCAAATTCTTTATTTGAACTTTCCATCTTACTGCATATATATGAAATGTTGTAAGAAGATAATACAGAGAACATCAAAATACAGAATTTGATTTTTAAATGAATTAAACATTTAATCTTTTGAGTGGCAGTTATCATCTTTTGGAACCAAACTCCTCATTTAACGATCACAACTGCTTTTAAAACAGACAAAGTTGATAAAAAATATGTCGGAAATGAGGCAAGGATTATTTGCTCTTTAACCAAACATTGGCAAGTGATCTACAGGTACTATGTGATCTTCAACCAAATATTAGTAAGTGACTTAAAAGAAAGGTAAATCATAAAGCCTGTCTCAAATGGATTGGTCTCCAAGGTACAGTGATTTTTAATGACAAAATTAGATGAACTTCTCAGATGATCATTTTTCAGTACAAGTCATATACAATGCTGCTCATTTCTTAATAATAATTAAAGCAAAGGGAAGATCAACCCATGTTTTTAAACTATGATGATACCAATACAGAGCACTCACCTTGATATTGTCAATAATGCGAACAGATTTCCAATCTCCACTCGAAAGAGAAACACTGATTTCCACACTGCGTACTTGGTTGCGGTCATATATACCATCAATGGTAGCCTTGATGAATAAGCTGTGATTAACTGTCCAGTTCATGGCATTAGTGGTAACTTCCAGGCCGCAAGCAGTGGTCATCATTGATCCTTGATCTAGCTTGGCTTGTGGGGAGTAAAGGAACACTGCTTGAATAATCTCATCTCCGTTTGGACATTTCTTCTCTCTGGCTGTACGGATGCGTCCCAGAATTTTCAAATTGCATCCTTTTTCTCGGTACTTGAGAGGGCAAAACAATCGTGGCGGAACTAAGCTCTTTATTGGGACTGGTAACATATCACCACCTTCCACGACACGAAGTTTCTTAATCAACACCTGGAAAATTGAGAAAGTTAAAAATTAATTGATTCCTGGCAATATGTGCTTGTCAGGGTCTATTCATCAACAATCCCTATGAATGGCTAAGCTTGATTTAAAAAAAAGAGTTTGAGCCTTACCTGGAATTCAAAATCAACGACATTACTTTTCTTTGGGTATCCTATTACATTTGCACAGTTATCTGCTTGGCAAGCTGTTACAGTACAATGGAGCTGAAAGTAAAACACAAAAATTCATATGACTTGACACTTGAAGGCACCACCAATGCAGCAAAATTAAGTTTGAAAAAGAAAAAAATTGAATTTTGTGGCCCCTAAAGTCATGGGGCCTTGGGCAATTACCCAGTCTACCCATGCAATAAGACCGCCCTATTTGAGGATATAGCTCAATGGTAGAACATATGGATATATGATGCGATGACTTAAGCCTAATCCTCAATGCCAGATTAATAACACCTATGTTTCAAGTTTATTTACTTGAGCAAAATCCCTGAGTTTCCATCAACATTCATCCATGTTTCTGTAAAGTCTTTAAGGTATAAAAATTAATAATTATGTAACTTTATGAATGATTGCAGGAAAGGAATCTGGCAGAAATTTCCAGAACTTCCAGCTCTACCCAAGAACAAGTAGATCTTTTTTCTGGACATTTCTTGAAGCAATAGAAGTTACTTGGGCAGCTTCCATCACCTCTCCAAGTAGCATGCAACAAATCATACTGGCTTATATGGTACCAGCAGTCAGTAGTAATTCCTGGCCGACTTATTGGAAGAAGTGGAACAAATCTGAGTCAGGAGCTCTACTCCTGGTTTGAAATTAAAGTACTCCACCACTTAGACTAGTTGTCATCCAAAGCTACAAAGCTTAGTCTACCTTATTATTCACCCACAGCTGGGGGGAGCCAAGATTAGAAAGCCCCATCTACCCACTAATTTTATCCATAGCAGGTGGTGGGGGGATTCACGCCTTCCTTAAATGCATTAGTACGAAGTGAACATCAACTGTCTCAGCCAAAATCTTAAGTTTCTTTGCCAATTCTATTTCCATGCTGCACCTCCCAAAAAACCTGCACAAAATTGTGTTCTAGAAAGGCTTTCACTTCATGCAACCCATCCCCCCCCCCAAATGATGGCAGCTTGGTATCACTTGTAAGCATCTTTCATTTCACTCGCATAGAGTAATTGCCAAATTGCATTGACCACTACTGTTCTTGTACAATCATCGAAGTTAGGCAACATTGAACCGGGTCAGTAGCTGTATGGGTGACCATCTTGAAATACCAGGTGTTGTAAGCAGGTGGGGATCATATAGAAAAACTCTTGTGATTCTTCCTAAAGAGGAGACTGACCATTCCAGTATACTCAATGACACATGCCAAAGACCCCTCCCCCCCTAGAACCTTCTGACTGGCCTAGCTACGAGCAAAAAAAAAAATGAATGAATGCAGATCCTACTGCATTTGAGAGGAAATGCTTACCTTACTGCCATACTTCACATTGCCAAGTTCAGTTTCATTCAGTGTACTGTTTCGATCATCAGAAAACACTTCTTCTTTGATCAGCATCTCATCATGGACCCATTTAACAAAATATTTTGCATTGTAACCTTCGATCTGTGAAAATCCACATACAAAGTGCACATTGCTTTGCTTCTCATCCTCAACTATGTGCAAATGTGGATCTGATCGTATGTTTGGTACGTCTGTAATGGAAAGTAGTTGAAATTACGGACACAGCATTATCTACTCTCTCAATATCGTTGTTACTCTATTCATTTACTTGTGCACATAAACCGATATCATTTTCACCTTAGTTATATTTGTTTTAGTACAACAACTGTACGTGATCATTGGTACTTTAAAAAAGTATCTTTTAATGAGTAAAAAATTGAAGTAAGATATACAAATACAAACACATAAAACTGTAGCAGAAAGTTTGGGAAATTTGAGAGGGGCGACTGAACTAAATGTAGTAGAGATTTCTGCAACTATCCTTTGTGAGCCAATGGAACTACTTTGAAGGAGACAGTGGAAACTACATGCCGGGGTGAGTAATTTTTTTTCATGGTCAAATTTCCAAAACTTATCGGTTAAATGTTTCATGTGTAACAAAAAAGTTGAGATGAATTTTGATCTGAAGTTTTCATTGTATAATGTTCAATGAAGGTGATAAATTTTCATCGTTGAATTAAGTACATTGGCAATAAACGAGATATTGTAAAATACTTTCTTTTTCAATCTCCATATATATATATATATATATCACTGAAGAAAATTACAGGAATTACATTAACAGATATTGGGAAATAAGTCACTGAAGTGGCACAAAAATTTTTCTGAGATATATTATATATATATATATATATATATATATATATATATATATATATATATATATATATATTTATAATTTTATTTGCTACAAACTGTGTATGAAATAGAATTGAAAAAACAAAACAGAAACTCACCAATCACAAATCCCAATTTTCCGAGGATATCTTGAGAAGCAAAAATGAATCTTAGTCGTTCGATGACAATATGAGAGAAGACAAAGTTTCTATTTCTTTGAGGTCCGCCAATTAGAAGATCACATTTTCGGCTTTTTGATGGTTTGTTTCTTCGATCAAAGGAGAGTGCTTTGCCTGTTCCTGGTTTGCCGTTAACAGTTATTGAGACACCACTCTGTAAACTCCAAGAGAATCCTAAATTGAAGATCTTATTGACGGTGATTCCTGATGTAGAAACAGTCCAGATTTTGGTCACTGTACTCACAGTGAATACTAGTTGTTGTTTCTTGTAGTAGATGGCATAACCCCAAGAAGATGGATCATTTCCACAACTTGTGAGTAAGTAAGAATTTTCTCTCAAGGATAGGAATTTGATAGAAGCAGAAAAGAAAAATCCAAGTTGACATTTTTCAGGATTACTGAGGCAACCATCAAGGGATCCAAAATTTAGAAGCTGGTCCTTCCCATTTAGTTCAAGAGCAAATTTGTCCTGGGATCCAGCAACAACTTTTGGTTTGCCAACCAGTGTGATTTTCCCAAAGTCTGTGATTATGATGTTTTTTACAATCTTGGTGAATTCTATTCTGATGTCAACAATTTTGTCGACTGAAAAAAAAAAAAAAAAAAATTAGTAATTCAAATTTATTATAAGAAAAATGAACAGATGAAAGGTCTGATTGGTCACTCAAAAGGCACTGTCACATGACCAACATCTCTTGGTAGCATGCTATATTGGGGATGATCAATTAAAAAAATTGGAAAAACGGGAGCTCAATGAACAAGTTACTTACCTGTGATCACTACAAAAAGTCTGAATTGAAACAACATAAGCAAACGAGAGCGAATGCTTCTGGACGCAAACTAAAGGAACAATTCAGCATACACTTATATTACTAATTGAACCTACCACTGAAAACCTGTTTAAGGGAGAATTTCCAAAAAGTTAGTGGGCATAAACTAGTGATCAATTCAGTATGAATATACATTGCATATTGCCCCCCCCTCTAAAAACCTAATCTAGAGGAAAAAGTTCAAAAACAAAGAAAGAATTTTCCTTACTCACTGGGAGGGAGGTATAATAAATTTCAAGTTTCTAATATGAATAGCTAGGACTGAGTGACGTCCAGATAGACACATATAGATGGTAGAACACATAAATAACCTAAACCCAGCAACTGTGATTAAACCAGTCTTTTGTGGGTATCAATTATTAAAATACCATTGAATTCTTACTTATTGTACTCAAACAGCAAGGAAAGAGTAATGAGAATATCTAAAATACAAAGTCTGTCCAGAAAGTATCCGGCCATTTTTAATATCAGTTCTACGGCCGTGATGTAACTGGGCAACCAATCAGATGGGACTTTACTGTTCATGTGTAAAGAGACACTCTCCAATGGGATAACTCAGTCTGCAGTGACATGCCATTGAATGTGCTTGTGTACTATACGACTGTCACTTTCATATTATCTGAACAAGTCTATCTTCATGTTTTGTACTGTATTTATTTTTGGCAAAATTTGCATCACTCAGGTCTATAAGACTCCTACTGTCCAGATTTGACTTCATGTTTTTCTCAAAAAGATTTCTTACTATGGATGAAATTAAGGATAACTTAATGATGGTGATCCTGGAAGAGAGTGTATGGTCATTTTTATACCAACAATACCCGAATCTTCTGTGGGTATTATTTTTTTTTATAAGATGAGATAATTAGTTCCAGCACATGTGCAAGGTATTGATATATACTTATCATGGTAAATTCATTTTATATCTTGGGGAGAAGAAGGGAGCAATTATACCTCGTACCTAAATCAAATAGCTCAAATAATTTTCTGAAGCCACGTATATTAAAATGGAAGAAATTCAGTTAACAGGTCCGGTTAATCACTCAATAGAAACCATCACATGGCTGACGTTCTTTGCAGCAGGCTGTGTTGAGGGTGATCAATTAAAAATTTGAAAAAGGGGTTATCAATGAATAAGTTACATCTCTGTCTTTTGTTGTGTGTTGACCACTAAAAAAGTCTGAATTGAAAAAAAACAAGAATGGGTATTGCAGGGCAGAAACTAAGGAACCAATCTAGTACAAATTTAAATTTCAAATTGAGTCCCCCCCGCCAAAAAACAACTATTTACTGGGGGATTTTCAAATAACAAAAAAAAAGTTGTTTTCTCTAGACATAGTAGGGAGTAAATGTTTAAATTTTCCTACCCTCAATTGGTTAGTGTGGCCTGACACATATCCAAATAGCCAGCCAGTCCCACTTGAAAAAATGAAGAAACTTATGTTGACAGTTTTGATTTCTAATGAGAGATAATGAATAAAACATTGATCCAGGTATTTTCTGGTGGTGAAACTTACTTCTCAGGTCAGTCCAGCCCGTTTTAGAGATGAGCAAATTGCATGATTGAATGCTGTTTAGTGGATTCACGTAACCAGCAGGGAAACACCTCCCATTAATTCGACAAACATCATTCTGAAATAAAGAAAATAACAGAATTTTAGAAGTATTTTGTTATTGATAAAATGCTAGCTGGCTTGAATCCACAATAATTCTATGAGTTCATGAGCAACTTGCTTTGTTTACTTCAATTATCCTCAAAACCTTTGGAAGAGCAACCAAGGCCCGCAGAATACAAGATGGAGGGACAAATTAGACAAATTCAGAAAGTATTCTGACTGGATATCAGGTGTTGAACACAATTATTTAATTTCTTTTTTCCAGAATTTTTCAAATGTTTTGATCGTTTATTTCTACAAATAAAATATATGAAAGGCTGTGCAGAATATAAGTAATGATCTTGTTCAATCTTGTGATTTATCTTAAAAAATAAAATGTGCTTAGAGAGATTCACCAATTTGTAAAGAAAAGGTATAATCTTTTTAAAACTATGTATACTAATGAAGAATTATTTTGATAACCCAAGCACACATAAAATATAGCTGGAGATTTGGGGTAGAGGCTTCATCCAACATTTAGTGAGATTCATTTTTGTATAAAGTAAGTAGAAATACAGTTGCAAAACTATAATAATGTTCTGGCGGACCCTCTTCATTGAGGGACCCTGGAGCATTTTTCAGTTCCCCCCTCCCAAGCTATTCCCCTGTAACCATAAAACATTTCTTCTTTTATATGCAATATACACAAGCCAGATAGAAAGAAAAGTATAAAAATCTGGAGGCTGATAGTTAGAGAAGAGTGTAATGTCAGATTTGTAACTTGATGAGAAATAATAATCATATGAACTTACTCGAGCAATACATCCTATTTGGAAATTACAAATGTCACATCTGCTGTCCTGCACAATAACATTCAGTGTGTTGCTAAATAGTTCGTTAGTGTTACTTAGACTGATCTTGTACAATCCAACTCCTGGAATGGTACAGATAGCCGCATCAGAACTCTCAAAAGTGGCAGGAATGACTTCAGTTTTGATAATTTTTTTTAGATCACGCTGAAATAGAAAATATGAAAAAAATACGCTACAAATAAGTTTCAAGTTATAAAATCTTCATACGTAGTTATGAACGTTATTATCAAGAACATTGGAATTTATACAAATAGGTTTATCATTAAAGAAAAATTCAAATTCAAATTTATATGAATAACTTTTCATTTCATTGAAATTTATATATTTCCATTATTTCAATTTTCTGAGAAATCTTCAGGTTTTACAGAGTTTATTCAAAGAAAGCTTACATCAGAATTATCTACAATCTTTGTTCTCAAAAATGACATAAAGATTTTGAATATGAAATCTTTTATACATGTTTGGGGCCTTTTTCTTTGGTGTCAATTTTCTGGGTAATTGAAAGCATGTAAACAAGAAAGTTTTTACAGGTGAATTTGAAAAATTAAAAAAAAAATGGAAGTGAGTTTGAAAAATAAAATAAACATTAATTATACAACAATTCATCTCTATATCATGATTAAAGAAAATTGGTTTTACTTTTTTTGGACAAAAATTTGGGCTCTTTTCTTTCTAAGGTAAAGAGGGAAAAACTTTAAAAAGAATTTAATAACATTTGAAAGTCTCAATTGCCAGGTGAAAATTTTTGGCATAAGTATTATTGTTTCTGAAAATCAAAATTTTCAACATGCTCTTCACTTATTCCGGGATTCGAACCCATGACCTTCTATGAGTGAGGCAGACATGCTAACCATTAAACCATCCGCGTGAAGAAATGAATGGACCTCAAAAAAAAATTTTGAAAGAATCATAAGGAACTTTCTGTCAAAGGATGCCAACTTTTCAGTCCGGCTTCCTACTTATATGTGTGAAAACATAGGTATATACATGTCATAAAAGTCATCAAAAGTTTGTGAAACTTACTCTGAGGTAATCAATTTCACAGGTGAAATTTGAAGTTTGAGCAAAATTGAAACCCAAGAAGTATACATGGCATAGAGTGTAACTCTTGCATTTTATGTAGTATGATTTGAGCACTGGTGGAATACGTTTTTCAACTGAGCAGTCATCTCCAATGAACTTCTCATTACAGATACATTCACCTAAAAATAGAAGAACATTCAAAAATATATAAATGAATAATACCTGCCTCCAATTTGTTATTAATATTTTCATGCTAATTTTTTTTTAATTTCACGGAGCGACTTTTCAAAAAATTTTATTTTGTTCCTAGCTAATGAGCGTTATTCTCTGATTGATTTTGTCTCAAAAGCATTAAAAAATACCAATAATCCCCTTCAAACTTTACTAATTAACTATCTTGGTAGTTCAACAAAAGTCATAGGAAATACCAGTGGTTGATTGGTTAGCAGTACAGAAAATGATCTCATTGACTCGAGTTCAAACTGGGACTGAGACTATTGGGAGAGGTATGAATCCATCTCCCCCCCTCAAAAAAAATTGACCCCTTACTTTCTATTCAATATACATGTATAAATTCAAATAGTCTATTCTACTACACTGTGTGGCTTTTTGAAACTTTTTTTGTTCCTGGGTAACGAGTGTTATTTTCTTATCAGTTATGTCCCAAAAGTATTGAAATATGACAGTCATTCCCTTCAAACTTTTGTGACGAGGAAATGATAATTTGCAATTTACCTGTTTTCAATCAGACACTGGGTGAATTTGAACATTTTTGATCACATAAAATGAGAAAAACAATCATACCTCAGTATCACAAAATCAATGTTTGAAGGGAATAAACCATTTTCTATTCTTTTTATGTAACAGCAATTGGAAAATAACACTCACTACCCAGGAACAAAGATTGCATGGTATTATGTCATTCTATGTTAAAAATACTCTCCCAGATTTATATAAACTAATGTATTAATTATATTTAGTATTGTTTTTCCTTTTATTAAAGACCTTGGCTAAAATATTAAACCATTAAACCATATCATGGAGATGAACTAGTTAAATTCAGAAAATACTAGCTCTGCAATGCCCATGATAGAGAATCGTGGCAAATCCTGAGGAAGGTCTATGTCCAACGACGGACATTAAAACTGATGATGAATATGATATTTTTATTTGTAAGAACACTATTTTAAAAAATTCAACTTATAACTCATTTCATTTAGCTCTCATGCATCCATTATTTAAAAATTGTACAAATATTTTTTTTACAACAGTATTTATTTATTTTGGGTAGATATATATAAACTTAGCCTGGCAGCGTAGCCAAATAGTGTGATATTCAGTGAAGAATGAGCTCACTATATAAGGAACTTGTCTTCAAATCTAACTTGCTTGTTAAGCTATCAATCTATAGTAGGCATGTATTGTGTATACACAAAGCAAAGTCTTTCATTACAGTATTTATACTTTGACTTTTTGTAAATGGAGGTTTAAAATCACCCAAGTGAGAATTTAGGGCAGAGAAGATAAAAGTTCAAGTTTCTTGTTTTCTGAATTTCAGATGAATCACCTGAATCACCATAGTCCCACCAATGGCCCCACCAATCAGCTAGGTGGGCTCTCTTTGCTTCTCTGTATGTGTGCTCTTGGTCACACCTCTGGGGCTATAATCTTGAAAATTGGCATGAGTACACCACTAGGCATCATTTAAGAATGTTTTTTTTAATTTTTTAAAGAAAAGGTGCTTCTTTGGTCTCCATGGTCATTTTGGATCAACAATGACCAAATCTTGTGCTGGTATTTTTTTAAAGATAATTTTAGATGATTTTTAAAAAATATTTAGTTCTGGTGCACGCATTGGGGTATGGTGATTCATTTTTGTAAGGTACACATATACCATATAACATGCTTTACTTATCTGTTAAATGAGGATCAGTCAAAATAAAATTAAGTAACAGACTTTAGTGGAGATCTTAGAAGTAGCAGCAACTATCCTTTTTGATAAATATTAAATGGCTGGAGGTATGGAAGAAGAAAAAAAGGGATAAGGTTCCGCCAACCTTGTACGCAGACACCATTTTGGTTGCATTCATTTGGACACATGTTGTCAACAATGTCTTTTGGAGGTTGTCTTGTATCTGAACCTTTCACTGGTACCCACAGTGTGATATTGGATTCCAGGGAGGACAAACATCTTTCTTTTAGGTTTTCAAGAGCTTCACTTGCCCAGGCCTTGTTATCAGTAATCTTGAAAAAAAAAAGCAGAAAACGTATCACATTCTGTGGAAACAATATTAATATTTGTATGGTTTTAGAATATATAAATAGAGCTGAGAAGTTTCATTCCAGATGCTGCGTAGGTTATTTCTCTTATAATAGGAAAGGAATATCTATTTTTAACAATGAGCAGATCATGTAGCAAGAGTGTCAGACATCTGCTGCTCATCAAAACCAACAATGTGGATCCCTTGAGATCATCAGCAAAATTGTGTCCACCAAAAAATAAGATAACGTGACGATTTAGAGAAGTTCAGAAAATATTGGCTCTGAGATGCTTATGACCAAGAGGTCTGGCAAATCTTGGGGAAGGTCTACGCACAATGATGGACTTTAAAAGGCATGTTGTTGTTGTTGTTGTTGTTGTTGTTGATGGTGGTGGTGGTGGTGGTGGTGGTGGTGGTGGTGGTGGTGGTGGTGGTGGTGGTGGTGGTGGTGATGATGATGATGATGATGATGATGATGATGATACTTGTTTAACTGACTGAGAGTTACTTTTATCTAGTAGTAGGAAAGTCTGATGATTGTCATGATATCAACAGCTCAGATTCAGAACAGCTAACACATTTCAAGCTTATGGAATGAAACGTGTTGATAACTAAGTAAATTTCCCTCATATCAATCTTGTAACACTCATTAAAAAAACAATATGATTACAGATTCATCTACAAATCATGCTCTGTAATCCTTATGAGAAATAACTCACCTTAATATCTTCAACACAAGCTTCAATAATAGTCTCCAAGTTGATATTAGGAATATTTTCACACATCTTTCCAGATTTACTTCTTTTAAGATAAGAGTTGCAGTAATTTATTGCCTCTTCTTTAGTTGTTCCGGTCGGAGTCGGCCATTTGGCTACCTGAAAAGAACAAAAAAGATATTAGTAAAAAGCTGTTAAGAGACAATCTTTGAGAAAATGCTTCTTGCACAATTAACTTCTCAAAGTTGATTCAGTTGAAATGATTTTTGTAATCATTTAAAAAGTAATTCAAAATATTAAAAATAAAATCAATGTTGATAATTTAACTTTGGATTTAATATTCATATGAGAATATTTTGAGAAGAAATCAAGGAATCTAATCCTTTTTTATGGCACCTGAAAATAGATTTCACCTAACTGTTATTTTGGTTCGGCTAGGAATGGCACAAAATTATATTTTCCAGAATATTGCATCTAATCAAACTCTTTTGGGTAGTATGCCGTTATGGGATATAGAATTCAAATCCTGAATGCTAACCTATCAACGATGTGCTCTCAAAAGTTTTAATACATAAAAAAAATATATCGCAGAATCTAAAATAAAAAGAATTATTTTTGTTACCATCTAAATCATATTTCATCTATAATTCTAAAATGAAAGTTAGTAAACTGCAAGTTAATAAAACTTTGTAACTAGTAAGATATTGTTGTTGTAAAGACAAAAGTTTGATTGAATTCTTTCAAAAACTTTTGGAGTTTTAACCGGAAGAAATTACATCCAACAAAAAATTTAAATTATTTTGATCGGTATGTCCTCTGATCATCATTAGGAAATATGTTGAGGAATTATTTAACCATGCAACATGCACATAAGAGAATAATGCTAGGCCTCACATGGAGAGACCACAAGACAGCACAGTATATCCGAGAAAAGACAAGAGTTAGGGACATCATAGAATCTATTAAAAATCTCAAATGGCGGTGGGCTGGGCATGTTGCAAGAATGGTAGACAATCGATGGACATCGCAACTCACGACATGGATCCCCTGAGACCACATGCGCAACCAAGGCCGGCAAAATATTAGATGGAAAGACGAGCTGGACAGGTTCAGGCTCCGCGACGCCCATGATAGGGAAGTGTGGCAAATCCTGGGGAAGGTCTATATCTAACGACGGACGCTAAAAGACTGATGATGATGATGATGATGATGATGATGATGATTCCAGTATCATATATAACGGCATATAAAACGGATACTTAATTTAAGATAAACTCCCCTGGATGATTTTCGTGTTTATGAATATAGAGTCTTGAGTATGGTAAGTGATTGCTTGTACTTACAGGCATTGTATAGTTCTTGTCAAATTCAAAGCTCTCTCGCTGATCTACTGATACACACTTCTCGGTTAGATTGGCTTTTTCAATGAGCAAAGCTGTGATATCTCGAGCTGTTCATAAAGAGAAAACAAGTGAATAAGATTCATATCAGATATGAATATATACATATAAAATTATATATATATATACTTGAGGAAGTTTACCATCGGGTATGTTTATCTTCTCCACACAGAAGAATAGAAAAGAAATCTGGCTGATTAGCAATTTAATAATAATAGTGTGGAGTCAGAATTTCTATATATTTATATCTATATCTAATATATATTTGAGAAAGTCTGTAATAATTCAAACAATGATTCATCTTCATAAAGCAGTTATTCCAACCTATACGGAGCCTATGATTATAAATTTTGATATTATTACTCAATGAGGCTTTATGATCACAGCCTCTATATAGCTCAGTATAGTGGGTATCTTCAGTCAGTATCTATAATTGCATGTAAATATAAGACACTTCTATGATTAATGAATTGAAAAATAGATTTCAATCCATCTCAATAACAAGAAATCTATTGATGGAAAATGTTACATACCTTTTCCACGGATGGTTTTTGTTGGTTTTTTAAAGCCATCTTTCCTTTGTAGGATTTTATTACAGGTCATCATATCTAAGCCAGCAGCACATTCAGATGGAAGTTTTGTACCACATGTACAGAATACTGAAGAGGATTCTTTAACTTCCTTCTCAGGGCAGTAACCATCATACAAAGAGTTGTCATCATCCACTCTGCAATGAGAGAAGAAGATTAAGTCAGTGATGACTCATAAGAATGCAAATTCAAAAAATGAAATTCAGAGGTATAGCAAAAAATTGGGATTGGCTGGGGGGGGGGGGGGCTTAGTTGTTCGGGGAGACCCATTCCAACATCAAGTGAGATTTAATGCAAAAAAGAATTTTGCAATAAATTATCAGTCTTCTTTTGTCTGTTGTTGGATATGGACCTTCCCTAGGAATTGCCAGACAGCTCCATCATGGGCATTGCGGAGCCTATATTTACCGAACCTCTCCAGTTTGCCTAACCATCAAGTTAGATTAAACATTTGCTAAGTTTATGATTTAGGATCTTTTAAATTTGGGGGTAAGATGTTTTAAAACATTTAAGTTAAAAACTGAATTAAAAAAGGAATTTGGACAGAAAACAGAAATTTTGAGTGAAAAATATTTAATTATTATTTAATGTTCATGATCTTGTATTCACTTCTTTCTAATTTAAAAAATGAATTGTTTATCTTCAAATGGCAAGCTTTTGGCTGAGCAATCTCAATCTTCGAGAACAAGAAAATGCCATTAGTTCTAAAATGAAATATATACAACTAGTGCATTCTCCCAATAGTCACCTAATGAGCTGAAGCATGGAACCTAACCAAGAGACTGACCCTCAAACTGAGAACCATGCAACGAGCACATGAAAGAATCCGGCTCAACTACACATGGAGAATTCACAAGACAGTACAATATATTAAAGAAAACAGGAGTCTGAGACATCATAGGATCCATTAGGAAACTCAAATGGCCATGTTGCAAGATTGGTAGACAACTGCAGGAAATCCTGGGGAAGGTCTATGTCCAGCGACAGATGATAAGAGACTGATGATGATGTAATATTCACATCTTAAATGTTTACAATGTTTCTTAAAAATTTGTTACAAACCATGTTTTACAAATAATAAAAAAATAGACTTAAAATAGCTGCAAATGACAAAAATGTAAAAAGCATTTGAGTATTTATTAGTAAACAATCTTTTATGATTGTAGTGAAATATTAATCAACAAGTTTTTAGACCTTTGAAGAGATGAACAAACAATTACAAAAATGTGATCATCAAGAAATAGTGCCAACAAATATTGGGCTCCGTGTGTTGCCATAAAATCTTGAATAATGCTTACCTCCAGCTCAATGAAAATCCATCAGGACGGCCGCGACCCTTGAAAAGTTTACCATTTGACATAAGCAGATCATTCTTCCTGTTTCTATCCAGAGTTCCACATAGACCTGTATAAAATGGTTCTTATTGTTAACAGTTTTTGGTGGCGAATGGTATTGTATCAAATAGAAGGAATGCACTTGAAAAGCCTCAACTAAGTAATTAAAAAATGTTTATCTTTTTTGAAGATGACACTTCAGATAAGAGGTCAAGTCAGTGGTTAGTTATAAAAACAAATGAAGTAGGTAGATGAACAGAGACTAGCAAATCAAAGATGGATTTTACTTGGCCAGAACCATTACTGAAGTCTCTCTTGCATGCCAGAAAGAGGAGAAAACTGCTCTCATGAATAAGGTCCATAGAGCACATCACAAATCTTTCATATTCAAGATTTCAAAAACAGCCTCATTAATATTTATCTACAACATACATAAAAATATGGAAGTTTTTCCTTATTCATTTGTTGTTGCAGAGATAGAGTTGCCCTAACATAATTTGATTTCATTGCATACAACTCCAGATAGAAAAAAAGGCATCACCCAAGAACCCAACGTATTCTCTTGCGCTTGGAAGGATATATATATTGTTGGGGTTGAGGTTTGTATTCTTTCTTCTCAATTTCCATTTTTTAAAAATCTTCAAATTGGCTCTAGAATCGGCCATATTAAAAAAAAAATATATACCCACAGAGTGTTTAAGAGTTTTGGTACCTCTGGCGGAATGGATTTGCTTCACTCATCCCTGATAGAACCCTCTGTGATCACTGAGCATAAATCCAAGATATACTTAGTCCCTACAACCAATTTCCATCACTGGAATTATGGCTGTACTTTTCATCCCTGCCACTCTTTGCCATACGTTAATAAAACATTTTGAGGCAAAAACTATTCCTGCCACACAATGTAATATTTTGATGCAAAAGTATCCTTGCCACTCCCAGTTCACAAATAATAATGAAACTGTTGGGAATGGCAGGGAGTGTGTTTTTGTTTGAGAACTAGCAGTATTAAGAAGTGGCAGGGAATGGCAGGTAGTTTGTTCATGTCTGAGATCTAGTAATGGCATGGATAAAAAGTACCGCTCATGGATGTACATCTATAGTTGAGTTATTTTTTCAGATTTCAAAAGTTGTACACTTAATATGAATACAATCCGAAAAGTGAATCTACTTGCCTTCTGTGTTCTCATAATCTGCAGATGCTGGTTTGAACCAAACATTGATGAATTGACTCGTCACTCCACGACTGCCAGTTTGAATTGTTAAGATTCCACCAGTCGGAAGAATTACCTATGAACAAAGAAATAAAACATTTGAGTGAAGAATCAGATAATGTTTTGCTTCTGATCATTTGTTAACTTTCTTGAAGTTGTCCTCCTTGTGTGTTAGATGCAGCCTGTAGGATTAAAAAAAAAAAACTAATCAGAGGGAAAATTTACTTATACTAAAATAATTTGTCTTGACCGAAATACTTATACAAAGAAAATGACTCATGCGTAAAAGAAAAGAAATTAAAAAATGTAATGAACTTTGATGACTTTGACTTCATTGCTTTACCTTACCTATTCCTTGGTGAATAAACTTTCCTACTGAAAAGAAAAGCTCCAGTGAGGGTAAGCCTGAATGAAGACATGCTTAGAGTGTGTTCCTTGTGAGATGACAAGTGAAAGGAAAAGGTAATATCTCTTATGAGAGAGAGGTGAACTCTTTGTGCAGTCACAAAAGACAGCTCAACTCAATCTCCATAAGAGGCCTTTCTGATATTATAAACGGTGAATGGTCCTTACTACCTTTTTTCTCACTTAATTGGTCTTCTGTTATTTAATTCCATAAATCAATATGAACTAAGTCATCCAGCTGTTCGCTTAACTCTTAAGTTCATGAACCACTTGGAACCGCTCATAATTGACACTGAAACTCTTCAATGGATAGAATGAAAAATAATGGTCTTCTCCACCTAATGGTCAAAAAGAGATGATTTTAATCAGAATTTTCTTCCGTTGGCATTGACATTCAATCTTTTTAATATGAATTTAAGTGTTAAACTCCGAGGAAGAACAAGCTGCAAAACTCAGTCACATAACAATATTTCATGCCAAAGAAACCAACCTGGAATTTCCTTCCATCACCAAACTGCAAGATTTGTGTCCCTTTTGTCAGTTGATCATTCAAGAAAAGCTTCATTTGGATAGGTGTCTTGTCATTACTCTTGCCCATCTTTGGTCCACATCGGTCGAAAACAATGACATCATCCCCAGATCTAACAGCAACAGCACAGTTACAGGATGCTCGTCCATTACAATTGCGATAGAAAGTGTGAACCTAAGGAAAAAAGGTTTAATTATATAACAAGGAATTTGTCGGAGAATGAAAATGATTTCTTTATGTAGTAGAAAAATAAATTTACAATGACTAGGCTGTTTCGAAATATCATACATACCTTGTATAAATTGATCTCATGTGTAGGTAGACTCTAAATTTATTTGCTGGCAGTAATCATTAAATAACTTTCATTTTTGGAACTAAGGGTTGTTCCTGATATTTCCGATTATGTTTCAATTTCAACCTAACAAATGCTTATGTAGAGACTTCTAATTTTTTGCCTAAAAACTTGTTCTTCAAAATTCGATTCATACAGGAGTATTTATATTAAAAAAAAATTCCAAATCTATATAATGAAGTGAAAGATAAAATCATTTCTAAAACTAAATATTCAAGAATTGCCGAAAAATATATAAATCTGATGAACCTATTTTTCAGATAATCTTTTTCCAACAATATCTCAAATATCTTTGAGGCGTACAATTTATTTTTATCTAGCTAGTTGCTATGCTTTCATTATATTTTTTAGGTGAACTTTATCAGTAAAAAATAATCTGAAAAATTTTGAAAATGCTTAAATTGCATGGTCTAATAGAATTTCACATGAATTGAAAATGCAGACCTCAACAATAACCAAATATAAGAAAAACTTTTTAAAAATTATAGAGTAACTTACTGCGTATGGTAAAATTCTGTTCTTATACAAAACAAATTCACCTTCAAAGAAGTTGTTATAATACCTGCAGAAGAGAAAAAATTATTTGTTTTTTTCTAAAATCTGGAAGAAACTCTTTAGACAACAGTAAATCTTTTTACCAAGGGATACTAAAAAAACAATGAAATTCAAATGTTGTACACAGACTGAGTGTAGTTGCACATTGTGCTGCTAGGTGCCATGAGTTGACACTATTCTGCTCCAGTTTGCCCCATGGCAGGGTTCTGGATTGATAGCTTTGTTTCTTATGGCTTTTTTTTCTGGTGTTTATAAACGTGTTCAGAGATTTTCAAGGTGACGGATAAAATAAGAACAGAGAGTGAGGGTGAAGTTTTGTTTTGTTTTCGGGAAAACTGCCGCTGAAACTCATGTAATCTTTTGAGAAGCTTTTAAGGATGAAGTTTTAGGTAAAACGCAAGTGTATGAGTGGTCTTCACATTTCAAACATGATGAAATGTCAGTGGAAGACCAACCATGAACTGGCTAATCTTTAACGAGCAGAAATGATGAAAATCTTGAAAAAACTTTGCCACATAATCAATGGAAACCATTGATTAGATTTTTTAGGTGACTAGTTCATCTTGGAGTTTAAGTCAACAAATGTTAACAGAAGTTTTAAAAATGAAACACATTTCTGCTAATCTTGTACCTTACTTGCTCACTAAGGATGTAAAATAAGTTGTTTGGATGTGTGCAATAGTCTGAGGAAGAGATCAAGTTTGAAATGACCCACAGTTTCTTTCCAAAGTTACAAACTTTGGAAAATAATTCCAGTTATTTTTGGTTACCCCGTCATCTATAGACTATTATGAATGACATAAGTAATGGAAATTTCAGGTGAAATCTTTTAAAATTATATTCAATTGTGTATAGAACTATATTTTTCTAATCTGTTTGATTTGGGGTTTCAATATCATTAGAGAGAATTTTCTTTTTTAGGATCCGATGGAAAATTGAAGTGTGTCCCTTTCTCTTTTACACATACAGACACTTCTATAATTCTTCTGTTCTTATGATTATAGATACATAAAATATTCTATTCAAATTCCTTTTGGATAAAATTGAAAAAAGGATTTGATTAAAACAATAAGAACATGCTTGGCTGTGTTAAAGCCAAACTCCCTTGCTTCATTTAAATTCAAAAATTAAAGAAAATAGAATTCATCTCTCTGGTAGAGTAGGATGGATCATTCCCAAACTATACGTCTCATTTCAAATACTTTATTAATACTTCCTCTAAATAGGATTTGCTAACTTCAGCAGAACTAGTCAACTTGAGTTTGTCTTCAGAAGTGGGAGTGAATTTGTCAACAGTTTTTGTGTATGTCAGTGAGTCACTGTTATTTGTGCATGGCGTCACTGGTTTTTGATGTGGTCATTGTCATCCGTCATTGTTGTTACATACAAAAATAAAATCAAAACTTGATAGTAGGAGCTTGATTTTACAAGTTTCTTTAAAAAAGAATGCACTCAATGAAGAAAATCTTAATTTAATGTGAAACCAAATATAAATGGCATTACTCACAGTCCGTCAAAAGTGGTCATATGCGGATCATTAATAGACTGGCACAATGCTCCACTATCTCCATCCTCAATTGTAATCTGCAAAAGTGAATAAAAATTGAAGAAGGAATTAATTCAACACTCTAAAATTATTATTACTGAAAAGAAAGCTTTAAATTTAAAAAGAATGATATCAAAATATGCTCCAAAGAAAAGTCGAAAAACAATATTTTTCATTAGATAACTCAATGATTAGAATCATCTGAGGTACTTGATGAAATTGCTATAATTCAATGGTACAGTTGTATAAAGTGCTTATCAAAAATTTGAAGTATGATTCTAGATGTAAAAGAAACAGAACTGAAATCAAGAAGCAGTTCTCTAGTTTGAGAAATTATGAGCAGATATAAACAAAAAGGTGTAGAAAAAAATAAAGAATATAATCAAGTATCGAAGAAAGAAGGTGAAATGTGACTCATGAATGAAATATAAATATTCTGTTTAGTGAATGAGTTTGCTTCTGTACACACAAAATGTCTTGTGTATGTATTTGTTATATTGCCTTGGGTACACATTTTTACATCATTTTTTTCAGCTTTACCTTTTTCCTCTTAACAAACTAGCTGATTACAATTCAGTCTCTAGTATGATGATAAGGTAAAAAATAATGCTGTGAATAATGTTTCCAGTCAGGCATAATTTAAACAGAAAAAATTCTCAATTTCCCAGCTGATAAGATGCAACGAGTAATAAGGCTCACTTATAATTAGCTTGGTATTTTTCAAGTTAAATGATGCTTCTTATCAGCCGGGAAATACAGTAATTAAAAGAAATGACAATAAAAATGAAAAGGATAAACAACATACATCAACATGACCGAGTTTTTCAGTGGTATCAATAATTCTGTTAATCAAAATCTCCACAAAGATGTCTATCTTTCTCTTTTGATTTTTGTCAATGAGTCCATCTATCGTGCCTTTAACAGGAATCTTAACACTGGTAATTATGGAGTCCGTGTCCATTGGGTATCGACAGAATGCTTCCTCATCAACAGGTAATTTCTTCATACCAAACACTGCTTGAATGACTTGGTTGTCTTTTGAGCATTTAACGTCTTGTTTCACCTCTGGTAGAGTAGGGTGGATCATTACTCGACAACGGTCTCCTGGGGAACATAGCCAACGCAATGGGAAGTTGCTTCTGATATCGATGTGACCTGGCATTCTTCCTTCTCTGACTGTAAGACTTTTAGTGATGAGCTAAAAGGAAAAGAAGGTAAAATATGTTGCCTTTAGTAAAAGAGACTGAACAAAAAAGAAAATTTTGCCAATTTTATGCAAACAGCATGGATTAAATATACTTCAATACTGTCTTCTCTCTTCTGAATAGTTTTTTTGAACAAATGGAAATTGCATTATGGTTAAAATTTTGTATCTCAAGTCGGAATGAATCCAACATGAGCTCTCAGGTTTAACTTTAGGAAATCTTATGAATTCAGGTAAGATTTACTCTGTTGTAGGGAAAAACAAAAAAGAGAAAATATTTTAAGAGGAAAGTAGTTTACCTTAATTTCAAAGACGAGTGGAATACTGCTTGTCCATGGGCTGTTTATATTGGCACAATTGTTGATGGCACATACAGAGACACGACAGAAAAGCTGCAAAGAAGATATTTTTGAATAATATGTTTCCTCTGACAAGTTGGTGCTTTTTTTCATATACTTAATAGACCTTATAGATATTATTACTGTAGTATAGACACAATTCGCAAAAAATGTAATGATGATAATAGCAGAGATATCTATGTATATCCATTTATGAATTAATATATCTATCAATGTAAGTTGAAGCTGCTTATCATCAATTCACACATGCCCTAGAGAAAGGAAAGACATGAATCCATTTTTCCCATCCAGCTAAGAAGGTTACTCTGACAGAAAATCAAACCAGGAGTGGAGCCCCTAAGACAAACTAGTGGTAAACTGGCAACTCCTGCAGCTCCTACCCCACAAAAAAAATTTAATACAAAAATGAAACATAATTTTTGTATTCATCAAGGCTTAAAGCTAAGAATGAATTAAAATGAAAAAGAATCTATTCGCTATGAAGTTGGAAATAAGGCTTTATCTTGATTCGAATTTAACCACTAATAGATAAATCAGGTTTTTGCATTCTTGACAGTCTAGAAGTTGTCCTTTGAAAATAATATTGGTTTAAAGCTCTGAGAGATCAGTCATTTTAAGAAGAATATCTTTCCTAGTACTGTTTCTAGATTTTGAGCTTTGAAACAAAGAATGATATCTATGCAGGCTGATTAAGTGGACCATTAAAAAAGTAATCAATGAACAAAAATAAAAAACAGTCAGGTTTTGATAGTAATATTTCTAAGAGTCAAGTTGAATCTTACTTTTGAGAAAGTAATCAGTTTAAGTAAAAAAACCACTTACCTTACTTCCCAGTTTGAAACGAGGGAAAACTGTCTCACTGATCTTGTCCACATATGTATTGTTTGAAAGCTGGATTCTTCTGATATTCCTATTTCCAACAAGCCATTGTAAGGTATAAACCACATCTGATTGATTTAGTGGATTGAAATTACAAACAGTTGATAGGGTGCCATTTTCTTGTGTTATCTTAATCTCAGGAGGTGCTTCAAGTTCTAAAGGTTCTGTAAAATAAATTAAGTTGAAAGTCAGATAAAAATAATTGAATGATTACAATAATAAATGACGTATGATTAAATAGGAATCATGCAATATTCAAACATGTTTACGAATGAGCATCTGACTCAGTCTCCCTTAAATATGATACCCGAACAGGTTTGGTTAGTCACTTAAAAGAAACAATGATATGTCCAATTTCTTTTGCAATATGTCGGGTTGGGGTGAACTATTAAATAAATTTTTAAAGGGGTGATAAATGTATAAATTACCTCCCTTGCCTTTTGTTGGACCTTGATCACTAAAAGAAGAGCTGAGTACTCTCTAGTTTCCCATGTAATCTCTCTATGTCCAGAAAACACTGGTAGATCGCATATCTCTTCCGATGAGATTGTCTGGGAAGTAATTGTGCATAATTCTGCCCCAAATTCAATCACTTCTTTTGTAGGCTATTTTCTTCTCTTCTTCAACATCTCATAGAAATTCATTGAGTATGTTTGGAGATATTGTTAGGATAGACCTTTGCATATACATAAATGTAAACCAGAAAATATCTCTCAATCGAAAAGAAATTCCTTGATCTGCCCCCAAATTTAACCACTTCTTTCTTACCCCATCATCTATGTTTCCATGAGAAATCCATTGAGTTCTTTTGGAGATATTGTTTGGACAGAAAGAACGAAAGGCAGATGGAAAAGATGTGAGAAGATACATATACCTTCCTAAATTTGTAGACAGAGGTCAACTCAAAGAATGTATACCTCTGCTTATGCCATTACCAATGTAGATGCAAGTGGTCACTACCACTTACTTGTAAAATTCTATTCACCAACTAAAAACGCAATGAAAATCTGCTCATTTACAGCCACAATGCAGAGGAAGAAAGTATGTAAGTTTCAGTTTTTGATACTTCAGACTATCATTTTGATAAATGAAAAAAGTTTTTTTTTTCAGTCAAAAAAAAGAATTCCTAGATCCCCCCCCGTCCCAAATCTAATCAATATTTTTTCTTAACCCATGACCTACCCTTCCACAAAATGTCCTCAGAATTCATAGAGACCATTTGGAGATACTGTGCGGACAGACAGACAAATATGAGTGAATATATATACCTCTTACAACATGATTGGCAAGACAATGGAAGCTATATCCATTGTTGGTTATGACAGGTGAGGGCTATTATCTACTACGTGATCATTTCTTACCTGATTCAATCATCAATACATCCTTGATGGTTTTCACCACAGTGATCAAAGTTGAGCCACCGCAGATGAACCTGCCAAAGCGTTTTTTCTCAAATGAAGTCCCAATAAATATGTGTGTAGAAATGATGATATTCGCTTTGTGAACAAATTTTATGGTTTTGGTTTGGAACTTCTTGTTGATAAACAAGGAGAGACCGAATTGTTCACTCCAAGAAATTTCCAGGTGGAAAAAGTCCATGCTTACAACAGGTGTGAATACTGTCCATTCTTTATTGCTGGTTGTTATGCTCACATACAACTGACGTCTATGGATCCATATCTGCAAAGTAAGAGTTATGTGAGTTGTGAGAAAAACTCGCCTCTTTCTCTATAAACTGGTATAAGAAATATCTTTCAAAAATAAATCAACTGTTCAAATGCAATATGAAATTGCTGATAAACATCCCAGAATTGATTGACCTGAAAAAGAATGCATTTTGAGTTTCAATTGGATAACGTCTCATTGTACATCATCAACAAACATGAGCAAATGCAATTTATTCCACTAATCTTTAATTTTAATCAATTGGATGAAGAATTATAGAATAATATTTTTATCAATAATTTTGACTAGTTTTAACTTTGATCTTGATCTCCAATTTCTTTTAATGATAACTTGGACCATAATTCTATTTATTTTCAATCATGCTGGCAAAATTAATAATGAAAATACGATTTGGTTTTACAAAGAAATTGTAATAATAAAAAAAATCTTGTTACAAATTCAATCTCATTGACAATTATTTTAAACTGTTAGATTGGATCTCTAATACCTTGAGTCACTTATCTCTAGTAAAATATTTTTTATTACTTAACAGAGGTTTTTAACTCACAAATTATCTATGTTATGAAGTTAAAAATTAGTCCAAATTAATAATGAAAATATTGTGTTATAATACTCCATCTAGTAAATCAAAATTAGAAATAAGTGAAACAAATTGTATCTGTTTATGTTTTTTGGTGACGTACGATGTGATGTCATGCAATAGAAACTCAAAATGCATTCTTTTTCAATTCAATCAATTTTGGGAGGCCTATTTGCTATTAGATCCGTTTTCCCAGAGACATTTATTTGTATAAAAGTATTATTATTTGATTTTCAATTAAAACCCACGAATAAGAAAATATGGTGGAAGATACCAGATATACTTTAATACTTGGTGCTTTAATTATTATTTTTTTTTTCAGAGTAGAAAAAAGTTGTGAACTCATGTGTACCAGAATTAATTTAAAAAAAAATATTAAAGATTATCTAAAGATCTTTTGTCAGATATCATTAAAAAAAAATACCAGCAGAAGATTTGGGCACCATTGGTCTAAAATGATCATTGAAAAATCCCCAAAAGCATTCTTTTGGAGGGAAACAAAATCATTTTCAGATGGTACTGATTGGTGTAGAGAATTTTTATATTCAAACATTGAGTAACAGAATACCAAAAAGAGCTGTGCAAAAAAGACAACAAATATAAGAAAACTGGCTTGAAAGAATCTATGTATAATAATAACACTACCTTGTCCCAGGAATTCTGTTAAAAATAGTCAAAAGAAATTACCTTGACACCTTGTCCAAAGCTTTTCAAGGTGCTGCTGCTCAAAATGAAGAAGTCTTCATTCAAGCTATTCAGTTTCAGATCCAAAGAGAAAGTTAATCCAAATGAACAAGAACTTGGATTGAGGATGCATGAGGAACCGGAAGTAACGGCTGGCAAGACTAAATACTGGCCATCTTTACTGAACTGAATATTTTGGCTGGTAGATGGTCCATCAATTAAACTTGGTTTTCCGAAGATGGTGAAGTTGTAAAGGGTGGTGATAAGGATATTCCCACTGATGCGAATCAACGTCACAGTGCTAATAAGAATGTCTTTAGCTGAAAATAACAAGAATATAAAACCATTGTTAGTTATGGATACTTACACTTTTGATTATTACGGATGCATAGCTGAGCAGGAGTTAGAAAAGGGATGGGGTTATTTGAGAATGCCCCTGGTCCCCAAATGAGGGACCCCCCCCAGCTTTATAAATAGTTGTGAACCTACTGCACTTTACTTACAAATCTCACTATATATTGGAAGAGGAGACCCTCGAGCCAACCCCAACCTACCCCATCTCTGATCCCTCAATTTAGATAAAATCTCAGATTATACCTCTGGGTTATTTAATGTTTTTCTTCCTTTTTAATTGAGTAAGAAAAAGTTACCTAGAAAATAATAATCTGATATGATGTAATTAGCAAGTCTACCTAGATTTGGAAAAAAAAAAATCTACCATATTGTACTCAAGATATCAGGTAGAAGTAGAGATGGTGGTTGCACTATTTTGTCTGATTCTTTTTTAAAAAGTCACCTTTATTTTATTTGAACAATTCATAATAACTTCCAGCTTTCTAGGCTTGTTGCTGATTCCATTCACCGTGCTGCTAACTTGTTGTCATTCATCTTAAGATTTATTTAGAAAATGAACATTTCTTAATATAACTATACTGATACATAAAAACAACAGAATATATATAATGGAATAAATTACGTGATTTTAAAACTTACCACTGATGGTCTTCCATGAAGAAGTACTTCCATCACAGACCTGTGACAAATTTTGTGGGTTGAAGAAGGAATTTTTATAGCAGTGGTCATTCTGCTTACAAACAGAGGTCTAGAAATAAAGTGAAATATAAAAACTTCTGTAAGGGTGAAAATATTTCAATGGATTGATTTACAAAATCATTTATTCATGAAACAAAGATTTTAGCCATATTCAATGAAGATTATTACTGAATGAATGAATAAAGACCCAAAATAGATCTTTCAATGTTGTAAAAGCATTGGCTTTTTCAGCAGAGGAAATGATCCCTTGATCTGGTCTTGTATTACTAACCCTTCCATTTGTAATAGAATATTTCATTGAGGAAAATTTCATTATGCTAATATTCTAAATTCTAAAGCTTCACAAAAGGTTTTGTAGAAATTTCTTAAGAGTCCCAACAGAGTCCCAAATAAATATGATGTCTCTAAACTTGGTTCCTTTATTCAATTTACAATTCTGTCAAGAATTGGCATCAAACTGCCCAGGTTAATAGCAGTTCAAGCAAGTTTTCTCATGTTAAATGACCCCTTTTGACCATAAGAAGTCTCAGTCTGATTCAGATATATATTTTCAGAAGATTGATAAATATCCAAGTTTCTCTAGAGAAAGTGTCAATTTTCTTGAGATAACTAGGGAGTGGTGTTGTTTAGAATCAAAGGGGAGTAAAGTCATTTTCCTAATTTTGAATGGTGTCGCTGCCAGGGTATTTGAAAATGCCCCCCAACAGGTTAAATAGTTAATCTACTGCATCTGTACTGACAAATTTCACTAAATGTTTGAGGATGCCTATCAAGAAGCCGTGCCCCCAAAGACCCTTCAAGCTATGCCTCTGCATAGAGACAAGAATATTGATATCAAACTTACCTGACGTTTACATCCATCCACAGTGCATGCATAGCAGGCTGAATTAAACTTGAAGAACTTAGTCGAGTTGGTGCTCTTCTTGTTTCCATCATTGCTGATATGTATTTTGTAAATTCCTTCCTGGTCAATATCACACACGACCTGTTCGCTAGTAATATAGAATGCCTTTACCTTCTTCTGCTCCTCTTTCTTGGTGGTTAACTATAAAAATTATACCAAAAATTACCAATTGATAAACAAAAACAAAAAGTAGTGTATCATTAAACAATGTATCAGTTCACAGCTGGAAAAAAATATTTGGAAATGATCCTTATATATTAGTAATAATTTTGGGAGCTGTAATACATACATTTTGTACTGTCTTACAAGATTTATATGTACAGTAAACCCTTGATTTAACAGACTAATTGATAGAACGACTTGTGTGGTAATAGCCAAAGTTTGTTCATCACAAATATGATAAAGGAAGCCATTTTTTAATATTTTTTCTAGTGAAAAATACACTTTACAGAATGGTACAATATAAAATTATCAAACAATAAAAAAAATATTTAGTATTTATCTACATTTTTGAAATTGTAATACTGTGGTTCTCGACCTTTCTTGGGAGTGACCTAAAATCTTACTAAAAATCTATTATGGAGACCAATGTTTTCATCAGATTTATTTTAGGCATAATTAAAAATATTTGTTATTCCGAAAAAAAAAAAAGTAATTCTCAATGCTTAAATATATCATTTTCATTTATATTCTCAGATTTGCCATTAATATCTTAAATTGATGTATGGAGTAACAGGCTAACTAATTCATGCCTGTGGGACAGTAAACACAGTAGGAAAAGACCAGACACAAGATGAATTCATGACATGCAGAGATTAGCACTATCATGCTTGTCATGGAAGATGATAGAGGCCTTTGTCTAGTGGCGGACTTATAACAGAAGAAGAAGAAGAAGAAGAAGAAAAAGAAGAAGATGATGATGAAGAAGAAGAAGAAGAAGAAGAAGAAGAAGAAGAAGAAGAAAAAGAAGAAGAAGAAAAAGAAGAAGAAGAAAGATGTCTGAAATTTCTAATTTTGTAATGATACAAAGATTACTTACATTCATATGTGTGTAGTGGCAAGTGAGGTTATCATTTGCAAGAAAATTTTCTCCCAAAATGATGACTTTTCTACAGGTTGATATTTTGGTATCACAAAGTGGATTGTTGATGCCATCAACGATAGGAATAGAGCCTTTCTCTATGGAGCAGTCAACACCTTCATATTTGGCATTACAAACACAACTGCCTGTAAAAGAGGAGATTCTTCAGTCATTTCTATCACACGAATTTCATGATCCATATCAAAAGTACTGTCAGATTTTATTTCATTTCATTTGATCAAATTACAGAAACATCATGGATGAAAATAGCAGTATCCTAAAATGATATAAAGCTCCATATGAAAAACATTAGTTTTAGAAGTAGAAAAGAATATTTTCCATGTTCAATTTTTCAAGCGAAGTCTAATCCTAAAAAGAATGGTGTACAACCAATGCATCCTCCCGATTGTCACTTATGGAGCTAAAACATGGAACCTAACCAAGAGACAGATCCGCAAATTGAGAACCATGCAATGTGCACATGAAAGAATTATGCTGGGCCTCATATGGAGAGACCACCAAACAGCACTGTACATCCGGAAGAAGACAGCAGTCGGGGACATCATAGAATCCATCAAAAATCTCAAATGCCCAGAGATCATATACGCAACCAAGGGTGGCAGAGTATTAGATGGAGAGACAAGCTAGACAAATTCAGAAAGTACTGGCTCTGCGACACCCATGATAGAGCAGCGTGGCGAATCCTAGGGAAGGTCTATGTCCAACAACGGACTGATGATGATGATGATGATGATGACATGTAAAAAATTAATAAACACATTTTAAGATCTGTACAAGATGTTATAACTTGTCTACTATTCAAACTGTAAAATCATCTCAAAGATTATGTTACTACTTGTATGCTTTTAAGCTGCTGATCATTCACTCACGGTATTGAGCTTTACTTAATGCTATTTGAAATATCCTAAACTTTATTGAATTAAAAATCCTTCACTGTTGCTAATCCTTTAATTTGTGTAAATGTTCAGGATTTCATATGAACTGTACCTTCAACACAATTTCCTCTGTCATTACATTCCCTGGGGCAGATGGAATCCAGAACAGAAGCAGGCGGAGTCACTTCTGTTGTATTGGTACCGTTCGTCCACAATTCTACATTGGTTCCGACTTCTATGATACATCCTTCTAGGAAATTCTGCAGAGCCTCTGTGGCCCATTCGAAATTATCCATGATCTAAATAACAAAGAATTCATGTAAGGTGGAAAAATTAATTCACAAAGTTCCATTTTTATTTATACTGATCAAAATAGGATCAAGAAAATCCAGTTTTCTTGTATTTGTTACATTGCCATGCAAACACTTTTAACACATTGTCTCATACATGCATTTAGTGTATTGACTTGTGTATAGAATTATATCATCTTGATTTCCCTATTTTTAAGCTGCTTTTTTTCTTTTGTATCTATATATTTTCTCTATTTATTAATTCTATTAAAAAAAAAGTTTACATTCAGACCGTTACATTGAAGGTTATAACTAATTCATAGGAACTTCCTAGTTAGATATCTACTTTTGGTTTGAGAATCAGCTTTTAGAAATATTTGAAAAAATGTATCAAAAATACCTTGAGTATCATACATATTTACCATCCAGCATGTTTTTCTGGGTTTAATACCCAAGTTTTATCTATTTATATTTTCACATTGTTTCAGTTTAATGCAATCCACAACAAAATTCTCTAAGAAACAGTAACATTGCTCTCCTTATTAATGATAATATTTTACTTACAAATCAGTGACAATACAATCAACAATCAAAACATTAAAGTACAATTTGTTTACAGTTATTTTATCAAGTTTATATATTATTACGATGGTTTAGTTCATTATGAAGTATTTAAAAGCATATTTTTAGCATTTTGCCAATTGATGTACTATATTGGAGAAATTATCATTGGAAAGGTAAAGCCTTTGAAAGGTAAAGCCTTTGAAAGGTAAAGCCTTTCAAAAAAATGTTCAAAATGATTAAGTTGATTTTTATAATTTTACCATTGAAGATTAGAGGGAAATAACTTGAAGTGAAAATACCTGTTTAGTTAAAAAAAAGAATTAAAGCAAATTCATTCATTACAAAAGTTAAAATACCATTTTTGAAATATATTTCTTCATACTCTATCGTTAGATTTAAGATTAACTGAGGTAAATAATAACATCTTACCTGGACATCTTTGACACATGACTCGATTGTGGTGACGAAATCAATATTGGGAAGAATCTTTAAGCAGTTTTCTGCTGACTTTCTTTGTATAATATATTGTTTGCATTTATTTAATGCAATTTCTTCGGTTATATTACTTGGAGTCGGCCATTTTGCTACCTATCAACAAAAAGAGAAAAAGAATTATAACTCGAGAGGGTCGTGAAAAGATTTCAATGCAAGATGAAGATATCAAAGAAAGATTTAAGGTTAAAACTTGTTCTGTGCCAGAGATCAATGTTTGAACTCAGTATAAATCATCAGGACATCAAATACTGACTTTCAAGGCAAACAGGCCCTCCCTACTTGCAATATTAGTGTAATGCAATATCCTTCCCCACATTTCCCAAATTAGGCTTTGTGCCATACCAAACAGAAATCAGTAAATATTGAAATTTATATAACTGTCAAGAATAATTTTCATAGAATAACAATATATACAAAGGATTTACTTACTGCAGGGACATAGGTCTTGTTATACTCAAAAATGATCTCATTTTCTGCGGAAATACATTTTTGAGGTGGGCTCTCAACCATGGTTTCCATGACGACTTTGGTGATATCTTTCACTACAGACACAAAAAATATTAATGAGGCACTGTTTATGATTATTGTATCAATGATAAATCATTAAACAATTTCAGTAAGAATTTAAAGAGATAAAATGTTCAATATTGGAATGTATTTACCAGAGATAGAAAATGTAGGCTCCATTCATAACTGCTCATTAAGTATTTTTGTAATCAGTGTTAAATACATATAATTTAGGCATTTTGGAGGCCAGATAGTCCAGAACCTCCCCTGCTTGGGCGAATCAAAATTAAATTGAGAAAAGATATTTAGATAAAGAAAATTTATAAATAAAAATCCAAATAATCTCAAGTAATAATTAATCAACCTTCAAAAAAATTATTACATCAATTGTCTAATTGGACAGAAGAAGTAATATAAAATGTAACAAAAAATTGCTCTAAATCCAAGATCTGCTCCTGGTATGGGTATAAACATATACATGGAGTGTATATCGTATACTTACAATTATCAGAACCAAATTAAAAAACTAGAACAATTCATAAAAAAAGTAATCTTGCCATGCCTCTGAAGTGGGCCCCACCTCTAGATCAGGGGCCAATGCCAACAGATATCTCCCCAGATATTTACCTTTACGTCTAGATTTTTTGGCAGTTTTACTTCTAAGAGTGACGCAGGATTTCAAGTAAAGGTCTTCAGAACACATCACTTCTCCTTCATAGCTACAATCACAGTAAGTCAGTGACTTGGGCTTTTCCGTTTGGGAAGAACAGAATCCATTATATAGAGTTTCATTTGCTGCGACCCTGAAAAGAAATGAAAGCAGTTTAACATAATGAACAAGCTCAAATAAACAATAAAAGTTATAATTTTATATATATATATATATATATATATGTATATATATGTATATATATATATATATATATATATATATATATATATATATATATATATATATATATATATATTTATATATATATATCCATAGTATATGTGGTACAAATCAGGTGAGCAGTATAACATAATATAACAATATATTAATGATATTAAGCCACTTCTGAAATGTAATGGATTTATTTCATAGAGTGCTTGATACATACAACTTTCTACTCTTGAAGTCAAGTTGTTTTAGAGTAGAGCCTGATGAGGCCTGAAGAGGGCAGAAACATGAGCTAGTTTGTGTAGCGAATCCACATTCTACTATATATATATATATATATATATATCTATATATATATATATAAAAACCCCAAAACAATGACATGGTAAACAACTGGTGATCCCAACAAGAGACAATTTATACATTGTACCATAATAACAAAATATATGTAAAACAGAAAAAACACTGAAGAAAATTTCATAAGTTGCATTGACAGATATTTAGAAATAGGCAACTGAAGTCACAAAAAAATCTTTGGACAAAGCTTTTTAATGTTTAGTGTTTAAAGCTGTAAAGCTTTTGAGACTTTATGTAATATCCATATCTATATCTATTTCTATATTTATCTATCTATCTATCTATCTATCAATCTACCTATCTATCTATCTATCTATCTATCTATCTATATATATATATATATATATATATATATATATATATATATATATATATATCAACTTGTTTATAATCAATTTCATCAGAGTTTTTACCAAAAAGTGACTGAAACCATTCATGTTGAAGAGTCCATTGTTTGAAATGTTGGATAGGAGATATATACAAATGGGCTGGGGTATATACTTTTACAGTGAAAACTTTGAAGTGTATAAACTAATTCTTCAAAATTCCATCAAGACAGAACATTGCTTTCAGATGAAATTAATTATCAGAAAGTGGTGCAGAACTCTGGAATATTGACATATTCTTTTATATACTAGCATTCTCTAAATACATCTAACTAATATAATGACATTTGCAGATCATGAAGTTATGGCATGTTAAGTAAAACTAACAGAATAGCAATTATCAGATTCTTCTTAAGATAGTTTGATTTTAAACATAATGTTGGAACTAAAAAGTTTTGGAAGGGAATTCACCTCCAGCTGCGTGAAAAGACGTCTGGTCTCCTGGATTTAGTTGAAAGTATTTCGCCATCAGGTTTCATCAAGTCATTGATGGATTTGCCATCAAAGTAACCACACAATCCTATCAGAAAAAAAAGGGATCGATATAAATGGAAAGAAATCAATATATTTGCACACAAAGACTACTTGGATCTATTCATAATATAATAGTTTATCCAATACAAAGAAACATCATAGAATTTACATTTTATTTTTAAATCTTTTACAAATCAAATCTTTTAAAGACATGTTTTGAACTTTGTCAGGCTATGCATATATGTTTTTTGAATTAATAGTTCAGGTATTTTCTCTCATACACTGGCATCTAATACAAGACATTTTTAACAAAAGTCCAACAAATTTTTGGAAAATTTCAGCAAAGTTTTACCTCTGTTTTTGTAATTAAGTTTGTTTTTACTGAATTTACTAACTTGAAAGATGAATGTTGTAAAAAGGAATTTTTGACTACTGCTCACCACAGCTCAATCTGACCCTCTACCTGAATGGCATGACTCTTTGTTGATCAGTCTCATATTCTTAACATCAGCATATTGGATAAAGTACCATAAGCAGCAGCAGCAGCAGCTTTTTAATGTCTTTTGTTGGATATAGCCCTTACCCAAGGTTTGCCAGATTTCTCTATTGCAGACATTGCAGCGCCAACGTCTACTGAACCTTTCTAAATCATGTCATCTTATTTTCTGCCAATCACAATTCCATATATGATCTCTGGGGATCCTTGTTGTGAGTTATGATGTCCAACGGTTGTCTGACATCCTTGTAATATAACCTGCCCATTGCCATTTGAATTTTCTCATAGATTCTATTTTTTTTTTAATAGATTCTATTTTTTCTCGAATATACTGTGCTGTTCTGTGATCTCTCCATGTGATGTCAAGTGTGATCCTCTTTCAGGCATCTTGCATGATTCTTAGTTTGAGAGCAAATTGATTTGTTTTGGTTTCAAGTTCCCGCTACATAGGTGACTATTGGGAGGATGCAGTAGTTGTAAACCTTTCTTTTCAAAACTAATTGGATATTTTTGTTCTTGTGTGTTGAGCTTGCTCTACCAAAAGTCTGTCAACCAAGGGTGATTCTTTGTTTGATTTCTTCCTCTTTTGTGGATATCCTGGAGATTCGTTGTCCCAGTTAGATGTCGAATACTTTATGAAAAAAAAAAATCAACCCCAAAACCAAAAATAACTGTATCTGATGAGGCGGAAAATGTAGTAGTTTAAGTATCGATAAATCGTTTACATTATTTCATTTATTAGTTTGTTTTTTTCTCTGCATCCAGGTATTAAAGCAAATGGTTGTAAATATTAGTTTTTACCTTGAGTATTTTTGTAATCAAGAGGTGATGCTTTGAACCATACGTTGAGGAACTGAGCCAATCTGGCTTTTCCTTTCTCTACAGTAACATAAGCTCCAGTTGGTAGGATGACCTGGTAATAAAGAAAGGGAATAGAACTTGTAGTTATTTTGAAATTGTGTCAGTAGAAACAAAAACAGATTCTTATGTTGTGTGGCTGTACCACCTAGAGGGAAACCGTGGATGGAGGAGACCACTGAGAGCAAAAGGGTGCAGAGGGGAGGGGGACTCTGGAAGTTAAACTGTGGATAAGGGAGAACCACGGTATGGGAAACCATAGCTAAGAGGTACCACTGAGAGAGAAACTGTGATTAAGGACTGCTAGAAGGGAATCTATGAATTATATAGATTATGATTAAAAAAATGATTTTAATCTATAATCCCATGCTTATGAACACTGGTGATGTAATTTTATATCTATCACAAGAATTGATAAAAAAAAAGAATAAACGGTTGTTCTTTGATGACAAAAAAAAAAAAATGAACTACTGAGAGGGAAATTGCAGATATTTTTCTTCTGTCATGAAAATTGATTAAAAAAAAAGAATGAGTGACATTAGTTAATTGAGGACAGACAAAGTGAGTAATAAAGATGGTGGACACATTCAAAAATGCAAGAGCAACAACAACAGAAAGTTATGGTTTTTTTCATAAGTATGTAATATTCACTCCAAGCAGCAAGAGTTTTTGGACCCATCATCTTTAATTGTCAAATTCCAAAACTGGAGTTGACTTTATTTTTCTACTGTAACAAGAACAGCAAGAATAATCTTAATAAAAATTAGGATTGTAAACCGATGTGTAAAACTCACATTCCCCAATGTGAACATACAGCCAATTGATTGCCAGGAATCCATCTCACTGACTGAGCTAAATTGACAAGTCTTAGATATCAATAAAAATCTATCATACAGATTTTTTACTTATTATGTACGCAATACAAAAAGTTAAAACAATTTATTTGTACTCAAAGAAAATGAAAAGAAACTAAGTACATGAAACCAAAGAAACACACATCAATGTCAACTTTCGGTTGGAATTAAACTAAAATCATTCTTTCCTTCTTCAACTTTGTCTTGTACAAAAATGTGAGCCTAATATGTCAGTAAATAAGAAAGTTAGTTTTAGTCTATGTAATCACTGCATTTATTGAACTTTGTTTGGTAAAGCCAGTCATTTTGGATGGATCTGCAAATTTGTTAAAGCCAAAATTTGTAATACAGAGGTTCATTATATCAAGGGTTTTCATTATAATGCAAATGTACTTATATTCAGCCGTGCATTGCTAACTTATAAGGTGTTGGAGCAGACAACTTTTTAGATGCCTTAGTATTTTGTTGTGTTCAGTTATTTTGGCTTTTTCTTCTTCAAATGTGTCATAGCAGCACTCCAGTGTGCTCTGGCAGAACCACATCCCTCTGTATATTATATGCCAAAAGAAAAGAGTGGAGAGTGACAAAAAAAACAAAAAAAACAAATAGATGACTCACTTGGAATTTCTTTCCAGCACTGTAACTGAGAATCTGTGTCCCAGGGGTCAGTTCTCCATTTTGGTATAATTTCACAGTCATAGGCACACGTGAGGTGCTCTTGCCCATAGAAGGTCCACATCTGTCAATTACAATCACATCATCTCCAGACTTGACAGCAACTGCACAGTTACAAGAAGCTTTTCCATTACAGCTTCGGTAGAAGATATGCACCTAGACACAAAAAAAGTATAATAGCAACAATCATTATCGTCATATATAAATCAAAGGCAATAACTTCTGATCGTAGTCACTTCCCTTGCACCTTTCGGAGAAAATTTTATTTTTATTTTTCCTATTTGATTTATTTAGGAGTTCCGTTTTTTTTTTAATTTCTTGTAGAGTTCAACTGTATTGTGGAGTGGTGCGAAACATTTCATATGTCCAAGAGTTTGATAAATAATTCTTCAATTTGTTCTCCGAGAGTTATTCCATTTATTCTTTGCGGTCAAAATTTTTAACAGGGCCATATATGGACCTTTTGAGCCTGGGGGGCTTCAGTTTCTGCAGGCCTCTCACACTCAGAAAATGAAATACACACTAAATCACGAAATCTATGCATCGGTCTGTTTATTGCATGTAATTGGAACTGACAAGTTATACATATAAAGGAAGGCTGAATGAGGTCTATATAGTAAATACATATACATATACATACCAGCAAAATTCCAAGTAGATCTTTTAGGTAAGACATGTATTTTTGTAATCCATACTCTGATTATTGTAGACCCGAATTACAAGTAGTAATTTTATAATTTATTTAAAACAATTGAAAGCATTATAATAAAGTGAATTCCAATCAGTAATTATTCGTTTACATCTTATTAAAAAGATTATCTTTTTAATTATGATATTTTTGTACACTGGAGAGCTCAGAGCTGGAAGGGGTTTTGGGAAAATTGCCCCTTAAAGGCGCTTAATGCTTGAATTTAGAAGCTCTCCCAGATATTTAAATGAAAAATAAAATAAAATCCTCAGCTATGTTTTTTTTTCACTTTATGTAATTTCACAATTTCACATAACAATTAATCATTTATCTATAATACACAAACATATTTGTGACAATTCATTCATCCTTTGAATGAAAAACATATTTTGATGACATCATTGTCTGCAGTTGTTAAAGCCTGGAAAATCTCATTTCATTTATATTTTTTTGTTGACACATACACCCCAGTAGACCTTTTAAGAGATCTACAGGACATATAGATATCGCCTAGTAGTCAAGGAATCTTAGGATGTATATGTGCCAGGAATCTTGAAAGTTTTATGATTTAGGGAATTTTATATTTTGTCCATTGATAAGATCATTGTCGTTAATTTTGTAGGACTTAATGTTGTTAATGATTCATTGTAAGTTTTCCCATTTTCATTTAATTGAAAGTATTTTTATTATTTCAACAGTCTGTGAGTAAAACATAATGAAAATTTGATTAGCAGTATCAGAATCGACAATTTTATTTAAAAAAATGTTAATACTTACAGCATATGGTAGAGTCGAGTGTCTATATAAAACAAACTCTCCTTCAAAGAAGTTATCATACCATCTGAAATACAAAGTAATTTATTTCTCTTAGTTTTATTGATAAAATTTGTATGAATCAATCTACAAGATTTATCAATCTAAAATAAGATATTTATGAAGAATTTTTGTTCAATATATATATATACATATATATATATATATATATACAAAATCAAATTACAGAGAGCCATTGTCAGGGAAAATACCAAAGCACACAAGATTCCTTTGTTGGCTCAAGCGACTTGTTGGAAGAATGAAGAGCATCAGTTGCTTCAGTTTGGATAATTTTGAACTTTTCCTTGTCTTTTGAGCTGAAGTTCAATTCAACTGCTCAGCATCTTGACATTGTCATATCGTCTGTTAATTCAATTCTCACATAATTAAATTCATATTTCATTGGTGGGCTCATGAATATTGGTGGAAAAGTTGTGAATACAAGAAGAAATAAATGACTGGTTTTACTTTCATTATATTTTTGTTACTCAGTTTGTTTTTACATTGTACGATCATTAGATAAGCAGCATAGATTGGAAATAAAAAAAAAGATTTCTGAAAAGATTTGAACACCTAAGGATAAAGGAATCAAGTTCAAACCTTGTCAGATCCATGCTAATCAGATTGAGCCTCAAATTGTGAACCATGCAATAGGCACATGAAAGAATCATGCTCAACCTCACAGAGAGAAATAGCTTGGTATATTTGAAGAAAGACAGGAGTCCGAGATATAGAAACCTTTAGAAAAATCAAATAGTAATGGGATGGTCATATTGCAAGAATGGCATATAAACGCTAGACATCATGACTCACAATATGGATCCTCAGAGGTCATATACAAAATTGTGGCCAACAGAAAGTGACAAGCTAGACAAATTCAGAAAGCACTGGCTCCGTGATGCCCATGATATCATTTGTTGAAAAGTGATTAAAAACTTTGTATTGGGGCATTGAACTCCTGAGAAAGTCTATGTACTTGCCATACTCAGCCATGTTTTTATTCCCTTTTGTACATTCATTAAAAAGCAGAAAAAAACTTTAGTGGCTTCAGCACTGTGGTTTCAAATCATAGAACCCACGGTAAGAAAAAAACAAAAAAAACTTGGATTTCAAGCAAAAACTAAAAGTTTTTCCTGCGTCAGTGATCAGATTTGTAATTTATGAATAAGAAATACCAACTTGTGGTATACGTCAAGATCAATTATTCACTGGTACTGCATGGAACCTAACCAAGAGACAGATCCGTGGAGAGACCACAAGACAGCACAGTACATCTGGGAAAAGACAGGAGTCAGGGACATCATAAAATCCATTAAAAAGCTCAAATGGCAGTGGGCTGGCCATGCTGTGCGAATGGTGGACAACCTATGGACATCAAGACTCATGACATGGATTCCCTGAGATCACATATGGAACCAAGGCCAGCAGAATATTGGATAGAGAGATGAGCTAGACAAATTCACAAAGTACTGGCTCTGCGATGCCCATGATAGAGAAGTGTGGTGAATCCTGGGAAAGGTGTATGTCCAATGACAGACGTTAAAAAACTGATGATGATGATGATGACTGCAAAGAAAATCTTGGGGTGTTACATCCCCAATCACTTACCTGCCGTCAAATGTTGATATATGTGGATCATTAATAGATTTGCATAACCCACTTGTGTCTCCATCGATAATTTTGACCTGAAATGATGGTTGAATGCAGATTTGAATAACATGAAATATTAGCCTTTTTTATCTTTCAGTTTTTCTAGAAATTTCATGTCTCTTTGATTTCCACTCTCCTTTTAAAATTGTTAGTGATTTTCTTGTCATGTTTTATGTTATGGCTTTGAGTGTTAAATACAAATATTGATTTTAGCCTTCTAAGAAGCAATAATGTCATCCTGGGTAATCACTGAAGACACAAAGACCATTAAAATCTCATTAGAATTAAAAATATGGGGTTGAAAAAAGAAAATAATCTCAAACTCTGTAATATCATTGCTGAGATATCTTACTTAATCATTAGTGTTTCTATAGAATGTGACTTGAACTAATATATATATATATATATATATATATATATATATATAAATAGTAGAATGTGGATTTGCTACACAAACTAGCTCATGTTTCTGCCCTCTTTGGGCCTCATCAGGGAGAAACATGAGTTAGTTTGTGTAGCGAATCCACATTCTACTATTTACTTCCAGTTCTATTCTAAAACAACTCAACTTCACGATTAAAATGCTGTATGTATCGAGCACTCTATGAAATAAATCCATTACATTTCAGAAGTAGCTTTATATTATTGACATATTATAATATTATGTTATACTGCTAACCTGATCTGTACCACATATACTATATATATATATATGTATATATATATATATATATATATACATACATACATACATATATATATATATATATATATATATATATATATATATATATATATATATATATATATATATATATATAGATATATATTAAACAAGCTTTTTTTCTCCCCTTCAAGTAATCTGCAAAGTTGATTATTTTATCTTTCTCTGTAATATTTCTTGGTGACATTTTAGATTTGCTTTTTACAGTTTCGAAATGAGTATTGATATTTGAAAAAATTACTTCAATTTACAGTCATTTATATCTACAAAGATCTTATTCACATGTGTGCATATATTTTTTGCCTGTGAGATTTGTCAAGAAAGTTAACATACATTTCGTTGAGTAGGGCAACCTCCAGATAAGATGAAATCCTAAATTCAGTTTTAGCTCATATTTGTGGTGTAAGAAGATCACAGAAATACAAAAGCGTCTGAAGTGAATTCTAGGTTTGTGAGTACTAAACAACTGACTCTGTGATATTCTGATAAAATGAATTAGATACTTCGAATGGACTACAAATAATAGGGTAATACCTTAATGTATAAATGCGTAAATTGTTTGATTTATTGGTATTTCATCAGTGAGGCATACAATAACGTAAATTCCATACATAGACTATCATCTATAGTAGTTTAACAAAGGTTGCTGACTGGCTTATATCCATAACCTCACATGTCATGCAGTGTTGATTGAGCTGATGGGCATAGTTGGTAGGTGGGTGAAACACCAATTCATAGTTCAGTCTGCGACTAGTTTTTGTCTTAAACAGATTAAAGTTTTTCATTATATTGTTATCATGGAGCCACCAGCAAAATGAAGAACTGTTTTTGTATCTGGTGTATAGGAACTCCTAAATTTTTTTGGGGGGGGGGGAGATGATGGTACTTTTTGATGCTTGTGTCATGTTATCTGCCAAAATATACAGTAACTATGAAGTGCTAATTACAGAGTAGCCTACTTTTCACATTTTTTTTTCAATGATATTGAAAATAAAGCATCTTTTTACAATAATCTTATCACTTCATTGTGTCACTTACAGATAAAACAAGCAAATTAGTTCACATTTCTCTGTGGACCCAACATTAATTATGTACAAATACTATTGTAGATCAATTATTATCCACTAGGTGCAGAAGTGTCCTATTATCATAGAAAGATTATTACATACATCTATTATTGTATTCCAGTTAAATATGATGAAGTGATATACAACAAATTCCACATTCAAAAGCCAAGTGTTGATTAAATAAAGAAACTTACTTCAACAAGACCAAGAGATCTGTTCAGCTGTGTTGACCCATTGAACTTCATGTTGATGCTAATGTCTACTCTCCTGATCTGTGTTTTATCTCTTAATCCATCTATGGTGGCCTTCACTGGAATCATCAAGATATGATGCCAGTTCTGATCTGTAATCAGGTAGCCACATTTGTTGGCTTCAGAAAAGCCATGTTGTGAACCAAACACCACCTGTGGGAGATGCCACTGTCCGCACTTGAACTCTCTGTGTTTTTGCATCTTTGTATTTATATGAATGGTACAACTGTTTTGGTGACCAGTGTCATTCATGCAGAGCAGACGAGGTGGGAGGTTGGACTTGACCAAGATAAAACCAGCTTCATCCCCTTCTTTTACAGTCAACTTGTCTTTGATTATCTGTTGGAAGAAATGGCAAAAAATTGGTCACTCCAGCAATTAAGAAAAGGACTTTTACAATAAAAAAATGCACATTATATAAGGTTAAAGAAACATTTTATATGCATATATATATATATATATATATATATATATATATATATATATAATAATTGATAATTGTGTCATTCACAGACAGCTTTTTCTTTGTATTACAACTCTTCAGTGTGGCTATAGACTATCCAACATCCAGTACCAGGAGGTAGGATCGAAACCTTAGCTTCTAATCCAGAGGCTGGGATTTTACCCCTGCCCTATGTGGAACTGGACAATTAGCAGGATTGAATTTAAGCAATACATTTATTTGCACACAATTCCCCATCCAACTGAGTGCTATATTCCAGAGTTGGAAGCGCATTGCTCTAGTAGCTTATAATGATATATATATTAATTGTTCACTCAGTTATTCCATGATAGAAATAATAAATGAAACACTGATGAGTATTAGGATTTTAAAACATGTATTCTTTCCAAAATCATATTTATATCTTTGGATTGAATTGTATTACTTACAGTGATTTCTGCTTTGAACTTCTTACTGTTTCTTACAGGGCCTCTTGTCTCGGCACAGTTTCTGTCGTCACATGCTGACACGGCACAGTGAACCTGAAAAAGAGGCAAAGGATTAGAAAGATGCTAAAAACAAATATTAGTTATTTTGAGCCAGATGAAATAAGAGAAAGTGGAGAAACGAAGGAAGAAATAGATTCTTCCACACTGACATTCATCATGGAACAATTTATCTTTAACTCTGACGAAAGTCTCAGAACGGGGAAAAATTTCATGTTAAAACTAATTTTCAAATTGGTTAACAGCGTTAGAGAGGAATGAAGTGACCTGAAGAGAGAGTGGTTAAAGAGAGATACAAAGCGTTATTTTTTTCTTAATCAATCCATAGTTTTGATAAAGATAGAAAGATATGATAGAGAGAGTGGAGAAAGAAAGGGGAACATTTTTTCTTTTTTATATCACGCTATGTTATCCTTTTTTGTAGATCTATTCTCAAGATAAAAATAGGATGAAAACAGACTATATTGTGTTTATGTACACTACAGATATATTTTCAACTTCTGTATTTTGGATCGTATTTTCTGTTTTATTTTTAATGTGATCATTATTTTTGCTTTAGATGTTTTGATGGCGATTGGCTTGGAAACTCAATAGGGAACAAAACGTTATTATTACAGATACAAATATAGACAAATGCTACCAAAAAATGTACGTACAATGTTGCACTTTTTGAACAGAGTCTGTTTTTTTTCATTGCTTGTGGATGAATATAAATCGAAGGTGAAAGAATAGAAGAGGCATGAAAGGAGAAAAGACTAACTCCAAAATCTACACAGTTCATGCTTTCTAGCAAAGATTAAAACTCATTTGATGGTAGGGAAACAATGCAAGAATAGGTTCATGAACAAGGCTAGATCATATTAGCGCAAAGCTTGTAGCATATATTATAAAATGGGTCTTACAAACAATTGCTGGGCTGTACTGGACTCCGCTACAACCACAATGAGGTTATAAGTTGAGTATGATGATACCCGCATATTTGAAGTGCCCCAATGATATGCTTAGTGAAACTTTCAAAATTAACACTTGGAGTGTACAATAGAAAATTACTACAGTCATATATCCATTATTAATCTGAACCCCTTCCCCATAAAGAAACAAACCCCAATCATAAAAATATCCTAGATCTTATGATGAGAAATCAAAAGAAACCGTCTAAAGAACCATGAGGTTGATGTTTGCTGGATGTAGCCAGCTTTGGTACAAGGCCAAAATTGAAGGGCATTTAGTCGGTTAGAATCAAATTCTCTAGAAATGGCTCATAAGCTTACCATTACCTTACAATTGTCTAACAACAGATGCTCTAGAGCCCCTCGTTTGAATTTTCATACTTACCGTTTGGTCATATGATAGTTGGTCCAAATAATGTTCTTGCAAATCATGATGGGTTGCATTCTGATCCCCAGACTGGTAAACCTCCGTGTTGCCAACATACCAAAATACTGAGTATAAAAGATTTTTCCTCAGAGCAGGGAATGAGCAACGGAAGTACATTTCACTGGTATTTGTCTGTTTCAATTCAAGGGTTGGCGCAGTCTTAAATGATGGTAGCTCTGAAATGGGAAAAACAAATTTCATAAATAAATAAATTCCATACATGAACATTTAATGGTTTTCTTTTTAAACACCATTCTTTATAAAAGTGTTTACATAGTATCTAGAGCTGCTGCTGACTAAGTGTGTGCCCATTTTAGAGGATACTCTCTATATGCTTTGGCAACTTGGAAAAATTGATAGATCCATAATCAGTTTTGTAGGAGACCAAGAAAATATCTGAATTTTGGACAAAAAATTCAAAGAAGAAAAGGAAAGAAATCCCACTTACCTACTTCAATGCCCAGATCTTCTATTATCTTCTTTGTGGCAGACACAAATGTCCAGCCACAAATAGCAATGCGTCCAGATTTTTTTTGTTCAATGTCCTGTCCGATGAACAGGTCATTGGTTTTGTCACCCCTTATAGTTTTCTCAATGAACTGTCCTTGATGGGCCACTTGCTTGTCATTGATGAAGAAGAACAAGCCATCCTGTTGACTCCAAGAGAAGCTTATCTTGAAGAACAAATTAACCTTGAATGGTTTGGTTTTGATAACCCATTGTTTGGTCTTGGTGCTGACAGATAGGAACAAAAATCCTTTTGATATCCACATGGCCACACCTTGAGAATCAGGAATATTACCTCCATTGGAAAAAATGAACATCTTCTTGGTGATGGTCAGTAGTTTCAGGCTGAACGTGACTGTTATGCCAAAGTGACATTTTTCCAAGTCACTTACACAAAGGATGTCTTTTCCAAAATTCAAAAACTTTTTGTCACCGTCCAACAAAGCTGCCTTTTCCCCAAATGGGCCATCAATCAAGCTGACACCAGTACTTACAGTGATGTTGGTATTGACCAATTTACCAGCTACTATTTTGGTGAAGATGAAACGTTTCACGATGACACTTTTAACTGAAAAAATGGCAGAGAATGGAAAATATATGATTAAAAAATATTCCGTCAAATGACAAATAACTTTAAGAATTTACTGTTTTATGATATGATTTTCAAGTTAATCTTAATCTCCCGGTTCAATGTATATTCACTACACCTACATAAACACCACAAATAGTTGATGGTTATCAAATTCACGTACCTCTCTTATCTCTGCAGGAATACATTACTCCATCATCTATTATGTCTCACTAAATAATTTTTTTTGTCACAAGGAACTCTTGCTTTCTGTTCCAGCATAATGCAATATGCTTCCTAAGTTATGATAAGCTTGTGTTACAGCTTCCATTTGAGTGATTAAAGCATAATTACTGTCAACACAATATTTTTATTACATACACTTTTGTAAACATTGATCTGCTTAAAGTACTGAAAATAATCATTTTATTAAAAGTGGTATTGTTTGCATGTTTACTTATTGACATGGGTGGAAAAATTATTGAACATATTTATCAATTGTTAAACTCTTAAATTCATATGAGAATAATAGAATGCCAACATCGAGGGAAATAACTTCTGATTCACATCATCTCCCATTGACCATTAAAATTTTTTTCTATTGAGTTCATGGAAGAATTCCATTATTTTTTTGGCTATTCATTAAAGAGTTCTGCTGTCAATTACTTGTGGTTTCGAACAGTCGGTGAAATTTAAGAGTTAATAATTTATCCAAAAGATTTTTAAATGAATACTTAAAAATTAAGATTGAAAAAAGTAATCAGGAAGCAATTTGAATCAGAAAACTGCTAAAGACAAGTAGAAGGGAACTTGTTATATAACTTTGCTACTTACCGTCCAGTGTTGACCAAGTTGATGTACTCTTTGTCACAATACATGCTTGGGCTGATTGCAAGGGATTTACAAAACCATTAGCGTAGCAGATATTATTAATGAGACACGTGTTACTCTGGAAATAAGAGTAAAATCATTAATTATGAGAGAATAGTATTTGTACAGGAAGATATGCCAAATTATTATTGCTACATAATATGGGTAGAATATTGGAATAATTTGGCAGGACATGTTACAGACAAAGATAGCGTTGAAGGTTTCATAAAAAGGATGGATAAATTCCTATATATTAGTATCATAAGTGAACAAAAATTTTCAATGAAATTTTCAATCGATTATAATTTTCTATGAAACAAAAAGTAGTTTCTAATAGTGTTAATAAATTGTTCTGGGGGACAGGGGTCACTCCTTATGGGGTTTAAAACCGACCGGAACTTTAATCCTGGGGGTTGGTTATGGGCAGAGCATGTCGGAGGCATAAGCAAACTAAGCATCTGCTCAGGGCCCCCTGACCACCAGAAGGTTCTATGGAGCGATTGAAGACCCTCAAGAGACAATGCCCCCACTTCCAAAATCAAATTCTGCTGAGGACCTCATTAAAGCTTGGGCCATCCCCAAGTATGGGTCTATAGGGATTTAAAATAAAATGTTAAATTATTCAGGGGGGGCTGGGGTCTCTCCTTGGGGATTAGAACCAAACTATATCCTTCATCCTGGCAGTCAGGTGGGACCTAGAATAAACCAAAAATGTCGATTGTAAGATTTCAAGGGTTTTTCGGTTTGAAAAAAAAAAAATTCTTTGTCTGCTCAGAGAATGTAATGGTTAGCATGTCTACCTTATATGCAGAAGGTCCTGGGTTCGATTCCCAGTATGAGCCAAGAGTGTGGAAAATCTCTTCATAAGGAAAAATTTCTCCATGCTCTCAGCAGCTAATTGAGTGCACTCCAAACTGTATGATAGGAGGGGAAATATCTCTTCAGAGGACTCACGTCCTGCAAAGGTGTATGTGGGGGGGGGGATCATTAAAACTTGTTGCTATAAAGTCCTGGTCTCCACCAGACTCAAGACTTACATGGATCAAAAAGCTGACCCATGCAACAGAAACTGGAATTTCATCACTGGTTGTCATACTTCATTCGGGGTCGTCTCTTAAGAGACCAGATGTTTTACCTAACTAATTTACATTACTCAATTCAAAACTTTACCAAGCAATCCTTATAAAATTCAACCAATATTCAAAGAAATACGATAACTTCACAGTCAATAATAATTGAACTATCGTAGCATCAAAATTTGAAGTTATGTAAAAATTCCATTAAAGAATAAATATTTTTTGCTTACCTTCTGTTTACAACTTAACAAAGTACATTCATCACACAGTGGATTGTAGTGAACTATGGAGATGTTTACACTCCATATTATTTTGTCATTGCTTATAGCCACAATATGGATGCCCTCTGCTGGGATGGGACATATCACTTGTTCAGAACTGATGTATTTGGCCTTTACAATACGTTCAACCTGCACGGGAGAAAATGAGTAGTTGTGCCATGAAAATTAAATGAAAGAAAATGGTTTGAAAAAATATGACATTAATTGTGTAAAGTTTACAGAACTGGATAGAAAAGGGGAAAAAAAACCCCCAAAACTAAATGATTGAATGTAAAAAAAAAAAGCAAAGTTAATGGATCTATGCAAGCCTTTTAAATGTAAGGAGAGAAGTTATTTGCTACAAAAAAGTATTGTTGAACTGCCTCTCTAGTCAGGTTGTAGATTTCAATTCCTCATTTAGCAGGTCTATATGACCCTCTAATATCATATTTCATAGCACGATTCATATAAATGTAAAACTATACAAACTATACACAGTTCATGATATGTTCAATTAACAAAACAGAACATTTATAGATGTGTGCAAAACTCAGATATTGATAACCATGCAAGTACAAATATTAATTATGCAAAATATGATATGATTTTTAACGTAGCATATTTCTCAAATTTCCAAAAATTCTAAGATAGAAATTGTTGAACCAACAAAATCTCACTCTTGAGTCCTGGTTTTTGGTCAACAGCAAATTAGCCGCTATGACTCCCTCCCTGTTTTTAGTCATTATCATCACTCAACCTTAGTGCAGAATCTCTAATTATTATCATTGCTATTTCTATTGATATTTGGACCATCCTCACCTTGGTTGTTTTTCATACAACGTTTCGGCCGTTGCACTCTACGGCCTTCGTCAGGTATCATCTGGTATATTTGGGGAAGTAACGAACCGAACCCAGTATTGTTATGTCCACATGGACACATAGCGCAGTGATTACGGCATCAGACAAATTACTTTACAGTAATCTGATGGTTCTAGGTTCGATCCTAGTGTGAGACAATATAACAATACTACTAATGCTAAGAGGGGAGTATGTTCAATATACCCCCGTTGGATAAATAAAGGGTTCGGTTCGTTACTTCCCCAAATCTACCAGATGATACCTGACGAAGGCCGTAGAGTGCAACGGTCGAAACATTGTATGAAAAACAACCAAGGTGAGGATGGTCCGAATATCAATAGAAATTATAATAATAACTCATCTCAAAAATTCCAAGATATATTATCATTGCTGTCATCAGAATGTCATTCAGGATGGTAGTTTAAATAAATGTGCTTTAAATTTTGCAATCTCCCTCCAAAATGAATTCCGCTACAGAGCTTATCTCTCTGTCACCCTAGACTTTACTAACTCACCTACCCTACCTAAACTCTTCAGGGAGTGATACAAGGTTACATAGAGTAATACATGGCTCAATGTTGACTCACAACCAACTGGAGTTGTCAGTTTCATATGAGAATTGGTGTTTAAGTAGGACAAAAAAAAGATAGAATTTTTATTTTGAAAAAAATCAAAAATTAAACCATGCTCTTGCTACCCTCTCTCGCTTTCATATACATGAAGCCTTTGTATAATTTTGCTATAAATGAAATCCATAACTTATAATCTTCAAAATGATATGCGACTTTCCTGTGTTTCTTTAAGAATGAAAGAAACTCAAACCAATTTATCATGCCGTAGCCACCTTTGCTTTGTGAGCCTCAAAAAATCCCAGCCTGAATGAGTAAAATAAACTACATATTTTTACCGGAAGAAAGTCATAAATTTACTAGCCAGAAAGTTATAAAATCAACCATTTAAATGTATTCAACCCACAAAATGTATGAGAACAGCAGCAAGACTTCTGAAAACAATCTATTTTGACAGATGCACTATGTACAAAAAAAAGTATATCTGGCTGTAAATAAAATATAACAAAACTTGATTAATTTCATAAATTGTAACGAATTGGAAATAGATAATTGGTATATCTTGAACAGTTTTTAGCAGTTGGTAGTGATTGTTTAAGCAATAAGAAGTAAATTTTGATAATCGAACTCACATCATTTTTAATAATTCGGCAGGTAAGATTCTCTCCTTCAAGGAAGCCATTTCCAAATATCACAACCAGAGTTATGTCCCTTGGAATGCTAGTCTTTATCAACTGACCTTTTCCATCAATGCTGGGGGGATCTGTTGCATTGAAGGCACAGTCAGCTCCAACAAAGCCTTCATTGCAAATACACACTCCTACAAAAAGATCAAATAAATATGAAAAAATATTAAAACTCTCTTCATTAAATCTTATGATTGAATTTCTTTTTTTTGTTATATAATTTTTGTTTTTTGTTTGCCCATTTAGTAAAAAAAATTTTTTCCCCATTGTTCACTTTGATTTACATTCATTCACTATTTGAATTTGTGAGCTGTTCCTAACATTATTTTGTGAAACTATCTGATATGATCAACGGATTTAATTAGGTTGGAATAGGTTACTGGGGAACTTTCAAGTTATAATTGTCACTTTGTTGTTTGCACGTTTGTGTATGTTTATCATAATAAGCATTATTTAGAATGATTATATTTCTACAGTATCTTGAATGTACTTATTAACATTTGAGTCAAAACTGGTATCCAAAAATATGATCCAAGTTTCATAGACCTTCCAATGGTATATAAAGCAGGAGGAGTCGAAACATGATCTTCTGACAGTTTTAATGGATATTTTCAATTAATCAGTACTGAAATTCAAATTTTATTTCTATATATCCATACATTGTATGATTGTACCTGCATAGATTGCGTGCATACTAGAACTAATTATCTTCAAAAAATAGATCTTTCACCTGAAATTATCTAAATAATGCCATCACAAGATTTGTGAACTGTTTGGCCCCAAATAATATAGAAACTAGAAAAAGCACTTTTTTTCAAAAAACAATAGAAAAAGTTTTAGATGGTGCTTAATGGTGTACTCAAGCAAATTCCCAAGGTTGTAACTGCGAAAATATGACCAGGATTGCCTGGAAACACACACATTAATAGACATAGGCTCTCAAAAAGGGAAGAATCTTGTTGGGTTGGTCAGGCCATTTCAGGGAGCTATGGTGATTTGACATATGTGTAATTTTATTATCCATATATATTAATGCGTGAAGCATTTGATAATTGAAAATTGATGATACCCACCTTCAGTACAGTTTCCTCTTTTCTGGCATTCATTCGGACAAAGTCCTTTTGTTATTATCTCTGGCAATTGGGGAATATCCCCATCTTTTGGTTTTTTCCAAAGATCAATATCACGCTGTATTTCAGCTGCACAATCTTCTTTCAAATTATCCAAAGCTGCCAGACTCCATCGTACATTACCAGTCAACTGCAATGGTAACAATTTTAAAAATCAGATCAAACAATGACTAGGGAACTACATCTTCAAATAAAATACGGCAAATTCAGTATCTAATTCATAAACAGACATCATACATTCAAAATTTTAACAAAGTCTGATGTACTAGAAATTGATGAAGTCTTGAGATTATGTTGCATCCATTCATAAAATTGAAAGACACAATAATCTCCATTAGTTGATAGAAAATCTACCATCACTAAACTTGATGTCTTCTGAATCATTCAGGGTTAGGGAAAATCGTTAAAGAATTTTCTTCAACAGACACAGTCAAGAAGAATGATGAATTTGTGATCTTCATCTAATTTTAAATCACCAGATGTTTGTCTGTCAGTATGTACTAGCCTACCACAAAAACTACTTGACATAACCCCCAGATATTTTCTGTGGGTACAGATATGATGCCAGGTAATGTTTTTAGCAAATCAGTTTCTGAAAATCAACCCCCAAAATATGTTTTGAGATTGGGGTGGGGCTGGAGTGAGTGATTCCCAATAAGAATTCATCTTGAAATGGAGACAAATTTTATGTCCACTTGCAGTTTGATACTGTTGACTGCTTTTTCTGACAGAATCAAAGAAGAAAATGGTTACTTTGTATCACTTTTACGGAGAATAAGAATGTAAAAGGGAGAACATTAATTAGTTTAGAGAGGAAATCTTCTCAAAGTGTGACTCATGATTCGTTGGTGGAAAATTTCTCTCTCTTTTTGTACCCTTCTCTAAGAGCTTCCACACTTACTCAACCCCTCTCTATCAAAGATACAAAAGCTGTTTGATTACTTAAACTCTAAACAGTGCTAGAGTTGTGTTTATGCACATTTTAAAAACAAAGGAAATTGAACAATATCTGATTACTTCTTTTCTTTATTTTTCTTTTGCTGTCAAAATGAATCACCTATGAGTCTCCAGATACAAAAAACTGGCTACCTTTTGGCAGAGGGGCCCATGCTATCTTCAGCATTTTACATTGACAATATTTGCAGCAGAAGATCATACATGTATATCTATGCTTATAGAAAAATTTGTTTTTTAAGAAAAAGGTATTTATATTAAAAGCATTCAAAAATATTAGAAATGGGAACAGTTGTTAATGCTATTGTTAATAATAATAATGATGATGATGATGATTTTTTTCTTTTGAGAAGAGATATTTATCTCTTTGAAGAAAATATTTTTTTCACAATTGGGTAGGTTGGTTAGTCTATTCACTTGGAATTTGGAAAAAAATATATCAAAAAAAATTTAAACGGTTCAAATAGAACTTGCCAATTTATGCCTTTAACAATAGGATTACCTTTTTCTTTTTACAGTAATTTCCTACCATCCACTGAGGTGGATATTTCAGTCCTTTTAATTGATATAGTTTAATATTTGATTCATAAAAAGTACAGTAATGTTATAAATCCAATCTGCAAAGTCAACATGTATTCACACTTCTGATATCAATAGCATTGAAACCTCTTGTAATTGACAGTAGAACTCTTCAATGAATGGCATAAATTAAAGAGGAATTTCTCGGTGAAGATTAAAAAATTTGCAAAATGTTCAAAGGAGATAATTTCATTCAGAAGTTATTTTCCTCAAAATTCACAATCTATTTGTATGAATTTAAGAGTTGATATGTAGATGCTCAATCAAAGCATAAAAAATAGCTAAATCAAAACAACAACTTACCACAAGATCCTGTGTGCAAGATAGTATGATTTCATCATAATTGACTTGTTTTATAGCCTTGCACTCTTTGCCAGCAACAGATTGGAAAAGGAGATCTGTACATTTTTCTTTAGCCACACTTGTATTGAATTTTTTAGAAGGAGGCTGGGAAAAAAGAGAAATAGGAATAAAGTCATACGAGTAAATATATTATCATTCTACTTGTTTGTATGTATAACAGTAAGTCCAGAGGAAAGATGCTAATATCCGTTTCTGCATAAATGATTAAGAATCAAACATAATCTCCACGGCCCATTGACGACCAGGGTCTAATATTAAAGAGTTATTGTCCATGGTGAATTGAGTGAAGGGGTACAGTAAATTGTACATGGTCCAGGGTTACTAAAAAGTCTTATTTATATGATTCTCATGGGTAGAGCATGTCTTTCTAAATAATGTAAAAGGACAATACCACTAGATCCTTGTGTTCTTTGGTTTGAAGAATGTATCTGCGAAGCCTAACTGGGATGGGGGACATTGTGAGCTGACTGGGATGACACCCTTATTTTTGGTGATGCCTTTGAGGTTTACTAATCAGCTTTTGATGAATTCCTACGATACTTTATGTTGGCAGGACACATGCTAAGACCGTAGAAATGTTACTTAAGGTTCAAAGAGATCCAGTTTTAGGGACATAGTCTCTAAGACCAACAAGTAAGTTCTGTGAAAGATGGGGCTCAGGCAGTAAGAAACGCAGGGAAACTTCCACTTACTAAGTTGAGTTTCGCTTAGAGCTAGTGAACTTCAATAAGAAGTATCCCTTAAACAGTATTATTATAGTGATACCACTATCAGATTTTGCCAAGGGAGATCCAAATCAGAAAGTACAGAGGACATGATTAAACAACAAGCTCTCAAAACTCTAAAGGGTCATGATTTCTTAAGTGCTGTTGCAACTCAACTTAGAGAAGGAGAGCAAATGTTGGCTTGAGGACTGTACACTCGACAGAGAGCTCTACCAAATAGCCTACACAGGCCAAAAGCTGATGATTGCTAAAATAAGGTAAGACATGATAGAAAATAATGTTTAGGGAAAGTTTATGCTGAGAAACATTTTATGTTAATAGCTAAGGAGAAAAAGACCTCAAACACACTGAAACACTTGAACCAGATGTGATATCCTAGGATCAAAAAATGGACTCTATTTCTGCTGCAATACTGCTTCAGAATATAGTGGATAAAAGGCAAGAGGAATAGTGGAAACAATTATTCAAGCAGGAGAGAAACAAGGAAAACACTCTCTTTATCTGCAACTCTAGATTTCCTCACCAAGTACTGAGAAATTGGAGAGGATGGTTGGTGTGAGAGAAGTGACATATTACGATTGGCAGGCTTGATGCCTCTACATTTGAGGGATTCTTAATACCTATTCTGATTTAGATGAGGAGAGCAAATGTGTTGCCATGATATTAGTCAGTCAAACTGCTGAATCATGGAAATTTGGCCAATCAGTTTTTAGTGACCGATCTAATTGTTTGGACAGAGGCTCGGCCGGCCATTAGGTAACCAAAGTAAGAGTGGTTCACTTCTTAGCAAGTGTTCATTGATAAAGGTTTCAAACAAACAAAGCTGCTAATTGACAGTAGGAAAGAGAGGAAAGAAGGCAACTATGTTTGGAGAAGTCATAGCATGGGATACAGGTGGCAGAAACAAAGAAAGTGGTTTGCTAGACGCCTAAAAGGGTGAGGTAAGTAAGTAGTAAGTACCCTTATACTAAACACGGCAATAGCCTTCCCTGTACGGGCTTCAAGTATTACAGGTTTTTTCTTGTCTCAGAGTTTTTTGAGGTTCATGTGACACGTGATTGAAGTGGCGTCACTAAGTTCACCATGCGCAATTTTACCTATAATTTAAAGGAGGGTTGAATTCATGCCTTTGTCAAGGACACTAATGTTAGTGCTAGACAGAATTTGAAATCAGCTCACTCAGTCCATTTTCTGGGCTGTTAATCGATCGGTCACCGGCACATCCAAATGATGAGGTAAGAATTATAAATTCTTCTTTCTCTTCTAAAAAGACTATTGACTAAATGTTTCCTTGTTAAATTTAACACTGTTGTAGGAGAAAAGGAACAAGATGTACTCTGGAACCATTTACTAAAAAAAGGACTTTTTAGAAACTGATGCGTAAATAAATAATAATCAACTAATTGAGAAATCATAAAATTGCAACTCACCGGGGAAACGTATGTCTTGTTATATTCAAACTCGATCTGGGGTTGTTCAGTGATACATTTTTGTGGGGCTTCTGCCGTCTTGATCAGAGTATCAGTCACATCATCACCTGAAAGAGACAGAATAATAGAATTAAAGTGATACAATGGTCAAGTTTGTTTTTGCCATAAATTTTGAATTGGCTTCTTAAACATATCATTAGCAACCCCAGGACAATTTTTGCTTTCACTGCCTTCATCACTATGTACGGATTGTCTTGAACCACTTAGCGATTGGCTGAACGAGAAGACAAAGAAGTTTTTTGTGAGAGATCTTATCAGCCGTACAGAACTGGTTTATTAATCACTACTGCCCATGACAGATCAGTATAATCACTGTTGCTGGCTTTAAGTTATTCATGAGTTCTGACATTTATATCTATCTATTTATCTATCTATGTATCTATCTGGACTTTGCCCAGCCCTTCCTTTTCATAGTAGAAACTTGAAATTCTGCTCACACACTCGTCTCAATGAATAGGGAAGATATTTTTTTTTGCTTTTTGAAAATTCACTTTCAATTTTTAGTGGGGTGGGATGGGATGTCACTATACAATGAAAGTTAAAGCTAACTTGGTCACTAGTTTGTGCCTGCTCGTTTTTTGAAAATTTAGACCCTTCCTTTAGAGATCACAGCCTTACAATAGGCACAAGAAGTGATCTATTCATTGATCACTTCTCTGCCCAAATTTTTAAGATTCTTCAACTCTTTTCTGTTTAAATGGTTTCATACTTTAAAATTATCCCATTGTGCTTAGGAGAGATAAGTTACTTATACAAATGTATGATCTTAAAATAAAGCATTAAATTTGGCTCAGTCTAAGCAGTGTTTATAAAGAGCTAAAATATTGACAATTTGAAAAGCTACTTTATGAATCTTTTATTAGAAAAAGATTAGAGATTTCAAACTGATGACATATTGAAATCTAGTCGCACATTAACATAGACTACAAGGCCATTGGTATGAAAAATGTGAGAAGAATTCTAAGAACTGGCAAGGATCAGCATTTAATTGAATTTTAATAAAAATTTTCAATACTTATTTATTAAAGGATGAATTTGAAAATATATTTTTTCATTCAAAATATCAGAAAAAAATGATTTTTTTTCAATTTATTCTTACCATTTTGATAAATTTTTTCTCTTGTATATTCCTGTTTTCATTGATTTTTACACATTTAAGAGGATACTCCTTTCAGGGTTTTAAAGTCTTTTGTGAATCTATGCCTTGAATCTTAATGTTTAATGTTGTAGTTCAAGAATATTGGGTGATGTAGATCATATTTAGAAGTGAAGATGGAAAATGAATATCTAGATCATATAACAATGCCTGAAAGTGATACCATTTGCTATGAGATAAAACAGTGTGAGATATGTTTTGTGCATTAGGTATGATAAAATCAGATCAAATGCAGAATCCAGACCCTGAAATTGATGCAAATTGTCAGATTAAACCAAAATGAAAATTTGTTTGAATTCTATCAAAACAAGGATACAATCTAGAATTCAGATCCCTTTGACTATATAAATGAATATTGTGAAGAAATCTTTACATTTCATCACTGTTTTGATTTGATTAAATCAAATTTTGATTAGGGTGTAATATAAAAGTGTGCACTTCAGACTTGAATCAATTTTTGGAGTGTGGATTCTACATTTGAACCATAAAATGAACTGTTGTCTGCTTCTTTATTATAATGATATTTTGTTACTCACCAAACATCTTTCTTCGTCTCTTGCTTTTTAATCCTTTGACTGGTTGAGTACAATCAAGAATATCAAGATCATGCCCACACATATCCTTTTGGTTTTCAACACATTGGCAATACTGCTCAGAAGAAACCTTCAGGTCGGACGTCGGGCAGTATCCATTGTACAAAGAATCAGCCGTATCAACTCTGAAAAAGGAATATCAACATATATTCAATGGTATACTCAAAAGAAATGCTCTAGTTTTTCTAAGTTCGTCTATTGCTCACTCCTCACCAGTTTCTTGGCGCAGTCATTTTTTAAAAATTGTCCTTGAAATTTCTTGAAATTATCTATTCTATTTGTTAGAAATCCTCAACAAAAACTGTCAACATCAATACAGAGAGCATCAACTTGTTTCTTCAGTTTTTAAGTAGGTCTGGCTGGCTGGCTATCTGTATATGTATTGCTCATACAGACTATAAAGGAGTTGGAGGGCTGAAAATTTAGACATTTAATCCTTGATATGTCGAAAAAAAACTTTTTTTGTTTTTCTGAAAATTTCCCTCAGATAGGTTTACAATGTAAGTTAATGCCTAATTAGTCCCTTAGTTTATGTCCAGCAGTATCCACACTTGGTTTTTGAAAATTCAGACTCTAGTCATCACAGTCCAACAAAAGGCTAGAGAAGTAACTTATTCATTGATCACCCCTTTGTCCAATTTTTTAATTGATCTCCCTCAACATGGCATGCTGTCAAGAGTCTTTGGTCACGTAGAGGTTTCTCCTAAGTGACTAATCAAAACCTGTCTGTCATATGTTGGCTATTTTTAGTGAATTTAAATGAGTTTTTTGAGTCAAGTCATAAGTTGTCTCTGTTCAGACGATGATTATTTTGTTATGTTTGGACACAGGGAAAAATAATTGAAATTTGAATGTCTTCACAAAGAATACCTTTTGGAATGATCGATTGAAGGGAGATTATTTCTATGGAACTACAGAATTGTTTCCCCTCCACTTCATGGTCATAAAGTGGTGGTAATCACATTATATGATACATAGATGAATAAACCAGTGTCCTGTTTATAGCACTCATCATCTCCCATGACATTCGATCATTTTTTTTTCACTAACAGAATAAATCTTGTTGAGTGAGGATTTGATCTGTTTGATACATTTCCTTGGAATATTCTTAATGTTTCTGTCTTTGATTAGGTGGTGATAATTTATACAGTGACAAACTTATCTTGGGAATGTCATGAATGATTCAGAGCAGTGGTTCCCAACCACCAAGCCGTGGACTGGCACCATGCCTCAAAGTATGTATTGCTAGAAAATGATACGATTTTACCAATATTTCTTTGTGATTTAACATCAAATTTATTTCCTAGGATCTTTTTGATAAATTTGTTTGGATAAGCCTTTTTCAAATCAAAATTGAATGTACATATTAGTCACTTATTAGACGACTTATCACATAAAATAGCCAGTCATTATTTACAATGCCTTCCCATTGGCCAGTCGGCAAGAATGTTGTCAGTATTGAACCGGTCTACAGAACAAAAAAAACTAGGGGACTCCTGCTTTCATCATCATCATCATCAGCAGCCTTTTAGTATTCATTATTGGACATAGACCTTCCCAAGGACTAGCCAGACCTCTCTATCATGGGCGTTGTGGAACCAATTCTTCCTGAACTTGTCTATTTTGTCACACTATCTTATATTTTGCTGGCCACGGTTTTGCATCTGATCTCTGGGGATCCATGTAGTGAGTTGTGACGTACATCAGTTGTCTGATATTCTTGCAACATGACCAGCCCTTTGCCATTTGAGTTTTCTAATGGATTCTATGATATCCCTGTTTTTTCTCCAAAGTGCTGCATATCTTTTTTCAGATCCCTCCATGTGATGTTGGGTATGATTCTTTCATGTGTAGATTGCATGTTTCTCAGTTTACGTGTCTGTCTTTTGGTTAGGTTCCATGTTTCAGCTCCATAGGTGACTATTGGGAGGATGCATTGGTTGTAGACCTCTCTTTTTAAAACTAATGGAATTTTCTTGTTCTGCCAAAAACTTGCTATCCTAGAGTGATCCTTCACTTAATTTCTTCTTCTTTTCGGGGTTTTGTGAGGATTTGTTGTCCTTGGTAGATGTAACGGTCTTCTTTCTTTAGGTCTGCATTTTCAATATAGATTGTTTCCTCAGCATGATTGTTGTAGTTAACATTTATTTTACTAAAGTTCATATGAAGACCAACCTCCTTGATCCCTTCATTCAGTTTGTCTAGCACTGCTGGGAGATCGTGAAAGTTTTTTACAAAAAAGACAATGAGATCAGCAAATATATGGTTACGTAAGTATTTGCAGTCTATACGGATTGTTTTATTTTCCCAAATCAATGAAAACAAACTGGATGTGTCACTTCAGGTCCTATTGGCATAATCTATACTTTGTTGCCTGATGTTATCCCATTCAAATCATTTACATGATAATGAATTGAATGTTGCAATAAAAGGATTAAATACAATTTTTTCAAGTGATTGGGTGGACGTAAAATATAGATTAGCTGTATGTTATTAAATCAGGACTCATAAAAATTGATTAATTATTCAATACATTCATTGAAAAGTGGATTAGATTCATTTATTAAATGGTCAAGTGCTTTGTTGAAAACCAAACTCAGATTCTTATCAATAGCCACAATATAACAGAATAATTCATGTTTTAAAATATTAGCACACAAGAAATTCATTAGAACTGGGATATTACATTTTGGCTAAGTTTTGGGGCACTGTTAGATCCTATGTGAACAAATAAGCCACTTCTCCATTAGTTTTTGTGAGTCTTTACACATTTCTGTATGGTTTTTATCATGTTTAAATCTGTGAATTTATATTATGCATGATGTTAAAAAGCAGTATCGAGGGAAATAATGGATAACCTGGCTTTATTTCATGAAAATTATGTTTGATACTTCAAATAGAAATATACTTTTTTTTATGTTTCAGACCAAGTGAAAAGATGAGTATTTAAGGCAACATCTCGAGCATCTAAATACATCCATAAGTTGCATACATTATTGGCATGAACCAAAAATATGTTGAATAAGGATAGCTTGAATGGAGGCAGCTGAGGTATTGGGTGGATAGATCTGCAGGTGAGAAAATAAAGATTTTTCTAACAACTGGCATAAAGCCAAAAATCTTTAATGGGTTGTATAGATTTAGGATAATTGGTGTACCATAATCGAAGAGTGAGTTGGATTATTTGTATTTTCACATTACTTACCTCCAGCTGAGAGAAAATGGATTTGTTTGCCGTGAATAAGATATGGTACCATTTGGCATTTTGAGATCATTCTTTCTATTACCATCGTACGTTCCACAAAGACCTGAAAGATAAGATATATGTATTAGCAATTGAGGTGTAAATGTATGAAACATCTAGATTCTAGAGAATCTATACATTATTATGAAATCTATCAAAATGAGGTCCCAAAAAGATCCTAAAAGCTTTCTCCACAAAAAAACAAAAACACAAAACATTCTTAGGAGGGGTCCAGTGGAGTACTGATGCCAATTTTCAAGTCTGTAGACAAAAAGGTACAGCCAGGAGAGCTGAAACACACAAACACATACATGTATATAAAAAGGATAGAATCGTTTACCACCTTTGGTGGCTATGGTTGTTCTATCTAAATAATTACCTTCTGTGCTGTTGAAATCAATTGAAGATGCCTTCATATGAACATTGAGGAACTGACCAGTTCTACCATTTCCTTTAACTACAGTCACAAGAGCACCAGTTGGTAGTAGGATCTAGAGAAAAAATATATGTACGATTAAAACATTGAAGAATATTTTACAAAGTTAGATAAGGGTATAACCAGATTAAAGTACAAACATTAACTCATCAAACTAAAGGTAAATGTTGTTGAGTAAAGACATTTATCTCCTACTTTCTATACATTTTTTGTGATATTTACCATGTCTTTGAAAAAATTACCAATGTTGATTCAGAAAGTTTTGAAAAGTAAGTACGAAAAAGGCCAGTTAAAACCATCTCTAGTATGTAAGATGGATCATTCGATCCCACCATTATTCAATAAGGTGGTTAACACTTATAAAGATGTCTTGGCGTGTGATTCAACGGTAATTATCTGGATGAGGATCATGGAACCATACCTTATATTTTTTGCCTCCACTGTAACTGAATACTTTTGTACCAGGTGTCAGATTTCCATTCAGGTAAGCCTTTAAAGTAATAGGGGTCTTCTTATTGGACTTCCCAACTGATGGTCCACACCTGTCTATGATGATCACATCGTCACCACTTCGTACTGCTACTGCACAATTACAGGAAGCTCTTCCATTACAAGAACGGTAGAAAGTATGCACCTGGAGGAAACAAAAATCAATATTAGATTGAAGGATGAAAATGAAGGGGAGCATATGTTGGGTTATGGTGTGTACTTAATAGTTAATATCTAGGATTCTTGTATGTTCAATGTCTACTAATGGAGATATTACCATACAGTTAGTCCCCAAAAGCTATCTCTATCACTGATTGAAGTCTATAGATTTACTAATGAAAGACCTCTTTCATCCAATACCAATATACATGCGGAGGTATAAAAGTTCTCCATAATATAAGATTGGATTTAGAATTGAGATTACCAAAAGCTGACTCAATGATATGGATCATATGTGCGGGAGACCATAATGATAAAATAACACGGTTGTTAGGAAAACGAATTACGTTTATTTCATTCAATCAAAGGCAAATACATGTGTAACATAATCTTTATAAGTGAGGCGTTCTATCAATGTCTTTGTATGTAATGCAATGAGTGTTTAAAATGAAGTGCATTATTCTGATGGAGAAAAAATTACAAAATAGAATAGTGTTTTCGTATAAAAAAAGGAAGCTGAATTTGGTAGATCTTACAAGTATTCTCTAAGCTTAGCTTGTTGTGGCACAATGCCACAAATGTATGACAGCCAGCAATGATTGAACTCACAACACAGTAGACTTTTGTTCTTTCTGTTTGTATCTTATTTTTTATCTCAAGAATTGATTTAAAAAAAAGGTATAATAAGACATAGAGTGACATGAAAGAGAATTCTTTCTTTCTTTCTCTCATTGTCAACCCACACTGAGATAACAGCTCAGCTTTCTTTCTTTGTTAAGAATGCTGTCTGTCTCTCTCCAACCACACTCTCTTTGGGTTACTTAATTCATCGCATATGCTGCTAACCTATTCAAATGTGGTTTTAAGATGAAATTTTCTCTGTTCTTAGAACTGTCAACTTACGTCACGGTTCAAAACATACAGTGAGAATTCACTGACATAATTGAACTTCTTGACTTTTTCCTATTTACTTTTCTAAATTTCTCAATTAATATATATATAAGCATGATTGATCAATCAAATAGCTTATATGCAAGTACAACCATAAGTATCATTTTACAGAACAAATATTTTTCACCATAACTCCACCCTTGTCAATGCTCTCAATTCAGTCGTTAAAATTGATCACATACACTGAACATCATACAGTCAAAATTTCAGATAAAAAATCAGCTGATAACCACAAGTTAGGCTCCAGACATTAATCCATCTTTGTATGTCTAAACCTTTTCATAGCTCTATATATATAACACATAGAAGATGTATTGAAATGTATCTTCAGAATAACAAATGTTTGGTTTGATGTTATTGAAATGAAAATATGATAAAGAAAGATATTCAATGAAACTATGGGACTGGGGTCAGTGTTTTATTTTAATATCATTACGAATAGGAATCAAAAGTCATTGAAGTGAATACTTACTGCATAAGGTAGAGTGATGTGCTGATATAAAACGAATTCACCTTCATAAAAATTATTATAGTATCTAAAATGCAAAAGAGAAAAAAAATGTAAAGAGTAAATAATAATAAAATAAGATGGATCATCTGCTGTATGAATGCAATAATAAATGTCCATATATACAGTTTATATATTTATTCATGTTGTGTAGGCTAAATGATACTTTCAACGTGTAATAATTGGAGATCATTCCAAGTGAGAGTTTCACTATGATATAAGGCAATTTATAATCATATACAATTGAGCATCACAGATAAAATGAAAAACCAAAGTATACAAGAGAGTCTAGAATGAGTTGCAAAATGATAAGTAATTCTTTTTAAGGTAAATGCACCAAGTTATGTGAAAACTAGCACCAGAAAGATTACACTGTCTTCACACAGAGATATGCAGAATTATATACATATATATGTGTGTATATATACACATATATATATATATATATATATATATATATATATATATATATATATATATATATATTTATTCATTTATTTATGCGTTGATCTTATTTAGCTGAACAGTTGCCAGTAATGCAAAGGCCCTAACAACTGTTTTCACTCTGAATTCTCATTCTTGTTTATTCAGGGTCTAAATCCACTCTATTTGTTTCTTTCAATGCAACTATTATGTTAGCAAGGAATGGATATATGATCAGACAGAATGATTATAAATTGCATTATACTGAAACTCTCATTGAGAATGATCTATTATTATGCGTTGAATGTATCATGGCCAAGACAATGTAAATAGAATAAACAATTCAAGAAAATGGGGCTGCTGCAGGAAACAAAGCTGCGACTGATTTCCAGCGTCAGTCCCATTTTCTTTCATTGTTTTATCAAATATATATATATATATATATATATATATATATATATATATGAAGAGTGTGGTGCCATTTAAATGAGGAATGTGTTTAATTATATTAAAAATCAAATTTTGGATTTGAATTTTTTGTTTTATTGAAACCTTATAGATTGCACATATATATAAAGGTTATATTAATATGAAACAATCCATATTCAGTATCTAATTTGTAATTTAATCTAACACATTTTTATACAGATGTATATATATATATATATATATATGTACAGTACCTATCATAAGTATTTGAATGAACAGAAATTTTGCTTGTATGACTTGGTTTTAAGAGTTATAAACAATAACTTTATCCCAGGAGAATCAAATATTATTGCAATTTGCACAACAAAGTGTGCATTTAGGCATGTTTTGTGGCTCTTAATGGAAAAAAGTAAAGAATTGAATCAAATTAAGAACTGAATAAAATTTTTAAGTGAATGAAGCCATGTATTATTTTACCAGTTCAATGTACAGATGGGAAAGAATAAAACCATAGGCAAGAAACACAGTATTTGTGTTTATTCAAGTAATTATGAGCAGCACTGTAATACATACTGTACCACTGTTATATATAAAGCTAAATTTATGTTAATGTAGAATAAATGGACATTTAAGAGCTTGATTGAATTATTTACTGAATAAAGAAAAAAAATTTAAGTTCTTTTTATTTAAAGTAGAAATTGATACTGTAAATATAAAAGGCAATTGGATACATCAGTTATTCTTGATCTGATGGGAATGAATCTTAAATTAAATGATGTAGCATGGTTAAAAGGAATGGAATTGTTTTATATTTCAATGCAAACTGATGTTTACTGGATGTATTTAATCTCTGCATCATCTATGACAGGTAAACAAAAAAATCGTAAATTAGACTTTTAAAAAGTTTGATTTCATCAAGTTAGAAATATGAACACAGAAATTCAATGTAGTCTTACTGCAGAAGAACAACTTACTTTCCATCGAATGTTGTCATGTGTGGATCATTGATTGATTTGCAAAGAGCTTTGCTGTCCTTGTCTACAATCCTGATCTAAAACAGAGAACAGGTCTGGTTAGTCACTCAATAGAAACCATCACATGACCAATGCCGTGATAGGGGTGATCGATTGAAAGATTGGGGAAAAAAAAGGGCGATTGTTGAATAAGTAACTTCTCTCACCTTTTATTGAATCATAAGAATTCAAAATTCTACAAAACAAGTGTGATTGCAGCTTGACACAAAACTAAGGGACCAATTTAGAATAAAGATACGTTATAAATAGAACCCCTGCTAACAACTTATTTTGGAAAATATCAGAAAACAGAAAAAAAACGTTTTTTTCTAGACATAATTAGAAGTAAATGTTTAAATTTTCCACCTCCCATTGGTGAGACCTGCATGGATGAAACATGGTGATTGCTAAATCTTGTCAGATGATAGCTATCCTATCACTTTACCTGTTCACCCTGTTTCATTCCATAACATCCATGTGGTCTAAAGTGGCCCTTAAGACCAGCTGCCGACCTCCAAGGTCAAAAGATACCACACAAAATTCAGACTGCTCACAGGATTGATTGAATCTCTCTGCGAAATGGCACTTTCCATGTCTCTTCAATCTTCACTCTCGTATGCACGTTGCATGGTTCTCAGTTTGAGGGTCAATCTCTTGGTTGGGTTCTATGTTTCAGCTCCCAAGGTGATCATCAGTAGGATGCATTGGTTGTATAACCTTCTTTTCAAGACTCATGGGATTTTTTCTTGTTCTTGAAAGTCAAGTCTGCTCTCCTGTAGGCTTGCCAATTGGCTAATTCCAAAGTATACCAAATATATATACTATCACACCAATAAAATGAAAAATTCTGAATTCTGAAATGTGTCTAATTTCCAAAGGTATGCTATACACAGTTTTTTGCACACTTTTATTTAAAAAAAACCCCCAAAGACCAAGACAAAAAAAAAGTTCTTACCTTCACTCTGTCAATTTTGATAGTGTTGATTACAAATTGTTTTTCACGGATCAGAAGTGAAACTTGGATGCTGCGAAGTTGAGTCTTATCATAAAGAGAATCTACAGTTGCCTTTACAGATATAGTATGGATTGAATTCCAGCTCTTGGGGTTGACCTGAGTTCCACAAGCATCTGCAGGTAAAGTCTGTCCAACTTGTTGTTGGAAAACAGCCTGAACTATTTTCATCCCGTTCAAACATCTCTTTTCATTAGATGCCTTCAGGAATCCTTTCATTAGGATATTGCAGTCACCACGTTCTCTTTCTGCCTTGGGACAGAAAATTCGAGGAGGCACATGACTTTGGATTTCTATCAGCCCGGTGCGTTTTCCTTCAATAACAGTTATTTCTTTTGTTAGAACCTGAAAAATAGATTTATTTTTGTTATTTACATTTAGTTATTTCACTACAAAAATATTTCCCTCACCAAGCACCCTGATATTGGGCAGCGGAGAATGAGGTTTTTGAAGATAGAATTAACACCAATTACCCAGATGATCTAAAATGAATTGAAAACACTGGTAATGACTGTGAATGCAGGAATGAGTTTGAAATGGCAAAATTTGATTTGATAAGAATTCATGCAGAGTTATCTGGAATGAAGTGGTTAATGCAATTTGTCATTTGAAAGAGCAAGAAAGGCATGAGTGGATGATATAGATCGAGGAGAAAACAACGGAGGGTACATCCCTCCAGAGTTCCAGCAACTGATATTCAAAGACATCTGGTACAAGAAACATGTCAAATGGTAAAAGATGAACAACAAGCTGATTGAGACAATCTAGATGAAGAATTGTCGTTCTGAAAATCATCTCAGTTCCTTCTAAAGAATGGGTGATCATATTAGATTTCATTGTTTATGAATATGGTAGTTGCAAAAGTGGCACCCAGAAACACTTGGTGAAAAAGCTGAAGTCAGAAGCAATTCGGAAAGGGGAATAGAGGACAAATGCCATCTTATTGCGTGGGCACACTGAGCAGTTGGGGGCACATGATTTTAAGGGCCCCATAATTCAATTTGAAAAATTAAAAATTTCAAGGTGAGGTGGGGTTAGGGGACCCAGTATGTTGCTTTGCCCAGGGGCCTCAAATATCCTTAAGATGGCTTTGCTGTAGACACTGACATAGATATATTAGTGATATATATAGTTATAAATATACCAACACACACACATATATATGCATATATATATAATATATGTATATATATACATATACATATATATATATATATATATATATATATATATATATGTATACACACACACACACACGCATACATGTATATACGTATATATATATTTATGTAAATATGTATAAACTAATATATATATATACATATATATATATATATCATAAACTAGTATATATATATAATAAACTAATATATATATATATGTATTAGTTTATCATATAGCAATATTAGTATACATATATATATATATATATATATATATATATATATATATATATATATATATATCATTATATAGTAATATTAATGATATATGTATGTATTATTATATCGTAATATATATACATATATGTACAAAAATACATACATTAGTTTATCATATAGTAATATTGGTATATATGTGTATATAATAATATATAGTAATATTATTAATATATGTATATTTATTATAAATATAATATATTGTATAAGGTGGTAATATATATATATATATATATATATATATATATATATATATATATACATATATATGTATACACACACACACATATACATATATGTATGTATATATACGTTTATGTGAATATATATATAAACTAATATATATATATCATAAACTAGTATATATATATAATAAACTAATATATATATATATATATATATATACGTATTAGTTTATCATATAGCAATATTAGTATGCATATATATATATCATTATATAGTAATATCAATAATATATGTATGTATTATTATATAGTAATATTAATAATATATCTATGTATTATTATATCATAATATATGTATACATATATGTATAAAAATACATACATTAGTTTATTATATAGTAATATTGGTATATATGTGTATATAATAATATATAGTTATATTATTAGTATATGTACATTCATTATAAATATCATATATTGTATATGGTGGTAATATATATACATATATATATATATATATATATATGTATCTATATGTATATATATATATATATATATATATATGTATGTATCTATATGTATATATATATATATATATAAATATACATATATATATATATATATATATATATATATATATATATATATATATATATATATATGTATATATCTATATGTATATATATTAGTTTATTAACATGAGCCATGAACCTGAGAAGATTTTTGGAGAAATCATACTAACCTTGACAGATACTGGAATCACGTTACTCCTCTTTGTTTTCCCAGTTGTTTGAAGGCAGTTGACAGGTTCACATACAGACACCAGACATTGGATCTTAAAAAAGTATGCAATACAATCAAAATAAAAGCAGCAATAATCATAATCAAAGAAAAACACATTTGCTTTTCATTAGTGAAGCTCTTTAAATTAGATTGGTTTTAGCAGTAACAAATTTTGAGAATCTATAGCCAATAATTTTACAGTATTTTCTTACACTGTAGAAAATAGTTTTAGAAGTAAGTATTTTGATTTAGCACAAAACAAATTTTATGTAAAATATCCGTATCTCCCATTGATAAATTATCATAGCCAGGTCTTGTGCAAGAACTAATTATGTAAAACTTATTTAAAATAACGGATCTTTTTTCTAAATTTATCTTAAAAAATACCGGCATGCAATTTTGGGATTGTTGGTCTCTAGATGACCATAGAGACCACAAAAAGCACTCAATAAATGGAAGTGTTTTTAGATAGTGTCTAGTGATGTGTTCATGCAAATTTTCAAGGTTGTAGCTACAAAAATGTGACCAGTCTCTGTTGGTCTGTCTGTCTCACTCACTCACACACAGACACACAGACACACATACACCCCCCCCACACACACACAAATACACACAGATTGACACAGACACTCAACGAGAGAAAAATGTGTAGCTCATTCGGTTGATTGGTCAGGCCATTCGTGGGGCTACAATGATTTGATACCTTTTGATATAACTGAAACCTCTCTTGAACAAAAACCTATTTTTGTTCTTCCCAGATTGTTTTATATTCTATGAATAGAGATTTGATTACCTGAGAGCCATATGCCAAGTCACCCATGTTGTCTTCATGGAGAATACTCATTCTGTGTTTCTTGAATTGTTCCTGCCAGAGAATTGTTTTGCCTGCCAACCATTTTACAGAATACAAAGCATCAATTCCTTCAAGAGGTGGGAATTCACACGTAAAATGAACTTTGTCCAGGGTGGTATTATAGTACACCTTCAATTTTGGATCTTCAGTGGCTTCAGGTAAACCTGCACAAAGAATACATACCTGTTAATCAGTGGTCAAGTTGGTAAACATTGAAAGGATTAATGCCTACATTGAATGGAAATGTAATATATCAGCCTTTTGCATTTGAATTGCAAAAGAATGATATGGAGAATATACATTGTACAGAAAAACCCATCAATGTGTCCATCCTTGTGTATGTGAAAACATGGGTAGAAATTTCACCTATATCCTCATGACTTGCAACTCAAGTTCAAATAATGGTCTAGTTTTGAATGCTGAATTTCAAGGTAGATATGACTTCCATACTGAAAATAATGTCACAATTTACAGATTTTTTTTTTACGAAACCTTTAATAATACTTTGTTGAATTTATTCAAGGAGTAAATGGTCATAGGTTTATTCATGGATCTAATATTCAGTGTTCAAGTCCAAATTTGAGCAGGCAAGTTTGTGTAGAATGGATTAATGTCATTTCGAATGCTGATTTAAAGTCAGTTGCCTCTATTTCAGGGACTGTAGCAACACATTCTCTTGGCTTTCTTAGTCATCAGTATTATCATATTTCTATCTTCGCCTAAACCAAAATAAGAAGAGGAAGTCCAAATATCAATGTTTTAATTAAGCTAATTTCGTGCACCCACACAACAAACAAATATGTCATGCTTGACCCGGAATCCACGGGAAAAAAAGGGGCAGGTCCAGCAACTCATAGCAAGGGATACTGAGACAGAAATTCAGAGAAAGGGCTTCCTCTGGAGGGATCTGGAGAAGATTGCCCAGAATTGAGTGCACTGGCAGGGCATTATCAATGGTCTATACTCCTCATGGGGTGAATTGAATTGATTAATTTACAACTAGTATTTTCATAAATGGAGATAAAAGAATTGAAAATGTCACCAGAGTTTTAGGGACTTATTGTGGTGAAAATGTCAATGGGAAAAACCAAGTCAATATGATAAAAATTTGAGAAAAGTAAGAGAAGTTAGAGAGAATTTAATTTAGACAGATAAATGATTATATGCAAGTATATTTTGCACTTGTACCAAATGCCTCTAAAAAGCTAATTTGAATACTGGCTAGTTGCTCAAGAGAAACTGTCATGTGATTAATGTCTTCTTGCTACATGGTAAGTTGGGGGTGACAAATTAAGAAAAATTGGAAAAAGGGGATCAATGTATAAGTTACATATTCAGAAATAAATTGCCAAAAAGCATGGATGTTACCGGACACAAATTGAGGGATCAATTTAGCATCGACTTGAATTGCAAATTGATTGCCCCCTACATACCAAAAACCCATCTAAAGGGGTATTAAAAAAAGCAGCAAGAAAGCTATTTTTTCAAAACATAATTAGTAAATATTTAGATTTCCAGCCATCCAATAACACTGCTGCTGGCTGTTCATGTCATATATACTTTGCCAGCCAGGCTGACTTATAAACTAGAAAAATCTATTTTGACGGTTTCAAAGAAAATTCCTAATATTTCATTCATATAAAATTTGACAAAATGGTTCATAAGAACATCACTTACATTGAAGCCAGAGATTTCCTTCCTTACAGTACATTATTCTAAAGAATTTCCATTCAACTTTCATACCAAATTGCTATTCTAACAAACATTGTCAATTTATGGAATAAATGAAAATACATACCTAATATAACTCCAGTTTTCAACAATATGGCCCTGGAAGCAAAATAAATTCGCCAGCGTTCCAACTTGAAGTGTCCTAAAGTTCCAGATCTTCCAGGATTCTTGCCCACGGAAAATAAGCAAGAATCATTACGGCTGAATACAGCTGTCCTTTCAATCTTCAGTGATTTTTTTGTCACAAGCTGACCATTGATGTGAATAGAAGCTCCTTCCACTGCAGACCAAGACAGTACATAATCTGAAGTCATTTTCAAACTGTCTGTCTTTGAGTAGGTCACTGATGCCGAATAGATGTATTTCCTGGTACTCACCGTGAATATAAGGTTGCGATTTTTATAGTAGAAAGCATAGCCCCAGGAATCTTTGCGGTCTCCGCAGTTACTCATTATGTAGGTATTGTCCTTTAGTGTTAGGAACTTTAAAGTGAAAGTATGAACAATACCAAGATTGCATCTTTCTGGATTGAAGAGACATGTGTTTTGGCTAAATGGTAATTGAATGTACTGTGTCAGACCATTTAGGACAATTGCCAACTCTCCCCTGGTACCAGTTACCAAAATGGGATTTCCAGTCACTAGCATTCTAGCACTCGTTGTTGTTAAGAATCTGTTCGTTATCTTCAGGAATTGAAAATCAAGGAAGATAATTGTTTCCACTGGAAAAGAATTAAAAGAAAAATTGTTTTTTACACAAAAATTAGATATTTATTTTATTTCTTTTGAAATATTACAATTGAATTCATGAAAGCATTATAGAAATGATTTATATAAACTAAACTATAAAGTAAGCATGTACAAATTAAATTTTAAAATTCTATGTATGAATCCATAGGGAGGATTATACTTCCCTAAACTTGATTTTATGTTATTGTCAGAAAAGCTATCTTTTCTGGTTAATAAGTTATATAATATATAGAATTATTTTATATTCAGAGTACTTTTGTCTCTTTATAATGCCAAGTCTTATCGTAAAGAAAGCGATGAAAATCATCAGATTTAGAGTTGTTAGTGTCGAAGAGAACAAGAAAATTTTCAAGAAGTAACACATACCAGAAAAATAAGAATCATTTGATATTTGACATCTTTTTAGTTCAATGAACTCTGATCAACAGGATTATAGATGAATTCAAAGTTTTAAGTTTCCCTAAATGATTATGAATGCAGCAATCTCTCAATATTTACTACTTTTAATCACAGTTTTTTTTTTCCTCTCGTAACATGATAATGCAACCAGCATAATTATACCTTTAAAGATCTTTATTTTTTTGCTCATTGAAACATATCTCACTTCATTAATTGCCAAACTTTTGTGAATTGACATTCCAGACCCATGCAGCTCTCACAGAAAATACCACAACTTCATAAAACTATGAATAGTTGCAAAGATATTTTTTGTTTTTTATTTTACAAGCAAAGCAACGTTTTCTTCTTGTTTGAAAAAATTGGGAAGTGTTTTTTTTTTCGAGCAAATTAGCTACATAAGATATGATACTGTACAAATTAGAAATGTGATTCTGGGCAGTGGTATAATTAACCATCAGTAGAGATGTAGCAAGAAGAGATTGAACGGCAACAGACACATTGGGTTTAGATGTGTAGAAGCATAACATTTTCACCAAATCACGAAAATCATGTGCAACAATCATGTTAAAGATAGAAGATGCAAAACTTGGCAAGGTAGACCATTACATCTACCTATGACAATGAATCTCCATGAGATCCTCAAAAGAGGAGGAAATCAAGTGAAGAATCACTCTGGAATGGCAAGCCTTTGGCAGAGCAAGCTCAACTTTCAAAAACCAATAATCCTAAAAAGATGAGTATACAACCAATAGTCACTTACGGAGCTGAAACATGGAACCCAACCAAAAGACAAACCTGCAAACTGAGAAGTATGCAAAGTGCGCATGAGAGAATCATGCTCAATCTTACATGGAGAGATCACAAGACAGTACCATATATAAGGAAGAAGACCAGAGTCTGAGACATCATAGCAACTATTAAAAAATTAAAATGGCAGTGGGCAGGCCACGTTGGAAGAATGAAAGACAACCAATGGACATCATGACTCACAACATGGATCCCCTGAAACCATATGAGAAACAGAGGCTGACATAACACAAGAAGGAGATATGAACTGGACAAATTCAGGAAATACTAGCTCTGCGATGCCCATGATAGAGAATTGTGGCGAATCCTGGGGAAGGTCTGTGTCCAACGACGGACATTAAAAGACTAATGAAGATGAAGATGATGATGATGATACTGCCTTTTAATCAGGATATAACACAGCTATCCCCAGATACTCTCTTTGCCCCTGGGTGCTGTCTCTGTCTCTGTGTACTGAGAACTCTTGCTATGCCACCATCATCATCATCATCATCAGTCTTTTAATGTCCGTTGTTGGACATAGATCTTCCCCAGGATTTGCCACACTTCTCTATCATGGGCGTCGCAGAGCCAGTACTTCCTGAACTTGTCTAGCTCGTCTCGCCATCAAATATTCTGTTGGCCTCGGTTGCGCATGTGATCTTGAGGGATCCATATCGTGAGTCATGATGTCCATCGGTTGTCTGCCATTCTTACAACATGGCCAGCCCACTGCCATTTGAGATTTTTAATGGATTCTATGATGTCCCTAACTCTTCTCTTTTCCCGGATGTACTGTGCTGTCTTGTGGTCTCTCCATGTGAGACTCAGCATAATTCTTTCATGTGCACGTTGCATAGATCTCAATTATCTGTACCTCATATGAATGAATCACCATTTGTGCACCAGAACTAATTATCTGGTAAATGTGTTGAAATTTTAGATGACTGTTTTTAATATGATCAAAATAATAGCCTGTATACCAGAACAATCATCTAGAATTATCTAAAGAATATAGATCTTTTATCTAAAATTATCTAAAAAATACCAGCACATTGCAGGTGGGCAATGTTGGTCCAGAAATGACCATAGAGACCCCAAAAAGTGTTTTTAGATTGTGTCTAGTGATGTATTCATGCACACTTTTAGGGTTGTAGTTCAAAAAATATGACCAGGAGTGCCTCGAGACATGCACAGATAGATAAGCAGAGAGAGAAGAATCTATAGTCCACTTGACAGGTTGGTTAGTTCATTTGTGGTGCTACGATGATTCAATACTTGAGGAAAACGTTGATATACATACAATTGTTTTTGATGGATGCATCACAAATTAAAAATGAAGAGGTATCTTTTCTTTCCTGATTGCTCACTCTCTCAAAAATGAACATCTGATTATTCAGTATCTTTTTTATGATATCATGTTGCCACTTGTGGATTAGTTACTAGCCAGCTGTCAAAGATATATCAAATAGAAGCTGGGCAAAAAATGCATGACATCACCCGAGCCCAGGAAAAATTGAAGGAAGTCAATTCAGATTCATTTTCTTTTCTCCAGCTACCCATGAAAATAACCAATCAGTGGTAACATTTTTGCTTTAAAAAGCATTCCCCCATTAGCACAAGTAAGTTTGCAGTTACCTTGATACAATTAATTGTAGATTTACGGCTTACCTCGAACTTTTGTCCATTTTGTGTTAGAGAATGTAATGTCACATAACAGACTTGGGTCACTTGGATTTAGGTATCTGTTTGGATAGCACACTTTGTCAATCACACAAACATCATTCTGGAAAGAAGAGGTAAATAAAACATATGAAGATTAAAGAAAAAAATGGGACTTATAGAAGAAGTATTCATTGAAACAATCAATAACAGAGATTTTAAAACTCTAGACCTCACACCTCTGGAGGTCTGTCAAATAATGCTTGGGGTTCTGTAGCAGAGTACCTCCTGAATCTGACATTGTAGATCTTGTGGCAGAGAGAGACCTCCATCCATCGCACAGCAATAAAAAAGCATTGATATTGTACACAAAGCTGTAGCTGTATTAGAATTTGAATTAATGTAATTCATTTTAAATAGTGATGATTTTTTAGGTGTAAATCGTTTTATTGCAGTTCATTGAATAGTCTAATAACTAAATGCTAAAAATGGGGGTCTGCCAGTATATTTTCTTTGTAGAGGAGGTCCTTGAGTTTTAAAAGTTTGAAATCACTGATCTGTGAGATTAAATGCATTTATATTAAGTTATAGCAACTGATGGACATTGTGACTCATGACATGGATCCCCAATGATCACATGCGCATCCGAGGCTGGCAGAATATTAGATGGAGAGATGAGCTAGACAAATTCAGAAAGTACTGGCCATGACGTCCATGATAGAAAGTGTAGCAAATCCTGATGACAATGATGATGGTAGCAATCTGAGAATCTTGGAGTGATTTCAAACTCAGTGTGTTCAGGACTTATGTAAAATCCCAGTTTCCGATATAATGGAAAGTTGCATTTACTTTTATAGTAATAAGTATGAGGAAGACAAAACTGTTCTTTTGTCACTATCTTTGAAACTGCAGCCAAGAGAAAAGTCAGATTTATTGTTTATATTTCAATAGGGTTTTAAGAAAGCATATAATAATGTACATTCAAACTTACCCTCCGTACACATCCATCTTGGGTGCAGATCTCACAGTTAGGATTGTAGATAGTAACTGAGATACGGAGTCTGCTGAAGATATTTCCTGTGTTGCTTAGAGACACGTTGTAGATTCCCCGTCCAGGCAGTTTGCACCTGACACTTTCACTGTTGAGGTACTTGGCAAGAACATAAGTCGTTCTTTGGATGGTTTTATTCTAAAGTACAGAGAAAAATATAGAAATACAAGTGGATTATAGTGATGTTGATAGAGATGATAATCGATTGTTTTATAAATGATTCTATTCATTTTTGAATATCAATAGATTTCTTAAATTTATATCTTTTGATGTCAAAAAAACTCTAAAAATTCTTAAAGATTATCTTGATGATAATTATGATGATTATAAGAATCCCCGTGTCCTATATTTACATAAAAATACTTGAAGACACAAAAGGCCAATATTTTGAAGGTCCCCCGTGGTATGCTCTTGTAAAATCTTTAGGGCTGTACCCCTCAAAATATGACTAGGAGTGTGACATGTGATGGAATACAAGAGTTATGATTGAAGTAACCAGAAGTTGCTAATTACAGAATAAATCAGACATAAGTGATGACCAGTCCATGCCTAGAACTGTTCATTACTATTTCCCCACATCAGAATATTTGGCAACTAAGCACTAAAGGTTATATAGATAATTAGAAAGCACTCAGAGAGAACATTCCCCAACCAGCATTGTAAGAGGAAGTAATTTTGCATGGATCTGCCCCAAAATGTAACCACTTCTTTCATAGCTGTCAACCTATTGATAAAATTCAATTGGAATTCATAGAGAATTTTTGGAGATATCTTGTCAACTGATATGAACTTTTGGCAATATTATGCGGTATGAAGATATAGCTACAATGTTAGGTGAATGATTGCGCATGGATCCGCCCCATAATTTACTCATTTTTTCTGTAGCCTATTGTCAATCTATATAACAAAATTTAATTGAAATTCATTGAGAACTTTTGGAGATATCGTATAGACAGGCATGAACATATACACAAACATAATTGAAAATAGATTCCTGGATCCGCCTCAAAACTTGAACACTTCTTCTATATCTCGTTGCTCTCTTTTCTCAGAAATTCATTCAGGACTTTCAGAAATATAGTGTTGACAGACAGACAGATAGCTGGGAAGACAGAAAGACAGAGAGACATGACCAAATACACATACTTTATTGGCAGAGATATCAAAATGCATTTCATAAAAATTTATCTTTTACTTACATCAATTCTCTCGATCTTACAAGTCATATTTCCAGTTTCTACAAAATTGGATCCCTGAACAAGAAGATAGCATTCAGATAGATCTGGTTTGCATTCCGTCTTGACACCAGTAAAGTCGATAGATGGGGCTTCAGTCTCATTCACAGAACAATCTTCACCAATCCATCCTTGATTGCACTTACAGGTACCTGTAGAGAAAACAAGACTTAGTCACAATGGTCAAAACAAAACAAAACAAAACAAAACAAAACAAAACAAAACAAAACAAAACAAAACAAAACAACAAATCTGAATGAATGAACAGGGAGAAAAATACACGAAGATACACATTAAAAAAGAAAAAATAGAGAGAAAAATGTGGCAACTTTAGTTCTACTTATCTGGTTCAATTTCATCTTGCATCAGCTTGCAGGGAGGGGAGTTCTTGTAACAGTCAAAAAAGTTTTAATTTTTCGCCTTATATTGTTAAAGAATTCATCGGTCAACCCAACTACAAGCAGCAAGAATTTGACTATGGCTAAAGCCGTCTGGATTTCTTAAAAAAAGTAATTCCATTAACATCAGTTTTTGTCAAGTCTTTCTTTCATATAATTCCTGTTACTTCACAGCATGAATCTCAGGTCATTTTTACATTCATCCTGTGGATCAGAAATAAAGGATAAGCCTCTGGTGAGATTTGAACTCATATTTCTTGTCCTCAGAAGCTTGTCTTACCATAATTGCCCCTTACAGCTTAGAGTTACTTAACAGTTGTAGAATGAATGAAGAAAGTAGCCTGCGTGTAATAATGGAAAGCAATAGAAAAAAGAGGCAAAAAAAATCAGTAAAAAACTCACCATCACAGTCAATAATTCAACAACTGTATCATGAAAATTCAAAGTCATGTACAAAAATTCCATCAAAGAATAAATATGGTCAGAATTAATTATCATTATGACATCACGGGCGTTTTCATCAGGAAACATCTAAAATTGAGCGAAAAAATATCTAGAAACATCTAGGTTTTCAAAAATCTAGTTGTCAACATTAAACCTGCTGGAAGCGTCTAAAAGAAGTTAAAAGGTTTTTATTTTTGGCAAAATTTCCAAAAATAAATAAAAAAGACATTTTTAGAAGGGGTGAAGAGGAGTAATGATGTCATTTTCAAGTCTGTAGACAGAACGGTATGGCCAGGAGCACTATCTTATATATTTTTCTTTGTTGGAATTTTTTTTTACATGACTTCAAATTTTGATGCTAGCGTTGTTCATTTTCCATATATTTCATCCTTTGAAAAGCAAAAAAAATTCTTCTGCATATTTTTTTCAGGTTTATGATTTTTCTCAAAGATACATAAAGATATGAGATTAGGTAAAACATTACGCCTTTCAACTTACCTTCTATGCACTGGCCTTTGTTGCTACACTCATTGATGCAAATGCTATCCAAGATATCCGGTTGTGGCTGTAAAGTACCATCTACTGTGATCCATGAATCAATATCCCTTTGGATCTGAGCAAGACATTGTTCTTTCAGATTTTCCAAGGCGTCTTTTGCCCAATCCAGAGTATCCGTCAACTAGCAATCAAGGGAATAGGCAAGAATAATTAAACTTTGGATAACCTGTAACATCATCTAGTAACAGAAGTAAAACTTTCCTGCGGGTAGCAAATTAACTTCGCAGTAAATTTATCAATATTAGTATATTGTATGAATTGTATAACATTTCTGGTTGGTATCTCAATAGAAACCAAAGTCTTTTAGCAGCAGGCTTTGTTTGGGGTGACCAATTAAAAGATTGGAAAAAGGGGCGATCGATGAATAAGTTAATTTTCTCAATTTTTGTAGGATCACTAAAATGTTTGAATTTTCAAGAAACAAGTGAAAACGCAGAAGATCATATAGATGAAAACTCCAAATGGTATTATATTTTCATAGTTCTAAAGTAATATTGATTATTATATAGTCAGTTGTGGTCCCACAATGTATCTTGAGGCATTGGAAAAATATGCAGAAACCTAAGCACTATATTTTGGGCAAATAAAAGAAACAAGGTGTAGATTTTTGTAGAGAATATCAACTTTAAATATCAATAGTTTTTTTTTTACGAGAAAGATACATTTGTGTGGTATCAACTTGAAATAAAGAAAGTTTGTATGATGATAAGATGATTTTAAGCAATTCCTGTTGTAAGGGTCCCAGAGTGTTAAGAACAACAACAATGATAGATCGAAAAGAAAAGAAATAATATGATTTATATGAAGAGAAGAAGAAATGAAAAGAAAATGGATTGACTCACCTGAATGTCTTGTACACAAGACTCTACTGTTGTAACTGTGTCAACATTCTTTACTGCACTACATTTCCTTCCTGAGGCAGAAAATAGAATTGTTTTCTTGCAATATTTTTCTACTTCTGTCTTTGATCTTCCAGAAGGAGTTGGCCAAGAAACGGACTGTAGGAAGAAACAAGATATAATTCACTAACGACACAACATAAAGGTACATTTTAGTTTAACAAAATATGTAGAGTTCCTTTGTGATCCACTTACACGTCTTGGTTTGATATAGTATAAAAACTTTTTGAATTAACGAAATTAGGGTTGACAAATGACTATGATCAAAAATATGTACACATAAGTGGATCACTGAAAACTGTTTGGCCACTGGGGCCACCATAACAGTTGCAAATTGGTGATTTGTGATTTGAAGATTATCAAATGATATAAAATGGACCCTAACACTTTTTCTTTTCTTCAGCCATTTTGCTTAAGAATATACACTATAAAACATTGAAATAAGAAAAATGTGATTAAACCCAATTTACAACACACAGAATCATAGGACTGAAAAAAGAAAGATTCATTTGGTGGCAAAAATTACTATGAAGTAAAAATGAAAGATAACATACTGCGGACCGGGTCTTTCAGATACAGGGTGTTTACAAAAGAAATAAACAGTTTTGAAAATCTATTAGAGTGGAACTATTGAAAATATTGACAATCATGACGTAGAGTTTTGTAGAAAACCACTTGAAGTTTATAACTGCAAGTTATAGTTGCCCAATGTGTGAACCCCTAGACACATATCATACATCAAGATGAGGGTCAGTTTCTTGCCAAACATGCATTAATAAATCTTTATCGACAGCAGATGTGACGCATTGTTTCAGATCATCTAAATTAATAGGAAGGGGAGGGACAAATACCTTGTCTTAGTCACATTCCTATTTGAAAAAAGTTCCAAGTTGTTCTGGATTTCATGGTGGTCAATACATGTGACCTATCGGCGGCTGCTATGCTAGCCAATCCAGAACTGCTGAAGATTTGCATTGAGGTAACTGCACTCTTGCTTGTGCTTGTGAGGGAATGCTTTCTAAAGCAAAAATCTTACCACTGATTGGTTATTTTCATGGGTAGATGGAGAAGAGAAAATGAATCTGAATTAACTTCCTTTAATTTTTCCTGGGCTCTGGAGATGACATGCATTTTTTTGCCCAGCTTCTATCAGATATATCTTTGACAGCTGGCTAGTAACTAATCCACAAGTGGCAACATGATATCATAAAAAAGATACTGAATAATCAGATGTTCATTTTTGAGAAAGTGAGCAGTCAGGAAAAAATAGCTAATTCCGAAGAACATTTCATTCTTGAACTCAGAATAATTGTCTGTGCTTGTCTGAACCCTCCCCTCCTAAAAAGAAAATAAATAAACAAAATAAAACAAATACCCCCAAACAAATCACAAAATGGATGAACAAAGATGCAAAAATTTTATTCAACAATCTATACTTACTGGAGTTGTATAATTCTTATCATATTCAAATTCAATTTTCTTCTCATCAGAAATACATTTTTCTGGCACTTGGCTTTCTTTCAATAAGTCAGGAGTTATATCAATGCCTGAAATATTAAATTTAAAAAAAATATTTTGATTATTCATTGAAAAAAAATGATATCATATCAGAATATTCAAGCTTATATATGAATGGAGTCCATACTTAATAAAAGACCTAAAGAAAATATAAGAAGTTCAATGTCAATTTACAAAAATTATAAATGAGATGGGAGTATTAACATAGTTGGAAAGGAGGCAAAAATACAACCTAATTTCTTTGGGAAAGAGGAGAAAGAGAGTGGACTTATTGATTTAAGTTGGTTAATGGCCCTGTTGATGTGGAACCTGAAAGTTATCTCAATTTGAGAAAGATAGAACTGGAGGACATAAGTATAAAGAACAGAAAAAACATGGTGAATTGGATTTTTTCTGCGTGTTGTTGACTCTTGGAATAGATTGAGTGAAGGGGTAGTTGCAGCCATTGACATTTTCAAATTTAAAATGTTTGAAGAATTCTTATGATGCTGAACATGGGCCAGTAGACCGATCATAATCAACATCTGGTATAATATATCTTTTTCTATGTATAACAAATATGTAAATCAATATTTGACAACCACTGTAAGATTTGAACAATCAATGAACCCCTTGATATAGTAATTGCCAATTTTTATGCAGTGTCTGATGAGCATAATTATATGATCGAGAAAAACTTCAATAAATATAACATTAGATCATTGTTGAATAGGGAGCAACATGATAAAATACAACTTGTTGGTTGGAGAGTTACTTGCAATGCAGATATGTCTACATAAGTAAAATGTATAGAAATCTAGGACATTTGTGGACAATCAAATTGACAACCTTTCAAATTATATACCCAGGAGTTTGTATGGATGCACAAAAGAGCAAAGATCCATGTCAAAATAGAGGACGGTGTAGTGACTTTAGATACTCAAATCACTTGAGGAATATGCAGACTTCAAAATATATGATTGAATCAAATCATAATTCATAAATTCATAGAATCAATCAAATAATTCCATTACTCTTATACTTGCCTGATTGTTTCCTTTTCTTTTGTTGTATTTTATTTCTCTTGTCTAATTCTTCACATGTCATGATGTCATAGTTAGCTCCACAATTAAAGGTTTGACCCTCATTGCACATACAGTACAAAGAACCTGCTGGCACAACCACTTTTTTCACTGGGCAAAAACCATCATACAATGATTCAGATTCTGACACCCTAAAAGTAATGAAAATGATCAATCAATGAATTTCTGTTATTTCTCAGTTTGATTAATTTTCATTTGGACTCCCATGTTTTCTTTATCAATGCTTCAAATTATTTTTTCAATTTTACACAAAATAAAAACAAGTTACCCCTCATCTGAAATGCCTTGGACCTTATGAGTTTCGGACTTGGGGATTTTTTGAATTTTGGAATAGTTGCATACAGATAATGATATATCTTGGGGATGGGGCCTGTGATACAAGAGGATCATTCTAGGGTTTGTAATCCTCTTTTTAATTGAATTGTATAAAAAACTGTATTTTAATTTAATCAATTCTAAGGAAATTGGCCTTGTCTTTGAATCATACTACAGTGAGGAGAGTGTGGAATTTTCCACTTCGGCTTTCAAGGGGTTTCAGATTTTGGAGCATTTTGATCTTTTGAGTTTCAGTTAAGGGGTACTCAACCACTACTAAGAAAACATAATATCAAGAACTGTGTATGGTCAAGATGATAGCAAAAACTTTGCTACATTTACTGTAAAAAACGATGATAACAACCACTACATGTGAAAACAATACCTAAAATTAGTTAAAATACAAATATATAATTGGATAGTCATGAAAATACTTGTAAATTTTCTTACCTCCAGCTGAGAGAAAACGCTCTTGGTTGTTTCAGTTTATAATTGAGTATTTTTCCATCCCTTGTCTGCAAGTCATTTGTCTTGTCATCATCAAATGTGCCACAAAGACCTGTAGAAATGCATTCAATAAATTTTGGTTAGTTTATGCTCCGTTTCATTGAAGCCTGAAAGCATTTTTCAACTCTAAATTCAATTGATGTATGCTAACATCAGGTTCATGTATCAAGTCTCCTCTAAATTGACATCTGTGACTTTCTTCAACCAGTGGTGTAGTAAAGAAAAAAGAAATGGGCAAACATAAGAGTGCCTGCACTCAACAGGGGGGAGTTTTGCATGTGTATGTGTGTGTATGTGTGTGTGTGTGTGTGTGTGTATGTATTTAGAGGGGTTGAGAAGCCCATCCCCTAAAAATATTCTGAAATTTAACCGATTCCAGAAACATTTTGAGGCTATATGAGATGAGGCTATATTTGGTCATATACTGGGAAATTTTTGTCATCATGGAATTGTTCAAATACAGAATCTAAGTAGTTAATATATTGTGAGGGAACAGTGTTGCCCCTTCTTTAAAAGTAAAAGAATGCTTTTCTCATGCATTCTAAGTGCACTGCACCACTATGACTGACAAGCCTTCTTTACAAATGAAAAAGAACTTGACTCCATTTTGAAGGAAATCTTCACTGTTAAGCAAATCAAATATGGTATATACATTGTACCGGATCAGTAGATTATCTTTTAGTATTTGGTCTGTTACATTGTTGTCAGATCTTGAATGAGTTTTGAGAACTAATTGGTTACTAAATTTAATGTCAACAGCAAATGAAATAAGAAGATTAAGCATTGCACTATGATGAGAGGATATGTTAAACTTCTCAATAATCTCCTAAGATATTTTCAATTCCTTTTTATAAAAAACACTAACTTATTTCAACTTGATACTATCTTTGAGTAAATACTAATGGGGATAAATCTTGATTCTATCTGTGTCTAAGTCTGCTATATATCTCAGAATATGAAATGAAAAATTCAAGAATCTTAGTAGGTTTCAGATTTTCAACAACTTACCAGCACAGAAATTTTATAAAAAGTCATTATAATAAGAAACTTTTAATTCTAAATGCAAAAAAAAGACCTCAAAAAGAAACTTCTGACACTAATTTCAGTCAAAACTTGGAGTTTGGAAATCCCATTAAATACAATTTGACAGGGCATTATTTGATGAAGAAAACATTTTGAAGCTTATAGGAAAAATTAGTCCAGTTTTCCCACTGTAAAAACTATGATTACAAAGTTAGATCAATTTTACATAATGAAAATAATTTTTCTTGTATTGCATTATAATCTTATAATAATTGTTTATTATTAACACACATATGAATACTTTTAAAAAACATGATTTTATTGTATAGATTTGATTTCAATTGGTGTCTTTGTTGACCGCTAATTCATTATCAACATAGGGGGCCTTAAATTTCCTCCAGAAAAAAAAAAATGTAATCCTTACCTTCAGTGTGCCCAAAATCTACAGCAGTTGCTTGGAACCAAACATTGATGAAATGACTCGTACGTCGCACACCATTTTGAACAGTCAGAACACCACCAGTTGGGAGAATAACCTGTTTTCCAGAGGAAGAAATTGATTTATTAGTTTAAAAAGGAGTGAAAAAATTTCATTTTTATTCAGATTAGACTTTAATTTGTAAATCGTTTTTGTCAATGGAACAAAGTTCAGAATAATTTAATGATAACAATAAAAAGAAGAATTGACAATTCAAAAATGAAAAAGGTACAAAATATTTGAAGCTATCTGTTGATTGAATTAGACCAAGAAAAAAGTTGATAACACGTGAAAGTATTTGGTGTTGCTCATTCAAAAATTGACAGTAGATGGATTTGAAATATGTCAATTTTCAAGAAGAACTTTTTGATCATGTAGGAATTGTGTTCAAACTGTTTTACTCATCAACAGAACAGCATTACTTAGGTAAATCAGAAAGAACACAGCTTAATGATGAAAAAAACATTTTACTCAACAACTATCAATTTTTGAACGAGACCTCCTTTTTTCAATGTACTTAACTCAATGCTTCTCAATCAATCCCATAGATCAAACATTATTGAACGAACACTTTAGATAGAAATTTTGTTAATAACTGTGTCAGACTAAATAATTATTGATCCATCCTTTTGAGGGGATTAGTGGAAAGTAAGGTATCAGTCTTGGGAAAAATTAAGAGAGTATTGTTACCTGGAATTTTCTGCCACCATCAAATTGTAAAACTTTAGTCCCAGGGGTTAGCTCACCCTGTTTGTATAACTTCAAAGTTAAAGGTGTCTTGTTTGAACTGGGACCCTTCTTAGCTCCACATCTGTCGATCACAATGACATCATCTCCAGAACGTACAGCAACTGCACAGTTACAAGATGCACGTCCATTGCAACTTCTATAAAACGTATGCACCTGAAATGAAGGAAAAAAGTGCAAAATGAAACTCATTTTATATTCGTATTTTTTGTATTAAATTGTTTTTAAATCCACTTATTTCTGTTTTGTCTTCGTTCTTCTTCTCTGTATCTAATCAGGCAGAGCAAGCGAAAATGACATTACAAGAATATTAACAAAAAAAGGAAGGATGAAATAAGAGAAGAATTAAGTAATACAAGATATTCCCTAGCATGGACTGTGAAATAGGAACAGTCTATTTTTGTGGATTGAATAAAAGGTTCAAGTTAAAATTACGAGAACCAAATACAACAAATTTCTGAAGAAGGCTGGAGGGTATAGTGACCGAAATGTTGTGGATGTACTGAGAGTTTGAATAAATCTATGTTTGATGTTCAAAGTCTACTGAATTCAATGCATATACTTATGCATATACTTTATACAGGTATTTGAATATATATAAAGGAGAACACTAAGTAAAACTTACTGCGTAGGGCAAAGTTTGATGTCTGTAGAGAACAAACTCTCCTTCGTAGAAATTATTATAGTATCTGTAAAAATAAAAAGCAGAAAATGTCCTCTTTAGCAGGATAAATCTTTATTTATGAAAAATAAATTGTCAGCACATACAACAACAATTTAAAACAGATTTAATACAATCAGAAAAGTTGCAAAGATGAACAAGGAAGACATTTATTTTGCTAAAGAGAACACAATGAAATTTTTCTTGAAAATCATTAGAATTGGTTCCCTTGTTAACTGTAATTATTTATTCTTTTTTAGTACTTACATCCGGGAAAAGACAAGAGTCAGGGACATCATAGAATCCACTAAAAATCTCAAATGGCAGTGGGCTGGCCATGTTGCACAAATAGCGGACAACCAATGGACATCGCAACTCACAACATGGATTCCCTGAGATCACATGCGCATCCGAGGCCGGCAGAATATTAGATGGAGAGACAAACTTGACAAATTCAGAAAGTACTGGCCATGATAGAGAAGTGTGGTGAATCCTGGGGAAGGTCTATGTCCAATGACGGACATTGAAAGACTGATGATGATGATAACTAATGAATATGGTTTATTTGTGTAGAGTCATCATCGTCATCAGTCTTTTATTGTCCGTCAAACAATCTATGGAAACCCAGTTATTGTTTCTGTCGCTATTGTAGGTTTTCATGAAGCCAGGATGCTAGTCTGATGCCCAAGATTAACTACCAAAAGAGCTTAAACTACCCCATATTTACCAATAGTTTGGGGTAGAAGTAGTTTCATTCTTCTCCCAAAGGCTTTAGGATGAAATGAATGCAAACTGCCCTAGCTGGAGATTGAAGTTGGTTTTCAAACTCCATTCCCAATGCCATGAACTTTTAAGCCACTCGTACCTTCCTCATTTTTATAAACAGTGTAGCAAACCCCTTGGAATTAGTGAGCAAGGTATTATGTACCATTTAGTGACATTCCTAGATTTTATATTCTGATCAATGATGTTAGGAAGAAGCAGAAAAATGTCAAAATATGAATGCATGTAAATGAAACATTGATTCAAGATTTAATGGTTGGATTACAGTAAATTACTTGAAGTGATAAGATACACCATAAAACAAAATGCTGAAGTTACAACACTTACTCTGATGTTAGATCCTCAACAAAAACAATCAAAGTAAAAAAGGCTACTTCATGAATTCTGTACAGGGCAGAAAGGATTACTTTAATTGTTAACCTTTCTTCAAAATTCAATAATTGCAATTGAAAGGGTAATTTTCAGTATAATTTAAAATCATATACACAATATTTTCATTCATATCATTAATATCTATGATTAATTGTACTTACTTGTTATCAAAAGTTGTCATGTGAGGATCATTAATAGAACGGCACAAACCGGTTCGGTCTCTGTCAAGGATTGTTATCTGGAAAAGATGAGCAAAATGAGAAATTTTCAATATCATGACAGAGAGAAAAAACAGGAAAATATATTTATAGTCATTTCTCTTGTAAAAGACATTGGAAAATCCAAAGTGCTTAATAAATGAACGAATGAGAATCAGTTATGCCCTACCCTTCAGAAATCTGGAGAAATAGATCAAAATTTTGTGCTTGCATAGTTTTTCTCATTTGGAACTTTTAAAATGAAAAATGAAGCTGGGTTTGATCGACTAAATTTTTCAGCCTTTAAAAAGCATCTTCATGTAAAAAAGTGACCATTTAGCTTGATAATACTCATTCACACAGTTGAGAAGAGGAAATGCAGAGCTGTATGCTCTCGGGTGGAGGTCTTGAAAATTTTGTTAAGAAATCTGATACAGAAAATTAGGAAGCAGTACAATTTTTAGTAAGGAGATTTTCATTCAGAATGTTAATTTAAAACTGTGACTCTAAACTTCTCTCAAATGATTGCACAGTGCAAATGAAATGAACACCAAATATCTCTGTATGTAACCTATACCTCCCTCATTTTTACAACCATAGAGCCACATATTTCTTGTATTGGTAGTGTCTCTGTAATTTGGGGCTGTGTGGTCCTGTAACTTTCATGGTCAAGCACATTTGGAATCTTCTACCATTACTTTGTAGATCGACCATAAAAATTCTTCAATTCAGTTTAAAATTTAAACCGTGATTTAGTGGTTAATGAAATAACACATTAAGTTGAATGTGTATTTGATAACTTCCGATGCACATTTTAGCATAAAATTAGATATGTATTCATAATTTAAAAAAAAAAATCTTATAAATTTAATCAATACAATGAATTAAAAAGCATAATCAAACAAAAATAATTTTCATTCGTTATTGTATAATTTATATCAGATAAATTATATCGAAAATAAATCATTCTATTTTCTGTGCTACAAGACAAATTTCTGTTTTCCGACACTTTCTTCTGTCTGATGATGCTGGATTAAAAAGATGCAACTGTAGATGGTATTGTCTTACCCTTATTTGACTTCTTTTAGTAAGTTATCAAGATCAACATAAATTGAGTTTACTCACTATAAGATAAGAAGACTCATGATAAGTCTATGAGACTTGTTGCATCACTTCATGCCAATTGGTATTGATAATAACCAAAATTGATATTATTTTATACTATTAAAATATACTAAGATATACATTTAAGATTACAAAAGTAAAATGACAATATTGGAAAATTTCTTTAGACAAATGATTCTTCATTCAAATGTTCTGCTCATACTGAGCTTTTTCAAGAAAATAAGGAGTCATAAGGGACAGGGTGTTTTATAAAGTTCTGATAACTTCAGCAGATCACCTCCAAAAGCCAGCCAGAAGATTTCCGCAGAGTCATGACACATATACCACCACTAAGCTTACCACACATATGGTCTATCGACACACCACCACTCCTACAAACTCACAGACCAACTATATAAAACAACTGGTTTCTTGTAACACCTTATTTTCTTTACAAAGCTTGGTATGAGCGAAACATTGAAATAAAGAATCATTTGTCTTAAAAAGTTTTTTGATATTGATATTTCATTCTCATATTATTGGATTATTCATAAATCCATACCAATATATTTATCATTTAAGATTATGTAAAACCATAGAAATCTTAGATATACCCAATCATTCAATTCTGAATGACAGATACAGTTATATTCAAATGCACACAGACATATATATACATATATGTATATATCAAAAAATTCTTTCCTTATGTCTCATAGATGAAGCAACTTTAAAATAAAACACTAAACTAAGAGCTAAACTGTGAAACAAAAATAGAAATGTGAAAGCACTTACTTTTGTTGTTCCAAGAAGATGAATTTTTTCTACGATTCCATTGACCATTATTTCAAAGGACACCTTAATGGAACGTTTCTGATTTTTGTCAAAGAGCCCATCAATAGTTGCCTTTATAGGAATTCGAATTTTGGATTGTGACATCATTCCAAAAGTAAACTTGCAGAGTTTGTCTGGCTTGTCCATGTTTTTATTCCAACCGAATACAGCCTGGATTATTTGAGATCCTCCAGGACATTTCTTCTCCTTGGAGATTGTCTCCATTTCAGGTTTTACAGATACTTTACAATATTTCTCTCTGTCTTCTGGTTCGCAGAAAAAGCCAACAGGAATGTGAGAATAAATTTCAATGAACTTGCTTTCTCCTCCTTCACTGACAGTCAATTCTTTGGTGATCAACTAAAACATAAAAATTTTAGAGCCTTATTTTTTTACTGAAAGGAAATTTTCATTGAATTTCATTCCAAATCCTTTTGTTACCAACAGTAAAAACTAACCTAAATATTTTCATTTTTTTTTTTGCTACACAAAGTAAAGATGGAATATTTGTACCATATGTACACTGCAAATTTTAAAAGAAACAAAAAAAGTCTGCCTTCAAGTGAGTCGTTAGTAACAGCCCATTAATTTGATACTTATTATGAAACTTCAGACCGATCACAGTGGCCCAGTGGTGAAATTCTCCTCTCTGGTTTAAATCGCACCGAATAGTTTAAAAAATTGAACTCAATGACTCTCCGCTAAGCACTTAACACGAGGACTAGTATTGAGGAAACTCTCTCCAAAGCTAAGGTATTATGGTCATGTTGGATACAAGATTACCAAAGTTGAGCAATATCAAGCCTGGTAAGTATCTAGTCGGATTATCATTGGGGAATCCCAGGTTCTGGTAACAGAATGAAGCTTTAACAGGCCTGTCATGCTGGAAGTGGTTCTTGCCAACTATTGCCTGTGTGAACTTCATTCTGTGACACACCTTGATGAGGTTACAAGTGGAGAATAATGATACATATTTACATAGATGGAACTTCATATCTTTTTGCCAACAGCATCATGTTGACACTGAATCAAATCCTAAAGCATTTATGAATATGTCATCAGTATTTAAGCATTTCTTTCTCCAAAGGAAGTTTCTGTATGCAACTGGGAAAGGAGCAATTTGTAATAGACATCTATTGCTGAGAGAGATATGTAAAGAAAAGATGCTACCTTCAAATTCATTTTAATTGATCCCAAAATATTGGTTTGTACGTAGTTTGGTACATAATCTTTCATAATTATCAAACAATCATTACCTCATTAACAAGAGTTGCATGAAATACACAATAATAGTATTTGGAAGCTAGTATTCATAGCTACCCAACAAAAATAGATCTAGGAAGATAATTGAATGTAAAAAATAATACTGAGGTATTTCAAAAACTCATCAGAATGTTTTAAAGACAAAATTAAGAATATTAATTAAAAATGTTTGAAAGAAGAGTCTTACCTTTACTTCCGCAGTTATAGTGGAACTACTACGCCACAATAGTATTCCTGGTTGTGTGATATCCTCTGCTATCACACGGCAGTAGAACTGTAAAATGTATAAGAAAGGATTTCAATTTCAGTATTAAAAGTTTCATAATTCAAACATGTAAAGCAAGGAAATATCTAATGTTCCATTTGTGAAATTTATTCTCACTTCAAATCAAGAAAATGAATCTTAAATTAAAAAAAAAAAACAAGCATTTTCATTCATTGAGGAATGCAGAAAATGTCTTAAGCATTAGAAAAGTTTATATAAGACCTTAATTCAAATGTTTTTTTGTTGACTGATTATATCTACAACCTGTATGCAATTAATATTTATGAATAGGAAATGCTTTTGTTCCAAAATTTCATTGTAGATGTGTATCACATAAACAAGCTTTTGTTTGCTTTTTCAGTAATTGTAACTGAGAGAAGTGACTTATTCATATTTTATTGAATAATGGAATTACCAAATGTTTAAGTGATCACAAACGATGTTTTAGATGAAAAAAATTCATCTTATGGAAGTGTTCATCAAAACAAGTTTCATTATTTGGCTTCAAGGACAGAACCATATATTTTTTTGTTCTCATATTCTTGTCAATGCATTTTCAGTGACAAATATTAAACATATAGATTGAACATTATACAGTGAAATTTTCAAATTCAAATTCAATTGATAACTTGGTGTCAGGCTACAAACTCATTGGTGTATATGAATATATGCACATATAATCATATACAAAATATATGATGCAGCTCTTACATTATTTTACAAAATGATTTGAGTGTATGTAGTCCTTTGATAACCTTTCAGTACTGAAACTTTGATACTCAATTTAATTGCTTTATTGAGTTTTACAAATAAAGAAAACAGATTTCATTTTCAGAGCTCTTCAGAAGCCATGATTATTGGCAGATGTAATTGAGATGTGATTGTTAATTACCGCTATCTATCTATGAATCTATCCAGACTTTGCCCTGCCCTAACTGTTCATAGTAGAAACTTGAAATTTTGCACACATACTCCTCTTGATGACTTGGAAAATTTTTTTTTTGTTTTGGAAAAATCCCCTCCAAAGTGGGTTTTCATAGGGGTTCAATATGCAATGTTAATCTATGCAAAGTTTGTTACTAGTTTGTGCCTACTTGCTTTTTTAAAATTTAGACCTTTTTTAGTTAACACAGCCCAACAAAAGGCGCGAGAAGTAAATCATTCATTGGTCAACTCTTTTCCCAACTTTCTAATTGATCGCCACCAACATAGCAGATACCAGTGGGGGTGATTCATAACTTCCCTTGGAATGCTAGATTCATTATTTTTCTATCATTCATTTGGGATCTGACAATCATAAAAAATAGATGTTGTTATCGAAGCTCTTAAGAAACAATGGTTTTCAATGGATAAAATGAAAATGTGATTATTTGTTCATTCATCTATTATTGATTTGAAGTCTGGAAATGTGTTCGGACAATCAAAATGGATGCCATTTTGGAAGCTTTTTGTTTTTTTAATTTGATGTATTAAAAAATCAATCTAGGTTTTTCAAAGTCTATACAATCAATCCATTATCTACAATCACCTTGATTTCTATGGAATGAGTTGGTTTATTTGTGGAGTATTGTGTACTTCTTGAAATGCAACAACAAGTACTCACACAGTCATCTCAATTCAGACCATTATACTCAACCTTGAAGGACAGACAAGATGAGCCCTTTTAAGCTTTATGAAGTAACGACTGACTGATAATTTACAAAAAAGATGAGGTAGATCTTTGACTATAGTCACCTTGAAGGCTCTTCTCTTATTTACTATCATTTCAGATAGGTGTGGGTGTGACTCCTATCCCTGATTCGTACCTTCACCCTAATCACGAGTGTTCTCAGTTAGCAGCTGAATGCACAGGGAAATTTATCTTAGAGGAGAGTTTCCCACACTTTTTGTTCAAACCAGGAATTGAACAAAGAACCTTGCCTGTGTGAGTTAGACGTGTGAGCCATTACACCATCTGAGTGGAAAGGGTTCTCAGTATAGACAAGTATATGTGAAAGTTATCTACCATTGTTTGCGCATGTGTATAAACTTTTAAGGAACTATTTTATTGAAATGCATACATACACCCACATGCAGCGACACCCCAATTTTTAACTATTAATATTCATGATGATTTCTGTCAGGCTAGTAAAAAAGTTATTCTCTATTTCTTATCTTCTTTCTCGGTGTTAAAAAGTAAACGTACCTTATCTCCAAATTTCATTTGTTTAATTGATTTTTCCGAAATGGACAAAGAACGTTGTCCCTTGGGAAGCTCAGGAGACTCGAAGATCTTTTCTTCGTTGATCCACCATTGTAGACGATACTTGAAGTTGCCTTGAGAAATTGGTGTAAATGAGCAATCAACCATGATGTCATCAGTTTCTTTCTTTGGTATAAAAGTCATAATTGGTGGAGACTTGAATTCAGGTGGTTCTGAAATGAATAAAAATTGTATTTTCATTCAAAATTGCCAACCAAAATTATCACTCAACTGTTAAAATAGCTTTTTTCAGTTTACAATGTGGTGCAGCTGGCTGGCTGGCTATGTATATACGTATCACATGTACAGACCACACAAATGGAGCTAGAGGGCTGAAGATGTAAACATTTAGTTTTTATTATGTCTCAAAAGAATGCAGAAACTATAAAGACCAAGGGGGTACATATTGATACCAGAGTGACCCCTCTGTAGAACAGGTGTAAACTTGAAAAGGGTCAGGAAAAATTTAACTATCTTGTCTCAAACTAAAAGAAAAAAATCATATTGAACAAAATCAGCAGATAGTCATAAATTATCCTTTTAGCAGAGTGTCTATTTGGCCAAGATTGTGATACATTGTATTATTATTCTGTGTTTTTGATTTTTTCCGTGGCATAAGTATGGAATATCAGGAAAAAAATGCATTCCTTGAATTCTTTTCGATTTACACCCAGTCTTTTTTCAACTCCCCAAGTTATGGCCAATGTAGGGCTGGATGATGAAGGTTACATTTACTTTTTCAGATATTTTTTTAGGATGCTGTCAAATACATAATTGACACTTGAAGTGAAGATATCTCCTTTGTTGAAAATCAGAGGAAAATCGATAACTCAGTCGTGAGAATATAAGGGATGTAAAAGAGTCAGCAGAAATGTATTACTACTCACTGTACACTTGAAAACAATAAATCATAGAAAGGAAATTTCTTTCAATAAAATACATAGTTTCACAGGAAAAGAAATATCAAAAGACTATTCATAATTTCTGCATTTATACAATTGGTTAATGATCAAATATTGACCTTTGCCATTTATTCTGATTGCTTGACCATTACTGACGTCTTCAACCAAAGTTAATTCATAGAGAGGATGTGTGTCCTTGTTAATTTATTATCATACATAAGCTAATTTCAACTGAACCATATCTATTATTTTTATTTATTTAAACTTTCTTAAAAGAAATTTTGGAAGGATTTATTCATATAAAAGGCTATTCAGGCATAATAACAAAGTTATCATAAACAAACATACAGTTGGAAGATTTTATAAGACAAAGTTTTCACCATAAAAATCATTTTAGAAAAAGAGAGGAATCACACAAACAAACAAGATATACATGTAATTAAACACCAAGAATAAGTAAGATTTTCTCACCTGAAGGCAATCCGAGAGATAAAATGATCTTCATATGAGCATTAATAAGAGTCCATCCACCAATAACAATATGAGCAGAATCTGTCTTTTTGATGTTGGTACCAACAAGCAAAGAGTTGGAACATGTAGTCGCTGTTTTCTTGAGCCAGGTGTAGGACTGAGTGGACATTTTCAGCTTCTGATCGATATATAGGAACATTCCAAATTGTTTACTCCAAGATATTCTTACTTGGAGAAATTGATTAGCAATGGTCATGGGTGTGAAGGCCACCCATTCCCTGGAGAGAGTTCGAAGCCTTGTATAGAGACGTTGGTTTGTATACCACACATTGAACCCACAACCATATTCGTTGTTAATGCCAGTTGCAATGATATGGAAAGATTTTTTGATGCTCATAATTTTCAAGTTGAATGAGAAAGTTATTCCGAATGGACAGTAGTTAGGATTAAGCAGGCAAGGGTTGATTTCATTGATAATCAAATATTGACGTTTGCCATTCAGAGTGACTGCTTGACCACCGTTGACACCTTCGACCAAAGTAGGATTTCCAAATTGTGTTGCATTTTTCAGTGCCATAATGAGGATTTTAAATGAAATAGAAATCTCTGTTCCTATAAAAAATATAAAATGAAACAATCAAACAATTTCTCAAGAATTCCTTTTATCATTATAAATATTACAAAAGCGTGATTCATAATTTCATAATTTCCCTTGGAATGCAAGTTTACGGTTTTGTATCCTTCTGCTTGCAACAGTAAAATGATTTTCTGATTTTTATAAGCTTTGCCTTAATTTTTGCATTTAAGGCAAAATCCGAATCAGATTTTAAAACCTAATTTACCTAACCTAACTGGATATCTTCTGAAACCATCAACTAAAACTGCCAATATAAGTTTTTACAATTTGTTGTGTTTTTAGAAATTTTCTCTCTTTACTGTTTCTTTTTTCATTTCTTTTCTATTTCATTTCCATTATAAGATTTCTGAGACCTGATGATAACAGAATTACATCGAATGATAATTTGTTCAAAACATTATAGAAATTTATTCTATTCAACCACCTTGTATACAAAATCAATGAGTCAATGATCTGCTGATTAACCCAGACTAATATCCTCAGCTTGTTCTTCTAACCACAATATTTCAACCATTGTACTCACTGGCCCTCTTTGGGTGTTTCATGTAATTGGTAACCCTCTAAAAATTTCAAACCAAACCTTTTATTTGATTCACAGGTTTTCCAGTGGATTGAATAAAAGGTATGGTTTGAAAAATCCAGAACTTTACCAACTAAGATAGACACCCAAAGAAAGCCTGAGAATATAGTGGCTGAAATGGTAGAAAATTATGGACAAAACAAGTATTTTTATTGATTGCAGAGTTGCTTTTACAGTAAGGGTTAAATTTTGAATGTCATTTCTTATGATATAATCCTTTTATACACTAAAAACTGCTGTTTCACTAGGTTTATTAAATCAAACAGCATCAAATTTTTTTGTTTTTTGGGGGCATCTATCTCTATTTTCAATTAAATTTTGATCAATGAGATGAAATATAGAATACTAATAATCAAAAACAATGAACTTAAATTAAAATGATGTACAAGTTCAGAATATTCCAATTGGTAATCTCTTATTTCTACTAATAGCTGTATTTCCTCATAGAGAAAAAAAACAATCAATGCTAAATCAAAGAACATTATTGAAATCACTCAACTCTATCAGAAAGTAAAAATTCATCAGAAAAAAAGAATAATATAAAATTCTACTTGAATTTTGAATGAGTTCACTTGTTGAAATTTTTTGATGAAGGTTTTTCTCATTTGTATTCCTGTACATTTTCTGGATTATTATACGTACTTTGGAATGTAACCCATGTATTTTTTGAAAGTTCCGGCCAGCAGGTGTAAGAATAGTTATCAGGTTTCACAAAGCCTTTGGAGTAGCAGTTTTTGCCAATTGAGCATACATCATTCTGTAATAGATATATTCATTTATGAAAATTAAATTAAAAATGTTACAGAATTTTAGAACAATGTTTTACAAAACACAAAAAATAATCCTTTTGTTTTTTTGCCCATTCATTCAGCCATTCATATAAGCTAGAAATATCCAGTATGCTTTAATAGCTACGCATCTATAAAGCTAGTTTAGTATTAAGATAGATAACACAATATATTAAGGAAAAAACAGGAGTCCGAGATATCATAGAATCCATTAGAAAACGCAAATGGTAATTGGCTAGTCATGTTGCAAGAATCGCAGACATCTTATGGACATCATCACTCACAACTTGGATCCCCAGAAATCACATGCGCAACCAAGGCTGGCAGAATACAAGATGGGGAGACAAAGTAGACAAATTCAGAATCCACAATGCCTGCAAAAGAGAGGTGTGACGAATCCTTGGGAAAGTCTACGTCAAACAACGGACGGTAAAAGACTAATGTTGATAATGATTGAGCCAATGATATAAACTGCTGTATGGGAATACAAATCCTTGATAAATACAAATATGATATAAGCAATTGGTAGTTTATCATAATGTGTTGAAAGCAAACACTCTTTCCCTCTCCTCCTTTCTTTCTATAAAACCACACACACACACTTATAAACTTTTAAAGATTCAACCAAAACTTATAAAAGAAAAATATTTGGATCATAAGCAAAGGTAAAAATTGATTTCTTTCAATTCATGTGTTTATAATAGATGACAGAACCATAAAAATTTGAAAACCCAAATGGTTCTTACATATTATACATCAAATATTGAATTTTGTAAGTTCTAGTATGGATTTAAAAAATGATCTTCTTCATTATACCTAGCAAAAAAGATATAAAACTGAATGAACAATCAGCAAAACAATGAATATATATATCATGCCATGTTAATACAACTGTTTTGTTTTTAAAATATCCCAAACAGTTACATGGTAAACAACTAATGATCCCCAAAAGAGGAAATTTATACAGTGTACCATAATAAAAAAAAGTGTAGAGGAAACACCAAAGAAAATTGCACAAATTGCATTGACAGATATTGGGGAAATGAGTGACTGGAGTGACACAAAAAATTTTTGAAATTTTTTCTCTATGGTTAGTGTTTAAAGCTGTAAAGCTTTCTAAGCTATATTTATAAATATATGTATATATATATATTCGGTCAACAGTAAATATTTTATACAAATCAATTCAAGATCAGAAGATGAAGAAAAGGTGATCGCTTACTTTGCTCTGGCAACCATTCTCAGTGCAGTTCTCTTCACAGTTGGAATCGTACAAAATATAGAGGAGTGGATTACTTTTACGAATGCCTTTATCATTACTGACTACAACGGTGTAGATACCTTTACTTGGAGGTGGGCACTCTATATTCTCTGAATTGATTAACGTACCAGTTTTTTCAACTTCAATATTTTTCTGAAACAAAATGAAATAAAGAAGAAACAAATAAGGAAATTTAAAAACTTTTTATTTCAGCAAGTTTTTCAAAAGATTTAAAGAAACTGACAGAGACAGTTAATGACATTTAAAAGGAAACATAAATCACGTTTCAAAGTAAGAATATTTGAGCAGACATCCTATCACTATCTTCAGTTCGAGTACAAATTCAGTGCAAAAAGAGGACCACAGTCAACAAGAATTTAAATTTTGTTAGCCATCTTTTCTAATCGATCAAAAAAAAGAAAAATATTGATCTCTTATAAACAAACAGATCATAAAGATTCTGTTTGGTGCCTACCCACGTCCTTGAATAGTTGGAATTCTGCTACATTTACCAGTTGATTGGTTGGTCATCTTTCAAGATGACACTGGATGTATTTTAATTGATTTACTTACCTTCACATTTTGTGTTTCTAAACTGCTGAAGTGAATATCCTACTTAACATCATGAGTCAGTCCTTTGGGCATAATTACAGGCAACTGCTCTCATGATAGATTTTTTGTTGCAGATGATTGTAGCAACAGAACTGTCACCAAATGTGTCTTTCATTCAAATCAGTTTATCTGCTACTGCCGCATTTTCTGCACACATATATATGAGTGTGGATGTTTTGCCACTCAGAAACAAACATATACTACACTTTATTCTATTCACTTCGACTTTCTTAACCTTGTACACAAAACAAGTTGGACACTCAACCTTTGAACACTGTCAGCAATTTCAGCATAGTCAATTAAATAGATTTTTTGATTCAGTTATTACCTCAATCTCATCTGCTTTGACTTCCGCACCTGTAGATTTCTTACGGAACAGTTTTATAGCGCCCCCTATACTTTTAGTTAGGAATTAAATACAAAACTCTTCTTTTAGCTAGATATTGAATATGTCGCTTTTCTCTGACGAACCCTATAAAATCCCTGGATGCACATGGTCCAATGCTCATTAGCACTGGCTTTCCTGGCTGGTTATGCTTTTGGCCCTGGCACTTGTTGCCAGTCACTCTTTCTCTCTCTTTCCTTCTCCCTGGTCCTCATTGATGCCAGCAACCTTCATTTTCATTTTCAAGACTCTTACAATAAAATATATATTTTGATTTATTTTTACTCTGAAAAATTCTTAAACTTAATGGACGAAAGATAATTATCTGAAATATATTGATATTCTCAGCATGGATCATTTACTTTCAATTCATTGATTATTTGGAAGAGCTGAAAGTAATTTTTAATCAAATGTTTATTGGTTTAGAATTAAGTGATTTTTAAAAAGCAAAGAAATCAAATAATTTTCTCTATATTTGCAATGATTGTTCATTGACAAACTCTTCAAATACTGAGCTCTGCATAAACATGCCACAAATCATAGCAATGTTACAACAAGGAATAGACGTGGATTTGTGGTCCCGAAACAGTTGTATCTCTCTAAACGAAGACAATTCAATCCACAAACATCTTGTTAGATGAAAGTTCATCAAGTGAATTATTAAACCTATGGGATTTCAGTAATTTGTTCCAAATAAAAAAATCATACACTAAAATCTTAATAATAACTTTGTAAATGATGTATAATGTAATAATTACTTCCAAATGATGAATAAATACAAAGAAACATGAAAATAAATAAATGATCTTATCATGATTCACCAAATGTCCATCCGTCTGTCTAAACGGACTGCCTAGATATTAGATATAAATAATTTTATGAAAATTTGTAGTATTTTTCTCACTAACTAGACATATTTTGCTGAAAGATCTTTTTGGCAACTGGGACCTCTCATTGGGTTAAATTCCATTGTAAGAGTCCTGACCACAGTATATGTATAGTGAGGCTGTATCGGAGGTAATTTGACAAAAAATAGCTTATAATGAATGTCTCTATTACTAAATATCAAACATGCAAAAATTATGGTATATATATATATATATATATGCCACACCCTGCATACTCCTTCAAAAAGAAGAAAATGAGAGTTTCTGCAATACTCATGGTAAGAACTTACAGTATTCTTGAAAATGCAAACAAGTTTGTAAGCAACTGCAAAGCCTGAACCACTTATAACCACTCGTTTCTGGCACCGTTTCAAGTTGATATCACACAGGTATCCACCATCAATCTCTCCCAATGCAGGTGGGATGTTTATGTTTACAGAACAATCCTCCCCAATGAAATCAGCTTTGCACTTGCAGAGACCTGAAAAGAAGAATTACGATAGGATAAAGATTGTGTTACATTTTATACTATTGAGTAAAAATTGTAAGGAGAGAAATGAATCATAATCTTAAGGTAACAGATCTAAAGAACACGCTACCAATAGGAGAACTTCTGATCCAAGGTATACAATTGCTTTTTGCATCACGTTTGCAATATGAAGATGGACATTATCATGCAGCAAAATTATGTCAACTTCCTTCTCTAGAAAAAATACCTCTTTTCTGTTCCCGCGCATTATTCAAATGAACAAATCATCACAGTATTTTTGTGCCGTGACAGTGTGTCCTCGTTCAAGCAATTCATAATGAAGAATTAAAGCAAGAAAAGAAAGACAAGAATTTAAATGCTGATTGTTGTTCCTTTCCTTAAGTTCATGAGGAATCAATTTTTAAAATATTTCCCAAGGCGTTCAAATGATGTTATACAGTTGATTGATTCACCTCTGATTTTTCTGCAAGAGTGTGTGTGTTGTTTGTAATGTTTCTTCTTTCAAAAGTTCCTTCATTTCATCAATTTTCAACCTCTGAAGTCTTCCATAGCGTTCTTTGTCTCTGAGCAAAAAATCTTTTTTTTAACTTTGCAATCCATTTCAGACACATATTTGCACATTCTGCATCTTTACCATAACTTTTGCTGCACTTTTCCCCAGATTAAACACGAGGAGCAAATGACTATTTATAGAAATAAAGTGAAATTATCATTGTAAGCAATTCTTGGAGAGTATGCAAACATAAGCAATTAAAAGTTGAGACAACTTCAAAGACACTTGAAAATCTTGCTGGTATTATGCAGAGGATGGCACTCAGAATTTTTGCATCAATCAGATAATTTGGAAAATATATCAAGTCTTGTAGCAACTACAGCAATATTGAATCTTATCAAATGTGATTTAATGATCTGTAATACAATATAATTGCTATATGATTGGAAATAATGCTCAATGGTATAAATACACTAACCTCTGACACATTCTCCATTGTCACTGCAATCGTTGACGCAGATGTTATCGAGAATATCCTTTGGTGGTTTTCCAGCTCCAGTTCCATCTTTCACCCACTCTTCAGGATCAGACTCTATGGAATTTTTACATTGTGTTTTGATATCTTCATACATAGATTTTGCCCAGCTCGCATCATCTGTTAACTGTCAGATATAAAAAGAGTTGTATTAACATGGCAATAGATTTTCAAGAATAATCAAAACTTTATCAACTACAAAACAAGTATTGAGACAAAACAAGGATTACACATCAATATAATTTTTTACGCATATCATAGAATCCATAAGAAAACTAAAATGGCAATGGGCTGTCCATGTTGTGAGAATGTCAGACAACCACTGGATATCGCGACTCACTACGTGGATCCCCAGAGATCCCATGTAAAACTTGGGCCAACAAAACATAAGATGACGTGATGAACTAGATAAGTTCAGAAAGTACTTGCTGCATGACGCCCACAATAGAGAGGTCTAGCAAATCTTGGGGAAAGTCTATTTTCAACAATGGATGCAAAGAGAATGATGATAATGATGATGAAATTTCTTTCTTGTATGAATTTACTGTATTTGATAGCCTATATGGGTCATATAGCTTAGGTACTTTGTAGGGTAATGTTCACCCAGATACCATAGACTACCAATACCTTTACCTTAATGCCATAATACTGTAATATTATTTACTCAAATATTACCATCATCATTATTATTATTATTATTATCATTATTATTATTATTATTATTATCATCATTATCATTATTATTATTATTATTTTTTGGAATCTCACACCAGTTGCCTGGTGGTAACCGCTGGAGTTTGAGTGACAGCAAGTCTTCTCAAGTCTCCAGCCCTCCTCCCCTAGTAATCATAGGTCGCAGTAATTCTGCGATTAACAGTTTCACACCGGTTGCCCAGTGGTTATCGCTGAAGGCTGAGTGACAATAAGTCTCCTCAGGTCTTCAGCTAACGTCTCCTCTCTCTTTCGCATATCATGACAGAGCTACAATTCGTTGCAGTACTTATATCTCTAGCACCTTCCTCAGTATCCGTGCAGTTCCCAGCAGTGCTGTGGTCTGTACGGTCTCTATCCTCCTCCTAATCCCGATCTCCTCCAGTCTCTCCCTCAGCGTTTTGGGGACAGTTCCTAGTGCGCCCACTATGACCGGTACTACCCTGGTTTTCATGTTCCACATTTTTCTTAACTCCCTTGCTAGGTCCTGGTATTTTCCCTTTTTTCACCCTCCTTCTTTTTTACTCTATGGTCTGCAGGTACAGCAACGTCTACTATTTGGCAGGCCTTCCTTTTTTTGTCTACTATTACTAAGTCCGGCCTTCTTGCCTGGATGAGGTGGTCAGTTTGGATGTCAAAGTCCCACAGTAGTTTGTGGTTGTCATTCTCCAAGACTGCCTCTGGCTTGTGCTGATACCACTTTTCCACATGGTTGAATCCCATTTGTTTGCTTAGTTCCCAGTGTATCATCGTTGCTACTCTATCGTGTCTATGCTTATACTCCCTCTGGGCGAATTGACTACATTCACTAGTTATGTGGTTTACCGTCTCATCTCTTTCACTGCACATGCGGCATTTGCTGTTCGTCTGTGTTCTGTCGATTTTTGCTTTTATGTAGTTTGTCCTTATGCTTTTGTTTTGGGCTGCCATGATGAGCGATTCTGTTTCTCTCTTAAGGTTCCCCTTTCGTAACCACGTCCATGATTTCTTGTCTGCTATATCTTGTATCTGCCTTTTAAATTCGCTGTACAATTTTTTCCCTTCCCATCTTTCTTTTCTTGCTTGCTGTACTGTTCTATTGTTTCCTACTTTATTGTTTGTTGCACTATCTCTCGCGCTCTTTATGATTTCTTCACTATTTGTTTGCACATACCTTTCTAGGACTATTTTAGCTCTCTGGATACAGTCTTCTATGCTGATGAGCCCCCTGCCACCTTCTTTTCTCTTAACGTATAGTCTATCTGTATCATCCCTAGGGTGTAATGCTTTATGCATCGTCATAAGTTTCCTTGTTCGCCTATCCATTGATTAGAGCTCTTCCTTTGTCCATCCTAGGAATGGTCCTGTATACCTAACTACTGATACAGCCCAGGTGTTCATTCCTTTTATTAGATTTCTGCTGTTTAATTTGGTTTCTAATATTTTCCTTATCCTTCTAAGGTATTCCCTCTTTATTTTCTCCTTCATTTCTTCCCGTTTTATTGTGTCACATTCAAGGACACCTAGGTACTTGTATCGGTCTTGTGCGGTCAGTGCCCTAATCTTGCTGTTGTCCGGGAGTTCAATTCCCTCAGTCATTGAAAGCCTTCCTTTGTGCATCACCATGATAGCACATTTTTCTATTCCAAACTCCATTCCTATGTCCTCACTATATTCCCTTACTTCGTTGAACAGAGTCTCAAGCTCTCCCCTGTTTTTTGCGAACAATTTTATATCGTCCATGTACATTAAGTGGTTGACCTTTCCTTTTGTTTTAGAGAAGTGGTATCCTTTGCTGTTTTTCAGGATTCTGTTAAGCGGTATCATTGTTAGAACAAATAATAGTGGGGACAACGAGTCTCCTTGGAAGATTCCCCTTTTTATCCCTACCTCTGCTAGTTTGTCCCCTGCGGCTGTCAAATCTACTTTCCAGTCTTCCATCGAATTACCAATAAATTTAACCACCGGTTCGCTAATTTTGAACATTCTAAGGCATTCGAGTATCCAGCTATGTGGAATCATATCGTATGCCTTTTTGTAATCTATCCATCCCATTGCGATATTCTTTCTCCTTTTCCTCACTTCTCTTAAGATCATCTGGTCTATGTAGAGTAAATCGTTTGCCCCTTTGGTTCCTATCCTACACCCTTTCTGTTCTTCTGGTAGTAGTCCCCTTCTATCCATTGACATGTATATTCTCTCTGCTATTTGCCCGGTCAGGATTTTCCACATAAGTGGTAAGCATGGGATTGGTCTATAGTTGCTTGCTATGTTCCCCTTTTCTGGGTCTTTTTGGATGAGGGTGGTTCTGCCTTTAGTCATCCATTCTGGTGCTTTGCCTTCATTTAGGCAATTCTGGAGTAGGTGAGTGAGTCTGCTGTGTAACGTGGTGAATTTTTTGAACCAATACCCATGGATCCCGTCGGGACCCGGTGCTTTCCAGTTGGCTACTTTCCTAAGAGTATGTTTCAATGTGGTTTCATTCAGTACTATTGGTTCTCCCCTGTCCATATCTTCTAGTTCTTTTCTCATGTCTCCCAACCATTGCGGTGTTACGTTGTGTCTTTTTGGGTGCCCCCATATGCTATTCCAATAGTTCTTGGCCTCTGTGGCATCTGGTTTCATGTCCTGCCTTCTTTCCCCATTTAAATCTTGGTAAAACTTCTTCTCATTGTTTTGGAATGTGCGGTTTTGTGTGTATTGGGCTGTTCTTAGTCTGTATCTTTTCAGTCTTGCCTCTTTGGCTAGTCTTTTCTGGTGTAACTCTTCGACTACAGTCGCGATGCCTTTTTGCGTTACCTTGTATTTGTTATAAAGTCTTACTCGTGGTCTGTCCGTGTGTGGTGTATTTCTAAGCAGTACTTCATCTCTCTGTAGTTGGGAGATCTGCCTTTGTAATCTTCTCTCCCAGTTGGGTTTCTCTTCCCTATTATTGCTCGGGTTCCTATCTTGTGTTGTGAAGCTTTGTGCTACCATTTTCGCCCCTGCGTAAATTAGGTTGTTGAGTTCTAAGAGGGTGTTTGTTTCTATGTGCTGTAAGAGGCAGTTGACCTGTTCGGTCACTTCTCCGACTTTCTTTCTGTCTTTGTCTCTTAGGGAGGGGAGTGTTGTTTTCTATCCTCGCATGATCTCTTTCAAAGCTTGTATTTTGGTTTTCTCTTCTTCCGTTGGTGCCTCGTCATCACCCTCTGGTGCATAGTTTACTGTGGGGGTCTCATGGGGAATTCTTCTAGTTTTGTTATTGGTACTAGTTGTGCTGGGGGGGGGGCATTCTTCAGATGTGTCACCTGAATCTCTCTCTACATTAATGCGAATCTCTAGTAGTTCAGTCTCAGACAGCCATTTCTTCTTTTGAATTTGCTTTACTTGGTCAGCAAGGCGTTGGTTCGATACTTCCGCAGCAGATTTTTCCCTCCATATTTGGAGCATACGCTCTCTATAAGATCGCACCGAAGGCTTGCTTTTATAGTAACAATACATAACTAGTCTATTCTCTTCCCTTGTCCATCTCTTTCTCTTGTTCTTTATAGCAGTCACCCCGTGAGGACTGCGCTTTCCCTGGGTGTCATTAGTGGTATACGAGTTTTGGCCAACAGTAGCTGTGTGACGACTGTGTCCCTCCTGAAGGCCATTAAGGGTACACAAGCCGAGTATTATTATTGTTATTATTATTATCATTATTATCATTATTATTATTATTATTGGTACTTTGATTGAAAAAGCAAGAATTCAAACTGGATTTTCTGAGATGAATAACTGCATTTAGCACCCGACCCAGGATTGCTGTGGGAGAAAAGTGGACAATGGGATATGGAAGGGATGCTTGGATTTTGGGGAGGATCCAGTGATGTTTTTATGATTGAGAGATATTTTCCTGTTTTTCTTTACACATTTATGCATATGCTCATGACTGTCCATATAGTATCCCTAGTTCTTGATGAATTTCAATGAAATATTGTCGAAGGGTGGACCATATGCTAGAGTAGAAGTGATGATACTTAGAGGTGCATCCATACACAATTACCTCCCCTATTTCATAGTTATATGTCCATGCCACATATCGCTAAAATCCCATGTCTGTCCTCATGATATCCTCAAAAGTCTCAATGAATTTCAATTAAATTTTGGGTCAGATCCATTCACAATTATCTCCTCTAACAATGGTGTTGGCAGAGGTATGTGCTCTCCGAGTGCTTTCTACTTTTATTGAATAGTTCTAATAGAGATAGAGAATATAAACATTTTCATGGTACTGATACTCATTTTTCTCAAATCATTTCACCAAGTCAGAACTGAATAATTGAGAAATAAAGATGAATAGAATTGTTTGTAAATGTCGGCTTATGCCATCACATTGAATAATATGGGAGAATCATAATGGATAGTGAATAATATTAGTATAAAAAGACCATCAAATTTCTAGATATCCAGGAAAGAGAGCAAATTCAGGAAGTGCAGGGTTACACCATGAGCTACAGCCCCTAATGACACCAATCATCACTGCCTGTGGATCTTATATGCCATTAGATTTGGTAATTAAATTCTAGTTCTATGAATTGACATTTGAATTTTTTTTTTAAATTCAGGTAAAATAACTCATACTTAAAATTAAATATTATGAGAATTATTTGTTCAGTGCAGTTTTGATCTGCTGTGTATTCAATTGAATTAGAGATCTCAGAATGGACATTGGAGTTTTATAGATTTAAGATGAGATAACTTGTATTCAAAAGTAAATACAGTGCTAACACACTTGATGAGGATAGTCTGTTCAACAAATGTCTCGTTAAATGAAAATTCATTAAGTGAATAATCAAACCAATGGGATTTCAGTAATTAGTCCCCCCACAAAATATTGGACCCTTGAAATTTTAGTAATTATCTTGTAAGTAATTTATGATGATATAATTAATTTCAAAATTATAGATACAAATAAACATGTAAATAATGTAATAAATAAATCAATAATCTTATAATCTATCGAATGACTAAAGTGCCTAGATATCAGATATAAATGTAGATAATTATATATGTAATTTAGATGATTCTGGATAATTTTATAAAATTTCGTTTTAAATTTTGTTTTGAAAATATTTTGTCAAAGATTTTGTTTTCGCTAATTGAGACCTCTTACTAAGTGAAATTTCATTATAAGAGTCACTATGAAAGGTACCACTGTATTATAAGAATTATTCATGTTCAGTGTACATATAACTGTATATCTATATGTAGCTATTGATTGATGGATAGAAACCGACTGAGAGTTTTAATTTGAACAGAAACAACATAGTAGCATTATTCATGGGAGTAATGAATTTTTTTTACTATTTACTAGTAAAAAAATTATTTGTTCCCTCATAGATATTCACTTTCTTTCAGCTTATGACTCGCTTGGTATTGGTCTGTCGTGTTGGAAATAAATACACAACGATCAAAGTCAAAAACACAAAGCTGGACAAAGTAGACCACAACATGAACCTAGGACAACAAATCTCGACAGAATCTTTGAAAGAAGAAAAAGTCGATCAAAGAATCTCTCTAGGATGGCAAGCTCAACCTTAAAGAACGAGAAAATGTCATTAGTTCTCAAAAGAAGAGTATACAACCAATCCATTCTCCCGATGGAGCTGAAATATGGATCTGAACTGAGATCCATGCAACGGGTGCATAAGAGAATCATGCTCAACTGGTCATATTGCAAGAATGGCAGACAACCAATGGACATCACGACTCACAACATGGATCCCCAGAGATTAAATGTGGAACCAAGGCCGCTAGAATCCAAGATGGACAGGTTAAAAAATATATAGCTCTGTGATGACCACAATAGAGAGGTGTAAAGAATTCTGGGGAAGGTCTATATCCAACACCAGACGATAAAAGACTGATGATGATAATAATGATGATGATTCTCCACTTTAAGTATCATTCCTATTTTCATATCAAACATATCACAGAAGATTTACATCTACTGTCCAGTTGAGCCTTTGTATTTCCTGTCTCGCAAGTTTGCAAATCTGTTCCATGTTCTACAATACCATCAATTACTAATGATATACATTTATTGGTGATGTTGACTGATCCAGACAGCTTTATATCAGAGCAAAATTCACTCACATAAAAACAAGGAGAAAGGCAGATTATAACATGAACTATAACTAATTATCAGATTTGAAAATCCATGCATACATAAAGACTATACAAAAACAACACTCCTACTACCACCCTACCTCACATATATTAACACCTATCAACTAATTACTGGACACCACCTCTCTATCTTGAAATAGATATAACAAAATCCACCTCTCCCTCAGAAATGACCATTCTTACCCATCATGGCCTATCTTATCTAAGACAAGCCAAACACCTACAGAGACAGGAAACAAACATCCCCTGACCCTACCTCTTGTCTCATCTCTAACCAAATGTCACCCTAAATTACAAAGATACAAACACCCCCGTCCTGCTTCTACCAAACAACCAATCACAGAAATATTCATATTCTCCTTTCCAGCATCGGACAGGTAAACAGTATAATTTCCTCAATGAACTGACACAAATATTTTTCTCTGAAAAAGATGGCTGGTCCCTGTCAAAATGCATCAAACTACGCCTACGGAATGATGATAAAAATTTAGAGATGTAAAACCTATCTCTTGAGTTTTTGTCTTCCCCTTCAAATTGTCATTTTCATCTACATACTTGGTAAATAATTTTGAAAATCATAAATCATTAAGAACAGATATAAATATTTTTACCAAAATATCCTTCATGCAAGATTCAACACTTTCATCATAACCGACAGTTTTAATTTTCTTGCATTGTTGAGCTGATTTCTTCCGTTCAATGAAGCTGAGACAGATGCCACGGGCATCAGCTTCACGGATTCCACTTGGAGTTGGCCACTGAGGTTCCTGAAAAGTTTGAAAAAAAAAGGATTACATAGCAGAATAAAGGTTAAAACTGTTACAAAACCACAGAAATCAAAAACAAAATTCAAAAAAATATTTTGCCAGTGTTTCATTACTAACACTGAATTTTTCATCATTGATCTCATCATTGAAATCATTTCAAGGATCTTATTTGTAAATGAATACAAACTTTTCACAAACATCATCACCAACCACCACATCACTGAAACACAAGATGAAAACCAACCACGGGAACAGGCTGGATTTAGAAGAAGTTACTTGACCATGGACCATCTCCATTCAATAAATTAGTTAAAAGAAAAAGCAGCAGAATACAAAATGCCACCCGCTGAAGCATTTATAGACTTCTAGAAGGCATTCGACTCCGTAGAAATTCTCATGGTCATAAAGGCCATCACCCTACAAGGTGTAAACCCTGTACACATTAAAGTACTGCAACATATATACAGCAACTCCTTTATCAGGCTGCATAGAGACTCTGAACCCTTCCAGCTCCAAAAAGCAGTAAGACAAGGTGACCCTAGCTCACCCAAACTCTTCACAGCCTGCCCTGAGATGATCTTCTGGAAACTTGACTGGGAGAATAAAGGAATCGGTGAATATCTGAGCAACCTCAGATTTGCAGACAACATTGTCCTTCTTGGAAAGAACTTACATGCCTTCCAACTAACGCTAGATGAACAAAACATAGAAAGCTGAAAAATCGGTCCACACATGAACTACGGTATAGCAAAAATCATGTGCAACAATCACATCGAGAATAAAGACATAACTGTCGGAATCAAAGATGCAAAACTGGGGAAAGTAGACCACTACATATACCTATGACAATGAATCTCCATGAGATCCTCAAAAGAAGAGGAAATCAAGCAAAGAATCACACTAGGATGGCAAGTCTTCGGCAGAGCAAGCTCAACTTTCAAAAACCAGACGATCCCAATAATCCTAAAAAGAAGACTATACAACCAATGCATTCTTCTGATAGTCACTTATGGAGCTGAAACATGGAACCTAATGAAGAGATAGACCTACAAACAGAGAAACATGCAACATACGCATGAGAGAATCATGCTCAACCTCATGTGGAGAGATCACAAGACAGCACAGTATATAAGGAAGAAAATGGGAGTCGAAGACATCATAGGCTATATTAAAAAAATCAAATGGCAATGGGCAGGCCATGCTGCAAGAATGGTAGACAACTGATGAACATCACGACTCACAACATGGATCCTCAGAGATCACATGCGATACCGAACCAGACAGAATACAAAATGGAGAGATGAACTAGACAAATTCAGAAAATACTGGCTCCGTGATGCCCATGAGAGAGAATTGTGGCAGATACTGAGGAAGGTCTATGTCCAACGACGGACGTTAGAAGACTGATGATGATGATGATGATGATGATGATGATGATGATGATGGTGATGATGATGATAAATCTATATGAATTTGATTAAAGTTTTACTATGTATGAATTGTCTTGTATATTTTCTGGCAAAAAATTGCTGAAAGATCACTGCTGCCAGACTGTAAGCTGGAACTCAATTACTGCTGGCTGAGTTGCCTGGGCAAGGTTGGGAGACCTGAAACCTCCAATGACTCCTGGTATATTACATCACTAATAAGGCATCCCAGATTATCTAAGAGATATATCATACAAAAAAAAAAGAGTCTTATACTGTTCACTATAGGAAAATTTTGATTTAGATATTTGATAAATCATTGAATTAAAATCAAAAACTATTGTTGATTTTTTAATGAATATTAATAAATGAAAACAAGATTAAGAATTACAAATCTATGGATGTCAAAAGTCCCAATGGAAAATCCTTTGTCTTCATTATGTATCTCAGCAAAATTTAGTTTGGCAAAATAAGGTTTGCCCTTAAAAGGAAAAATCAGTATGCAAAATAAAAATTGGATATTAGATTAAAAAGAAAAGAAATAAATATTAATTTCTGTTACTAATTAGTATTTGTTCAAATATCTCAATTAAAATATTTGTAAAGAGTCATTATTGATTTTTAAGGCTATGTGTTTCATGGTCATATGTCTCTTAATAGAAGTATTGTATGTTTCATTGCCATCTGCTTTGTAATAGGGGTATCGTATGTAAAGCCAGATGCTTTTTAATATGAGTATTATTTGTCTCATAGCCAGTTACTTCTTCATAGTAGGATTGTATGTTTCAAATCCAGATCCTTTTTACTAAAGTTTTGCACGTCTCATGGCAAGTTGCTTTTTAATAGGAGAATTGTATGTTGCATATCCAGATGCCTTGTTCAGAGCAATATTGTATTCCATTGGTATATGCAGCAATTTTCACCGGAATTTTCAAAGGAATATCAAAACAACTGTGATGTTGATAGGTATATTCATGTATCTAACCTTTAGTTCTAAAGTAAGAATTATGCATTAAGGAGTTATCAGACATCAATAGAACTCTGTGTACATACATATGTAAGCATATGCTCATATAACTCTAACCATTAACTAGTACAGCTCAAAGTATGATTATAGGGAATAATTCAGAACAAACTGATATATGTATGCATTAAATTGAATGTTCATAGTTATATCATAATCTATGTTGATATATATTTATGAATATAGTCTAGAAAGCTTTACAGCTTTAATCACTAAATACATAAAAAAAATCTTTTTCTCTCATTTCAGTCAATTATTTCTCAATATCTGTTAATGTAATTTATGCAAATTTCTCTGAGTTTTTTTCATGTTGTACACAGAATTAGATATCATGGTACTACGTTTGTTGCCAGGATCACCAGTCATTTATAATGTAACAGTTTTGGGGATTTAAAACACAAAACAGTTATATTGATATGGCTCCCCAACAGTGTTGATCTAACACCACCTCCCCTTAAGCTATAAATTTAATATATAGCTTTATTTCATCATTTTCAGGACCATTTCATAATAGATGTAGTTTGTAATTTTAGATAGAGTATTTTCATGATGTATCATATATGGATGTTATTTTGTACAACATATCATTAAATCTTTTTGAAACACAGGGCTTATTAACATAGGTTCCCTTAAAAAACATACAAGACGATGAGGGATTAAAAAGTATAACAATAGATGCTGTTCACCCAGGTGAATATTAAATCTGTTGTGTTTTAATCTCATGCAAATCAAATTATGATATTGTCTTCAAAAATACTAGTTATGCAGAAAAACTTACCCGAGTTGATTTTCTACGAACATATTCAACCAAATTTGGGTTAAAAAAATTAACTTAGACTTAATTATTCATGTCTTATATAACCTTATATACTAGTTTTGGATGTAAGAATGAAGACTGCCATTTTGTGAACAAGCATAGTATGTAAATCTTTTTACTAACCTTTGGAATATAGTTTTCATCGTATTCAAAATCGTCTGGTTTTTCACCGAGACATTTCAATGGCATGAAAGATGTTTTCCAGTAATATTCAGTCATATTTTCTACAAAAAGATTAACATAGAATATCTTATCTTGATTCAATTACATTGTAATGTCCTAGTAACTTAGGATCAAATGACCACGTTAACATATCATTCATAGAAATATAGTGTATTTACTCTTCACTTATGATATTCCACACACACGCGCATGTACACATACATGCACACACATACTCACAGTCACACAGAGGGGGGGGGGCTAGAGAAATATATACTTGATATTCTACATGCACACACAGATACACAAACAGTCAGACACACACACACACAGACAGGGGGGTAAGGGTAATATATGCATGATACACTACATGCACACTGTCACAAACACATATATACAAATATGAGGAGGGAGTGATATATATATGCTAGACAGAAGTTTTGATTATAATCAGAAGTTCATTTAATCCAAACAATGATATAAAACAACTATTTTTTCACAATCAAAAGTTTGTGAAATCAAACTTTATTTTTACAAAAAAATTGTTGAATTGGTAGTTTTAACTTCTTTTTATGAAAAATGAAGAAATACATAGTTTTAGTTTAATCAAAGTGAAATCAAGTGTATAAGGTAGGGGGAGGGATTACAAGAAAAAAGCCAATGCAAATCCAGAAAAAATATCGCTTTTTGTCAGATAATTAACTTGCGGAATAAGTAACTTGCTGATTCAAATTAAATTGAATTCTTTAAAAGTTTATTCATCTTTTATCTTTTTTGATTATTTTCTACCAAATTATTTTTTTGACCAATGTGAAGGAAATCTTGCTCCCATTATTTGACAGATTTGGGGATATATTGTACAATCAATAAATAGTTTGAGCGTTATCAAGTACAGATTTTGGCTGATCCATTCTACAACCTTCTTCAGGTGTGCATTTCTGTAAAAAAAAAAAGAAAAAAGAGATCTTTTCCCCACAGTTCACAGATCTGAGGAAGGCTGTAGTATAGGTCAGCTGGAACATTGTCTTAAAAACAATGAGCGTCTCCTGGGGGAATCGGGTCTTCTTCCCGAAGGAGAGGGGGTTTGAAAGTTGGAATCTTATAGTCAATACAGGATAATTGTGCAGTGTAATTGTTTTCTGTAACCCCAACTCAATGTTCCTGTATAAAAAGACTATTATCATTCACTGGTGACAGGGTCGCCACTGAGATATATTCCGCATATACCCCTTTGCACCAGATGCTCATGGTAACCATGTAAGCAACAATGAATAAATTCAATAATTCAATGAACTCTTAGAATGATATTTTATATTTTATGATTCTCAGACAATCTATTAATCATACAATACAATCTGAAAGCTGTCTAAAGTCCAAAAAACTTTTAGAATGATAACTCTTTTCAAAATCATTGACAGTACAAATTACCATTACATTTACGTTTATAGCAACTACCATTGATAAGTTTTGTATTTATTCAAAGAAGTTAAAATGCAAAACTTGAGTAGATGCTACATGTGTACATCCTTATTATCACACACAGAAAGTTTTATCATTCACACATTTTTGTTCAGTTAAAATCAAATATGAAAATAATTACATCTGTAAGGGTCGAAATGATTATGGAAGTAGTAGAAAAATCTTTTAAATCTTACTTGAATAGTTATTCTTTGAAAAACAGGGAACCTTATAGCCTGTGGGGGTGCATGATTCACTTGTATCCTTTGTACATTTGCAATATACAATAGAATTGATCTTTTCTACAGTAGGTGGACAAAAACCATTGTAGATAGACTCATTTTTGGGCACTCTGAAGATATAAAACAATGAACATCTTGAAACAAAATTGGGGATTAATGTTTATAAATCAAAACAGTTTCTACTTTCAAATGAAATAAAACACCTTTTTTTAATTAAATCTGCAAATACCAATAGAACCAGAAATTTATTATCTGAAGAAAATTCTAAGATAAGCAGTTTCTCGACATTCAAAGGTGATTCATTATTGGACAGAAAATACTTCCAAACGATGATGTTCACAATATTTTGGTCATAAATCTCCAGTCGCTTAAAAACACTTGTTCAATCTATCTCCATCATTCATCTGATCAGGAAATGAAAATCAAGTAATATATATATAAGAAGAAACAAGTCTGGCTAGTCATTCAATAGAAACTATGATGTGTCCAATGTCTTCTGGCAGCATGCTGTGTTGGTGGAGATCAATTAAAAAAATTGGAAACAAGTGGTCAATAAATAAGTTACATCTCTTGCCTTTTGTGTGGCAGCAATCACAAAAAAGTCTGAATTTGAAAAAAAAATAACAAGTGTGAATACTGCCAGACAAAGTAAAGAACCAGTTTAGCATGAACTTACATTGCAAATCGAACCTCCTGGTAAAACCAATTTAGAGGGGAAATTAAAAAAGAAGTTTTTTCAAGACATAATGAGGAGTGCATATTCAAATTTTCAGCCCTCTCGCTCCAGTGGCATGGCTGTGCATATGATACATAGCCATCAGCCGGACTCACTTAAAAACTGAAGAGACCTATATTGACAGTTTTGGTGACAGTTTGGTCAACAGTTTCTGATTGATGTTCAAGGTTTTCAATCAGGTGATAGAGCTTAGGTGATATCTATGAGCAGGAGATATAAAATAATATACTGATATTTTGATTGACAGATAAAGAACATTTTAGTTCATTTTCTGATTCAGTTGAACAGAAAAAAGATTGGTTTATCATTGTGCTACTAACCTATATTAATGTCCTGATTGGACAAATACTATTATTGTTGAGAATATATTCACATTTTAGATAGTATTTATTAATACTGACTTTTTTCATATGTGTCCCTTGATGAATTTAGCATCCTTTAAAACTGATATCTATTATTTAGATATAACAAATTTCCAGAAAAAAAAGGATGCTTAACCAATTCAGAAATGTGATGCATCCCGAGACATTTACGATATCAATCTAATGTGCTACGATAGTAATTGCTGCCACCTGATATGAGTATAACAACTCTTGAAGACACACTGTAATGTGTCCTCCATGGAGCAGAGTATGCATTAGCAAGGACCAAGTGGACAGTTATGTACCATCTTGGCCTTTGGCTATGGTTAAGAAATGAGTGCATGTGTGTGTATGTATGCATATGTGTGTTTGGGATGTAAGTTAGTTTGGAAAATGGAATCTTTTCCCATGGTTGGAGAAGGTCAAAGTTGAGGAGATGTAATTCTGTCATATCCTCTTTTTGTAACATACAGTATATTGCCTTGTTCAAGTGGTTGAGGTAGCTTTCATGATAACAGGTACATACAAGTAGTAAATTTGAAATGATTAAAAAATACAATAATTTTGATTGACTACAATCTTTTTAGTCTAAGAAAGAGAGATTTCATTGTTGTCCGATCGTCTTATTTTGATTTGAGCTGCCTGATCAACAACGGTGCAGTGGTTTGGACATTTGCGCAGTGTGTGTAAATGCAAATACATGCAGCTGCATGATTTAAAAATACAGAATTTCTTGTTTTGCTTTGTATAATCTAGGTGGAAGCAATACAATTAAAAATTGAAGGAACATTGAGATTTTAAAACCTGAAAGATGTGTCAAGCATTTTTGTACTATGTCCGGATATTCATTTAATTATTTAAAAAAATAAAGAAATCCGTTATAGTATACCTCCAGCTCTTCGAGAATTCCGTTGGTCGTCGGCGTTTCGGTGATTTCGCTAATTGACCATCTGGTTTCTTAAGGTCATTGGTCTTGATTCCATCATAATTGCCACAGAGACCTAAGAAATATGGAAAGTTTGATGGTGATAACAATACCAATTGTGATGATAATAACAATGATGAATAATGAATTAATGAATATTATTTTTATTTTAGCGGTGATCTTAAACATGATAATGTTAATGGTGTAGAGATGATGATGATAATAGCAAAGTGGACGATGACATTCTTAATCATAATGGTGATGATGATTATTGCAGAAGACCTAATAGGAAGACAAATAGGGTGCATGGAAACCTGAAAAAGAGAACGCAAAAATAGGGAGACAAACAACAGTATGGACATTTTAGGAAGATTTCAGCAGATATGTTTGTGCAAAGGGAACCTAAAGAGAGAAACCAAATTGCTGCTAATGGTGATCCAGACAATGCTATAAGAACCAGTTATATAAAGATCAACATCAGTCAGGTACAATAGAATAGCTAATGTAGTTTGTGTAGAGAGAAAAGACAATATTGAACATAATAAGTAAAATGAGGCAAGATACTTCTGAAAGAGAATGAAAATAGGCAAGACTTGGCGGAGAGGGTGATCCCCTAGGAATTGTGCGAACAACAACAATTCAACTTTATAAACTAATGACAAAGCCGAATCTGTCTCAAGGACTTTGAGATTCGAAAAAGTCACTTAATCCAGACCAGAAGACCGAATCTATCAATTATTTTTGTTTTATTTGATCCAATTTTGTGGGGTCAGCCTAAGCAGGGCATTTCAGATCATGAATAAGTTGATTGCACTGTTCCAGTGAACCATTGTGTGCAATCAAAAGAAAAGTAAAAGCTGTATAAGTATTTGGATCTCAACAGAGGACATAAGAAGCTGTGAGTCATGAAGTTGACAATTGACCCTTGGTTATGCGAAAAAGACAAATGGAACTTTTTTCAAGTAACATTTGATTTTCTGACGTTTAATGATCTAAACAACTTGACAAGTCTCTCAATCAATTGTCGAGTCAAATGGATAAACTTTTTTTTTTGGAAAGAACAAATGATGAACCACAAACAAACCTTCAGTTTTGTTAAAATCTGCTGGTGAGGCCTTCATCCATACATTCATAAACTTGCTTCTTGGAGAGGTGCTGAGTGTAACGATACCTCCAGTTGGAAGATGGATCTGAAAAAAAAAATAACCTCCACAATATCAGTTTAAAAAAATTTAAATTCAGATAGAATATATTCAAGTTGACCACTTTTATTACCAAAAGTCTGTAAATCATGACAAGATCAAAGTATATGTTACAATTAAAGCTAAATATCCAATTTTAAATGGGACCTGAAGGCAGGTAAATACTTTTGAATCTTCATTTGTAAAGATAAGTGATGAATAGCTTTCCTATACACAATCCTGTTTTCAAAACATTTTCAGGCTCCATTATTGATTTTTTGAGTAGCATTTTGTAATCTTAATTTTGGATACTTTTTAAAAGCAATCAAACTAAGATGAAATAAATACTAGTCAGAAATCAATGGTTGACAATTATTTACCAAATAAAACAAGTCAGACTAATGCAGGGTCAAACTCCAGTCTCAACTTCTATTCTGACTATATTGCATATATGATAAAAGAAAAATATTCAGAAATACATTTTTCAATACACATGCATTAACCAGTGAAAATAAGGCTCAAAAATTTAAAAAAAAAAAAGAATTTTTAGAAATCGGTTCAGTGGAGTACTGATGCTAAACTTCAAGTCTGTAGACAAAATGGTATGACCAAGAGTGCTAGAACACACATACATAAACAAACACACAATTATTGTAAATATAAAAAAAGGATATAACCCTTCACCATCTTTGATGGCTACTGTTGTTCAACAGAAAATTTCTTGATTAACATGCTTGAAATTCTTGAATTTCTTATCATTTTGCTTTTTAGGGCTTGTTTTCTGAATTGAAGTTACAAAGCATCCTTTCAGTAAACCACTGAATCCCTAAAAATTGTCTTTTATTTGTAATTACATATTTCTGAACTATTACATGATTTCAATTTCCATACCTGAAGTTCAAAAAAAGAAATTTACTTTATAAGACCCTATTTACCTCAATGGTTCAAAATTGTTACATTCATTTTGTAACTTTACCTCATATTTGTTCCCAGATGCGAATCTGTAGATGCCAGTGCCTGGAATTAGCTCATCATCGTTTCTGAATATTTTGATCTCAAGAAGATAAGTCCCACGTAACTTTCTCCGTTTACATTTGTCCAGTAAAATGACATTGTCCCCTGATCGCACAGCTACAGCACAATTGCAAGAGGCAGCTCCATTACAGTTTTTGAAAAAAGTATGAACCTGTAAAATGAAAATAGGTTTAGATTATTTTCCATAAATTCCAGGCAGGACCTATGGGATGGGTGGGGTGCAGCAGGTGTATTCCATGGGGGAACGGAGGGCTGAAAGAGGCCCCCACAAGAGTTAAATGGGACTGGTGAGAGTTAAACTTGACATCTTATATCAATTATTGAAACAGGTCTGGTTAGTCACTTTGTATCTAACTGTTATTTATATTTTGACAGCATGTTGACTTGGGGGCTGGATCACTTAGAAAATTGGAATAAATTACTTCTCTTGATGTTTTTAGATAACTACATCTACTTAGGACAACGAATCTCCATCAAATCCTTGGAAGAAGAAGAGATCAAGTGGAGAATCTTATTAAGTCGGCATGTTTTCCATAGAGCAAGCTCAACTTTTCAAGAACAAGAAAATCCCAGTTGTCTTAAAAAGAAAGGTTTACAAGCAACCATCCTCCTAATAGTCACCTACAGAGCTGAAACATGGAACCTAACCAAAAGATTGACCCTCAAACTGTGAAACATGCAATCATTCTCAGTATCAAATGGAGAGCACAGCATATCAGAGAAAAGGTAGGAGTCAGAGATATCATAGAAACCATTAGAAAATACAAATGGCAATGGGCTGGACATGTTGATAGTTTGGGTGACAGTTTTAGTTGATGGTTGACTTTTCTTCACCAACGCGCAAATATGATATGGCATTGCTAAAAAGGTTTTAGCAGTTTAAAACAGGATGGCTAAAGGATGAGGATTTCGTGTTGTATGTGAGTAGGAGGTGGAGGAAAAACAGCTTCGTACCACCTTATAAAATTCCTTTGGAGACCCCCCTCCCAAAGTTCATATTTCAAACCCTTTTTCATGAACAAAAGTATTTGACTGGAGCAATTGATGTGGTTCCTCTTTCCCCATGGATTGTAGACCTAAAGACAGCCATAGCATCAATTGATTGAAATACTGTGATAACAACACGAGCAACCAAAAATAATGACTTTGGTATCATGGACAATTACTGGAATACAAAAGCATTGGTTTTATTTGTCCAATAGGTGCATATCTCCCTCATTATAATACAATTCCTTATAGAGCAATTTATGTTATAACACGGATGGATGCTGAACCCTAAAATATGAACCTAGCTCTAGAATAGCTAGATTTGACTCCAAAATTGCTGGATCTAGCTTCAAAACGTGGTATTGGCCCTCTTTGACCGAAAAAACCAATGTTTTTATGGGGGAGGCCTGTATCATTATTCAAACAAAAATTTTAACCATGAGATCATTTAAAAGAAAAGTTTGAAGATGAACATTTCGGATATTGCAGTAAAGGGATTTGTTTAATACCTTATTTTCATCAAAGACTTACATGATTATATTCTGAACAAAATTTGATTTGAATCTTAATTGTATTTTGATAATATAATAACTCTTTGATCTTCATGGAAAAAAGCAGTATATGTTTTATATCTCTCTTCTCAGAAGGTGAAATTAGGAGAGAAAGTGAAAGGAGTGTAATAATTATATATAATATATAATTATAATCCATATATATAATGAGCATTTGTGGGAGTTTCTTCTCCGTTTGTCTCTTTGGGCTCAAATACGATGCTCTAATTGGCTAATTCAACTTCCTGTTATGATATGACTCTGAAAATTATGCCATAGAAAATCTTAAGAATTCATGTCTTATCATACATAGAAATAGCTTGAGATTACTTGGGACTTGGAAAAAAACTTAAAATTAGGACACTTGAATCATTAAAAATAGATTATTGAATAAGATAGCTTTATGCTCCTTTGTGCTGATATATACATAACTAACCTTGTCATTTTAGACGGGTAAAGGCCAGTAATATAATGAAGGCTTGTTTTCCAGATCTCCATACACATTAATGGATACATAAAATAGTAAGTCTTTCCTGACTATTACACATTTTTTCTGTATTCATTTGAATTTTGATCATTAATTTTGCATTTTCCTCAAATCTTCTTTCCCTGGATATGTTGGGATAAAAAGTCAAAAATTCAGCCTGTCAGGAATGCAACATTTGGATGATATTTTAGTTGAAAAGGAGAGTACTCAACAACTAAGATGTTTCTAAAATTTGCTCATGGATATTAAATTGCTAATTCTGAAGATATAGAATTAGAACCATTTAAAAGTAAATTTTTCAATATCTTTTGAATTGCCAAATTTATTGAATATATTAATTGTAAATCAATCGCATAATCCATATCACCATATTTGTAATTAAGGAAATAAAGTTACTTACTGCATATGGGAGTGTAGTGTGCCGATAGAAAACAAATTCACCTTCTTCAAAGGCATCATATCTCCAACCATCAAATGTTGTCATGTGGGGGTCATTAATTGATCGACACAGGGAAGGATTATAAAGATCCTTTACAGTTACCTAAAAGAAGTAGAAAAATAATTAGTACTGCATATAGTCCTATTACTTTATTAACTCTCATATTCATTTAAGAAGATTTAAATGGTAATATCTATTTTTGTCATTTATAACAAAACAGTCAGTCTTTTCTGTTATGATATCAGATGAATCACTCCATCCCATGAATAAAGTGAATACTCCTGTAACAATCACTGACAGTTGAGAATTAAATAAACTGAAATATTGTTGTAAGCTGATGAGTTATCTTCCCTCATCTAACTCCTCCTCCTTGTAATTTCTGATTCAGTGAGTAATTCCTGAGAGTGCTCCTGCTGGTTCTAACAGGAATTTGGTATAAAATCAAAGAGGTGTGAAAATTAACCCACTTTGTTCCAGCACGATGTTGGAGGTAAGGTCTATCTGCTCCTTTTCTTTTCTCATTCTTTCAATTTTTCTACCAACTCATAAGCAATTTTTTTACCGAAGCCAATTCCACCCAAGAGCTCATCCATCTTATTGGCATTTCAAGACTGCTGTCTTTACTTTACCAAAATTCACGGTCCTTGACTTTTATATTTTAAGATAGATATATGACTGTTTTAATTTATAATACATCATTCTCACTGTCAGCATCTTGCAGTTTGGTTCCTTCCTCAACTTGATATACCTAAAAAGTTTCTTCTAGATCTAAAAATTTACTTATTAGCATTCTCTCACTTTTCTGTATTTACATTTTATCTTTTGGTTATAAATGTCCCATTTTCGTTTCATCACTATCTGACTTATTATCATTTTTTCTCCGACCATTGAAACCCTCACTTGTTTGAATCATATTTACTTTTTATGATTGGTGCAAGGGGAAATCTTCCCTTGTTGATATTTTATTGAGATTAATTCTTATACTGCCATGGTATAGGCTCTGAGAAATTGGTGAAAGCTAATTGGCTACTGAACACTTATGATTCGTATTACTATACATAAAATCTATAATCATTCTAGAGTAGACTGTTCTGGTTCTGCGTTTTTGATTTTGAAAACTCAAATGGCAATGGGCTGCTGGTAGACATCAGGATTCTGGAGATCACATGCAACACCATGACAAACTAGACAAGTTCTGATAGTATTAGTTCTGTGACGCTAAAAGACTGATGATGATAAGACTTTTCTGGCAACTGAGTTACTAGTGTATTGTAAAATTTGTGTATATAAACAGTTACAAGGTAAACAAATGATGATTGCTGCAAGAGAAAATTCAAACACCATACCATAATGGAAAATAAAAAGAAACCACCGAAGAGAATAAATAAATCGCATTGACAGATATTGGGAATTTAGAGACTGAAATGACAAAAGTTGTATAAAAGCTTTTTAATGTTCAATGTTTAAAGCTGTAAAGCTTTCTAGACTATATATATATATATATATATATATATATATATATATATATATATATATATAATGTATACATATATGTATACATAAATATATGTTTACATAATGTGTAAATATGCATATATATATATATTGTGTAATCAATAACATTGTAAGGAGCATTTTCTTGTTCTTTAATATCTGTGGTAATATAATACTTACAGCCACATTTGATGGTGATTGGGTCATAACCTTATCTGCAGAGCAAACCACATTAACTTTCACAGCAACAGTCACAGTATGGTCCCCATCCCTGATGCCATCTACGGCAGCTTTCAGAATGATATTGATCGGCTTCTGCTTCCAGTTGCTGTCTTCATTCCTTATAACTTGAGTACATGGGGTCGTCTCGTTTTTTTCCGTGCCGGATAAGGATCCAATGACAAGTTGAGTTAAATCATTGCCTGCGGGACAACGCCAAGGTTTCTTTTGAGGAAGGACCTCAGCACTGACAAAAATTACAGATTCATTACTTTTGTGAGGGCAATAGAATCTTGGTGGCAGTGGACTTTTGACTGTGATGAATTCTGAACTGCCTTCAAAAATTGACAGCTTTTTCTGTTCCACCTATAACAAAATAATATGTTCATATTAATTTTGATTTTTTCACACAAGTAAGCATAAATATGATGCAAGTGCCTAATTATAAAGCAAGAGAAATATCAATTCGCAATTACTGAACAACCGTTGCGTCAAAATTGAAAGTCATGTAAAGATATGAGGTGGGGGAAATTTTTCACTTCTTGGGGTCAAAATAGAAGGGAATTTTTTTTCATATTTAGGTGTTGAAATCAAAGGGAACACTACATTTAGGGGTCATGATCGGAGGCAGGGGGAGATTTTTCTTTCACTTTTAGGTGTCCGAATTGAAAGGAAATTTTTTTCATTTTTAGGGATCAAAATGCAAGGGAAATTTTTTCTTTTACTTTCAGGGGTCAAAATCAAGGGAAAGATTCATTTTTTCACTTTTAGGGGTCAAAGTTGAAAGGATGATTTTTTGTGATTTTTAGGGGTTGAATTCAAAGAGATTTTTTTTCACTTTTAAAAGTCAAAATTGAATGCTAATTTTTCTCCACTTCCAAGGCTTTAAGTTGTGGGGAAAATTTCTTTTTCTCTTTCAGGGGTTGAAATCCAAGGCAATTTTTTTTTACTTCAAGGTGCGAAAATGGGGGGGGGGAGCTGAGGGACATTTTTCTCCATTTTAGGGACAAAAATTGGGGTAAGGATAATTTTTTGTCATTTTCGGATGTCAAATTCTTTACTAACAATCAAAAGGAATATTTTCTACATTTAGGGGTCGTAATCTGGGGGAAGTTTTTTTTCACTTTTAGGGGTCCAAATTGAAATTTTTGTTTTTAAGGGTCAAAATTGACGGGGGGGGGGGGTCTTGACTTTTAGGGTTCAAATTTGAGGGGAATATTTTTTCCACTTTTAGGAGTCAAAGTTCAAGGGAATTTTCTTTTTACTTTTAGGAATCAAAATAGGATGGGATGGTGGTGGTTGAATGTTGATTGTCATTATCAAAAGGGATCGTTTTCTATTTTTAGGAGTCAAAATCAAGAGGAAATTTTCAAAATCATGGGGTGAAATTGTTTCTGATTTTGAGGGGTCAAAATTGAGCATGAATATTTAATTTCATTTTATAGGGTCAAAATAGGGTGAGAACTCTTCCTCCCCTTTAACATTAGGCCCTTCCTTTTCCAACATCAACCCCCATCACCCCTTTACTATTTGCCCAATTTTTTCAAAATTGACCTCCATTTTTTAAAGGTAATCTCCTTTTTCTATATATATATATATATATATATATATATATATATATATATTATAAATAATGGAATGAAGATTTGCTACACAATCGCAAACACATTTGTGTTTCTGCCCCTGTTTGGGCTTCTTCAGGCAAATGATTAGGTTTATTCTAAATTCCTATTTTGGACATTTTCTTGAGCAGGGGATGTTCTATTATTTTAGATCGTAGGGTCTTTTTTTTCTTTTATTTATCTTAGGTTGACCAAAAAGTTGTTGGCTATTGCTAGGAAAATTTTTTTTCTCATTTCTTTATTTAATGGGGATGCATGTTTTTGGGTGGTTATAAATTACAAACCAGGGGGTATAGTGAGAACGTTTTAGTTATCAGTAAGTGGTTATTCTATCAGTTCATTTGTGATACGTTTCCTCTCTGAGAGTATTTTATTCTCATATAAATCTATTTCCCAATGTTAGGGTCCCTTTTATATAATCTTAGTGGGTTATTTGATTATATTGGGTTTGGTCTATTTCCTCATGTCTAAACATAAATGAGCAAATCCTCACACTATTATATTTCAAGCTCTACTCTAAACCAACTTAATGTTTAAAGTTGAATTTATTTATTTGTATCGATGTATATATATATATATATATATATATATATATATATATGTACAAGATGTGTGGATATTCACTGCCCAAACAGGACTATGGTAAATAAGTTGATGAACCCCAAAATAGAATATAGAAATATAAAACTGAAATTAGATAACTAATGAAATAAAAATATAACATAATTGCAAGCACCTAAATCCTAAAATCAAGTTAATATAGTAATGATAAACATGTTGAAATAGCAGTGATTAGATAAAAAGTGCCTTGCATGGCACATAAGACTATATAAAAGTTGAGTATAAAATTTCCTTTTCAGTGGTTTATTAAAAAGGTTTACATGATCCACAGAAAATCTTATATACCACAAATAACAATAAAAAATCTAATTTTTTTTTAATAAGCGTAACAATCACTTGGTAGCTAATGTTTATACTTTGACACATTGGAATTATTTTGCTTTCAGGGAAAACTAATCTCGTGAAGTGCTAGAAAGGGGTTTCTGTGTGGGGACAGAAACCCTTAAAAGGAGAAGAAATCAGTCAAAGGATCACTCTGAGTTGGCAAGCTTTTTGTAGAGCAAGCTCAAACCTTCAAGAACTAGAAATTCCTATTAATCCTCAAAAGGAAGGGTATATGCTCCTAATGATCGCCTGTGGAGCTGAAACATGGAACCTCACCCAAAGATTGCCCTTCAAACTGAGAACTATCTAATGTGCACGGGGAAGAATCATGTTCAACATCACATGGAGAGACAATAAAACAGCATTGTATATCAGAGAAAAAAACTGGTGTAAGAGATATAGAATCTATTAGAAAACTCAAGTGGCAATGGGCTGATCATATAGCAAGAATGGCAGATTCAATGGATATCATGACTCACAGCATGGATTCCCAGAGAACGTTTGCAAAACTGTGGTTGGCAAAATATAAGATGGCCTGACATAACTACATAAGTTTCGAAAGTACTGGCTCTGCAATACCCATAACAGAAAGGTTTGGAGAATCTATGTCCACTGATAGATGCTGAAAAGCTGATAATGATATTAAGGATGATGGTGATGAATTTTGTGCAAAATGTATGAAAAATTTATGTTCACTAAACGGGAACAAAGGATTCATTTAAAGCATTAAATGTATGGAAATTTACAAATAAAATACAGAAAAATATATTTACCACTATCTGTGATACAAATTTGTCACTTTTCCGGAAAGGCCCAACTGTGTTATCACAATCAAACACAAAACAAGGAATTATCTCACAGACAATCTGCAATGAATAACAAAAACAAGTGAGTGTATGAAAGATATACATTTATGTGGGTACATTTTTTTCCTCTCGACATATTAATTTATATCTGAAAATGTGCATTTATTTATAGGCACAGATGTATATACAGTCCAAGTTTGTACATACAGTGCATGCAAAGAATAACCAATACATTACAAAAAGTCCTTATGAATGAAACTTATTGACAGAATTTAGACCAACAATTTCTGACTGTTGTACATAATTTCTCAATGTTCAGTCTTGTTCCATTATATTTAACATTTTTGTATTAAATCACCAGAGCCCTACAAGTGGCACAGTCATCCTACCAAGTGGACTACGGATTTTCTCCCTTTGAGTATGTGTGTCTATCTATCTATGTATGTCCTTGGGTGCTCCTGGTCACGTTTTAGGGGCTACAACTTCGAAAATTTGGATGAGTACACCACTAGGCCCCATCTAAAAAAGGCTTTTTGTTTTTTGAAAAAAGTGTTCTTTGGGTTCTCTGTGGTCATTTTGGGACCAGTAAAGTAAAAATCTTGAGCTGGTATCTTTTTTCCCCAGATAATTTTAGATAAAAGGTCTATTTTTTCAAGATAATTTTAGATAAAAGATCTATTTTTCAAGATAATTTTAGATAAAAGATCTATTTTTCAAGATAATTTTAGATAAAAGATCTATTTTTCAAGATAAATTTAGATAAAAGATCTATTTTTCAAGATAAATTTAGATAAAAGATCTATTTTTCAAGATAATTTTAGATAAAAGATCTATTTTTTCAAGATAATTTTAGATAAAAGATCTATTTTTTCAAGATAAATTTAGATAAAAGATCTATTTTTCAAGATAAATTTAGATAAAAGATCTATTTTTCAAGATAATTTTAGATAAAAGATCTATTTTTTTAAGATAATTTTAGATAAAAGATTTATTTTTTCAAGATAATTTTAGATAAAAGATCTATTTTTTCAAGATAATTTTAGATAAAAGATCTATTTTTTCAAGATAATTTTAGATAAAAGATCTATTTTTTCAAGATAATTTTAGATAAAAGATCTATTTTTTCAAGATAATTTTAGATAAAAGATCTATTTTTTCAAGATAATTTTAGATAAAAGATCTATTTTTCAAGATAAATTTAGATAAAAGATCTATTTTTTCAAGATGAATTTAGATAAAAGATCTATTTTTTCAAGATGAATTTAGATAAAAGATCTATTTTTCAAGATGAATTTAGATAAAAGATCTATTTTTCAAGATAATTTTAGATAAAAGATCTATTTTTTCAAGATAATTTTAGATAAAAGATCTATTTTTTCAAGATGAATTTAGATAAAAGATCTATTTTTCAAGATAATTTTAGATAAAAGATCTATTTTTTCAAGATAATTTTAGATAAAAGATCTATTTTTTCAAGATAAATTTAGATAAAAGATCTATTTTTCAAGATAAATTTAGATAAAAGATCTATTTTTCAAGATAATTTTAGATAAAAGATCTATTTTTTCAAGATGAATTTAGATAAAAGATCTATTTTTCAAGATAAATTTAGATAAAAGATCTATTTTTCAAGATAATTTTAGATAAAAGATCTATTTTTTCAAGATAATTTTAGATAAAAGATCTATTTTTTCAAGATGAATTTAGATAAAAGATCTATTTTTTCAAGATAATTTTAGATAAAAGATCTATTTTTTCAAGATAATTTTAGATAAAAGATCTATTTTTTCAAGATAAATTTAGATAAAAGATCTATTTTTCAAGATAAATTTAGATAAAAGATCTATTTTTCAAGATAATTTTAGATAAAAGATCTATTTTTTTAAGATAATTTTAGATAAAAGATTTATTTTTTCAAGATAATTTTAGATAAAAGATCTATTTTTTCAAGATAATTTTAGATAAAAGATCTATTTTTTCAAGATAATTTTAGATAAAAGATCTATTTTTCAAGATAAATTTAGATAAAAGATCTATTTTTTCAAGATGAATTTAGATAAAAGATCTATTTTTTCAAGATGAATTTAGATAAAAGATCTATTTTTCAAGATAATTTTAGATAAAAGATCTATTTTTTCAAGATGAATTTAGATGAAAGATCTATTTTTTCAAGATAATTTTAGATAGAAGATCTATTTTTTCAAGATAAATTTAGATAAAAGATCTATTTTTTCAAGATGAATTTAGATGAAAGATCTATTTTTTCAAGATAATTTTAGATAAAAGATCTATTTTTCAAGATAAATTTAGATAAAAGATCTATTTTTTCAAGATGAATTTAGATGAAAGATCTATTTTTTCAAGATAATTTTAGATAGAAGATCTATTTTTTCAAGATAATTTTTGATAAAAGATCTATTTTTTCAAGATAATTTTAGATAAAAGATCTATTTTTTCAAGATAATTTTAGATAAAAGATCTATTTTTTCAAGATGAATTTAGATGAAAGATCTATTTTTCAAGATAAATTTAGATAAAAGATCTATTTTTTCAAGATGAATTTAGATAAAAGATCTATTTTTTCAAGATAATTTTAGATAAAAGATCTATTTTTCAAGATAAATTTAGATAAAAGATCTATTTTTTCAAGATGAATTTAGATGAAAGATCTATTTTTTCAAGATAATTTTAGATAGAAGATCTATTTTTCAAGATAATTTTAGATAAAAGATCTATTTTTTCAAGATAATTTTAGATAAAAGATCTATTTTTTCAAGATAATTTTTGATAAAAGATCTATTTTTTCAAGATAATTTTAGATAAAAGATCTATTTTTTCAAGATAATTTTAGATAAAAGATCTATTTTTTCAAGATAATTTTAGATAAAAGATCTATTTTTTCAAGATAATTTTAGATAAAAGATCTATTTTTTCAAGATGAATTTAGATGAAAGATCTATTTTTTCAAGATAATTTTAGATAGATCTATTTTTTCAAGATAATTTTTGATAAAAGATCTATTTTTTCAAGATAATTTTAGATAAAAGATCTATTTTTTCAAGATAATTTTAGATAAAAGATCTATTTTTTCAAGATAATTTTAGATAAAAGATCTATTTTTTCAAGATGAATTTAGATGAAAGATCTATTTTTTCAAGATAATTTTAGATAAAAGATCTATTTTTTCAAGATGAATTTAGATGAAAGATCTATTTTTTCAAGATAATCTTAGGTAAAAGGTCCTTTTTTCAAGATGATTTTTAGATAAAATATCTATTTTTTCAAGACAATTTTAGATAATTTTTTTAGATAATTAGTAATGGTACATGTGCGGACTATAGTAATTCACTTATGTGAGGTATAGATATCATTTTAATCTTTGGTCCAAATTCTGTCAATTCTGAAGTTGTACACACATGTTAAAATAAACATTTTGGAATGCTTTGGATACTCCTTGCACTCACTTAATTTTAATACTTAATTTGATATCCTTTGAGGCTATCTCTAATCTTGTGTGTGTATGTGCTTGCATATATGTGTGAGAGTTAGTCAAAAAGTATTGCTAAATGTTCTAGTTCATACAGGGATAACTTTATTCTAAAAATAAGTGGATGGCTACAGATAAGTTTCCTTATTAATACACTTGTGATTGTCTCAGTTGGGTGTGTTCATAAGGATACTTTTTGTGCCATGGACAAAAAAACAATTTTTATTACTAGGCCAATGTCAAATTCTTGACAGAATTTGAGTTGGAATCATTCAAAATCATTGAAGCTTTGCAGCAGGCTTACGGAGATGCTGTTCCATAGAGTACAACAATTTTTAGATGGATCAAGCCTTTTACAAAAAGATGGGAAGATCTCAAAGATGGGCTAAGGGAGGAGAGACGATAAACTTTGATGAATGAAGAGACTGTGACTGGAGTTCAGAAACTGATGGAAGAAGATTGTCGAGATACCATGGATGCAACAGCTACTGAAGTTGGAATGTTACATAGTTTTTTTAATCATTTTATTATATTCAATTGTAAACAAGCTTGCTTTCAGCTCAATAGGTGCAGAAAATTGTACAAAAATCAGCTAGTTTGAAGAACTGATTTTTCCATCAGTCTTTTAAGCAAGATCAAGGCTGATGATTTATGGAACATGACATAACCAGGAACAAGTCTTACAGTTATCAAGACTATCCAGAGATCTAAGTTCAGTCAAAACAGAGGCTTCTGCATGGATCTGTAGGGTCGGTCAAATCCAAGGCATTGAGGTCAGTCTAAAAGGTGATGGCAACTGTCTTTTTTTTTTTTTATTCCAAAAGATTAATCTTGATTGACATAGGGCAATCACGGGGTATTATTATAGGCCAGTTCATTTCTTCAAAGATAGCAAGATCTATCTAATGAGAATTGGGTTTGGAAACCTCACCTCATCCACCCTACAACTCCTTCAGATTTACTTTTGTTCCAAAACTAAAATTACAATTAAAAAGAATGCAATTTTAGTACCAAGATGATACCAAAACTACATGGTATAAATCAAAGAGACCAAAATGCTTTAGGAGAGGGTCAGATGGAAATATCACCTTCAGAAGCGTAGAGACATAGATAAATGATATTTGAAGAAACAGTAGCAACCAATTTTTTTTCAGTTTTCCACCCAACTTTTCATTTCGTTTAAGATATCTTGTAATTAATGTCTTCCATATCAAAGTTTTACTCTTTCATACGAGGATTAGTTAGATTTCAATGTCAATTCAAGTGGATACATAACAATATTGCTTCAGAAATAATAAAAAGATCTATTTACAAACATCATTGAAATAAACATATTATAATGATATAATATATCACACATATCTTTCCCCAATATCTTCAACATTGACATCATATTATAATATTTAGTTATATCAGGGGTCCATAATATTCAATAAAACTTACTTCAGTGCCAATGCTGTATACATAGGATTCTGTCTCATTCCAGTAAACTGTTGTAACTTCTTTCATTACTTCTTGCCTGTGTTTTATTTTGCCATCAATGTACCATTGGATGAAATAACCAATATCTTTTCTTTTTGCTCGGACAAAATCACATGAAAACATTGTCTTGGATTCAATATTTGCAACACTTATATTTGGGTTTTCTGGCAAGAAAGGCTCCACTGTAAGAATAAACATTGTAATTATTAGTTGCAGTTATTTGAGTTTTAAAACACGTTTTGTAGGTGATAAGAAAGGACAGGAAAAGAGAAAAGAAATGAGAATTTTTTGCAAGAATCAGATAAGACGTACAATGAAAATTTCAGGCACTGAAAAGCATTTGCCGGAGAATATGTTTGATTTTCATCAAAGAAGCTTTCTTCATTCTATGAAAACTACTATTTTGAAGAATAATCATATATGTGTATGTGTGCATTTGTTTGAGAGAGAGAGAGAGAGAGAGAGAGAGAGAGAGAGAGAGAGAGAGAGAGAGAGAGAGAGAGAGAGAGAGAGAGAGAGAGAGAGAGAGAAAAGCGGAAAGGAAGAGAAAAAAAAGGCGGAAAGAGTGAACTTTATTTCATAAGTTTGTGTGTATACCCTTGACGACAGTTGTTTAGATAAAGGACCCTAACTAATATAATGAAAGGAAAATTTAGATTTTATGCCAACAAATGTTTTGGAGCCTTTTACAACAATATTTAAATCTTTTTAAATTAATTATCATCACACCGATGTTTTGAACAACCGCACAAGAGTGTCTTTCAAGATATACAATACTTATATAAGGAACAAAGAAAATTTTGAAACTAAAAAATAATTCTTAATTCTAAGATTTATATTCTTATGAGTTAACACACTCTTAGAATCACAATTTCAATAATTCTAAAAATTTTCACTCTTTTATTTTTACTAACTAAGGTTTTCAAATATTGTGTTAATAAATCAATCAATGCATTTAGCAACATCAAATAGTTAAGTATAATACATACCCGTCACGATTTCAAGAATGTCTAAAATGGTCTTCTCAGCTGACCATATCCGTAGGCTTCCAAGCACAATGGTTGAACCTTCCCACCGGTTGCCCACATGGCTCTGTCCATGGGGGCAGTTGAATTTCAAAGGATGTAAAACAGGTTTCACGGCATAACGGGTCCTATACTTAGTAGCAGCCACCGTTATTTTATTGTCAATTGTCATCCTCAAGCCAGATGTTTGACTCCAGCTAATTTCAAATTCATAAAAGTCTTTGGACACCTTAATAGGAGTATACACAATCCACTGCCGCTGAGGTGTAGAGAAAGTTAAGAATAGTCTCTTACGCTGGTATAACATAGATATCCCCACTGCATTTGATGCGTCTTCACCGGTACTGAGAATATATGCATTCCTACGAAGGGAGACAAGTTTTAGTGAGAACTTGATGGTCAAGCCTAGAGGGCATTTGAACGATCTGTCTTTAAAGCAATCAGGCGCTAAGTATCTTGCAGTGATGCACTGGTCAGTAGTTAGATAGACTGCATTACCACCATGATGACCATCAACAATCTTCGGCTGGCCAGTCAAAGTCATATTTTCAACACTTGTCACCAGAGTTGAATTGACAATCCGAACGAAAGAAATTCTTTCTACATTTATATCAGATGCTGAAAAGAAATTGGAAATAAGTATTAGAAAAAAAATGATGTAATAGTTGAAATATCATGAGGAAATATGGAAATGCTTTTTGAAATAGTAACCTGTAAATTCCTGATGGTAAATTCTATTGTGCAAATTTCACCAAAGTAAATTGAACCACTGTGTAAATCTGCTTTAGTTTACATATGTGTGCATTGAATGTGTGTTTATGAATACCTATATGTCACATATGCACATGCCTACATACCATGGGAAAAATTCACTGGTAGAATTCATCTTTAGTGAAATTTTCATGGGGGAATTTACCTCAAACCCTTTGAATACACCCACAAAGGAAACCAATCAATGTTTGATCATTTTGTATGAATTAAAGGTATCTTTATGTGCTCATTTTACATATCTCCATGTTTTGAACTAAGATCTCAGGCTTGAGAATTTGAAATGTTTGTTGATTGAACTTGGAAGTCCAATATCATATTAGTAAGCAAGTGCCATACTGAATGATGACTATTTTTTTGAATTACGCAGACCTGAACTTGAAAAACAGTCCAAATTCTAATGCAACAAAGATAAAAAAACAATTTCACCAGGTAATGTACTCAAAGAAAAGAAAAACCAAAAAAATCATCAACTGAATTCAGAAAAAATATAAAATAACAGAAAGTTCTGAATTTGCTTCAATCAACCTTACATGGAGAGATCACAAGACAGCACAGTATATAAGGAAGAAAACAGAATCCGAGACATCATAGAAACTATTAAAAAACTCAAATGGCAATGGACAGGCCATGTTGCAAGGATGAAAGACTACCGATGGAAATCACGTCCCACAACATGGATCTCCAGAGATCACCTAAGAAACTGAGGCCGACAGAACACAAGATGAGGCGATGAACGAGACAAATTCAGGAAATACTGGCTCCACAACGTTCATGATAGAGAATTGTGGCAAATGCAGGGGAAGGTCTATGTCCAATGATGGACGTTAAAAGACTGATGATGATGATGATGATTAAGCATACAAAATTGAGGGTAGTCGGGGGTACAGTGTATGATAACTTTTCAATTTCCAGGCTTTTTTATTATTCAAAATCTACCGATGGTGACATTATCGTATAGCTAGTTTCTAAACAGCCACTTTACCATATAACATATACCATATTCCTTAGACCCATTTTCCATCACTGGCTATGTTTTGAAGTGAGAATAACCAACAAATATGATATGATAAACTTGTTGACTATTGATAAAGACACATAATAAAAAGTCTTAAATCAACGTTTAATTATAGTTTATGAAATTAAAAGGAATAGAATGGTAAAATTGTGATGTCATGTCTGAACTTCCGGCTCTAGCTGGTATAGAATTCATACTGAATTGATACTTAAAAAATCTTGCTCATTTCTTCTTTCCGTAGTTTTTTGGCTGCAATTTTGCACATTTTGTTAGTATAACCTGCTTGCTTACTGCTTTGCTTTGTTATGCTTTTGTCACCTGCTGTCTACTGGAAAAACAGATGAAAAATCTTTAAATTCTCTAAAAATAATCAAAATCTCTTATCAAGTATAAACTAAATGTCCTATACTGACAAAAGAACAGACTTTGCAACTTTTGTTTCAACAATCAACAGGATGTTACATGTCCTCCATCAATTCAATCAAATTAAAGAATCCCATAACAATACATAGAAATAAAGTTTATGAAATAATTTTTACCTTTTATTGTTGTCCATCCATTCTTGTTTTTATCTGGGATGCAGATTTTCTTGGGATCATCTTCAAAGAGCTGCCCTGGTTCTTGGCATTGGCCATTGATTCTGCAGATATCAGTCTAAAACAAATGAAAAACAAAATCAACAAAGAAATCACAACAGATTAGCTTGAGATTCTACAGTTAGGAGATAACACACCAGATGCTTATTAATTTACCTTTTCATTAAAACTCTTTTTTATGCTTCTTCTCAGCATAGTTCAAAATATCAGCACCGTATGCTCAAAACATTAATGGCACCAGCTTGTGAGGGACAGGCTATTGGCCATTGCTTATAATTTTGGTGTTTTTGTTGTTCATTGAAGGAGAAACAAATATTTATTACTTGTAGAATTATCACATTCATATAATAGAACCTTTTTTTTGAAAGTTTGCTTAATGATACTTTCTTGCTTTTACAAATTAGGCAAAAAGTGAAAATAGAGTTCACTGTTTGTTTAGCCATGAGTTCTCATGAAGGAAGTGCTCGCTTTCTTCCTCTCTCTTCTACACCCTAGTCTCTTGTACCTACTATCACTGTAACCTACATTGACTTAACCCAACATACTATCATCAACATTGTGTAAGAAACGCTTTGAAATTTTCCCCATATAAGTTAATGGTAATTGTTTCTTTTTCTTGAGGTGATTTTGGCTTACAAAAAGGTTTCTGTTGGAATATTCTACCTTCAGATGGTGACGCAAACCTCTATATATATCATAGAAATATCACAGAAGTAATATTGATTACAGAAGAAGTATTCATGCTTATATTTTTCACTTGAGATTGAATAAATTAGCTTTTGAATTCATATGGGGAAATTTAACTATCAGTATCAAGAGATTAACTACTTGGCAAAGTTACCTCCTTTTCACTTTCAAGTAAACATTTAAACTTGAAAAAAAATTATACTCACAGAAGAATTGAACAACTATTGTCATTTTTGTATTTGTGTGTATTTCTGTATTTTTTTGTATGTTAGTGCATTCCAGTACTTCTGGTAGTGTTGTTCTGTCTACTGACTTGGAAATTGGCATCTGTATTCCATTAGACACCTTCTTAAGATCCTATTTTGATTATTGGGAATAAAACTTTTTTTTACTTTTTTTGGGCCTTACTTTAACAAAAAAATCCCACTAGTCCTAAAAAGAAGGGTATACAACCAATGTATACTACCGATAGTCACTTATGGAGCTGAAATAGGGAATGTAACCAATAGATTGACCCTTAGACTGAAAACCATGCAACATGCACATGAGAGAATCATGCTCAACCTTACATGGAGAGATCATAAGACAGCACTGTATATTAGAGAAAAGACAAGACATCGAGACATCATAGAAACTGTTAGAAAACTCGGATGATAATGGGCTGGACATGTTGCAAAAATGACTGACAACCGCTGGACATCAGAAATTACAACATGGATCCCAAGAGATCAGGTGCGAGGCTGCGGTCGACAGAAAGTAAGATGGTGGGATGAACTAGATAAATTTAGAAATTAGTGGCTCCACGATGCCCATAATAGAGGTTTTGTGGATCTTGGGGAAGGTCTATACCTAATGACAGACGCTAACAGACAGATGATGATGATGATGATGATGATGATTTTGATGGGTTTATTAATCACATCGAGATGTTTTTAACTCCATTTTAGATGTTTTCCAGTAGAAAATACCTGTGATATCATGAATAGAATTTATTCTGACTATATTTATTGTTCAACGAAATTTTTTTTTACAAGAATTCAAATTTTGATGCTATGATTGTTGAATTATTGACTGTAATGGTAAGTTCTTTGATTTTTTACTCTATAAACAGAAGAGTTCTACTGTCAATCATCAGTGGGATCAAGTGATTTATTATATTAAAAGTTAATGATATTATCATTGTTGAAAAAAAATAGGAAAATGGAATAATCATTGTCTGTACGTACTCTTTCTGTACATGAAGTCATATTGCAATCGGTACATTTGGAGTCAAAGATGATGAAGATGAGTTCTGAGCTTGTCGTATTTGCATTAAAGCTGATGGAAACATAGACAGACGTTTTATTTTGCAGTTGGCATTTCACTTGTCCACTGTAGACGAAAATTGCTTTCACAGAGTATTTGCTGCGCTTGTTGGGAATGCCTCCCACAAACTGAAAATGAAAAAATCACACACAGCATGAATATAGTAATTGTGAAAAGTACCTGAGGCATTTAAAAAAGATTATTTTAATATCCTTATACAACTTTGAAATTGACAGAATTTGGATAACCTTTTGGAATAAGATTGAACATGTAAGAAAACCCCCTAGGAAATATTTGGTTCACATTTATGAGCATACAGTAATTCTTTGGTTAAGGGGTGCAGAGGGCTTGATTAACCCCAGATCTTCAAAATTTAAAGATTAAAAGCATGACAGCCAATTACCACCCCCCAGTCTTTCTCTTGATCAATTATAGACAATGAGTACAAAATGCAATATGCAACTCTGAAAAATATTGCTTTAAACCTTTTGTAGCACCAAAAATATTAATTATTCAAATCCCCCTCTCTGTTTTGCCTTAATTTCGGAGGGCAATTGTCCTTCCTGTCACATACATCTAGATACACAATAATCAGATATCTTCTGCTTATGAACTAGGACAACTCATTTAGTATACCCTCTCCATAACCTCAAATTAAATTAGGTTCTTGAAAAGCTTATGATTGTATTTTTTCATTAAAAAAAATAACTCTGAACCTGCTATAATACTAAAAGTGAAATATGAAACATCTTTAGTGAAGAATTATTTCCCTTGGATTCATAATTTGATCTGTCTTGATATTCTTATGTTCACCCAACAGCAGAAGGGCAAACTGCATATGGTTTGCTTCTATCGTTAACATTACTGAATCTTTTAGGCAGCACCTCGCATAGGTCAGTCGGATGAGTCTGTGTTCAATATTTATTAATTTTCAATTCATTCGCAGCAAAGCCAACTGACTCCGAGTTGGGTATGCTACAAGAATTACAATTATTTTCCAGGTTGCATATGAGCAATTAAAAATCAAATTAGAATGAATTAAAAAATATGCCAACGATTAATCATGTGGGGTCTTGAGGTAACTATATTCAGAGATCAATTACCTCAATTTCAGTGATATGACATGTGAGAGTGTCAATGTCTACAAAGTTTTCACCATCAACGATAATTGTAGAACAATCATTTTGACTTGTATCACACAGCTGGTTAGCAGGGACATCAATCAGCACAGGTGGTTTAGTGGCATCTACCGAACAGTCTGCACCCAGGAATCCAGAATTACAATCACATACACCTGAATTCAGAAACCAAACAAGAAATATCAACAGGAGTCAGAAAAAAATAATAATCGGTAAATTCGACATAAAAAAACCCCAAAAAACAAACAAACATGAAATGAAGGTCTGGTTATACAATTGTTACAATACCATCGTTTTTCAGCAGCATGTTGTGTTGGGAGTGATCAATTAAAGAATTAGCATACACTGAAGAAACACTAGACCGATTCGGTGATTGTTTTGGTTGAGAGTTTCTATTTTGTAAATAGGACCCAAATAAGATGAAATACAAATGAAATATGCACATATAGAGATAACAGTTTCAGTCAATTTTTTCTAGTCATTTAAAAGTGGCCTTGTGAAGGGCGCATGACCAATTGTTTGGGACAATTATAGATTTGAATCTTACTGCAGCTCACATTATTGCTTTTTCTTTCATAAGTATATTTTATGTTTTTTTCTAATCTCATGATCACAAAGTAGACCACCATTAAAATCCAGCTGGATCCTAAATACATATAGGTCATGTATATATATATATATATATATATATATATATATATATATATATATATATATATATATATATATATATATATATATATTCTAATTGCAATAATCTGCACTTTTAACTTATTTATCTTATCATGCTAAAGCACTGACTATTGTTAAGAATTGCAGACAGAAGTCATTTTCGTTGTTCAGAAAAACATTGAAATCCAAAAAAAAACCTAATCTTTATATCCCAGTCAATTTAACAATGTATCATACAACAACCCTTTATAATTACATTTTATCATATCTAGAAGAATAATTATAAGCAACCATAAGATATTAACTTTGTAAAAATTTGCAATACATAGAATTATTTGTAATGTCTATTCAATGATTCTGTGGTATCAAAAAACTGTAATTTTCCAATTCCTGGTTGAAATACCCATTGTGTGAAAAGCAATTATAATTCTTTTTCCAGCTGCTGTCTTTAGCTTTCTTTGAATTATTTCTGACTGTATTCTTCAGAAACATACACATGTATCCACATAAATGACTTGATTAAGTAGAAAGTAGAATAAAAGCTGATTGAAAGTATGAGTTCTTCTTTTTCTAGGACATAAAAATTAATTTCATGTTTTCATCCTAAAAACCCTCGTATGAAGCCTCAAGTAACCAAGGGATAGCTACAAGAGATTGTTGGATCTTTTAAATAGAATGAAAAAAATTACTTAAAATTCCTACAACACGTCATGGACCAACAGGGAGTGGTGACACCATCAGAGGGGCGACACTAAGAGGACTGCCTGAAAACTTTTCCTATAATCTCTTGATGATTCTTTGATCTGTCCACATGATATCTCCAAGATTTTGCAGAGAGACTTTCAATGAAATTTTGTGGAAGTATGGACAATAGAATATGAAAGGAGTGGTTAAATTTTGAATTAAAACTTTTTTTATTGTACCAATAATTATTTTCTTCATATCATTTCACAAAGTCAGACGTGAAAAATTGAGAACTAAAAATTATTGAATGTTGTATTAGGCAATCACATTGATAGATATGGGAGGATGATGTTGAATAATGTATTAGTAGAAAAAGATCACCAAAATTCTAGATATCTTGAAATAAAGCGAGTTCTGGAGCAGAGATGACACCATGAATTACCAGCCTAGATTACATCATAGGCCTGCCACTGTCTACATCTATGATGATAGAATATGTTTAAGTACAGCCCTAAAGCATCAAGACAAAAAAATGACCGGCACTTAATTAAAATTCTACTAAGTTCCACTTGAAAGTTTTTCAACAATTTTTCAAAGTCCCTCTCTTCAACTAACTGGTTTCTTATCAGTTTCAGTTTCACTTTTATAGTCAGGAAGTCCCTCCCCTCAACTATGAGTGACACTTCAATCTCATCCATACATCAATGTCACCACCAACACCACTAAAAAAACATAACAAAAGCTCAATCTGATCAAGCATTATCTTTATGATAATGTTAAATGTAAAACCCCAAGTAAAGACTTTGTTGATCTAACATCATCATGGTCATAAAAGATAAGATTTAGATATTCAGTTATTTACAAACACTTCAATAAAGAAACAGAAAATTTGTTAACAATAAAATATAGTGGTAAAAAGAAGAAAGCTAATGAGATACCAAGCCTGGTTCCTTTCCAGAAGTGGCCATGCTAAAACAAAAATCTCCATACTAAATAGAAAAGAGAACTGGATCACTATGTGATTCTAACCCAAGCAGCAACAAGAAAATAAAACAGCAAAACATAACAGTGAAAACAGCAATCATTTTTGTAATTAATTGTATGACTTTGAAACTCAAGTTCTTGGTACTAATTTGAAACTTCAAGATCCATGTAAAATTTGAAGAGGTATTAGCTGTATGCATTTAAAGTTGAAAACATACTGAAAAATGAACACGATTTTAGGGTCCACTGATTAGGATTTCAGAAAGCAGGGAAGCTGAGGCTGTTTGAAACTAGGGGCCCAGCAATTAACAAATGTTTAAGAGAAGGTAGTTTGCAAGAAAGAGAGTTCATAGAGGTGATAAAGAAATTGATCCAGCAGTAACAAAAAAAGAAGCTAAATTGGTAATTTAGGTGGGAAATAAATGAAAAGTACATGGACTTGTTGAGATGATTGTTTTTCCATGGAAAAGTAGATTCTAAAAGTTATGGACTTGAAGGTTGGTGTAGCTGAATTTCAGTTTCTTCTTTTTACCACATTACTTTTACCTATTTGTTTGTCTCCTTTATTCAAGATTATGTAACCTCCTGTTCTTTGCTAAACCCCAAACTACATGCTGAGAGCCTTGGTTTAACAATAGTATTCTTTGTCACTCAAATATTTTTTAAAAACTCTAGGATAAACAAAACAAAATTCATTAAAAGAACCTTTATATTGAATGAAACTCTAACAGGGATGTCAAAATTGCAGGATATAAAGAGTGCACCTACCTTCAACACATTTACCGTTGTCTGAACATTCGTTAGGACAAAGGATATCTTCGATGTCTTTAGGTGGCTGTAGAGTATCACTTCCGTTATCTTTTTTCCAAATTTTAGGGTTGAGCTCAATTTCAGTAATACATTGCTCCTTTAGATTTGTGAGAGCAGCGGTAATCCAACTTACATCATCTGTCAACTAAAATCACAAAATAAACAAGTGATCAAGAAACAAAACAAAAAATTTAATATCTGTGAATCACCATAGCCTGCGTATGTACCAGAACTAATTATCTGAGCAGGTATTCAAAATAGATTATCTTAAAAAAAAGGATCTTTTATCTAAAATTATCTAAAAAAATACCAGTGTAAGATTCAGACATTGTTGATCCCAGAATGATAATAGAGACCCCAAGAACACTCTTTTGAAAGAATGAAAAAAGTGTTTTCAGATGGTGCCTTGTCGTATACGCATTCAAATTTCCACGAAATACATAGACATTCATGTTGTCGCAGACACTCAAAGAGAGAAGCATCTATAGCCCACAAGGCTGGTTGGTTCTGTCATTTACGGATCTACTGTAATTTGATATTCTTCCAGATGAATTAGGTGTTATTCTTCAAATTATGTTTATTTTTTTCCAATGCTCTATCATATGAGATGCACCAGATAACTGCAAATGCCTGCATTGGTTCACTAAATTATCATACTCTGGTTAAAAACAAATTCTCTAGTTAAAAATAAATATATTAATTAATAATGAATTTTGAAATTGAATTTTCATAGCAGGTTTTGATTCTAGTTAAAAAAAGCAACTGAAATTTAGTTGCTATCAGGTTGTTTGAAATAGTAAAAGATACTATATATGCAATAATGATGAAAATAATGATAATAATGATAAAGACACTTGTTTGATATCCATGTTTATATCATATAGTGTTGAAGAAAAATGATCTTTAAATATCTTTAAAATCAAGTCAAGTTTCTTATTATGTCAGTTTCTAAATTGTAGTTTGTTCAATGATATTAAACTAAAGAACCAATTTAGCATTGGCTACACCAAGTTTACATTGCAAATTGACAACTCCCCATACACTAACAAACCTACTTAATTGGTGGGGAGATTGAAAAAAGAAGAACCCAAAAAACGTTCTTTCTAGATTCATAAGTAGTAAATGTTGACTCTTCAAGCCCTGTAGCTCTTTTGGTGGAACCTGTACATGTGATACATAGTCAGCCAGACTGCCAACTACACCTCCCTAAAAACTGAAGAAACCTTTGTTTATGGTTTTGATGACCGTTTTGGTCGACGTTCTTTAGCATATGAATTGCATGATGAGCAACTGTGAGATTTCTAAAAGAAGTAACTTGACCACTGGTCAAGAGGGAAAGTTTACTCTCCCCGTAATAATTTGTCTTAACTTAATTACTTATGCAAAGGAGATTGACTCATGCCTTATGAATCAGATAAAGTGTAATGAGCTATGATGGCTTAGGTCTCATTACTTTACTTTTCCTGTTCCTCAACAAACAAACTTTGCAATGGAAATAAGTTACGTGGCGGATACATTAACGCTAACGTCTTTGAAATTTGTACAACAAGAAACGTACTGTGGTGTTTATTTCCACCCAGTTCACCCCTTGCAATGATTCAGTTGAATATTCAAAAAAAATAAAAAAGATATAAAAAATGTGATTATTTCAATTCAACCGATCTTGCAAAACCTGAAAAACTTCCAAGCCTGAGAGGGAGTCAACTTAACTGAGTCGAGTGGTCGACTTGGATTAAGCAGACTGATAGTGAGTTCTCTTGTTTTATCCTTTATTCGCTGAAAATCAAAAAAACGTCAATTCTTTTTTTATGCTTTTGAAAAAAAAAACAAAAGCAATACAGGCTCATAACTTACCCTTATGTCTTCGACGCAGGATTCAATGGAAGTGGTAAAACCCACTTTGACAATTCCTTCACACAACTGCCCAGACTTCTTTGACAAGATAAAATTGGTACAAATTTTTTCAGCCTCCTTTTTAGTTCTTCCACTTTTGGTTGGCCATTGTGGATCCTAAATCACAAAGAAAGATGATAAATTAATGTATACAATTAGTCATTCAATAGTTTTTTTGGCAGCATGTTGTGTTTGGGGTGATCATTTAAAAAATTTGAAAAAGGGTTGATTAATGAATAACTTACTTCTCTCACCTCTTATTAGTTAGTTATCAAGTCTGAATTCAAAAAACAAAACAAGTGTGAATGCTGCCAGGTACAAATTGAGGAATCAATTTAGCATGATCTTACATTGCAAATTGAACCCTTGACTAAAAAGCTATCGGGGTGGGGGTGTCCAAAACAGAATTTTTTTTTTCTAGGCATGATAAAGTGTAAATGATTAAATTTTCTGCCATTTAACTCTGTTGGTACAGCCTGTACATGCGATACATACATACTTAGCCAGCCAGACCCACTTGGAGAGATCTCAGGAGAGCACAATATATTAGAGAAAAAACAGGAGTCCAAAACATCAAAGAATCCATTAGAAAACTTAAATGGCAATGGACTGGTCATGTTGCAAGAATGGCACACAACCAATGGACATCACGACTCACAACATGGATCCCCAGAGATTGCATGCTAAACTGAGGCCAGCAGAATACAAGATGGAGAGAGGAACTGGACAAATTCAGAAAGTACTGGCTCTGCAATGCCTATGATAGAGAGGTCTGGCAAATCCGGGAAAAAGTCCATGTCCAATGACAAAAAATAAAAGACTGATGATGATGATGATGATGATGATGATGGCACCTGTGAAAAATCCACACCCCTGCTTCACTATTCATCTATCAACTATTTCTATCATCTGCACACCATAGATTGTTCCTGACACACGAACACACTGGCATGGCAAGATATTGTAAAATCTAACTATAATCATTCCTCTATTCTTTTAAAGAAGCAGGAAGAACTGCTGCCTGAAACTTGGAACCCATGAATTGGCTTTGAAACGCCTTTTCCAAAGGGCCCCAATGCCCAGCTCTCACTACTAAAAAAAAATTTTTTTTTTCATTACTTTTTTTGTCTTTAAAATCATGAAGAATCTTTATTTCAAATTTCTTTTTTGCTCAAGTTAATGTATATTTTTTTAACGAATATATGAATATATACACATTCAACTTATGGCCAACAGTGGCTTTCCCATCAAGTTAAACCCATTGAACCAATTTTTGTTTCTTCTTGTCAAGCACATAGAATAGGAGGCCTTGAGTGCCACAAGAGCTGCTTTGATAGGTATTTTCTTTTTTTCTGTTGATTTTATTGAAAATAAATTAATGCTATTACTGGATTGCACTGAGGGCAAAATGGTAATGCTTAATTCCAGTGTCAGCAACTGGTGTTTGAGTTTGAATAATAGTCAGATCTTGTATGCTAAATATGGAGGCTAACTGTCCAAGTAAATTTGACCTCTGACTTGATCATTTTACTGTATTGGCAGAAAGAAATTTGATAGACTAGTAAATGCAGCCTATATATATATAAAAACCTTCTGTAACCATTATTCGTTTAAGATGAAAAACGTTTTTAATAACAAGAGACACTGAATTCCTCATATACAATTCTAACTAAGAAGTACAGGAGAAGAAAAACCATAGAACCAAACCTCCATTAGGTTGACAGATTTTTTTTGTAATTGCTGTGCGAGAAGTTGCCTCTTTTTTTTTAGCTCTGCCGAGTGAACATGTATTAATCTCAAGATAATGATAATAAGTTCCAGCCATGGATTTATGAACAGAGGGCAACCGCCTACCCCCGAATTCTGGCAAATCAGTGTAAATTGGGGCAAAACTGTACTCTCTGACCAAAGAGTTCCCATACACCTATGGTTCCAGCTAAAAGATAATTTTGTGCCAATCTTCACTAAAAAATGTTTTATACATGTTATACATTTCTTTTGTTTTAATTGCCCAGTTGGCTATTTTATCAGAACAGATGCTCTCTTTGAATCATGAAAAAAAACTATCAAAGCAAATTAAACTTTTTCAAAGAATTTTCATACTTACAATGGTTACATAACTAGAGTTATATTTGAAAGTGACTTGTGGTTCATTGGTGATACATTTCTCAGGAAATTTTTTCTCCTCAAGGAGTAAATTGGTTATGTCTTTGCCTGAAGGATAAGAAAAAGCAATGATAAATAACATTGTTCCTATAATAAGATTGAATATAAAAAATGACTAAAAAAGGGTGGTGATTACAAAAAAGTCCAAATTTAAAAAAAAAAAAAGAATGTGTGAATGCTGCTGGACATAAACTAAGGAACCAGTTCAGCAGCAGCATATTGTGTTTTGTATTTTGGGTGTGCTGTGTGCACAAAAATGTAAAAATATTCATGTAACATACAAAAAGATAGACACAGGCAAAAGTGATCATTTAATATTACCCTTGTAATTGCTGGTCATGTCTTGTCACTTTTTTTTCCCATTCTCTGGCAATGGACAAAATAATTTCCATTCCATAATATCTAGAGAAATGGCCAAACCCAATGGAATTTAAGTGACTGGTTTTATTAATGCAACTTTTCAGTTGAGGTTTTGGTACCGGCTTCGGAGGGGAAGGGGTCAGGAATGTGACAATCATTTTCTCCAAAATACTGGTTCTTTATTCTCTAGGATTCCGTGTTCCCCATCTCATAAGGGATGAGGATTGCCGTGTGTGTCAATCAACAAGTTTTGTTTCCAAATCTACCGAGCTCATCAATTTTCATACCAGTGTATGGTAGCCATCTTGAATTTTCAATGACTTGCATGTATTATCCAAATGGCTATTCCCAATAACTATGCATGTTAAATAAATTCAATTAATTATGTCCACATATCATATCTTATTGCTAGGAAAATCAATCAGATAAACTGCTGGCAACCATTTCAAAATGGCTGCCACGGGCAACATATTGAATATTCATGATGGCTCAAAATCCAAATTTTTTTGAATGCCTTTGGCAATAAGGGTACTAATTTTCATGCTTTTATCATAAAATTTACAATTATTTGGCAAAGTGGACCAACTATAAGAGGCAACAAGCTAGCTGTCATCCATCTACCGAGCTTGTGAAGCCTGGACTGGGAAGGTTGATGCTGTAACAACCATAAGGACACTAGCAAGCTAACAGTCTTAAAAGTTGAAAAAAAAAGAACCTCTGTATAAGTTGGAAACAGTTTTAATTTCAAACATGATAATTATCAATCAATTTTTCAATGATCAGTGTCAGATACATTGGCTATTACATCATCGGTTGTTGGTCCAAAATGATGAGGACCACTCAAAACATCTTACCTTTATTATTCTTGATACGTTGATCACATTTGAAAATGTACTTTTCTTCACTGCAGTTGCTCTGAAAATTTTTTCGACAATCATAATACACAGTGTCTGATACATTGGCTGTCACATCATCAATGGGGCAGTACCCATTATACAAGGTATCTTCTGGTTTAACCCTGAAATAGAGCAAAGGATGATGATATTGAATGTAGTAGTAGTAACAATAATTATAAATCATAATATCTGAATATTGCATAAGAACTGATTATCAGTAAAAAAATCTAAAATTATCCAAAAAAAAAGAAAATTTTTATCTAATATTATCTAAAAAGATATCAATACAGATTTGGGCACCATTGATCCAAAATGACATCATTTTATTTCATAGTTAGAATTCTGTTTGTTCATTTTTTCAAATTTTAAAACTACTCTTTCAAGAAAAGTCATTCACTCAAACTGTCAAGTTTGAAGATTGTCAACAATATCTGTACTTCACATAAATGAATCACTGTAGCCTGAGCATTCACCAGAACGAATTATCTAAAAAATAATCTAGAATTATCTGAAACAATAATTTTTCTATCTAGAATATCTAAAAAAAAAATACAAGCAAAAGATTTGGCAGTTTTTTTGTCCAAAGTGACCCTGGAATCACTTTTTTGAAAAAAAAATAAATAAAAAAACATTTTTGAGAGTACTTAGTGGTACATTCATGCAAATTTTCTATGTTGTAGCCCTAGAAATGTGGCCAGGAGCACCAAGACTTGGACACACACAATGTTCATATGATGATAAAGTAAGAAAGAAACAAGTAATAATTATTACAAAGACAATTACTATCAAAATAGATCAATGATAATCAAGCAGAATTATAATTTCATACAGTGACATGTACAGACTTTCAGAAAGGCTTGAGGTCAGAAGGGCAGGGACTTGAAAAAAGGACACTCCAACATATAGTGCAGCTGTTCTCAACCTGGAGAACATAGACCCCTTAGGGTTCACAAAGGTTTTATACTTTCAAAAACAGTGATGTAGCCAGAGATTTCAGGGCCTGGGCAGGGACCTTGGCTCCTTGAAGATCTAACATTTAGTGAGATTTGTTATTGTATAATGTTTGTAGAATTGCAATAGGTAAATTACTATTCATAAATCTCTTGGAGTTCTAACCATTCATTCATCTATACCCTGGTTATATGCCTTTAGGCATAACATGAATATGAAACCCAAAATACTTATATATCAGTTTTTATAAATGTAAAAATAAGACTTTAATATAAGAGATATGTATACTTAAAAGGAGAAAATACCTATTATCAGAGTAATTTATGATAAATGATAGCTATAAAACTGAACCTAATTATACTAGATAATCTTGACTACTCATACTACTATCATAAAATGCAAATACATTATATTGTACAGGAAGAATCAGTAGCTGAAAACCAATTGCTAGCAACATGTCTTCAATTAAAATATATTTTTGAATTTTGACTAAAAAGTCTCTTTTGATATGAAGAAGGGAAAGAGAAAGGGCCCAAACAACCCCTCCCACTGTGCAAATTCAAAATTTTGTATTTTTTCAGGATGGGTTGAAGGCTCAAATTAAGTCAATTCTGGATGTCTGATACAAACAAATTTTCATGTTGATTGTAGGAAAAAGCAATAGTAATAAGAGAAAGATTTTATATTTTACCTCCAGCTGAGAGAGAATTGATTTGTTTTAAGTATATCACCTTTGGGGTCCACAAAATCATTGACCCTTTTACTATCAAAGGTACCACAAAGACCTGAAACCAAGAGAAAAGAATTCAAACTAAATGCGCCACTCAGATAAAAATATTCATCTCAGCATTTTAATAATAATATACATTTTACTTGCATGTTGATAAGAGAAACTATAATATATATATGAGTAAAACCTATGTACACAGCAGCCCTCTTAGAGAGACAATACGAATTTTTCATTTCAGATTCCCAAATCATACTGAGGTAAAATTTGACTTTTTTTTTTTTTACAAATCATGAAATTCCTTGGCCAAAATGTCTAGCTAGTTTCAACAAGAAGTAAACTGGTGCCCAGTCACTATGCTCATTATCAACATTGTGATTCAAACACGTCCACACAGTATTCAACCTATCATGTTTAGTATATCTCTGAATTTTTGAGATGAGGTATTATTATTATTTCTATTAATATTCAGACCATCCTCATCTTGGTTGAAAAACAACCAAGATGAGGATGGTCTGAATATTAATAGAAATACTATCATGATTTGATGAAAGTTATTTTTAAACCAATAACATGGCATGAAGCAAGGAAATAGAGTTTAGGCTCCTGTGAGCAGACTTTAGATTTTGCAAAGTCAGAGAAATACCTTTTTTATCATGGTTCTTTGACAATCAATTACTGAAGTCCTGCCATGATTGTTCAGACCATGGTTGGTTGATATGCATCTATTTCAAACTAACTCAATCCTTCGGCAGTCACCCTCATTCCCACCATGGCTGTGCAGACCTTACTGCACACACCCAAATATCAAATTTGAAAAAATAGAAATATCTTTTGCTAGTAATTTTTCAATCTTTAAGATTTATTCAACATTATTATCATCATCATCAGCAGTGTTTTAAGATCTGTCGTTAGACATGGATCTTCCTCTCCATCATAGACCTTGTGGAGCCAGTACCCTCTGAATTTATCCAGCTCATCACCACATCTTAATTTCTGTTGGACACAATTTCACTTATGATCTCTGGGGATCCATGTTGTGTGTCGTGATATCCAGTGGTCATTTGACATTCTTGCAACATGTCCAGCCTAGTGTCATTTGAGTTTTCTAATGGTATCTATAATATCTTGGACTCCTGTCTTTTCTCTAATATACTGTGCTGTTTTGTGAACTCTCTACCTGAAGTTGAGCATGATTCTTTCATGTGCACATTGCATGGTTCTCAGTTTGAGGGTCAATCTTTTGGTTAGGTTCTCTATTTTAGCTCCATAGGTGACTATTGGGAGGATGCATTGGTTGTATACTCTTCTCTCTAGGACTGATATAAGGATTTTCTTTTTCTTGAATGTTGAGCCTGCCCTGTGGAAAGCTTGCAATCCTGGAGTGATTCTTTGCATGATTTCTCTTTCTTTTGAGGATTTCACGGATATTTGTTGTTCTAGGTAGATGTGGTGGTTTACTTTCTTCACCACCAGAAATTTATCAGTTTTTAGAAAATTTAAGCTGATTAGTTTTTTTCAAAATTTAAATTACTTTGACATTTTATCAAATAAAGATATATAAAAAAACAAAAAAACTAAGCCCACATGTTTAAATAAATTGTTAAGAGAGAGAGAAACATTCATTTTAAAAGGCTTACTTTAGTGAGTACGTGCCGCACGGATTATAAATTATGAATCTGTGAATTTGCTTTGGCTCTTCATCACGTTTAACTCATCGCAAAGAAACACTTTTCCTATCACCTATCGGTGTCACGTGATGTAAACAATATTCTAATTCTTCATTTTGCTTGAGTTTCTGTGCCACATTCAAGTTCACATGTTTTCTCCAACTACAGTTCAACTCATTCTGTATGGTTAGGATTGCAAAATTATCAAATAAACAAAGAAAACTTTCACTTAAAGAACAAACACACCATTACTAAGGAGTGTTGCTGACCAAGACATAAAATTGAAAGTGAGTCTATGAGGCACATGCGCATTTGTATGTACAAGTAAAGGGTTTGCTGAATAAAAAAAAAATGTCATATTGGGGTCCATTTGATTGAGAGTTTACTGTACTGATATTGTGAATTTTAAGATTGACTCACCAATCAGTGAAGTTATAATGGAACAGCAAATTCAAGAAAAAGTTGAAGTAATTATCATGATTTTTAGAAAAGGATTTTTGAACTTGTTTGACCTAATGAATGATAAAAGGAATTGCCTAATACTTGCTCAAAGAGGGATGCATCCGTCTTAGCTTTCTGCAAGTGATTGCAATATCTGTTCTTGTCAGTTTATTGACAATATAGACAGACCCGCAAACTGAGAAGCATGCAACGCTTGCATGAGAGAATCATGCTCAACCTTACATGGAGAGATTACAAGATAGCAAGGTATATCAGGAAGAAAACGGGAGTCTGAGACATCATAGAAACTATTTAAAAACTAAAATGGCAATGGGCAGGCCATGTTGCAAGAATGAAAGTCAACCGATCGACATCATAACTCACAACGTAGATCCCCAGAGATCACATGCGGAACTGAGGCCGACAGAATACAAGATGGAAAGATGAACTAGACAAATTCAGAAAACACTGGCTCTGCAACACCCACGATAGAAAATTGTGGTGTATCCTGGGAAAGGTCTATGACCAATGATGGACGTTAAAAGACTGATGATGATGATGATGATGATGATGATGATGATGATGATGATGAAACGAAATGAACTCAGAATCCATTATTTTCTGTCAAATTTCTTATTTCTAGCTTTACCAGATTTTGATTCCTGGTACTGACAAGTTGACCAACATGTATCTCGGATCAATTCATGATGTATTCAATGTAACTAACCTTCTGTGTGTCCATAATCCATTGCAGAACCTTGCAGCCAAACATTCATAAAATTACTTGATCTTCCAGATCTAACAGTCACGTAAGTTCCAGTTGGCAGATGAATCTAAAAAGAAAAGGGACAAGTATGGTTAGTCACTCAATAGAAACTGTCATGTGACATCTCTTGGTACCATATCATGTTGGGGATGATCAATTAGAAAAATTGGAAAAATGGATGATCAATAAGTAAGTTACTTCTTCTGCCTTTCGTCGGGCAGTGAGCACTAAAAAGTCTAAATTCTCAAAAAATAAGTGTGAATGCTAAGGGACAAATTTAGCATACATTCATATTGCCCCCCCCCCCAAAAAAAACAAACTTTTTGTGAGGGGTTCAAAAACCAGAAAATTTCTTTTTTAATAAGGAGTAAATGTTCGTTTATAATTAGTGGTGGCTGTAATGCATTTGGTAAAAACATATACTCGTTTCTGTAAAGTTTGAGCAGTTTCTTCACATTCTCTTTTCAACAAAAAGACTCAATAGTCACTATTTCAAAGCTGCTAATAGTGTAGATAAATTTTTGCTGAGATTTCAATAAAAAAGTGACTGAACTTGTTGAAGTGGAAGAGTCCATTGACTAAAATGGTGGGTAGGAGATATCTTTGTCAGCAATAATATACTGTCTGAGCTTTTCATTTTCTCCATGGAAATGGTTGTGGATTTTTTTTCTATTATGATTACTAGTATGCATGTGAGTGTACGTGCATGTATCTATGGCCTTTTACTCATACACAAGGACATATATCTCTTTGTATAAATTGAGGATTAAAAAACTGAGCTTGCTAATAGGTTATTTGAGCAAATAATGATTTCTCACCTGATAATCTTTGTCGGCAATTCGTAAGACTCGTGTACCGGGTGTTAGTTCACCATTCACGTATATCTTCACAATGAATGGTGTCTTACGATTACTTTTACCCATGCCAGGTCCACATCGATCAATAACAATGACATCATCCCCAGAACGTACGGCAACTGCACAGTTACACGATGCACGGCCATTGCAACTTCGATAAAATGCATGCACCTGAAATAAAGAAGAAAAAAGTCAGTTTTGAAATGAACGCAAATCTCTTACAAAATGTCCCCTCTCTAAAAAGCCGAGGGATTTACAGCCACTTTGCAAGGGGTATTGCAAAATGATATATCTCCAGGGTTGGGGTAAGAAAGATTAATACAGAATATATTTAAGTGGTAAAAACTGTTACAAGCAAAAAATATTAACATCTTTTTATGTGGGTACATTAATTTGGGGTTACACAAAACAGCAATATTATCGCTCCAAAAAGGATTGAGTTTACCTCCATAAAATTCAAAGATAGCATAAAGGATTTATTTATTTATTTTTAAATCATTGTCTCATGAAGATGGTTATCTTGTTATATACGTTTATTTGCTGAAAACTACCCGACAGTAAATGTTCAAGATGATATCAGCACATTGCTTTGTTTTGTTTATTGGTGTTTAATAGTTTATGATGAAGAAACTTTGTTAATTTATTCATGCGGCCACTTCTTGTCTTCAAAAGTCAATAATACTTGCAAACAGACTCGTGTTTTAGCTTTCTGGAGTCTGATGAAAATGAAATTGTAAACTTACTTCATAGGGGAGTGTTGTGTGTCTCATGAGAACAAATTCCCCTTCATAATAATTATTATATCGCCTAAATGAAATAGAAAAAAATAAGCAAGCATGATTATTAGAAATGATACCTGGAATTTCACAAATCCAAAATAATTATAAAAATGTTGATAGAACAAATTTATTATCACGAATTCCTTCCTAATCAAAAAATATAGTCATCAAATCATCAAACAATTTTAATTGAATAAAAGCAACCAAAAACCTTTGAATAATTGATAAAATATCAAATTAAAAAACATACATTGGACAGTTGCAGAAAATCAACCGAAACAACAAAGAAAGTTACTTGGGATACCAACTATGATCTCTTCATTGATAAAGGATAGCATCTAAAAACTCTAAAAGAAGAATGCTTGCATAAGACACAACTCAAGCATCAACTGTATATAAATAATCTACACAAAAAGTTTATGCAATATATACAAAAAAGAATAGCAGATCTATTATTTATAAAAAGTTACATCCAAAAATGTGAGTAGACATCTTTAAAAACGAAAACCAAAATACCATTACTTTTGATTAAACCTAAACATTTCTTTTTCTTGGAATATTTGATTTTCACTAAAAACGATGTTTATTTATCATGGAAAACTACCATTTTCTGAAGAAGTTAAACTGTACATATTATATATTTTCTCTGGTTTTCTCAATATATATCATAACTCTAATCATACCTTCATACAGAATAGCTCTTTTTATGTATTTGAAGCTTCACATAAAATCACCAATAGTTCAAACTTAATCATCAACAATTCAACTGATATTGAAATAAAAATAAGATAAAAAGTTGAAAAAAATATTTCTTTGATTTTTTTACCAAGATCTACATTTTTGTCCAATCTTTCAAATCTATTCCTTCACAATGTTTTTGTGAAGCAGAGGACACTATAAAGGATTCAGACCATCTAAGAACTGTAATTCACAGCTGCTTTCTGTTTGTGTTGAAATTAGTGTCTTTTTTTTGTTTTTTCTATGTAATGCGTGATATGTGTATCATTGTCCTCTACATATCCTCATCAAGGGTGTCGAGGGCATAGGTTCACATGAGCAATTAAAACCTATTTCTGGCTTGCAAGCACAGCGAAAGATTTGTTCTGCTTATGGAACCTGGTATTCTCCATGGTCACTCATCTAACTGCTGACCAGGCTTGATTTGGTTGAAGAGTTATCTTATGAGAACGATTGGGTTCAATATGATTCAGCCATGATCTTTGGGGAGAGGATCCTCAATCCTAATCCTTGTGCTGAGCACTTAGTGGAGAGGCATTGAGTATCATTTTCAAAGTCTTTGGTATGACCGGCGTTGTATTGAACTTTTAACAACTAAAACATTGGTTTACAGTGATGGATGCTATGGGTTATGAGTTTCACAAAATGAGCTGAAATAAATAGCATTGAATGGATTTTCAGATCTTATACCTTATTCAACAGGTGCTTAAATCAACTTTTAATAGAAAGTAGTAAAACCATAAAGGTATTAATTGAAAATAAGGAGCTCACCTGCCATCAAATGTTGTCATATGAGGATCATTAATTGATTTACACAAGGCACTCTTATCATTATCAATGATTTTTATCTGAAAAAGAAAAATCAACATTGTGTAGTAACTATATTCATCCTTTAAAGACCTGGAGTCAAATAACTGAAGTAGTTTCATTAACAGATAGGATCCAAACAACAAATTCCAATTACAAATAGAAATTGACACAAAAGGTTATAAGTATTTACTTTCCAATCAGAAGTGCTACTGAGGAACATTTTCTAGAATCCTAACTCAAGCCTGCTTGAACTCTAGAATTTCTTTCTATGGTCACAAAGGTTAACAGAATACCCTCAGTACTCACCCACACATTGACACTACTCATAAAACTTTCAACGTATATCAATACTACAATTCAAATATTCATAAGTAAATTCAAGCCCAACTACTTGATCTTCACATTACTATAGACATTTGATGGACTTTCCAAGCCCACATATCTAAACTATTATGAACCTCTTCACTATTGTACTCTTCTCCAATTAAGCACAAGTAATGATAAGTCTTTTAAGATCTTTATTGTAATTGTAATCACTTGTATTAGTATTTCCTTATTTTTTATAAGCTCCAGGAGCGTATCTGTTTAGTATTGCAAAATTCATTTTACTCCTCTCAGTCTTCTATTACGTTCCCAAGAGAGTGTCTCAACACACAGTATGAAACAGCCAGCCACACAAATACTGTATCAGCCTCTATGAACTGCAATTTTTAACTCAGACTCTCCCGCCAAGTGAACTTGATTCAACCCAAACAAATTGATAAACTCCATAATTACACTGCTAACAAATCCATAGTTTTAAGATGACATGACCTGAGTTCAGAAGGATGAGTAATTTATTCTTATAAGTATTTAAACTAGTATTTTCATTGTTATTGTTTTGGTCATTATTTTTAGATATGTGTTCCGTAAGCTTATCTAATTCTATATCACATCTAGGAATCTTCGAACAGAATCCCTCATCTTGTTTATTAGTCACCAATACAATTAGAACAATTTACTGATCTAGGTAACATAGATTCATTCTTCACTCAAAGATGAAACCTTCTTGCTTTGATAAAGGGATTCTTTTCAGAGATTAACTTTGGATAACTGTATGTGATATACAACTAAAGAAGGAGAGGTGCAGTAAGAGATTTGGAGGCCCAGGGGGCTTGGTTCCTTATGGGGCTCTCTCTCCAACATTTTATGAGATTTGTCAGTAAAACTGCTGTTGGTGAATTTCTATTTATAAAGCTTCTAGGAGTCCCCCTTCATTGGAGGCCAGAGAGGAGTGCATTTTCATACACCTCCCTCAGCTATGCCTCTGTGAAGGAGGGTTGGAAAGTGAACCAAGAGAGATGAGCATACTAGTTCAAATAATTCATGGATTAATTATCTACTATAACAGGCCCATACCAAGGGAAAATATTAGAGGCAAGAGGTAATCAAATTAAATACAGCTATAATCTCAGGAATTCTGCAATTTTGGAGAAATTCAGATTAAAGAATTGGTAATAATTATATAGTTCATTTTAAAATGGTCTGTTCTTTCTTTCATGTTTATTTGAAACTCTTACGCCTCCTTTTTTTTTTCATCTGCAAAATGTTTGGTGGAGCAGGGCACCACCTGCCTCTTCCCATTTATTAACTCACAAGACATTATAGAATCATCTCAGTACATGCAGAAGTCAAGTAGGAGAGAAAATATTTTCAGGTATTTTTGTTGAGGAGTTCTAGAGTATGTTGTGTACTGAACAATTGATTTGAGTGTTTTACTGACGAATGGGGTCATATAAGATTAAAATATAACCTTATCTGGGTTGCACATCTGAGTAGATTGGGAAAATTCAATTAAAAAATAATTGGTACGACTTGATCAGAAATCAGTTATAAGTAAATAGAATAAATAAAATTACACTTACTTTAACAGTGCCTAGGACCTGCACATGCACATTCAGTACTGAACCATGAATCTCCAAAATTCTAATTTGATCCCCATCTCTCAGAGAATCTGAAACAGCTCTGATTGAAACATGCTGGGTAAGGTTCCAGTTTTCCTCTGTAAACCAAAGACCACAAGACCTAGCACATGACTTTTGTTTTTTAAAACCGATAACCACTTGCATGATTTCTTGATTGTTACATTTGTATTCTTTGTGCGGCTGAAATTCCATTTCGACTTTGACACTGCACTGTTTCAAGAACTCTTCATGAGATGAGAGGTTGGCATGTTGGCCAATAAGGCAAAAGAATGCTGGTGGGAAGGTCAAGGAGATCATGAGATGCTGCTCCATACCACCTTCAGCAACAGTCAAAGTTTTGTTATGGATCTATGGAATGAAATAATACAAATTAGTAACGAATAAAAAGCAAAATATAACAGAAGTTTTAGTTTCGGTCAACTTGAATAAATAGCTGAAAAAATCGCTGGAAGTTGTTCTTTTGAATTACAATGAAAACTTTACTCTGCAAATATTCACGTGACAATGCTTCTAAATGATCTTTACCTGACATTGATAATAATGTTAACTTTATGAAGTGAGAGAGAGAGAGAGAGAGAGAGAGAGAGTTGATCTTGATCAGTCTAAAAACACTTTAGATCGTAGCTAATATAAAAAATTATATGAAACTCATATGGAAATATCTAACAATGAAAAGTTATCTATTTACTACACAATCAAGTATAGATGATACATTTAAAACAATAATATTATGAGCATAAACTTATCATCATTGATGTATTCATAAAAATAATTTACTGACTGCCTTGAAGGAATGTCAGAAATCTTGATAATTTCTTTTCGTAAATGATAGTGAATATTCTTTTTAATTGAATTGTGAAGGAACAACAGCATCCTTTTTAAGTATATTTACTAAAATCTGTAAAGAAAATTCCCTTTTGAATGTTTAAAAATATAATCAAAAATGTATGAAAACTATTTTTTTCTGTATAGAAATGTTCTACTACATCTGCATAAAAAATATTTGAATATGTTCACAATCTTTCTATCTCTTTCCTTCCACAACAACCCCCAGTACTGCTCTTCTAACAAGGTCATATCAAACACTTGATTATTACAATGTATTAGTTAAGGATTTATTAGAATGATCAATATAATAAGATTACTACATATGTTCAAAATGATGGACAGACATTCGCATTTAGGCCTGAAATCTATCCTCAGTGCATATATCTATATTCAAGATTAGAACAAAAAATATTATCTATCATGTTCTGAAATGTTTATATAAGTGACCGATCAATTAAATAAAGCTTATGAATTCCTTTAGATTCACATATAGAGCTGAAACATGGAATCTAACCAAAAGATTGACCATCAAACTGAGAACCATGCAACATGCATATGAAAGAAGCTTGCTCAGTCTCATACAGAGAGATCATAAGACAGCACAGTATCTTAGGGAGAAAACAAGAGTCCGAGACATAATCGAATTTATAAGAAAACTCAAATGGCAATGGGCTGGTAATGTTGCAAGAATAGCTGACAATCACTGAACATCAAGACTCACAACATGGATCCCAGAGATCACATACAAAACCGAGGTTGGCAGAATACAAATTGGAGAGATGAACTTGACAAGTTCGAAAGTATGGGCTCCACAACGCCCAAAATAGAGAATTGTGGCGAATCCTCGGGAAGGTCTATGTCCAACGACAGATGATAAAAGACTGATGATCATCATGATGATGAGGATGGTATTCTTTATGACTCAATTACTTTTGGTGAAAACTCTAAACTTACCACAATGCCAGCAAACAATGTTTTGCTTTTACGCAGAGGACTCTTTGATGTATTACAGCGGTCAGCAAAACAAGACTGGATCCCACATCCAATCTGGAAAGAAACAAAGTACATTTAGATTATTTTGGATTAATTAATGAGTCTTAATGTGGACATTTTAAAAAGTCAGTAAAATGTCCAAAGAATATTAGAAACTTTCAACCAAATCTGTCAACATCAACATAGTTTTCTTCAGTTTTCAAGAGAGTTTGGCTGGCTGGCTGGCTGGCTACCTTTGTATGTGGTGCTCGTATAGGCTACGGCAATGAAGTTGAAGGGCTGGAACATATACTCCTTATTATGACTAGAAAAAAATCGTTTTTTAAAATTGATTGAAATTCCCTCTCAAAAAGATTTAATTTTGGGTTTAATTTATAATATAAGGTTATGCTAAATTGGTCCCTTTGTTTATCTCTGGCAGGGTCCATGCTTGTTTTTTTGAAAATTCAGACTATTTTTGTGATCACCACCAAACAAAAAGCCAGAGAAGTAACTTATTCCTTGTTCATTCTTGTTCTCCAATCATAAAAACTATTAAAAAACCTAAATGGCAATGGGCAGGCCATGTTGCAAGAATGACAGACAACCGATGGACATTATGACTCACAGCATGGATCCCAAGAGATCTCATGCAAAACCAAGGCTACCAGAATACAAGATGGAGAAATGAACGAGACAAATTCAGGAAATACTGGCTCCACAACGCCTATGATAGAGAATTCCGGCGATTCCTGGGGAAGGTCTTTACCCAACGACGGACGTTGAAAGACTGATGATGATGATGATGATGATGATGATGATGATGATGATGATGATAGTTTGGAAAACTTTACAGCTTTGAATACTAAACATTAAAAAAATAGAAAAAATTTCTTCTTTGTGTCATTTCAATCACTTATTTCCCAATTACTTTCAATGCAATTTACGTAATTTTCCCCTGATTTGCTTATACTTTGTTATGGTACATTGTATAAATTTCCTTTCATTGGGATCATCAGTTGTTTACCATGTAAGTGCTCTAGAGATTTGATTTTAAAAACAAAACAGTTATATTAACATGGCACCCCAGTAGTGTTAATCAAACACCAACTCCCTTCCAGCTACGATCTTGATATAAAGCATATGTCATACATGTAGTTTGTTATTTTATATAGGGTAATATCATATTGCATCATGTATACAAGTATATATATATATATATATATATATATATATATATATATATATATATATATATATATATCTGTCTTGTTGGAATAAAGCCTGAAAGTTTTTCTGCACATGTATTATTAGATAACTCCAGTAGTTTGGTGTTCAAAACAAGGAAAAGGCCAGATGTTTAAAAGCTGATTTTCAATGCAGGTTCTCCTTCCTTCATGGAATATTATCACAATATGATCTCCATATCCCCCATTCCCCATGTAGCAAAGAATCAGAGTAGGTTGGCAAGCTTTCTGTAGAGCAAGCTCAACTTTCAAGAACAAAAAATCCTATTGATCCAAAAAGAAGAGTATACAACCAATGCATCCTCCCAATAGTCACCTATGGAGCTGAAACATGGAACCTAATCAGGAGACTGACCCTCCAACTGACAACAATGCAATGTGCACATGGAGAGATTCATAAGACAGCACAGTACATTAAAGAAAAAAACGGGAATCTGGGACATCAAGGAAACAGAAAACTCAAATGGCAATGGGCTGGACAAGTTGCAAGAATTGCAGACAACCCCTGGACATCACGACTCATAATGTGGATTTTCTGAAATCAGGTGCAAGGCTGTGGCCAACAGAGAGGGAAATAGTGTGATGAGCTAGATAAATTCTGAAAAGACTGGCTCTACGATGCCCATATTAGAGGGGTCTAGCAAATTTTGGGGAAGGTCTATATCAAACAATGGACGCTAACAGACTGATGGTGATGATGATGATGGTGATGATGATGATGGTGATGATGATGATGGTGATGATAATGATGATAAAATTAAGTTCAGTAAACTATCTCTGGATGCTGAGGTTTGGTTGTGTACAAGTAACAAATTACATTTCAAGTTCATAGGCAAATAGTGATTTGTTTTCCACCAAGTCAGTTTCCATTTTGTAGATTATGCTCCAGGATAACCAGCAATTGAATGGCAAAGCCAATCTTCTACTGACAACACCCATGAGGAACCTGAAGGTCTGCACCCCCAAGAGGCAATACAAGGACAAACTCAAGACAACCGATAAAGAGACCCGAAATGCTAAAGGACAACCTTTCTTCTTGAGCAGCCACACATGTCTCGAGTGACTGTGATGGAGATGATGATACCTCAAGTATATTGTGTAACAACAGGGGATATTGATGCTGTGTTATTCTCACTCTCTTTTTCTATCACTGTGGAATACTATTGATGGCAAGGTCAAGACGACTGGATATCAGACAGAGTTCAAGTTGCAATCCATTGTAATCTTTTGCAAGGTGTTATGAACTAATGGCCAAAAAAAGACATGATCTCCAGAATGACACATTGTATTTTGCTAGACAGACAATTGAGAGTACATAATTGGAAAATTATTCATAATATGATTTTTTTTTTTACTTACATGCATTCCAAGAGTGAAGTTGGTGAGCATATGTGGTTCTAAAAGTCTTTTTTCTTCACCAACTGACAATTCTTGTTGTAACTCTTCAGAGCCTGCATACCAGATAAGTACACTATTCACATTAGTGTCGTTTAGTCGATTGAATTTGCACACCACATGATATTTACCATTAGCATCTTTTTCAGGATAGATATTCAGATCAAGATCTATGACTGGGAATTCTGAATTGAAGAAAAGATATATAATAACGCAAATTCACAATATTTTAATTTATAGTAATTGGGCATCTAGGTTTTCATAAAAATATCTAGAGGGTCATTTGACTATAGCCAAGTGGAGAAAATCAAAAACTCTACACTATAAGGTCATGGGTAGATTTTATTCATGTCAGATCTACATTTGATATAAGGAATAAATATGAAAAAGCTTGAAATAGGATGGATCAAATATAATAAATTACAAAGGAAGATCTGCTTGTGTAACCTCTTCTATACTCATAAGAGAGATGTCAGTAATCATGAGATGAAGTATGAATATAATTCATTATGTATGATATGGTCAGACTATTTTCCTTGTCTATATGTTCATTGTTTCACAACGTTTTGGTCGCGTACCCAGTAGCTTTCATCAGGTGTTGCTTGTTCTAGAAAGTGGAATTACAACTCAGAGATCGGTTTTTGAATATCCAGGTACTTTCGAGTTTTTTATCTTGCAATGGGTGATCATTAAGGATTCTACCTCCAAGTGTAATCTGCCATACAAGATTTGTATGTGATGCCATGTGTTATGGCTCTCCTTTGCTCTTCAATTCTTATTTTACAGGTAGACATGTTTCACCTTTGTAGTTTCTATGAATGCAGGCCATTATGGGATGAAGTACAGATTATTGACAGGGAGAGCAATTGGTGAAAATGATGTCTAAATAAGTCTGAATAATGAAAAATGATTGTGTGAGACTAAATAATTGGTTGTGATTTGAGTAATGAATCTTATTCTCAAAGTAACTGTACCAAAATCTTTGAACCTTTCCGAAACTAAATCTCATTATTTACAAAATAGAAAATAATTACACATTACGTATTATTTTTATTTCCTAATAAGAATCTTGTTTGTTTATTTTTGTAGATTTTAAAACTAGTTATTTTTTCTAAAAAAGTCATAATTACTCCTACAGTCAAGTTTCAAGATTATTATCAATTTCCGTACCTCGCATAAATGAATCAGTATAAGCCAAGCATGTACCAGAACTAATCGAAAAAATTACCTGAAATCATCTAAAGAAATAATACCAGCAAGAGATTTGTGCTTTGTTGGTTCAAAATGACCATAGAGAACCCAGAATCTGTTTTTGTTATTTAGTCGTGTATTCATACAAATTTTCAAGGCTCTAGCCCTAAATGAAGCTTTTAATGATCATCAATAAGTAAATCTAAAAAAATTTCTTCTGATTAAGTATAATTGATCTATGTATTCTACCTTGAGTTAAGAAATATGGAAAGCTTGAAATTGGCCGTTTGTAATAACTAACAAAGAAATCAACTGTTTACTTACTTGCTTTGACTGTCCATTCATTGACATTTATTTCCGGATCACAGTACAGACTGCTATTTGATGGATGTTCCTCGGCCAACTTGTAACACTGTTGGTCTATAAAGCAATAGTCAGCCTAGAATTTAAAGAGAAATTATATTAAAATCTTGTAATATCAGGGTGTTTTTTAATTTCCCTTGCATCTTCAATCAAATTGTCAAAAAAAAACATTCTTAATCAAACAAAAAAGTCATATTTTACAGAAAATCATTCAAATTCCTTGAGATGAAAGTCCAAGTGATATTCCTTTGTACAGCAATACCTTGAATAGTGTAGTTTTGATTGATACAGCTTTTTATATGGTAGGAATAAGGTATAAAAGTAATGAAACTAAGTATAAGCTGAACAAACACATTAAATTATAATGAACAGAGTAGTTTTGAATAGAATGGAAAATTTCGGAACAAATTAACAACATCCAAGGTATACCTGTATTCATATTGTTTGTGTTATGAGGAACTCCTTTTCATCTAACTAAAGTCGATAGGATTAACTACGGCTTTGTCAGATGCCATGCCTATAATGCAGCAAAGCTGACCTTTACTATTCTTGTAATTCTGTTCTTCTTTGATGACCTCTAAAATAGTGTTCATTTCTTTAATATCATCTGCATGTCAGCCTTCAATACCATGCTCGATGAAAAAGTATGAAAATGTAGTTCAATTTATATCTTTTTCAGTCAAAATTTGATTGATCAAATATGTATGTATTGGCCCAAGATCTATCCTGAGTCAAGACTATTTCATCTCATTTTCTTCTGTCCAATCGACAACCATATTTTGTTTCAAGTTTTAGTAAAGATACACTGTAGTCAAAGTCAAGACCACAGGATGTGATGCAAGAATGATTTAAGCTTAATTACAATAATTTAAGGAAGTGAAGTCTACCTTGTACGTGCAGGTATTCAGATTGCAACTCAGGCAGGTTGGATTGTAGACAAAAAATTTGATTCCAACACTGAAGATCAATCCGTTGTTGGAGAGATTGATCAGGAAATTTCCTGTGAATGGCAGTTGGCATTCAACGCTCATGAAGTTGATGTATTTGGCTGTAATTTCGATTTTATTCTGAGAGATGACCATCTGATTTCTCCTTATCTAAAAGAATAGAAGAAATAACTGTTTAATAATTTACAAAAAGTAAACAACTCATAAATGAAGACAAGTTCTGTTAAAAGTTGCTCTGGAAATTGGTAGTTGTTCTTTGCATTGCAGATGCCTTGGTTATGTAGTAAGATACAAGATATGAAAAAAAAAATCATCCTCTACCATTTACTAAATAACAGGATAGCATGCTCAAGCCCTTTCACTTTCAAAAATCATTATATTTCATTTGCAGTGAAAATAATCTCATAAATAAAACAATTTTAGGATTCATTTTTTAACAACTATTCATTTTACCTTCATCTTATTTTATGAATGAAGATGGCAATTCTAATGCAAATAAATAGGATGATATAAAAGGGGGTTGCAGAGAAAAATGTTTATTGATCTTCGCCAAATTTTGATGATGCATCTTTGCCAGAATTTCAGTCAGAAGTTTCCAAGTGTTATCAAGAAAAGTGAAGTAATAAGTTTCAATGTTATACAAATCTAGTAAATCTCTCCCTATGAGAAAATCAGATAATTTGCTTTTCTTAGATTATCGTTTGGGGGCAGCATACAAATATCCAAACCAAGAATTATAATTCTTCTTGGATTTATGAATAGATGAAGCTTTGTCAATTATTATTCATTTTTTACTTGTATTTCTTTCATCTTAATTTCACTTGCTTTTTATCTTATCTATCAGGCAACTAATGGCTGCCTATCCAAAGCAACTGCCCTTGATAGGCAGGCTCCCTAAGGGAATGAGATGCAAGTTCAGATCCAGCTGGGGGCCTTTTCATTATTCCATATCAATGCTGTACATTGATGATTGTAAAATGATGATGTAAGAGTTGGGATTGAAAAAAAAACCAGAAACAAGATAAAATTCTAGTCAAAAATCAATAATGCTTCATTTGATATCAAAGATGATATTATTTACTAATAACATTAACATATGCAAGTATCAAAAATCAAAGATGGCTGTAAAGCAAGCATTTAGGGGAACAAAAGAATGAAAACTTATACAGTTAGATTCAAACCTCTAAAACCAGTTACCTCCATAGCCTAATTGGTAAGACAGTTGCCCCCCCTTTTTTTTTCTCCAAAGGAAAGGGATATGAGTTCAAATCTCACAAAAGACTTATGCATAATTACTGATCCATGCTGTATACTAATGACCATAGAATTATGGTCTGAGTAGTTGTAATAAAAACTGAGAGAAATATGATGAAAGTAATAGAGATGGAAAAATTTTTTTTCAATAAATTACTGTGTATGTCACCATATGAATCAACTTTTTAAGGATCAAGTATTTTTCCCAATATTATTCTTTAATGAACTTCTTACTCTGATCAACAGAATGCTGCCTTATGTTGGAGAGTCAACTTATCAGGAAAATATTGGACTAAGCTAAAATTAAGACCTTAGATTAGAGAGTCGACTCATTTGCCACTGTGCATGGTATATTTCCTACCATTCATTTTTGGTCATGTAAATGGTTGAACAATTTTGAATTTCGAATATCAGAGAATGTAACTCACAATTATTTGATGGAATACACATTTTAGTTGGCCATTATCAATAAAGTTTCCTCCAGGGATGACAACAGAGGAACAATTGCTTTTTGTCAAGTCACAAGTGTTGTCCAAATCAGATATATCAATATTTGGTGGAGTTTTCAAGTTGATACTGCAATCCTCCCCTGCATAGTCAGTATTGCATTGGCATTTTCCTGTAAATAAAACAAAAGGAATTATGAGATAATTACTAAAAGAGTATTTTAATTTTCCCTTAAAAAATGTTACAGGTAAAATTTAAAGAAACTGATTTAAATTAAGAATTTATTTTTGAAAGATGTATAAAAAACACATTTACATATCTAACTCTCAGGAGTCTGCAGTTTCATATTGAATCATTTGTATCGTTTTTCTCCACTTACACTCTCTCAGAGGGTGTTGTGGGATGGGGTATCTATGCATAATTGTTAGTAAGAAATACCTCTAACTTGCCAAGCTTTTCAAAGCTTTGCTCTACTTACAGCACATAGTATTTATCAATGGTCACCCTTTAACCTCAGGTAGAGGTTCCTCAATCCTGGTCCATGCTGAGTGCTCAGCATAAAGGCATTGAGTACCATTTTAAAAGTCTTTGGTATGATATGGTAGTGAATTGAACAATGGACTACCAAAGCGGAGGTTAGGAGTCTACTATTCAGCCATAGTGATCTGTGCTGTTTCATTTACCCCTTCAAAATTAGAAGAACTTCCTTTTCCCTCTAAACTATAAAAAGAACAAGTTTTACTTCCGGGTGCTTGCTTTGAGTTTTGACACAGTGAAACCTACATGCTTTTTTTTCAGCCTTTATAATCCTTTTCTGTTAAAACAACATATTTTTCTATTGGTTTTGTTATGGCATTAGATCTCATCATGTATACAACATCCTCTCGCCATTTTCAATTATTGGTACTGAGAACCAGCCCCCAGGTTTTCCTCAATGGTAAAAATGTGTGCATTCCTCATCTCAGAAACTGCTCTATTTTTGTTTCAATCCTGAAAACCTTGTTTCCAATAATTATGCCGTGGTCTTCAAAATAATCAAGTATTATGGAAACAAAGCATTTCAGTTTCTCTGCCACCTCTTTTGTACATCTCCTGATAAATAAGTACTTCTCACAATCGTTCTAAATGTTTTATGTTCTTCTCTATTTCAGCCTGAATTGTATGTACTATTTATATTGTCTGTTACTTGTTATTGAATGTATGACTTCAATGTATGTCTACAAATATCTAAATTTTGTCTTTATTTCTCTGATTAGACTTTCTTCCTTTGTTCAATGTTGTTTCACCCATGTCTTACCACGTTATACAAAAATGGTGGATAAACACATGGGATAATTGAAAATGGTGAGCACTTGTTCAACTCTCTTCATGACATCACCAATCCTGATGAGAATTCCGCCATGTGGACTCAATTCAATCCCTTGCATTTTCCCCATTGATACAGTCCTTCTATACTGGATTTTACTATAAATTTAATCCCCTATTCAAATACTGAACCAGTTACCAGCCTTATACTAGTAACTTGAATACACGTAGAATATTCAGTCACTCCTCCACTAGTTTCTTGACTAAATCAGTCACTAATTTCTCAATTAAAAGAGTAAGTATTTTTTAGTATTAGTGTTTATAATCATATATTCATTATAAATTATAATGAAGATAGCCTTGTTTTTTATATGATGTGTAGGGAAAAAGAATACGCAGTTTGATTCATATAGATAGCAATGTTAAAAAACATGATCTCTAGGTAAAGATTTTAAAATGGACTTAATTTTGTGATTGTAGTGTTCTCATTTTTATCAAAAAGCCACGTACTGTTTCTGTGATAATATATGTGTTTTAGCAATTTCAAAATTTAGTTATCTATTGAGTTACAACATAAGTTTTCCTGGATATCCAAATTCAAAAAAGATATCATAGTGAACCTTTAACACAAAGTCCTTTATTGTTGCATTCACGGGGGCAAATTGAGCCAACCAAGCCAGGAGACAATTCTGCATCACCATCTTTATCCACAATCCAGTATGAAACATTAACTTGAATTTCTATGATACACTGCATTTTCACATTTTCCAAAGCTGCTATAGCAAATTCAATTCCATCTGTTATCTACAAATACACCAAATCAGAATTTTGTTGCATTATACATGAGACTGCATGAAAATATTGTTTATTAAAAATATAGTTCAGAAAATTGAAAGAATATTCAGAAAATATATTTTGAAGAAGTAAAAAAAGGAGCAGAAATGAAAGATAAAACAAACATGTTTTCAAATTAACACAGAATAAAAAAAACAGATAGATCACTAAAAATAAACTGAAGGCACTTAGCGTGATATGAAATTTGATAAGAATGACACTTTTTCTCATCTGACTTACGGGTAGATTCTCAATTAAAAACAACTCAAGAGATATTCCAAGCAGGTAAAGACATCACTGGCAACATTTTTAAATTAAGGATATAATGATTAGAAAAAAAGTCAACATGAAAAAACCGTAAATTTCAAAGAAGTAATCATCATCATTTACAGAATTAAATGAGAAAGCAAAAGGGTCAAAATTATTCTTTGTAATTGTTTCTTGTAGATTAAGTGAGAGAGAGTTGTAGTCAAGTAAAGCATTTACCAAAAACTAACCAGACAAGCTAAATAAAGTAAATGATGTCTAAAGATGTGGCTGTATAAACCAAAAGAATTTTAGAGACAGAGACAGATATTTGAAAAAAGCCGAAAGTTAGCTTTCCAAATGACCAGAGACTTGCTGAACAGTCTCCATTTTATGCTACTCTATGACACACTGTTGACCCCTTAAAATGTGGCTTGATATAATGCAGAATTGCAGTTCAAGCATGTACCCTAATTTTCATAATGTTAAATTTGGCTTTCAGAATAATGGCTAAATACAAAAATAGAAAGACCCCTAAGAAATGTTATGCACTGGCCCATTAGTGTTAAATTTGGCCGTCAGTAGCACAGACGAATTGAAACTGGGGAGGTCAATCAGGTCAGCATTGCCAACTCAAAAAATATTTTTTGCAATAGTTTGACAGCCAGAAAGCATTAAATTTCTAAAAAATAGCTAAAAACTGGAAAAAGGATACTAAAATAAGTCAAAAACATGCCAAATACTGAATGAGTAAAAAGGAAAAGAATTAGACAGAAACACTGAAATAGTCAATCAATGAAGCTTATCACCCCTTTCCTTCCCAGTTGTCACAAAAAGGATCTCTAGAGTATATTTATTTCTGACTACCTGCCTGACTAGCAATGCCGTACTCTTCACCCCCATGGTTTACTCTTCATTTTTGCATTACTAGGGTCAGTCTAGATGAAGCTAGGGGATAGGGGCTTGGATTAAGGTTTGTAAAAACAGGAAATATGTTCCCACACCCCAATTTCCACAATATGATGGGTCTTCAGTGTGCTTTGAGTTCACCAAGTGTTGCTGTTTAAATAATTGTTATTGTTGAGGAATCTCGTGTTTGACCTCAATCTTTATCAAATTCCATGTTAACAGCTATTCAGAGTTGAATAAAATAACCTGATTGTGAAACAATACAGCTGAAATGTTGCCGCTACTCCCAGTACCTAGTGTCCTGGTCCAATATAAGACAACTATTAGAGTTATAAGCACAACTTATTGGATATGATTTGGAAAAAGATGAAGGAAAAAGCAGAGGATCATGAAAAAAAACTGAAAAATTCCAATCAATTTGTTGAAGAAAAAACAGAATCCAATAATCCTTACCTGAATATCCTCGACGCATCCTTCAATGGCCGTGGCAAAATTGATATTTTGCACATTCTGGCAGATCTTTCCAGACGTAGATCCACTGATGTAAGTTGTACAAAATTCTGTTGCTTTTTTCAAAGTCCAGCCACCAGGTGTTGGCCATTTAAAAATCTGTAAATAGTTTTCAAAATGATTGAATAGATTCCAAAAGAAATTAAGAAACAAATCTACATCATATAATTGACAATAAAGATCTAGCATTAGATGAGTATTAGTTTGATAGTCAAAGGGTATAATTTTTATAGCCTTTACTGCTGAAAGAAATACAGAACATACCTATGATGAAACATTGTCTATTAGCTTCTCCTAGAATTTGATCCCAGATACCTATAATACTCTAATCTTATCTTTCCAATCAATAATTATAACAACATTATTTTTACTTACTTATGTTTTCCCAATGTTGATTGTCACTAGATATTTTAAAATCTAATTCCATTCTATGCATAAACAACGAACATGAAAATATGGAGTCCTACCATGAATAAGTCTATGTGTTCATAGATTTGTTTACATAATTTGTTATCAATAGTTAATATAAATTTATTCTCTACTAATTGATTTGACTGTCAAGTCTAATTTCATAACTTTTTAAAAGTTTAAGCTGTTGTGAAGGGTTCTCTGACATTGACTATATCTACACGGTTATATCAGAGAAGAGGTTTGCGGCCTGAAAACTATAATGATGGCTAGATACAATATGTTTACCCAAGATAAACTGATTTATCATTTTTTATGATCAATTAAACATAAAATTTACAGGAGAATTCCACTGTATCAAGAGTTCTCAGTATCAAGCAGTTTATGGTATAAATAATTGATTTATGGATAAATGATATAAAAGGACAATGTTTTTATCATTGTGATATTTGTTAAAATATCTGAAATTCTATGATGGAATGGTTTTTGGGAACTAAACTCATGGTAAGGCTGGGTTTTAGAAACAGGTATACTGTCCATTAGTACAACCGACAAAACCTCCCTGAAATTAGAGCAATAGGTATATGCCATATCCCAAGGTTTCCCCTTTCGAAATACAGCTGAAAACATTTGAAGAATTTACCTTTGGGATGTAATCGATATCAAAGTCAAAGACAGGTTTTTTCTGTGGTGAGTCACAAGGCAGAGATTCAATAACTTTAATTTCATTAAGAATATTTGTACCTAAAAAAAAGTAAAATGAAAACAGGTCTTGTTAGTCAATTAATAGGAGCCATTATGTAAAAAACTGTCGGGGGTAATTAATTAGAAAAATTCAGATAGAAGGTGATCAATGAATTACTTCTCTTGCCTTTTGTTAGACAACGATCACTACTAAGTCTGAAAATTTCAAGGAACAGACAGACAGACACAACTGAACGATCATAACCCTTCTCTAAAACAAAAGAGTTTTTTCTAAACATAATAAGAAGTAAATGTTTAAATTTGCAGCCCTCTAGCTCCATTGGCGTGGTATGTATGGGCAATACATACATAGCCATCTAGATTAACTTGAAAACTGAGAGAAACGTTTGTTGACAGTTCTGGTTGACAGTTTTTTTTATAAGCAATAAGTGTTATCTCAAAGTACTTAATTAAGTCCGTAAATGTCATCTAATACTTTGTTTCATTATCCTAATGAATATTTGCTGCAGTCTCTCATCTTCAAACAACCAACTCACAATTACTCAAATTAGGTTTTCCCTAGTTATCCTCCTTGATTCCATGACACTCATTCATTTTCATATGAAGCTACGTGAAATAATACCCGTTGACAATATCATATGAATATCAAAGAGAAATGAGCTGATATTGAAAAGGACATCATACTGTACATTAGATGCTCACTGAAGAATAGATATTTGGGCAAGAGGGAGCTGAAATATGGAACCTAACCAAGAAGAGACTGACCCGCAGACTGAGAACCATGCAATGCACACATGGAAGAATCATGCTCAATCTCACATGGAGAGACCGCAAGACAACACAGTATATCAGGGAGAAAACAGGAGTCCGAGACATCATAGAATCCACTAGGAAACTCAGATGGCAATGGGCTGGACATATTGCAAGAATGGCAGACAACCGATGGACATCACAACTCAATACCCGGATCCCCAGAGATCACACGTGCAACTGAGGCCAGTAGAATATAAGATATAGAGAGACAAACTAGACAAATTTAGAAAGTACTGGCTCCGCGACGCCCATGATAGAGAGGTCTTGCAAGTCTTCGGAAGGTCTATGTCCAACGAAAGGTAATAAAAGATTGATAATGATGATAATGAAACCACTGTGATATACATGAATAAGCACAATGATATAACAATGGAAACTGTTTCTCTATGATTTTATGATACAGAAACATTACAATATGGCATAAAATAGAAATAATACTTTATTGTAAATCAAGGGAGAAGCTAAAGACTAAGTGTTTTAATTTGCTACTTAATATAGCTGATGAGAACCATCAGAAATTACATATATATTACATATCAAAAATTGGTGGGTACTTTTTGAAAAAGTCAACCTGACTAAAATTATATCATATTTATATATCATTTTAAAAAAAACATATAAATAAAAAAAAAAAAACAACTAAAAAATGGAGACCGGGGAGATGGCAAATGCCTGGATGGGATTACTGCTTTCCCATTTGTAGCTAGTGAACCATTTATTTGGGATACCACTAGCAGGTATTGTCACCTGATAACCCGAGGAACAGATGATGACCAAGTATCACCAAGTTTGTACTGATCACAGTCGAAATGTGTAGCTTGGTTGGCCTCAGAGCATTGAAATTCAATCACCAGAACGTTCTGAAGCTGCCCAATGTCATGTCATAAGACATTCTTATTTCTTTTTCAATTTTCTTTCTTTACTAATAGATTATTATATTGTTTTAAAAAAGGCAAGAAAAAAACCCATAAAATATTAAATGTTGAAAACTTTTTGGAAATTAATATTTGAAAAGTAAAACCAAGTATAATGTGATTGCTTTGTAGAAGATTTTAGTGATATTAAGTATTTGAAAGCTAAATTGTGATTGTTTTATTTGTAGGGAGAGATAAGACAAAAATAGGCTTGGATTGACATAAGTGAAATTATGATTGAAATTATTGTAATTACAACATTTTATCATAGAAAAAACATGAAAACCAATAGATAGCAATGTATATGAAGAACATAATTGTTATCTAGTGAATCACTGAGGGAAAACCAAAGAAAAAAGGCTTCTTTACAATTCGATGTATTCGTTCTAGATCTTGGTATTGTTAGGGGTTGGTATTAAGTCATGTTCAACATGAATTTCTAATGAAAAATACAGACTACGAATTGACACATTGTTTGAATTTCAAATATATTGAACATTTTGAACTAAAAATATTGAACAATATTGATGATGAACGTCAGAAAATAAATAAGAACTGTTTGAGAGCAATTCCTGATTTACCTTTTGCCAAAGCCCCTATACCAAAGCAAGAGAAGACAAGATTGTTGGTTGAGCAGCTGCTCTTTTTATCACTGCATCTGCACAACACTTCTTCTGTGTCACTGTCATCATCATCTTGACTTGCACAAACTCCGCTATACAAAGTTTCTGTCTTGTTCACTCTGTGTACATAAAAAGGAAAAAATATGGTAAATATTGGAATTTCAATTTCACAAATAACTTTTGCTCACGCCCTACACTTACACATTTCACCATGTAGTTATGAAACTTGTTCAAAATGATGACCATTTAATCATTTATTTAGTGGATAGGAAAAATAAGAAGAAAAAAGTGAATTACAAGAATTAGAGCAAAAGGAATTAGTTATACTGCTCATAATTTTTATCAACTAAAAATATCAGTTAGATCTAGCTGAGAAATGGCTGATTTGGCAACTCTGCCTCTTTGAAAGATGCACCAAACGGTCTGCCGAAGAGCTTATCTCTCTGCCACCCCAGACTTTACTAACCCACCTACCTGACCTTGACTCTTCGGATAGTGATACAATTTTACATATATGTTTTAGCAGGGTCGAAGAGCGTCTATACTTGACCGATTGGAATTGTCCATTTCATATTTTGATGGGACTTACTGAACAAGTAGGACAAAAAAAAAGATATATTCCAGATGAAGCATGTTTGACTATGAAGTTCTTTTGGGTTCTGTATCTAATTCTTTCCGATTTATCAAAATCTTTTAGTAAATTTTCTTATCTATGGAATAATTAATGAATTGTAACATAAATTCTGATTGAAATTGGAAATCAAGTACATTTTGTGCCACTTTGTATTTAACATTTATTACTTTTTGTTATTTTGCTCTTCACATCCTTTTTAATGGATTATCTTGGACTTTTGGGGCTTGTTGTTTTTCTCAAAAGTCTGTGAGAGTAGCTTCCCTTTATCGATGATCAAAAAATGAGATAAATCAAGTCCGAGAAATTGGAGGGACCACAGTATATAATAATGTGGATAAGATATTCAGGATATTTGTATAAAATTGTATGTCTTACCTCCAGGAGAGAGAGAATTCATTTGGATATAAACTGTTTTTGACTACAACACCATTTCTGGTGACCAGGTCATTGTCCTTGTTACCATCAAAATTCCCACATAATCCTGAACAGAAAAAAATAATGTTCTCTTGATTCAATTTCAAATCATTTAATATCTATATACATATATATATATATATATATATACTTTCTTCTTTTTTGTTATAGAATGAAGAAATAAAATAAGAAAGGTTTTTTCAATAATGTAATGATATTTGAATGATAACTGATAATAATTCTTACATATGTAAAACAATATATGAATACACGGTAAATTCAAAGTGTATCCGATACATTTAAAAAAGTTTATCTCGACATCCTTGTACAGCTTTGAAATTGACAAAATTTTGACCAAAGATCAAAAATACAAAATCAAGAAAATATTCAAACAATATTGAACATTGAACAGTTATGTAAAAAAAATCAGTCATCAGTCCCAATTCTGTCAATTTTGAAGGTGTATAAGTATATTAAAATAAACTTTTTGAAAATGGTCACTTTTTGCACTCACTGTATATTTTTACTTATTTGTATTTATGCGCTACTTTCAATTACTAGTTAGATTTTAAATCAGTCTGTTACTTTCTTTCTTCTCTTCAATTGAAAATTCATCAGAGACAAAACAGAGATATTTTTGCTGTAACTGAAAAAATAACCCATATTTACCCATGCTGCTATTAAAATCTGCAGCTGATCCTCTCATCTGGACATTCAAGTAATTTCCATTATTCACTTGGATTAGAACAATACTACCAGTCGGAAGATGAACCTATGGAGATATATATGAAACTGGTTCAGTTGAGCCTCATAAAACCAGGAAAAAAAACTCAAAACTTTGCAATAAGCTATTCCTCATTTCTAATCAAACATTTCAATACTACTTATCCATGCCAAATCTGAGTATCATCATCAACAACAAGGATGATGACAATGATGATGACGGCAAATGATGTCAAAAATTTGATGAAATTTGTCCTAAAAAGATTCACTTCAGACTACATACCTCATATCTTCTCCCATTGTTGTATTTGAGAACTCTAGTACCATAGGTAAGATCACCATTTTTGTAGAGTCTAATCTTCAGTTTTTTCTGTCCCCGTTTTTTGGTGTTTAGTGGTCCACAGCGATCAAATATCACGACATCATCACCAGACTTAATTGCAACTGCACAGTTACAGGAAGCACGGCCATTGCATTTTCGGTAGAAGGTGTGAACCTGGAAAGGTTATCATAAAAGTGTCAATAAGATTTATATCAGAGTGAAACGAGAATGTGTATATACATATATATATATAACAAATACCAGTACATTTTTTTAATATACCCAAAACAGGTCCACAGTGGAACAGCTGATGATCACCTCAATCAAATCAAATGTAAAAGATTAGTATTTGAATTTGAATAATAGTAATAAAATCAAATTCTGAACTAAACACGGATTACCCTGAACACAGTACATTAACAACAATTGGAAAATAACTGACTTGCACAGAATAACATTGCTGGATAATTCTTGTCCTAATTAAATTTATGAAATTTCTAATATAAAAATCATTTTTCACTGAAACAGTGCACAGTTATTAAGACTATATATCTATATATATATATATATACATATATATATATATATATTAGAATGGAGATTTGCTACACTAACACGTTTAAGTTTCTGCCAAGTCTGGGCTTCTTCACACAAATAAATGTGTTTGTGTAGCAAATTCCCATTCTAATAAATTAACATTTAAACTTGAATGTATCAATGCCTTCAATCAAATAAACCCATCATGCATCAAATATTGTATTATATTATATTAGATTATACTTTGTTATATTGCATCCCTGATTTGTACAAAGTATTGAGAAATGGATATATGATCTGATAGAAATAATTTTAAATGCATTACATCACTTTGAAACTGTATTTGAAATGACTTATCATAAATACACAGTGGAATTATCATTTGGCCCAGACAGTGTAAGTAAAATAAACTATTGAAGGGAGTGGGCTGCTGCAGGAATTGAACCTGCGACTGATTGATAACCGCTTTAATATAGTGCCACTCTTAACTATTAACAATATTTATTCAAATCCATACTACTACTTAACTATTATAATTGCTTTTGACCATTATTTTCCTTCATCTTAATTTTTTTTTAATCACTCTGCTCAAACAAGTTGTCAATCTATGGTAGCAAGGGAATAAACAGGGATCAGAAATAAAGAATAAGCTCATGTCTGTTCTGGTACAGGGATGCCTAGCTAAGTGAATAATTGAAAAAAAAAATCTACTGAAGTCTCTTCAGCGGAAGAGTCCATCATTGTTTCAAATAGTTGGTAGGAGATATTTTTGTTAGCAAAATTTTTACTTTTGAGTGGAAGAATCCATGCTTACAGACTGAGAATCAAGAAAATCACACTGTTCATTATATTAGTAGATAACATTAAAAAAAAATCACCTGATATGGGAGAGTGTCATGTTTGTACAGAATAAACTCTCCTTCATAGAAATTGTTGTAATATCTGTAATAGACAAACAAAAAGTATTTAAGTTACTTTAACAAGAAAAATTAAACCAAAGCTTCTACTTGAAGGTAATTTTCAAATAAAATGCTTTAGAAAAGAAAACCTCTTGAAACAGGTCTGGAGAATCATCCAATAGAAACTGTTGAGAGACCAACATCTTTTTACAGTATGCCATGTTGTGGGTGATCAGTTGAAATATTAGAAAAGGGGGTGATCAATGAATAAGTTATTTCTCTTGCCTTTTGTCAGATCACTAAAATGTCTGAATTTTTAAAAAATGAATGTGAACATTGCAGGTCATAAGCTAAGAGACCAATTTAGCATACCTCCCCGCACACACACACACACACACATTAAAAACCTATTTCAGGGTGGAAATTTAAAAAAAAAACAAAGAAGAAATGATAGAAATACTAAAGAGTACATGTTTGAAGATTCAGACTTCTAGTTCCATTGGTAAGGCTTGTACCCATGACAAATACATAGCCAGCCAGTCTAAACCATTTAAAAATTGAAGAAACCTATGTTGATGGTTTGTAATAATTTGTAATAATTGATTAGTTGGAAGAAAAAGTTATGTTAGTCATTCAAGAATTCATCATCAGTTTTTTATCATCCGTTGTTGGACATCCAGGATTTGCCACACTTCTCTATCGTGGGCGTCATGGAGCTGATACTTTCTAAATTTGTCCAGTTCATCTCTCCATTTTGTGTTCTGTCGGCCTCAGCTGCACATGTGATCTTTCGGGATCCATGTCCATCGGTTGTCTGCCGTTCTTGCTACCTGGCCTGCCCATTGCCATTTAAGTTTTCTAACAGATTCTATAATGTTTAGGACGCCTCTTTTCTCTCTGATATACTGTGCAGTCTTGTGATCTCTCCTTGTGAGGTTGAGCATGATTCTCTCATGCGCGCATTAAGTTATCCAAGGGAATTGTGGCGAATCCTGGGGAAGGTCTATGTCCAACGACAGACGTTAAAAGACAGATGATGATGAAATAAGGGTCAAAAATTTGATTTTCAAATTTGAAGCATAATTTTTAATGCTAATTCTGTTTTCTATTTTCCACTGAATATAAAGATTTAAAGAAAAATATGATTTCAAATTATTGAATATTTGTTATATGATTGACAGACATCACATCATTGTTCAAGATTACTTTTCTGAGAGCAAAGTAAAATTTTCATAATTACTCTAGTGAGATACTAATAAAGTTCAATATTTTATCATAAAATTTTATTTAAAGATTTTTTGTGCATACCTAAAAATTATAATTATTGTATTATTTGATTTTGAACCTTCATGATCAAAAAATATGTCTACATTCATTAAATTTATCAAATAAATTTAGTTTACTTTGTTGACTATAAATATCTGAGAATAAGTCATTTGGATTACTAAAAAGATATGGTAATTTACAGTGATGGGTGCAGTTAATGGAATTGCTAAAATGATTGACAGAAAAGAATTTAGTTGAGGCAAAGTTAACCACTAACTGCTAACTTACCTTCGGCTCATTTTTTTTCTCTGAAAACCTTATAACAGATAAAGAGAATTGTAATTTATTATAAAATTTTATCATTCTTGGAAAAATGAACTTATGTAGAAAGAAAGTCATTTTTGAAAGAACTATTTCATTAAGAAAAAAGTTTACTATTACTCACTTTCCATCAAATGTTGTCATATGAGGATCATTGATTGATTTGCAGAGAGAACTTCTGTCTTGGTCGATAATTTTCACCTTAAAACAAAATACATCACAATAAGTTAAAATGCTTCCATTTTTAGAATTAGAATGTTTCACATTTCAATCACCACCCTTGAGCTATCAACACATGAAACGTGTGGTTCCAGGTGTTAGGGTACAGGATTTAAAATAAAAATATTCAATAAAAAACACAAATTATCCCACAAAATCATTAATTAACCTTGAAAATAAAAATTCATTATTTCCATTTTCTGTTTTGACAGATGGAAAATTAAAACCTGTACAATTTTCCTGAACAAAATACATAGAATTATAATGAATTTTTAGTTCTTTTTATAATTTTAGACATAGGGAATTTAGTCATAAAAGAGAAATAAAACTGGTCTGGTTAGTCTTCCAATACAAAAAAAATGACCAATGTTTCTTGGCAGCATCCCATGGTAGTCTGGGTTGAAAAAAATATAAATGCTGGCACAAATTGGGGATCAATTTATCATAAACTTAGAGTGCATATTAACCCCCCTCACCACTAAAACACCATCTAGGGAGGTAATTTAAAAAAGAAAATAAAACATTTTTTTGTAGACATAAGGAGTAAATGCTGAAAGTTTCATCCCTCTAACTCCTTTGGTATGATCTTCATGCATGATACATACATACATACATACATACATAGCCAGCCAGCCAGCCTGTTCAAAATCTGAAGAAACCTATGGTGACAGTATTGGTGACAATTTTGTTTGAAGATTTCTAGTAATCATACTTACTTGAACTGTGTCAACAAGAATTTTGGCCTGTTGAGTAATGTTCAGCCCTGGGAAAGTGATGATATCTAAATTTCGTATTTGGTCCTTGTCGTAGGTCAGATCAACAGTTGCAGTAATTATTATCTGGTGTACCAGCCTCCAGTTGTAACGAGAAAGCAGAAGTTGGCAGCTTCCGTCATTTTTCCGAGTGGTCTTCCATTTGGTTACAAATTGTGGAATGGCGACCTTAGATCCAGGACATTTAAGATCGTTAGGCTTTTCTGCAATTGACACTTGGATCATCATTGTGCAATCCTTAATTGGCGTGTTTGCATCACAAGTTAGTAATGGAGGAAATGTGGACTGGACTTCAACGATTCCGCTTTCCCCACCTTCTCGGACCGTTACAGCTGTCCTCTCAAGCACCTGAAACAAATAAGTTGACATGATTTGTGAGAAAATAGAGGCAGAAATTGAATTTACACTTGTCCAATTACTGAAGATTAATCTAGCTCTTGAATTCATTGTTATGTATTTTACCATTGGATACTCCAATGGTCAGCTAGAGTAGTCTTCCCCAAGCTCTCACCATGCAGTTTTCACAAAATGGCGTTTATCTTCTTTATTCTGTTGTTATTAGATATCAAATTAAAGTGATCAGAGTTAAAAGTTCTTTCTTTCAAATTTTGGTAAATTTCTAAAATCATTTTTCATTCTATCAGACATAATTAATTCAAATAACTTTGTTTCCACCACTGGAGAGCAACGCTGTCCTTTAAGGGTGGTAACAAGTGGTCTATGATGTGGAGGGTTAAATCAGCAGTGGAAAAAAACAAATTTTCCTGATATTTCTTTTCTACAATATTTTCAAACTAATCTGACTATATGTAAAGTCAGCTTTCAATGATGTTTAAGGAATAAAAACCACCTTTCAAAATGATTACTAGTGACCAATCACGTTTATTTGAGTATCAATTAACATTTAGAAGCTGTAGAATCAAATAAAGTATCTAAAAATTGAAAACACATTCCTCCATTTCTATTCTGATAAATATTATGAATTCTGTCAGTGGACATAATAAATCAAAGTAATTGAAATTACTTTGAAAAAAGTAATTACTTATTCTCTATCTCTCTCTATATATACATATATATACATGTGTGTATATATATATATATATATATATATGTATATATATGTGTGTGTGTGTGTGTGTGTGTGGATGTGCGTGTGTGTGGATGTGTGGATGTGCGTGTGTTTATAGTTCATAATGTATTTTCAATCTGTAAGAATACAAAAAGAAAGAAATAGAAAACAGGTTTTATCCATGTTGATGATGTTCAATCACAGTGCTCGAGATGTTGGGCAAAAAATCTTGACATTCATCAGGTATATATCCTTGAAATTTTCATCTACAAAGAAAAATGTGTGTGTGTGTGTATGTGTGTGTGTGTGTATGTGTGTGTGTGTGTGTGTGCTAATATATACGCAAATTTACATATATTCATATGTAATTGCATATCTATGTTTCATCATAAGTGGAATGATATTTACAACAATGTATGGTTTATATTCAAGAAAAAAATCAAATAAAGCGTTGGAATGTGATGATTTTCATAGTCAACATGACAACAAGGGACATCATAAGTTTTGAAATATTATTTGTAACCGATCTGATGATGTTACCAGTCAGTGAAATACATGATTAGAAATAAATATATGAAAATAATTAGGTTTTCTAATTTATCAGATCACATAAATAATACATATATATTTATATATACGTCATGGAAACCATTAGGTTGTAGCAAAAAAATTGAATTGTTTTTATCACTTACTTTGAATTCAAGTATAAAATTGTTACTTTTAACCAGTGGACTCATTTTGTTGGGGCACTTTGCTATGTCACATGCAGAGAGGGCACAAAACACCTGAAAGAAAGAGTGTGAATGAATAAATGATAGTCTGTGGTATATTTCAACTGATCATTCTAACCCGTTCTTCAGTAAGAAAACATTTTTTTGTCAGGTGCTGTCTTTCTTACATATTGTTTCACTAAATACCCAGTTGTAATCAATACAAACATTCAGTATAAAATATTTCTCAAGTTGGACAGTTTCACTGAATATCTCACAAGAGAACAAAGGATTTAAGATGGATTTATGAATCAGGAGAAAATGTGATCTTGAAATCAACTTTGTATCTCTATAAAAACAGAAAGCTGGATTTTCCTTTGTATCTTTCGGCACTGAAACAAAACAATTTTACAACCCCTTCCCCTTCAAAAGAAGAGGAGGAAAATGTTAAACAAGAAATAAAAACTATTTCCAATAATGATACTTTCAGCATTTTTGAGATTATCATTTGAATAATTGTTCAGAACTACTGATCCCAGTCTTTTTCTTACTTTTGTTATTACTACAGTGTTTCAGCTAATACATTCTACAGCCTTTTTCAAGAGTACAATCAGTATGGAGGAAAAGGAGTCCTTTTTTTTCTGGTAGTAACCCTCAATTTTTCATTTTTCTACTGGTGGATACTAACTGGAAGAAAAAGACTGCTATTCTCACTACATATGGAGGAATACCATAAAACAGATCAGCCCAAATTTTGCTTTAGTAACAGAAATAATGCTTTATCTAAGAAAGCAACACATGAAGGTCTATCAATAAGTCTGAATCCTGATACAGTTATTTGTGGAATTTTGATCTGAAGATATGAAGTGCAACATATCTGGGTTCTTGAAGCTGGAGAAGAGTTGGATTAAGTGCATTGACAAGGAAGTAGGTCATGTTGGAAAGGAAAAAATTATTGAGTTGAATCAATGTTTTTTTTATAAATCCTTAGGCTATGGATCTATTGCTATAAGTATGTACAGTAAACGTGAAAAATATAAGTAAAAAAGATACAAGATTTTGTGCAAAATACTGTGGGATGTGAGATTCGAACAGAAAAATGAAATGGTCTTTTTAGAAAGTGCAGAATGTAAAACAATCAGGCTGTAATGAATAATTAAAAATTGATTTATTGTCCAAAGTTAATTCTAGATTATGAGTATGGAAAAAAATATATAAGAAGTTAGACAAAAAAATTCACATATACAAGGAGTTAGTATATCTCTGAATTTTTGAGATAAGGTATTATTATTATTTCTATTGATATTCGGACCATCCTCATCTTGGTTGTTTTTCATACAACGTTTCGGCCGTTGCATTCTACGGCCTTCGTCAGGTATCATCTGGTAGATGTGGGGAAGAAACGAACCAAACCATTTATTCATCCGACGGGGGTATATTGACCGTACTCCCCTCTTAACAAGAAGTTAGATAAAAAAAATTCACAAAAACTGAGCAATGAATTAGTCTGTGAATGTATTTTTATCTATAAAGTTTGTCAGCTTTTTTATAAAGAATACTAAAAGCTTGAAATAAATGCGGTATTTGTGGTATGAACATGGTCTTTTGGGAGAAAGAAAATAATAAGGACTTTAATTGAAGGACTACGCTAAACACGCACTCTTTATGTTTAAAATGAATGGATACCAAAATGAATGAAAATATTGAAAAAAGAACTTACTGTTGATCCATAATTAAGTTGAGGTAAGTCCTTATGAGAGACAGCTGAAGAACTTGTGTTCTTGTTAATAGGGATGAATTTCTCCAAGTTTCCATCAACATACCAGCTCAGGTAGACTGACAGGTCAGTGATATTTTTAAGGGCTTGTCCCCATTCACAAATAAAATGAAATTCGGGATCTGTGACATTTTGTTCATCTAATGAAGTCATCAATTTGACATCGGCCTCTAATTCAGGATAATCTGTTGAAAAATAGACATAAATTACATTAGTACTTTTGTAATTGCAATATTTCCTGGCTGATAAGATGCTTCAGGTAATAAATTGCACCTTATGATTATCTATACTTATATAATATGCCAGGGGTATGTGAGTGCTTTCAGCTTGTGACTGGGGTTTGTGAGGGTTGAAAAGCTCCTCCCTACAACATGACTTTTGAGTGCTAAGATGCAGGATGATTTTTGAGGGCATTTATCTGAAAAAAAATGCCTCTCATCAGCAGGGAAATAAGATAGTTGTGTTGGTAAGCTGGAATTGTGAAATAGACAAACGTATGATCTTCAATAGATTTGAATCAGGTGTTTTCAAAAAAAAAAAATTAATGCTTCTGTTATTTCTAATATATAATGTTAAGAATAATTATCAATTGTGTTATATTTTACAGAAACCTATTTGAAATGATCTCCCCTAATGTATCACCCATACTACACAACCTGAATAGAGTAAACAATAAAGGAAAATAGGAGCAAATCTGCAACTGATAGGGTAACCCAGCTTCAACGTAGTGATGCTCCTACCCCTGAGCTAAACAGCTGCTGGTAATGCAAAGGGTCGAATAGCTGTTTTCACACCTAATTCTCATCTTGTTAATTCTCGGTCTATTCGCTTCTTTCAACGCAACACTTAAGTATTAAGAAATGGATATATATGATCCGACAGAATGATTATGAATTATGCTATATCATACAGAAACTTATTTGAAATGATCTCCCATCATTACACAGTTAAAGTATCACTCGCAGTACTAAACGTAAATAGAGTAAAAGAGTAAAGAAAATAGGGCTGGTGCAGGAATTGAACCTGCGACTGATACGGTAACCACTTTAACAATGTTCAATATGTTAATAACTGGTTGATAATTAATACAATTCAGACATATGATAGTCTAAAATTGAAATGAAATTGGTAAAAAGTTAATACATGTATTCTGCTAGATTTGTTGAAAATGTCATCTAGTTTGAGTGCTCTGGAGTGTTCATAAACAGCCCCAAGCAATATAAATAATCAAACCTTCATTTCAGCTAATACACAATCAATTATTTTTAGTTAACTCATCCGCACATTCATTAACCCTTCACACTGCTAGATTCATTAAAAATAATTCAAGTTCATCTGAATATCGACAAAAGATTATACCGTAATTTAAAACAAAATGAAATATGATTTCATGATATTAATCTTCATAAAAAATAAAAAAAACATATTCAACAATGATACATTCATATGCAAGGTTTTCATACCAAACATGCATATGAGAATTGATAGTAGATATATATATATATATATATATTCACATCTGTGAGCCCTTAATAGAAGTGACATGAATAACGAGTCATGTTTGTTGTTATACATATTTATCTCTAACCAACAAATATGTTTTTTGGTAACCTACATAAGTAAGCCCTGAGTTTCAAAAAAATTAAATGATGTGTAGTATAAATCCATTCACAATACATTATGATAATACCCTGTATAAAATAATAAATGACATGCAGTATGACTTGAACTATGAATCAAAACCATAGCTGAGAGTGAGGTTGGGTTTGATTAACACTGCAAGAGAGCCATGTTAATATGACTGTTTTGTTTTTAATCCCTGAAATAGTTCAAATTTACACCTAGTACCATGATATCAAAGTTTGTGTAAAACAGAAAAATACCGGAGAAAATTACCTGAATTATGTCAACAGAATTTGGGAAATAAGTTACAGAGGTGACACAACAAGATTTTTGAAAAAAAACTTTTCAATGTGTTTTATATTTAAAGCCATAATGCTTAAAAAATATAGAAAATGTCAGTTATCCCCTTCAAACTTTGTAGCTCAAGCAAATTTGATGAGCATAATTAGTAAATCTTGCATAGTGATGTTCATTATAAAACAAGTGGCTCTTTCTATTATCGATAATGAAAAAACTGGCTCTATTGATCGCAATGCCCACCATTTAAACATTGGTGAAGCTCAACCAAATTTGGCACAAATTAAGCATGCATAATCAATGGACCCAGAGGAATGTTTTAAAGCTTGAAAAGTTTGAGATAATAAATTTTTCCAAATTTTTGAGAGGGCTTTGATTATTTAGCAGTTCAGGGTTCAATAAGGTTTGTTGTTGATGATGATCTTGTGTATGAACACTGCAGAGCACTCAAAATAGATGACCATTCCAATGCACTATCAATTCATTAAAATAAATAAGACTACAATCGTGATTTATGACATGCCTACATCATCAGAAGAGAACTTAACAAAAACTAAAGGAAACGCATTGAATCGGCAATCATTTCTCAGTGTAACACCATTGATAAAAGACCAGGTTGCTTCAATATATTTCCTCAGCTAGCATATAATCAAACAATGCAGATTGCCGTTAAACAAGATCAGTCCCAACAGCCAACCTTATTCCTCCCAAACCGCTAAATAATCAAACCTTTATTTGAGCTAATACCTCCACATACACATTATTTGTTTGTTAATTCAGACACATACTCATTAACACTTCACTCATACTCACTCTTTTTTTTCACAGAATTCATCCCCATGATCTAATTCTCTTTATCTAATTACTGCTCAAACACCTGTTAGCCAGTTCCTGTCAGCAGTCAACACATCACATATTGCATTGTCTTAATCCAAAATATAACGATGTATTCCCGTGAATCATCATCATCATCATCATCATTATCATCATCATCATCATCATCATCAATCTTTCAATGTCTGTCATTGGACACAGACCTTCCCCAGGATCTGCCATAATTCTCTATCGGAGGCGTCGCGGAGCCAGTATTTTCTAAATTTGTCCGGTTCATCTCTCCATCTTGTATTCTGTCAGCCTTGGTTTTGCATGTGATCTCTAGGGATCCATGTCATGAGTTGCGATGTCCATCAGTTCTCTGCCATTCTTGCAACATGGCCTACCCATTGCCATTTAAGTTTTTTTAAAAGATTCTTTGATGTCTCTTGTTTTCTCCCTGATATGCTATGCTGTCTTAGCATAGATAATCATCCAAAATATATCACTACCCCAGCCTTCTTAAACACTTTGACATCTGCTCCCTAATCAATATACCCACCAAAATGTCATTTGATACCCTCCCAGTTGACCTATGCACATAGTTCAGCCCTTCTCTAGTTTTCAGAACACACATCCACTTAGTTAAATAATTGATCCATGACCAGTCTACAACCAGATATGGACTCTATATAACCGACAATTTTTAATATTCTCATCACTTTTTCTGAAGAAGACACAATGAACTGGCTAAATGTCAATATAAAGTAAAGAAATCAAATTAGCACACAACATGGTTTCCTGAATTGTCATTTTACTCTTATATTGTCTGATGAATTATAATCCACATCAATATACATGTACTTATTTGGAAAAGAAAAAAAAAGAATATATATAGGTACACCAATGAATCTGCTGCCTCATGAAGAGAAAAAGGACTTATTTTACAAAGCAAATATCTATTTTTTGAATAATCAGCTTCCTGGTTGGGAATTGAATGATGGTATTTTTCAAGATATTTACCACGAATGTCAATCCAGTTGGTTATATTTCTGTTTGGATCACACACAAAGTTTGTGTTGTCAGTTTTCTTGGTGCCCACTCCATAACATTCACTTTCGATGAAGCAGAATCTTTTCTAAATGGAGTAAAAAGAGGGAAGATAAAAAAGGAAAAAGCAACACACAAAATTGATACAAAAATATCTTTTTTAAATGAATTTTGGATCACATTGACATACTTCCCCCTGAAGTATCCATTTGAACACCCTCCACACCAAGTTCTGACATTTAATATCCTCCCCATTACTGCAGTCTAAAGGGAGAGCATACTTAATTGCGATTACTTTGAATAGATAATCGGACTCTGATTTATATTCATTTTAGTTAATCCCCAATTTTCTTGTTGGTTAATTGGAGAGTCGATACCTTCTAGCCTTTAAAATCCCTGTGTTTTGGTCTATGAGGATAGAAACTATAGTTAAATCAATTAGAGTATGCCAACTTGCTACCATGAATTTTTCAATAGGGGTAATAGACTGTTTATAAAGATAATATTTAGATTCAGAAAGGGAAAATTAACATTTTTATTTTTCAAAGCAATAAAAAATAGTCAGAAGTTGTTGAAATAGTGCTAAGAAAGTGAATGTCATACTTACTATCATCAGTGAACAGTTTCCCGGTGATGTGCATTTGAAGCATTTTGTGTTGAAGATATGGTAAAAATTGATTGTTGAATCCGTCTTGGAGACATTTGTTGAGATATAGAAGTAGTAAGAATCATCAGAAGGCAATAGGCATTGAATCTGTTCAAAGCTGATGAAAATGGCAACCGTCTTTGTAAAGAGGCTTTTTGATTCCGGTTGACTGTAGTTTTGCCCATCTGCTGTTAGCTGAGAAGGAAAAAGAATGTACAATATCAATATATTACCTGAGTTTTTATGAGTAAGTTATTTTGGGGTTTTTTTTCAACAAAACATCATTTTAAACCAGAATCTTCATCTTTATCTGTAAGCTATTGTTATCATTTGTATCATGCAATTCAATAAAATCTTTCAAAAAAAATAAAGAATGTTCATATTTCATTTCGCTCTGTGCATGTCCATGTAGCTGCCATGTATCCGTATAGAGACCATTTTATATCAATTACTTCAATAATAAAAATTTGATTCTGATAACCTTCTGATGATTGAAGCTATCCTCACTAAAGCAATAATGCAATTTAGTACGTTTGATTGAATAATTATATGTACTGTTCAAGTCCTGTTATGACCTCAGATTGGTCCATATGAAATAGATTAACATAGCTTATAAAAACAATAACTGGGTTGAAATAAAATGCGATAGGTTGTAGTCACATAATGAATATTGGTCACAGAATTGCTGGACTTTTGTGACTAAAATAAAAGGAAGAAAAATGCAAAAATGCTCTTTAAAGATTTGTAAAATTTAGCTATTTTTTCCCTATCTTTTTTGTAAAATGAAATTCAACTTTTTTGTAATGAAATGAGTTAATATATTTTAATAGAATAAGTTCTTTCCTATCATTTTTTTTAATACCTCATGATATTAGTGGTGTTTATTTATTATTGCATAAAATTTAGTCTTAATACTTTGTCTTATCACCCTAAAAACAACTTGAGTTGAATTGAGATGAAAAAAAAACCCTTAAAATTAGAATACTTGAATTATTGAAAATGAAGTACCCATTGAATTAGCTTCATGCTCTGAAGTGCGGATCCATTTGTAAATAACCCTGTCATTTTTGACAGGTATATGCTAGACTGATTGATGAGCTTTGAGGTATGCAATCCCTCTTGATCTCTCTTACGCATTGCAACCAGTGAAATACAGGTTGATTTATAACTATTCACAGTAGACTCTCATTATTATGGTACCCCGGGGGATTTGAGAATGTATTGATAACAAGAAACCAAAGAGTACTGACAAAAAAGGCAGCATTATTTTTACTAATTTTATTTTTTGTAAGTTAGACACACATCTAAAAAATGCAGCGGGCACAAAAGAAATGTTTTATAAACCCAGAGCTTTTGCATCAAGATAGAGTAAATAAAGGGCCTTTTTGTAACATGATGACTTGAGTGAATCCTTTTACAAATGCAAGTAAGATGAAATTCTCACAGCAGTTACAACTACAAAAGAACTAGTTGCAAAAGCAACATATCAAGATGTAGGCTTTTTCTCTGATCTCCTGTTTCGGGACTTTTTGTTTTATGAACTCAAACATTTTGGAGATTTATGAGACTTCTTGTTTTTGCTGTTCCATTTCTCAATGAGCCGCTTGATGTACAATGGACTTTTGCAGGTAGTTATCCAACAGTTTACATATATGCTCATATTTGTCCACACAATATCTCCAAAAGTTCTCAATGACATTTTGTGGAAGGTTGGACAATAGGCAACGGAAGAAGCGATTATATTTTGTGAGGAACAACGTACAATTACTTCCCCTGACAATCACCATGGCAGTGGTATGTGCTCTTCGAGTTCCTTCTTGTTTATGATGTTTTTTAAGCATAACCTCACTTTAAACTAGGTTTGCTAATAGGTCATTTTTCAGCTAGATTTTGCTAACATTTTTCTAATTTAACCAATAAAAATCTACAATAGTCAAAAATCTGGTAATTTACAAGGTAGAAAGATTATAATACAAAAATGTACAATTTTTATTCATAATTTATTCTGGTATCTTAGTGTAAAGTTTTTTCTTAATTTGATAGGTAGCCTTTAAATGAGTATATATATATATATATATTTTTTTTTTTTTCTAACTACAGACTTAGCTAGAAACAGAAAAAATTTAGGTGATTTTGGCCATTCTTTTGACAGTTCTAGGTCTAAATGACAAGCCATACATGAAAACTCTGCAAATTCAATTCTGACATGAAAAAGAGAGAGTTCAGAATTTAAAGAAAAACTTACATAGGCCCTTGAAAAGAAACAAAAATATTCCTGTGCCTGGAAGAAAGGTCCACCTGTGACTGTGATGGTAATATTTTCAGATTTACTACTTTTCAGATCAGTGAATGGAGGTTCAACCTGGCCAATTATAAGAGGATCAGAAGTGTTGATGGAGCAATCAGGACCATCATAGGGGGATGTGCAAAAGCATTCTCCTGTAATGATAAAGAAAATTATTTCAACATCCTATTGAAAAAAGTCATTTAAATCACGTTATTTTAAAATATTTATTTAGAATTCACTCATAATCAATTTATTTAGAAAAATTCCCTTGATGTTTTATTGATGAAAAGTTTTAATCAAAATACTGCATAACGCTTATCCTTTGAAGCCAAAATTGGTGCAAGTGTCGGAAAATTTATTTCAAGCCAGAGATTGTGCTCAAATTTACTTGTATTGAAAAAGTAGTTTTTATATTCTAAGTACTAATACAGACAAAAGTTTGAGTATTACTTTCAGATATTTCCGACTCAGATTTTGCAGAAATATGGTTCAGTTTGATTATTGTCCGAAGAGCAGTCAAAATCATGAAAGCAAAAATGTCACTAAGAGTATGCTTTTTATCCACAATTTATGTTAGCTCATTAAAAGCTGACTCGCATAGAAAACGATAAATACTTTTTTTCAACATGAGAAAATTTTAACTATTTTTTGAACTTTCAACAGCATTTTCTTAGTTTAAGAAATGTTATTTCCTGATTGATAATGTCCAAAAAGTATAGAAAATGTCTATTATTCTCTTCACACTTTGCCTTTGTGATCAAAGTATTGATATTTTGTAATTTACCTATTTTGTCTCAGACAGCCTTAGGACACTCCTTATTTACAGCCGTGACAAATTCTTTCATAAGGCCTAATTATTTGTACTGCAGTGGAATCAACACTTTCTGGTGGTCAGCCAGTGGCTCGCACTTGAATCTATTCATCCCCACATAGATTTAAGGCTGCTGTGGCTAGTATTACCTTTAGTGGCACGCTACATGTGCAACAACCACATTGGAGATAAGAACACTAAGATCGAAATCGAGGACACAGAACTCGAGAAAGTAGACCACTACATCTACCTAGGGCAACGAATCTCCATGAGACCCTCAAAAGAAGAAGAAATCAAGCGAAGAATCACACTAGGATGGCAAGCCTTTGGCAGAGCTAGCTCAACCTTCAAAAATGATAAGATCCTATTAATCCTAAAGAGAAGGGTGTATAACCAATGCATCCTCCCAATAGTCACTTATGGAGCTGAAACATGGAACTTAACCAAGAAACAGACCCGTAAGCTGTGAACCATGCAATGTGCACATGAAAGAATAATGCTGGGCCTCACATGGAGAGACCACAAAACAGCACAGCACATCCGGGAAAAGACAAGAGTTAGAGACATCATAGAATCCATAAAAAATCTCAAATGGCGGTGGGCTGGCCATGTTGCAAGAATGGCTGACAATCGATGGACATCACGACTCACAACATGGATTCCCCGAGACCACATGCGCAACCGAGGCAGGCAAAATGTTAGATGGAGAGACGAGCTAGACAAGTTCAGGAAGTTCTGGCTCCGTGACGCCCATGATAGAGAAGTGTGGCAAATCCTGGGGAAGGTCTATGTCCAACGACGGACGCTAAAAGACTGATGATGATGATGATGATGATGATGAATGCCCCCCTCCCCATATGTAGGCTATCCCCCTAAGTCCATATCCTTGACACTCATATTGATAAATTCAAGGAGAACATGGAAGGGTATTTGGTGCAGGAAAGTGAATTATTCCATCATGATTTACTTGACTTTGAATGACACTTCCAAGGAACATATGTTGAGAACATGATTGGTAATGATATTTTGGGCTCTGGTTCATGACAGTGAAATACAGTAAAATCGTAAATCACATTTCTAAATCTTTCCTGATCACTTGTGTTTAACATCAGTTTAAATGCTTATCAATTTAGATTCATATATTGATATTTTTGTGAAAAAACATGAAAACACAAAGGCAATTGGTAAATTTCAAAATATCATAAAAACTAAGATTGAAGGGAGCAAAAGCAATTTTTTAAGCTTTTTACACAGAAGCAAATAGAAAAAACAACACTCGCTATCTAGGAACCAAAAAAATAATGAAAGGTTAAAAAAAAAATATCTAATTTGATATATGAATTTTATCTTGTAAGATTATCAAATCTCCCAGACAACATGATTTATACACAATTCCTTTTAACAATCTTTTTTTATGTAAATAAAGACATTATGAGAATGATCCATGATTGGATTAGTGAACTATTTCTCTTCTAATCCTTAGAATTCATTTTTTGATTTTCAACAACTTTCAACAACAAAAGACATTGTGAAAAAGATTGATAATCAGATTTGTAGACTATTTTTTTCTTCTATTTCTTAGAATTTATTTTTTAATTTTGAATGACTAAAGACATTGTGAAAAAGATCCATAATTGAATTTGCGGAAATTTTTCTTCTATTTCTTAGAAGAGCATCTTACCATTTTTGCATTTTCCATTTCCATTGCACTCATTGATACAAAGGTTTGGTAATTTGTCAAAGGGCAACATGGTATAATTCCCTTTGGTGACCCATTGGGTAACATTACGTTTGAAATACTGCATACATTGCAAAATGACATTGTCCAAAGCATCAAGGGACCAAGTGCTGTCATCAGTAATCTGCAAAAGAATAGCACAGTAAGTAGGATTACCTGACCTGTCGTTGTTGTCCGGTGCCACTTTCCCAGGGAGAGAGTGGAGGGATTAAGGAAACAAGAGAATGTATTTGTAATATATCTTAGTAGCGATCCTGTTCAAAGAAAGACATTCTCCCCGTGGAGAAGGTGCTGCACTCACTGCCATTTGTTGTGTGAGCATATACAGCCCACTGCATGATGTCAGCTGGTGTATTTGGCAGTTGACAGAGATACATGATCTGACCCTGGGCGCGACATGATAGTGAGAGCATCAGAAAACAATAATACAGATTTTTCATGTAGGAACATTAAGATATGGTAACATAAAACAATTCAACTGTGCCATAATCTCTTATTGATTATAATTGATTTCAACCTTTGAACCCCCTCGCTCTCAGTAAGATGGCCTGATTGGGATGGGGGTGTCAATTGCCCCATTTGCTCTCCCCAGTGGATGCGTACAGAAACAATGGAAAATATCTCTCAATCAAAACATATCCCTGGATCCGCCCAAAAATTCAACCATTTGTTCCATACCCTGTTGCCCATCCTTCCCAAAAGTTTTCCCCCTGACTTTCGACATACTCAACTTCAGACCATCCATCCATCCATCCATATGATCGAGATAATTAGATATAAAAAATTCATGTAAATTCAAAAGTTACTCTCCTAGATTGAAAAAGTACAAATGAATATAAAAATATTCTTGATTGTAGACATGTATGGGAGCTGTATAAATGCAAGACTATATGAAAATTACAATTGTACTTTTAAAAAGAAATACCTTCTGTGTAGACACCATGAATAATACACTTGGTTGTATATGTGTTAAAGATTATATCAGACGTTTCATAAGAGGGTATATATAAGATTATATGGCATTTCATAAGAGTATACATATGAGATTATATAAAACATTACATAAGAGTGCATATATGTGTGTAAATGTAAAAAATGTCAACTTAGCTCTTTTTTGACCTACAATCTTTTAAAATAAAATAGGATACAAATAATTGTATTTTAAAAACGAAAGATAATTAACAAATAATCATAAAATGACATTTATTTGGCTTATGATCATTTCGAGATATAATCTGCCAGTTGGAACAAAAATCTGTTGTAAGTCAGGGAGTAGATGTATACTTGTTATACAGCCATATCTTATATTCCTCTCAACTATCTCCGAGCTTTTCCAGCTCATTACAAGTTTTTTGTAGACCTTGGAAAAGTTGATCTCAGGTTGAAAAGTTCATCATAAAATCAAGCAGAATAATTATGAATAATGTAATTTCTGTTACCTTAATGTCATCAACGCATGAAGATATACTTTCTTGAATGTTCACCCCAGGTAAATCACCACACAGCAAAGAAACCGAGGCAAGTTTTTTTGTACAAAACTTGAATGCAGTTGCGTTGTTCCATTTACTGTTGGGTTTCCAATCATAAACCTACATCCAAAAAGAAATATGCAACTTGTAAAATCAAATTGAAAGATGTCCAATCCATCTTTATAAAAATATTCAGTACAGGTCTGGTTCATCACTCATTAGAAACTGTCACGTGACCAAAGTCTTTCAGCAGCGTACCATGTTAGGTGTGATCAATTAAAAGATTGGAAGAAGAGGTGATCAATAAATGAATTACATTTCTCTTTTACTTGATCTCTAAAAAAGTCTGAATTTAAAATGTGAATGCTGCTGGACACAAATTAAAGAAACTATGTTTACAGTTTTGGTTGACAGTTTCTAATGAACAATTTTTTTGAGCAGAAATGTTGTTCAATAGTTGTTGAGTTTTATCAACCGAAAGAGTAAGAAAATACTTATTCTCAAAATAGATATATTCGCAGTAACACATAGTTTTTATCAAATAATTGTCATTGTAAATTTTAGAGATTTTTAAGAAAATGTGTATTTGATGCTGAAAATGAACTATTTTGTCTATCAATGCTTGAAAGAGATTGATAATTAATATTATTCACAACAGATGAAAACCTTCAATATTTTCTCCTCATAATGCTGTTATCAATTCCACTTATTATATTCTTACGAAATTTTCCTCTCTTCCGATTTTGTTTGAGATCAGAACTTAATTTTTACGGTCAGTATACAATTAAGAGCCTCTCAGACTGTAAACTAGGACCTTGTTCAGTGTTATACTTAAACATATCACTAAGTTCTCCTTTAGTTTGCTATAAAGTCAAAAATTAGTCATAGAACTTACCCCGGGAACATAAGATATATTGAATTCAAAGTTTATATCCAATCCACTTTCACAAGATGGCGAAAGGCTTGACCGTTTGAGAATCTCCTCTGTAATGTCTCGGCCTGTGTAATAAGAGATAACAATACCAACATGAAAAAAGGGGAAGAAATTAATTACGAAAAGTGAAATGAATTTGGGATTCCCTTGTGATAAAAACTTTTCATTCATGTTTGGAACATTCATCTCATCAAATATCATTGTTTCCTCAAATTCATATTTAGAGACATAGCAGAAAATATTGAAAATCCAGAGATATATATAATTAAAAATATGACAGAAAGGACTCACCCAGTATAGTTTTCACTGACAAATTAAAGATAATTGTAAAGGTATATCTTGAATAGTGCAGGTAATTCATTAAACAATTTTCTGTTCTATTCAAAACTGCACAGTTCAAGGTCTTTTCATAGCTTATAGTGTTTTTTTTTTCAGTTCATGCTTAGTTACATTAATTTGCATTGCAAAGCCATAACTGTACTCTTCAAAGTATTACCTGTATTCCTCCAAATGTTTTTATCAAAATCCACAGAATTCATTCTGGACAAGAATATTTTTTGCAAAAATGTTTTGAAAATATCCCTTAAAACTGATATCAAAAGATTAAAATTTATCATTTATCAGATATTTGAATCAAGACTTACAATATCATTTAAAAAATACTGATCTTGTAAATTTATAAAAGTCTTTGTAAAATGCTCAGCGAAATTATTCAAAAATATGCTACATTGTTACATAGGCTTGTTTTTTTTTACATTATAAAGAATAATGCTAAAGTTGGAAGATTTTTCTGCAGTAATTTTTTTTGCAAATTCAGTATAAATAGTTATAATTCGCCATAATTGGAGGTTCTTAACAAAAATGATGTCTACCCAAGAAGTTGGAATGATTTTCAAGTACGATTTCAAATTGAGATATGATGCTGCTCAAACTTTTGTTAATGTCAACAAAGCATTTGGAGTGAACACTAATACAGTGCAAACTGTTCAGCATAGGTTCAATAGGCTTGAGTGTGGAAATTACGTTATCAATAATATACCTCGAGGGAGGCCCAAACTTGTTCTTAGTGATGGAGAATAATTATCAGGTGTGGCTAACCACCCACAAGCGATGGTGTGAGCACTTTCTGGAGATTTTAGGACTTTAACAGAAACCATATCAAGTCACTTAAAGGCAAGGGAAGGTTAAAATGTTGGAAAAATTGTTCCTACATGAACCAAATGAAATGCTCTTTGACAATGCCTGGTCCACACCTCTCAGCTGATTGTATCTTAACAGAGAATTGGGATATGATTCTCCAATGGATTATCATCTTTTCAAGCATTTTGAAGTTCATATCTTTTGTAAAAGGTCCGTCAATAGGGAAACCATTATTTGTTCACTCACTGAATTTGTGATCACGAAACTTAGAGAATTTTATAGGGATGGCATATAATTATTCAGCTTATTGTTGTTTATATCATTCTCAATCCCACTTAAAAAAAAAATGACATTCCATACACAACGACCCAATAGTATATCTGTGCAAGAATTCATTATTTTTCATTTTTTCATTTGTTTGGTTCATTTGCAGATTAGTTTCAATGGTGTCGTCTTCATCAGTGCATTGCAATAAAGTGAGAAAGAAGTATTAGTAATGCTGTTAGTTTTTGTTGTGACCTTTTAATGTGTTGGGGTTGGAGGGTCAGTTATGTATTGATTTCATCATCTGGATTAACAGGGAAAAGGTCAAGACACAGAGAAGAAGGTTTTTTGATATGGTGTCTTGTGTAGATGAGGTTTTATCAATGTCATAATGAGCGCTTAGTGTGTGAGTATATATATACATACATATGTATATATATACATATATATATATATATATATATATATATATATGTATAAATATATATTGTTCTCTGCAGGTTGTAAGTGATGAAAAAAAGTCAAAGATCAAATGTGAGTAACATTTACCTATCCAGGTAGCAATTCATATTCTATCATAAATAAACTTTTAAAACCAAAACCGAAAATATGATGACTAATTGGCAAAACAACCAAGTTTTCTGTCTGTACTCTATGTTTATCTTCAACTAATAAATATTGCATTTAGGAGCTCACAAAAGACTTTGTTATGTCAATAGATATCAAAATTGTATTTTGAAATGATAGATAGATAGATATAAGGATACCAATGAAACGTAACATACCATCCGTGATTTTCTTATCATTACCCATTACAGGACACTTTACAACGTCTACATTTTCACCACAAGTATTTCTGTTGGATGATGTACCACATCGGCAGAAAATTTCCCTCCGGGCTATAAGACGGATATCTGAACATATTCCATTGTACAAACTATTCTTTCCCAAGACTCTGCAATATAAAGAAAATCATAAAAAAGGTTTCATAAGAGGAAACACTCTAAAATTAGAAATAAAAAAAGATGAGATTTTTATCAGATAAATGTTTTGAAAGTAAAGGGAAAAAAAATCCTCAGAGACTTCATTTTAGAGAAAAAAGTTTAATTAGATAAATGCTCTAGAATGAAAGTATAGTCATAGGTATCTGTGTCATTTTTGGAAATTGAATTGAACTTACCGCCAGCTCAGTGAGAATTGATCAGGTCTCTTAACTGCCGGATATAATGTTCCATTTGATGAAAGGAGGTCATTGTCTTTATCATCATCAAAGCTTCCACACAAACCTAATGACAGAAAGAAGAAATAAAGTTCACAGTATACTAATAGATACATGAAATCTAATCCTTTAGAGCTAGTAGTGTTCACTCATATCAATCAAACAAATGAATATTTTTGTAGCTTTACTATTAAACAAGTTACTTGCTAGAATTTCAGTTCTTACTTAATCTTTCATAAAATTCTTTTATTTTTAGCATTCCAATTGAAAATTGTTTTTGAAAATTGTTTTTGAAAATATCTTCTATGTACAGTGAAGCCTTTTTATAACAAACCTCAATAAAATGAATTTCAGCTTTAACAAACTTGCAGATCTATTGGATCTGACATTGTTCATGAATGCAGTGAACATATGAACAATAGAAAAATGTCTTCTTATTCACACTGATTTTTTTTATGGCATCCACTTCCTCGACCAGCCCTTGAATCATATTAATAATTTCAAGCCTAGAGTTGTCCATTAGTACACCCACTATAACAATGGAACTTCCAGAGGAAATTTTTTCCGACAATTAGAGGGGCCCAGTGAAGTTACGCATACATAGTTAAATAATGTACACTTACAGTGCAAAGTTCATGTACAGCATCTACTTATGGATCATCTGTGTACAGAACATATCTATGGATCATCTACGTAAAATGAAAAATATGTCTATAGGGCCTCTTTCAAGTATCCTTACAAGACGTGCAAGGAAAGGCCAATTATTTTTGTTCGAAATTTTATAAATCTGTCAATAACATTAGTCATTTGCTTGAAGAATGAGGGGCAAGTGAACTGTCTTTATATTTACCCGAGGGTGTAAGGTAAAGTTGAAAATAGAACCATGGGCAGCCAAACTCCTTTTAGGTTTATGATATGATATTCATCAAATGTGATAAACTACCAAAATTACTTCTCATTTACTTGAGGGCAAGGGCAACCAAAAAACAAACTTTTAACTTGAACAACAACCTCCTTCTCCTCACAATAAGTTTGTAATAGCAAGGGTTTACTGTGCTTTGTATTAATCCAATAAATCACTTACAGAATTATATCAGGTTACAATAAGATACATCAGTTTGAATTAAATCACCATAGCCCCACAAATGGACCACTCAAACGACCAACCAGCCAAGTAAGCCTCTGATTTTTCTCTTTTTGCTCATCTGTGTCAGGATACTCCTGGTCACAGTTTGTGGGCTATACCAATAAAAATTTACATGAATACACTAATAGTATACCAATAGGTACCATTCAAAAAAGTGCTTTTGTGTGTTTCTATGGTTATTTTGGACCAATAATGCCCAAATCTTGTGCTGGTATTTTTCAGCTAAATCTGGATAAAAGATCTAATTTTTCAGATGATTTTTGATAATTAATTCTGATCGATGCATAGAATATGGTGATTCATTTATGTGAGGTATGGATATTCTTTTCCAATTAAAACTGGAATTATGTGAATCTGGAATTTTTTCAAACCTTCTGTTGAATTGAAGTCCTTTGTAGAAGCCTTTATCCAAACATTGATGTAAGATCTCATTCCTCCACGACCAGCATTCACATGGACAGAGGTTCCAATCGGTAAGCGGATCTGAAACACAGGAAAAATAAGGATTCATTAAACAAGATCAATAGCAACAACTACTCATTGTTAGATTCCACTGATTTAATCCTAATAAGTGATCTGTTTATCACTGGGAGAGAATTGATAATTAACCTCTCAACACAACACTTCTTTTGATTAAGCATTTCATTTTGGCTTGTATTTTCTAACATTTTTCAAATTAACCCTTCAACAGATTATCCTGGTAATATTTGTTTTTGTGCTCTTTCAGAACATCAAGTGTTCATCATGAACATGAAAAAGAAATTTGTTTTTAGATGAAAATGCATATGTTTGTCTCCTTTAAGTATTTTCATACATGTATGGATTCTTTTTCATGTCCGTGTTAACAGGCAATGTTCTGAAAAAGCACAAAACGTAGATTGAAAATAAAGAATAAGCGTGACTGAGTGAGATAGTGGAAGGTAAACTAGAAGTCTATAAATTAGTGGAGAATAGTGAAAAGTAAGCTTGGGATTTAAGGTACCAAGAATCTGGGTTCTCCGGGAGAAAGTGAAGAGAAAAGAAAGTGAAGATTAGGAGACAGAAATAGGGTATCAAATGATGCTTAGAGATGAGGTTAGAATCAAAGAAAAGTATTCCCTTGATTAGTTTGGCCAGCACAAGAAATGGGTCAAGAGGAAGAAGAGAAGAATCAATTCTGGAGGGAAGTAAAGTTCTCCTTGGTCAGTCTAGCTCAAAACTCGAACAACAGATGATATGTTTCAGCTCAATTTCACCAGAGCTCTTGCATAGTAGAAAGATGCCTTTTAGAAAGCTGTAATTGTATTGTGTACCTGTCATTACCAAGCTACTCTCCCTCTTGCTCCATACATTCAATTGTGTCTGTATTGTCTTCACTATCTGATGTTTCAATAAAATTGTGGATTACCAATGATCTGTTTTGACTGTCATTTGCATGTAAATTTCAACTAATTCATCAAATGAGTGCATATCGTTATGTAAGCTTTTGGTGAGCCGCACTGTTCACTCGGTGCCAGAGGAAGCCAGTCTGAGTAAAATTGCGATAGAAAGCAACTAAAAAATATTGATAAAGGTAAATAGTAGTATAAATATAAATAATAATGATTTGCAATACCTCATCAAAGGACTTTTCCAATTTGATTGAATTCAAATATATATTACCAGAAAACCAGAAGAAAGACATACCTAATAATTCTTAATGTAAATAGTATTAATCTGTTTGAATTACCATATCAATCTCATTTTTTAACACTATTTTCTTTTCAAGTCTCCGTACGAAAGTTGTATGACCCACTATTTTGGGCAAACTTGCATTGTACATAGATGATCCATAAGTAGATACTGAACATGGACTTTACACTGTACATAGATGAGGAGTAAGTAAATATTGTACCAGGAATTAGCATCAATTAACTATGTACATATAACTTTACTGGCCTCTCCAGTTGTCGGAAAAAATTCCTCTTGAGGTTCTGGCATAATGCTGGGAATACTAATGGACAACTTCTACAAAGCTTTGTAAATATCTACAAGGGTTAAAATCATGTATGTTTACATTATTTCCTATGATTGGAATTGAATTGTTTTTTGTACCTCATAACGTTTGCCTCCTGCAGATTGAATAATCTTCGTTCCGGGATTCAGTTGACCCTTTTGGTAAACTTTGATGGTCAGGGCTTTCTTGGTCCCTGCTTTTGGTCCACACTTATCGATCACTATGACATCGTTGCCCGACTGAACAGCCACAGCACAGTTACAGGATGCTTTTCCATTACAGCGACGATAGAATGTATGCACCTGAAATAAAAGTAGAAGGACAATTTCAATAAATCTATTATAAATCTATAGAAAAAGGGAAAAAGGTTGGGAAAAAGATACTTTAAAGATCTTAGCAGAAACAATGAACAAAAAATCTTAAATCTAACTATAGTTTTTTTTGTTTCTCAAGCTTGCTTGAGCCCTCATGCTGGCTTGGACATAAGCCGTTTTTACTCGGACCCCACATGTAATAAGTTCCACATATCTTGGACTGCATTATATGTAGCAACAAATCTTTATCTATCCATAAGTATGCTTTTCTTTCATTACCAAAATTTGGAGGTACCTCTTGTAGTAATCAGTTTTTAAATACAGGTATCATTCATACAGTGGCTCACAAACTCCATAGCCATCAATTTTTATTGAATTAAACTAAAGAAAAATCTGATTTTTAACTCCAAAGACTGCTTGTGGCACCCTCCTGAAACCCAAAAGTAGACAAATTCAAAGCAGGAGCAAGGTAATAACATACATTATCACATAGAACAATGGTTACTTAGATTCCAGTTGGCCAGAATTAACCAGCCTCCATATTAAACAAAATAAGTTTGTGTGTTTAAATAGACTTAGAGGTCACTGGGAGAGGCGTCACTCACTCCTCCGTTCTTGCTTACAGCACCTGATATTACCAATTGGTAAACCATCTTGTTACTGACCAGGTTTTCGATGATCGTATGAGAACTGGTGTATCCAACATGATTTGACCATGAGCTGTTTCTCAAGTATAATATTTTTAACACCACATGAGATTTCTAAATAAAATTTTCCTGTAAACTTCTTTAAATATATCTTCTTTTAGATAAGATATTTCGTGAAATTTTTATGAAATTGGGCTCTTAAGGTTTTATGTGGCGTAATTATGATACCTGTACTAAATAACTCAGTTTTGTACTTTTTCGTTATCTGTACTCTGCTAACTGCATCATATCCCTCCATTTTGTTGATCCCCACATCAATCCAGTTTTTTGGAGTTAACTCCCGTTTCGGGGATAATAAAATTATATCACTGGTTTAAGGTGTTGTGATGAAAACCTACTGCATTCAAATTCTTGGTGAAATAAATCTGCCAACAATCTCAGTAGATTGTGGATCCTTCAGGGACGTACTTCTTAATAGCATCAAGAGGCATTTCTCCAGTAATGAGTAACAGCCTGAGGAGTAAACACTTGAAAAGTGAAATGGATGTGGGAATTGGTGGAATGCAGGAACAAGGCGCAACAAGTGGCACAGAGATAATGAAGAAGTAACCCCAGATATTCTGTTCTTTTGCTCCTTGATTTGCCTGTTTTACATATTTTTGTATCTTTCATTAAAAGCGGATCAGGGGTAATAAAATCAACTCACTAAAAGTTAGAAGCAATCCTGAATAAAAGGAAGTAATGCTGAAATACAATATCAAATAATAAATCTCGCATTGAGGGATCACCGAAACCCACATGAGCAGAATAAAATAGATTTTTTATCGAAGACCATCTAAAAAGATAGCTTTTATTTAAAATCATCTAAAAAATATCTTCCATCTAAAATCATAAGAAAATAGATCTATTTTTCTAAAATCATCTAATAAAACAGATCTATAATCTGAAATTTTCTAAAAAAGAGATCTTTTACCTGAAATCATCTGAAAAATAGCTTTAATCCAAAATCATCTAAAAAGATAGCTTTCATTAAAAATCATAAAAATAGATAAAAAATTCATAAGAAGAAAGAGATGTATTATCTGAAATTATCTTAAATGTAGATCTTTTATTAAAAATCATCTAAATAATAAATCTAAATAAAATCATCTAAAAAAAATAGATCTTCTATCTAAGATCACCCATAATCATCATAAAGACCCCAAAAGCGCTTTTCTGAAAAAACAAAAAGAGACTTTTTTTTGGTGCCTTATATTGTACACATGCAAATTTTCAAGGTTGCAGTCCCCAAAATGTGATCAAGTGTATGGACATACATAGATACATAGATAAACACTGGCACTCAAAGAGAGAAGAATCTGCAGTCCATTTGGCTGGTTGGTTGGGCCATTTGGAAGCCACAAAGATTCGATGATGGGAAAATTCATGCAGTTACATAAGTTTTGTCAAATTCATTTTTATTCTCATTTCCTACTGTCTCTTTCCTTTTTAATTTGTTTAAAGAACCAAGTAATGAAATATTTTCATGAAAGTTTGAAGTCTATTAATTTCCTTCAAAATAAATCAAATAAATACAATCTGTATCCCCCAACCTGGATAATGCTTCAATTTTGAATGAAAAATGCTTGATTAGTGTATACTTTGCATCCCTTTCCTTCGATCTGATTGTCATCTGCAAGATGTTTGCAGCAAGTTGGAAAATGGGAATTTAAACTAAGTCTTGCTAAGTAGTAAATATCATTCACCCTCAAGTGTACACTTGTTATAAATGCTTGAGTGCAGCAAAGTTTTGTAACAACATAGTCATTGAACATTTTCATAATTTCATCATTTTAATTACCTGAAAAAAAAAATATGATTGAAGGAGTATTTTCATTGTAAATAACTGCCATCTGTTATCTAACAAATATGTTTTTAGTTTTTTATGGTATCAATCACCATCATAACAATAAGGGTAGTCAAATGACCTTCTACACCCAATAGACAGTGCTGGAAAAATATCCCACAATTATGTTTTCATTGATAATATACCTCTTGATTTTTTAGCTCAAAATTTTCAGGAATAAGTATGGATCATTTAGAATTGTAATAACTGAAATTATTTTTTTGATGGATATAAAGCATTTTTATCAACTTTGAAATTTACATTATAGAAATGTAAAAAGTAATTGTCTTACAAAGTTACCAATTTGTAAGTGATAAAATCATACCAGTTTGTGAGGAAAGGAAAGGAAAGACTAAATAATAAGTTACTTTCTCTTAATCTGATAATAAAATCATTTTACTGAGAAAAAAAAAAGAAAGTATTTTTTCTCTCCTAAAATATTTAAAAGAACTTGAAGTTAAATTGACACATTACTGATAATAAAAGAAAACATGTTTATAAAAATGTCATAATAATATAGTGGTATCCCCTCTTATAACACGGGGGTTATGGTCAAAGAGAGCCAACCATGTTATAATCAAGTTGCAATAACAATGAGGTGGGTATGAGTTGATATTCAAAGCTGGGCACTTGGTAAGAGATGGCAAACATCACCTATCATAAGAAAACTGAGAGGGATTTGAACAATTAAACAAAGGTGTTTATCAATTTTTTTCTTATTAAATAATACCAATGAAATAACTGGAATATATAACAAATTATACAAAATCTCAAAATTAAAGAAAAGAATATCTACAAATTTACATCAATGACTTAATCCTTAGACCCTGCACCTTCAATGGACACTTGTATTCATGTTAAAGGTCGTATAACAATTTAAATTGATTTAGTGTATCCAGCCAGGACAGCGTACAAACTGTTGAAAAGCTTAAATGGCAATGGGCTGGACATGTTGCAAGAATGTCAGACAACCGATGGACATCACAACATGGACCCATAGAGATCAGGTGCAAGGCTGTGGCCGACAGAAAGTGAGATAAATTTAGGAAGTATTGGCTCCGCGATGCTCATGATCTGATGAATTTTAGGGAAGGTCTATGTCCAGCAATGGACGATAAAAGATCGATGATGATGATAATGTGTGCCTGAGTGAATATGGACTTTGTTTGGATGAATCTCTTGTTCAAAGATACATAATTGTGAACTAATTTCTTACCTCATATGGTAGAGTTTTGTGCCGATAGAGTATGAATTCTCCTTCATAGAAATTATCATATTTCCTGGAAAGAAAAAAAAAGTCAATAATTGAACAACTGTAGCATAAGAATTTCAATTTATGTAAAAAAAATTGCATCAAAGAATAAATATGATCACGATAAATTCTTTTTATGACATCACTGGCGTTTTCCAATGGAAAACATCTTGAATAGAATGAAAAACATTTACAAATATCTAGAAACATCTAGACTCTGTAGAATCTAGATTTTACAGAATCTAGACGTCATTTCCACTGGAAAACATCAAAAAGAGAAAAAAACACATAGAAACATTTAGATTTGAGGAATCTAGGTGTTATTGATAAACCTGTTAGTATAGAGCTCATTAAAGATAAAAAAAAGAAAGCTTTTTTCCAAAAATAAAAAATAAAACTTTTTAGAAAGGGTCTGATGGAGTACTGATGCCAATTTTCTAGTCTGTAGACAAAACAGTAACTTGCCTAAACTAACTTCTGTCGTCTTAGAGCTTAAATAAAATGAGATTGAATTTGATTTTTTTTTTTTGAAGTACTAAGATAGTCTTCTATAAAATTTCCTCATTTAACAACCAAAGATAACTACCCAAACATCAAAATTTAACAATACTCTCATGAATAAGTTGCTTACTATTGACTGAAACATTTATTCAATAAGTATATCTATGTGCCAATCCAGTTATTATGAATTATAAGCCATAAAGTACAAATGAAATCTTTTGATCACTATACCTTCCATCAAAAGTTGTGATATGAGGGTCATTGATTGAGCGACAGAGTGCAGTCTTATCCTTGTCGACAATAACTGTCTGCAAAAAGAGAAAAAAGAGAGGAAAAAAATCAGCCACATCTAACATTTCAAGAATTACAAGTTAATCTTTTCAGTGAGCAAACATATACATAGACACATCAAGTCCATAGCTTGATGGTGAAAACAGCATTTATTTTACACAACAAATATTCATTTTTTAACATAATCTCCTTCTTGGTAACTGAACTTCAAAGTTCAAATTGTCATAGTCACAAGGATTTGAGTTGAATTTTTGTTTATTTTATACCTGTATTGTGAAAAATCTGTTGGATTCCTCAAATTGTCTTGTGAATATTCTGTAAGATTTTTTGAATAGTCTTTTTTGAATAGTCTTTGAATAAAAATCTGTGAGATTCTTTAAATTGTCTTGTGAATATTCTGTAAGATTCTTTAAATAGTCTTATGAAAAATTTGGGAGATTCTTAAAATTGTTTTGTGAAAAATCTGTAAGATCCTTTAAATTGTCTTGTGAATATTCTGTAAGATTCTTTAAATAGTCTTATGAAAAATCTGGGAGATTCTTAAAATTGTTTTCTGAAAAATCTGTAGGATTAAAATTATGCTATCAAACTGTATGCTTACTGTTTCAAATGATTTAAAGAAATTCTAATAAAAAAATCAATTTATTATATTCTGAGAGAAAATGGTTGAAAGGAACCAAAAAATGGGCTAAATAAAATAAAACTTATATAAATTAAAAAAGGTGATCTTACCTTGATCATATAGCTTTGTGTTGTTTGCACCTTCATAGTATTGTTATAATAAATCACAGGACGCAAAATAATCTTGCCAGTCTGATTGCCATCATAAAGAACATCTACTGTTGCTGCGACTGGTATTGACAACCACTGTGTTGTAGTGAGAATGAATGTACAACCAAAATCTGGTTGTGGTTGTACAACCATTTGATAAATTGTGTCTCTATTAGGGCATTTCAGCATTTTATCGGTTGTGAGAGAAACTTGAATACCTAGACGGCAAGTGTTGCTGTTAGGATTTTGGCACAGATACTTTGGGGGTAAAGTACTACGTACTTGGACGTAGCTACTCTCTGAACTTTCTTCAATGACCAGATCTTTCTTTAAAATCTGTAAAAAAAAAAATTATGTATGAAAGAATGAGTTTCATGCTTGCATGAATGTAAAGTAAATGAAAATTTTTCTGTTTTAAAGGAGATAATGTTCTCCACTTGATTACTTCTATGTCTTATAGTAAAAGTTGGGATGGCTCAACTATACCACATACAGTTCAAAGATGGTATATCCATACTGCTTATTAAATATGGCTCAGTGATTAACTTTCCAGGGAAAAAAATTGAAAAAAAAAATCTTGTTTTCGGTCACCTTTTAGCCAGTAATTCAATAAAATTTCATGCGTTTTATGCTAAATTGTATAGAGGTAGTTTCATATTTATGAATAAATTTCACAGAACCATAATTTTATAACACACTTACAATTTGATTTCTTTGATTTCTGAATTTTCGTCACCCAGCCATAAAGTTTTGTCAGTGAAATTAATGAGTTTTCAGAACAAAGAAATTAAAGTGTAAGTTTGTTTTAGAATTATGGTGAAATTTATTCATAAACATCAAGATACAATAGAAAATCTGTCAAGAATGAAATAAAAACTTTCATTATCAAATGCTTGGTTCTTTTTCATAATATTGCAAAAGATTTTTTCTTCATTCTTCTTCATTTCTGTTAACATTCAGAGTCGGTACTAAATGCATCATGAACTATTTTGTCAAATTACCTGCAGAGCAGCATCAAGCTTTGTTACGGAAATAAAAGGAGCAGAAAATGTTTTTGAAATTTCTATCATTCTTCCTGTGAATGTTGCCACGTACACAGAAGAGTATATTCTTTGAGGTACATATCACTAAACGATGATCATAGAAAATTTCATTTGACAATTAGAACAAAAATAAGAGTAGAGATATTTGTCAAAATAATTTGAATGATATCTTATTCAACTAATTGTTGTAGAAACAAAGGAAAATACCTTTTAAATTGCTCAAATCATTTTTCCCCTGGTTTAAATTCAGAGTTGTCTGTCTCCTAAACTGGTTGCCCACCAAAGTAAAAGAATCCAGTCTGCCCTACAATTCTATCTAAAACTGGGGGAAGGGAAAAAATGGATCCATGAATTTCCCAAGGGTATTTGTATAGAGGTAAATGTTACCTGTTCCAGGTAGAGTTAGAAAACGTAATCTCCAGAAATAATTACCTCAATTTCTGCGGATATTTGGTTGCTCATCCTCACAGGACTCAAGGTATATGAACAGTTATTCATATAGCAGGCAAGCAAACCACAAGTGATCTAGAAACAAAAAGTAAAATCTGTCAAAATAAGGCCCCAAAAAGTTCAAAAAAATTTTTTTTTCCAGAAAATCAAAAAAAACATTTTTAGAAGAGTGGAGTACTGATGCCGATTTTCAAGTCTGTATACCAAACAGTATGAATAAGAGCCCTGGAACAAATAAACATGTAAATTCAGCACATATAGAAAAACGATATAACTTTTCACCTCTGGTGGCTATGGTAGTTCAGTGATCTAAAAACAGACATTTTATCTTATAATTTATCTGATAGAGTCAGAATTTCTAAAAGAAGATTATATCAGTGATAATGACATCGTTACATATCTGCACTGTTAAGAAGCTTTTGAATATTTTGAATCATCTTCTGAAGCCACAAAACCAAATGAATACTTTCTCAGTTATTATGGATAAAAATTAAGGCATTTAAAATGAGTAAATTAAACTAATGATGATAAATGAGCATTTGAACTGAAAGCAATAAAATTCTATGAAATCACTATTGCCCCACAAACGGCCTGCCCAATCAACCAGCCATGTTGGCTACAGATTCTTCTCTCTTTGCTTGTCTGTGTGAATGTATAACTGGGTGTTCATGGTCAAATTTAGGGTCCACAACTATGGAAATTTGCATGAGAACACAAATAGACACTCATCTAAAAATTATTTTTTGTTCCATCAAAAAGGTGTTTTTTGTTTTAGCCTCTATGGTCATTTTGGACCAACAATGCCCAAATCTTGTGCTGATAATCTTTATATAATTCTAGAAAAAAATCTTTTGATAATTAGTTCTGATACATGCATTGGTCATGGTGATTTATTTATGTGAGATATGGATATCTTATTTATCATTCTTACCTTTGATCCATAAGTAAGGTCAGTCAGTTCAGTAATGGGTAGAATGATGACAGCTCGTCCAAATTCTGTGGGAACCCTCTTTACTTGTATTCCATTATCAAACCAGTCAATAAAGACAGAGATGTTGGGGGTTCGAGGGTAGGAGAAATTGCACTGGAAATTAAATTCCTCTTCATTTACAGTAATGATACTTGGTCGCTCTCTGATGAAAGGATAATCTGAAAGAAAGAAGCGATAGAAAATGTAACGAGTGAAGCTGTTTGAGAACTTTTGATATTTGTTATTTTGCTGTATCAATGAATTGCATGATGTCCATGTTTATCATATAAAATCAAAGCAGCCAATATATAAAAGGAAAAGATATCTTATGTACCTTTATATGATAAAAAAAATATTTCAGGAATTTGATAAATTTGCTAGATGTAACATTAGACATGATTTCTATTTAGAAATAGAAGGAAAAGCAATCCAAAACCACAAGTGATCTAGAAACAAAAAGTGAAACCTGTCAAAGGCATAAACATACATGATAAGGACCAAACAAATGTATAAAACTGAACTTTGAAAAGAGTCATTAACTTTTCAAATTTTGTTCCGACAACTGAACTCGTGCTTCACATTATTGAACTTGCTGATCCATTCTCTAGCCTTCATGAGGTATATTCATGAAAAAAAAAAAAACGTGATTTGTATGAAAAAATGGCGACAGAAAAAAAGAGGTAAATAATATATGAACCAGATCAGAGATGGCATTTATCAATTAGCTAGGTGTATATAAGTCTGGCTGACATAGATTTCAGCAAGTTAGTTTTCTTTTCTTAGCAAAGAAAGTATTGGAGAATTTTCCAGTAGACAGTTTGGAATTGCCAAGGTGAATGGCTGGTGCTACGGTTCCACCTGTGTACCTAGTGCTACTGGAATGGACTAATCCAATTAGTATATTAACGACCACCATTGTTTTTCTCTCTCAATTTTTCTTTAGAAATAAGATTTTCTCTCTTTTCTCACAAATCATACATCTCATGAATTGGCTGAAATGATGTGTTAACAACATCAAGAACATGAAGAGGAAATTTTTCTTACTTTTGAAAAGGCTCCAATCATATTCTTTCTCGTATGGATTACAAACAAGTTTGTCATTATTTGGATGTACATCTGTATACTCATGGCATTTGTCATCAATGAAACAAAAATCATCCTGAAAAACGAAAAGGAAGATATTTTGATCTGAGAAAACGAATTGATTTACCCAACTGAAAATCTGATTATTACAAAATGATATTTCATAACTAGTTTTAACAGGGGTTTGACTGAATAGTCTTTTAGGTGAAATGAAACAGTTTCAAGTTTTGAGACCATAATCAACCAAAGAAACATTTTGTTCTAGGGAAATAAATACAAAAAGTAGATTAAATGCAGAGATGGAAATGAGTTTTGGGAGCTGGGTATACAATAATGTCTCTATTTGTAGACTTAGAACATACAAAAGGCCTGGAAATTGAGAAGTAGGTATAACCACCCCCTAAGGGTTATGATATTTTTCATTGATATCACAGAAATCAAATTTGAAAAACACTGAAGCATGATAATTAATGTATCTAAAATGGTCAAACAGAAATGTGTTGCAAGAGAAATTTTTTTTTTACCTTAATAAAGTGAATTAAGCTAAATGACCTTTGTGTAGAAAGGGTTTGGACAAGGGTGTCTGCTGGAGGGGGGGTGTAAAAATAGAGCATTTGATCCAAACTTTGATTATACTTTCTCATGTAGGGTGAGGGAATTTGAAAGTTTGAACCTAATAGTTAATAAAGGATAATGGTGCAATACAATTGTTTTATGCAACCCTAACTTGATATTCCTATATAAAAAGACTGCACTATCATTATTCACAGGCAACAGGGTTGTCACTGAAATATATTTTGAGTATTCCCTTTTAAATTGCCCCAGCCTGCAAATATATCCTTTTGCCATGAGTAAAATGGTATCAGATGATCATGGGTTTGGAGATAAGCAATGGCAAAATCAATTGTTAGATTGATTTCCAAATGTTTTTGAATTTCTTCAGAGATTTTGTCTGCATTTTTTATCACTTGTGGGTAAAAAAAAAAAACTTCAATTTTGTCAAAGGTTTTTAAAAAAGTCTTTTGATGAAATAGATTCAAAAAGCACAAGAAATGAAATATACTCACACGCAGAGTACACTTGCCAGGAGTTGAACAAATGAGACATGTTGGGTCGTAGATTTGGAAAATTGCTGGCTGAGAATAGTTGACACCGTTGTTGCTGATGGAAAAGAGGTAACTTCTTGTTTCTTTTGGTAGTTTACATTTGATATAATTCAAATCTATGTAATCAGCTTTGACTGATATACTGGTAGAAGTTATCAAGTAAGTATTGTTGATTATCTGAAATGAATAAGACAATCATTACATAGTATTTTAGGCGTACATTCATTTGTTTTGATGATCTACCATCAAAAATAATTAATCACCGCTTCCCACAACAGACCGGCCGAATCACAGACTGGAACATGCAAATCGCTGTTGCTAAGTTTAGGTTATTCATGTGTTTTGATATTCATATGTATGTGTTTATGTACCAATCTGCACTTTGCCCAGCCACAATCATTTTTGGCAGAAACTTGAAATTTCACACTCAAGTTCTCTTCAATGAGAAAGGAAAATGATTTTTTCATTTTTTGAAAATTACCCCCCTGAATAGGTTCTTATACTGGGATTCCATTTACAATGAAAGTTTATGCCAAATTGGTCCCTGGTTGGTTCCCATGTTTTTTTGTTTTTTTACAAATCGTAAATTCATGATTTAAATCATACTGGTAGTATTCCCATCATAGTAAGCTGATTTTACCACAACTATTGCTCAATTTACAAGCATATATGGGTGGCGGTGATTCATAATTTCCCTTGGAATGCTAGTTCTCTTCAGCATTGGTGAGAGTAGTAATATTGAATTAATGAGCAATCAATATTTCATAGATAACATATTCTTTTTGTCACCTTTTATGGAAATAGCTGAGATTAATAACAGCTTTTATACCTGCATCTTCTCAGGACAATACCCGATTTTTCTCTAGACATAAACAGATGGCAAAATGAGAAGTACGTAATGAACAAGACCAGTTGCTGCAGGGTCAAACTCCACTCTAACTTCTATTCTGACTATGATTACCGCAACTTTTATATTGAATATGTAACAAATAAAAAATCATAAAGATATATATTTTTTTGTACAAACATTTTTATCAATTAGAATGTCAGATACAATTTGCATTCATTTTGCACTAACGGGAAAGTCATAATTCCATCCTTTCTTCTCCAAGCCATGGGTAAATAGCAGGGCTGGCCTGGCTCTTCAGCCTTGATTGGTCATCAGTCTAGGAAATGGACGACTCTGAATTCAAAGCAAGAAATTCCAACCCCTCATTCAGTGTTGTTAGAAGCTAGTAAAGGACAGGGTTAGGAACAAATTCCTAGAACATAGTTTGAGAGGTCTCTGGTGAAGCTTTGATGAGCTTAGCAAGCTGGGAGGGGATTATAATAAATTGCTCAAGTTAAAAAGTAGGAGGATTAGGATTACAAAAAGACCAAATAATACAACATTCTCCATATCATATAAATCTCATCCTTTTCTTCTTCATATAAATATATATATATATATATATATATACCTTCCATGTTTTCATCAGTGGAGACTGTTTATGTTCATTTGACATCGATGCCCGAGGAAAAGGCATAAATCCACTTTCCCAAGATATCTCGACAAAATATCTCTTCACTGGCATGATATATCAATTAATGAGTAGCTAATAGGTGCGTAACTGCTTGGGCAAACCACTCTCCCAAAATTACCAAGGTACCAACAGCAAAAAGCTGCTACCCTCGTTGTCAATCTTGACAAAGACCGACGAGTTTATAAAGAAGTTTATTCTGTACCATTTTGTATTTAATGAACTAAATCGATTAGAAAATCTCTAAATTTTACCTTGATTTCTTGAAGCTGGCATTGGAGATGTTCAGTATCTGCAAAATACTCTCCGTAAATGTGAATATAGTCACAGGGTGAAGTAAGGCTGTTACAGAAGCCATTCATGGGAACTTTCTTGATAATTGGTGCTATACTAAGGTTTATTGAACAATCTGCACCACCAAGTCCTACAGGACAGTTGCATAATCCTCCATCTAAAATAGAAGATAAAGAAAACAATTTCAATTTTCAAATGCTAATGAAATAGTGCTTAGAGAGACCAAATGTTGGAGCAATTAAATGTAAATGAAAAAAAAAGATATAAGTTTATTTATACATTGTCTTCAGTATTGATTTTAAAATATTTTTCAATTCCTTGGTTCCTACAGTCAATAGTATGCATGACAGATGTTACATTTGTGTATATAAATGAAAAATTATTGAAACAGTGAAAGAATGAGGGTTGCTATTTGGAAATTATGAACAGAGCTTTGAAATCCTTCATGCATTACCAATAGGAAATTATTTGATTCAACTTACTGCAGTAATTCGGCTTCAAACAATTATTTAGGCAGAAGTAATCTGAAGTCAAATTTGTAAGTGAAGTGTTTCTTCGTAACTGCATGTCACATTGGTCACTAAAAGTGCTGACAGAAGCTGAAATCCAGTCCTCAGTATCTGAAATCTATTAGAAAAAAAAAAAAAAAAATGTCAATCATCAAACTGATTTAAAAACTTTTAGAATGTAATACTTGTTTGCTAAATAAAGAATTACTGTGCCCTCCATGTGTGGTGTGTTATGCCACCCTTGAAGGGAGTGGGTTGGGCATCATCCCCTATGGGATGATGTACAAATCATTTTCTGGGAGAACAATTAGCAAATTTGATGACTGGAGGAAACAGCACACATATTTTCTTCAGTTAAAAATTAGCCAACCGAGCATTGATATCAATAGCATCAGGGAGCTTTTCATCATAAGAGATGATAAGGCAAAAACAGATTGCTCAATGCAAGAGAGAAAACTTTTAATAACCACGACTTGGATTTACAAAAAAAATGGATTGACGTATCTAGTCTAATCAAGCTGGCCCTCTGATTAGTGATTCTGTATTTTAGAACCAAAAACAACTGATGAAGGCTCAAGGGTATATGGCCGAAACATTAAAAAAAAGAAAATATAAACAAGGAAAATAGTTCGACCATATCATACCTAATCATCTATTTATTCATTTACTGTATTTCTCTGTGTTGAGGACATTCTGGCCTTGAAGATGTACCAAAATTTTCGCAAGCAAAATATTGAAAAAAAAATAAGGTAACCTTATGAAAAGAGTAACCTTTGGCCCCTAGGACACAGGGAAAATTTTTGAGATTCATTTCTGGAAGAAAATAGAGTCTTTGACTCTAGGAAATATGGTAAATGAAATCGAAAAGAATTCACGGAAGAACTTTATTTATTCAATCAAAATATTCTACTCAGGTCTTTACACATTCATGAATGTATCTAATCAAAGAATCACCAACGAACAAATAGATCCACCGAGGGTTTTCTAATCTGATCCTGATTGAAAGTGATCTAAATACATATCTGTACCTTGCATCACTGTAGTCCGTGCATGCACCAGAACTAATTATCTAAAAAAAATATCAAAAAATTAGATCTTCTATCTAAATTTATCTAAAATTTTTTTATCCTTCCAGTGGAACACACTAACATACATTCAAATACTGAAAAACAAACGCAAAAACTCAAGGATAGAACCCTTTGCCATCTTTGATGGCTATGGTTATTCAATTACAATAATAGTGAATCATCAGTAAATTTCATGACTGCAAAATCTAAATAGATTACCTGTATACTTTTTATACAAGATGTTGTAGCATGAGCATAAATCTCCTTCATCTTGGTGAGGTTTACACATTTTGTCCATACATATTCAAGAGAATCAACACAGATTGCCAATGAAGAATTCTTAGTAAAATTTGAAGCTGTTGGCCAACTCAAATCCTAGAAATGAAAGAGAAACAATTATAACATTAAACAATGCCATTTAAATGCATTTTAAGTGCTTACTTTAATCTCTAATGATAACATTTTGAATGCATTCAAAAGCTCCATTCTTTTGTTTTTAGAAAAATAGCAAAACCAAATTATTTTCAAGATAGATGAAGTCAATTGTTAAGTTTTATCAAGTTTCATTATGCAGCAGACAAAATTTCCATAATATCAACACACATGACAAATAATTCTTGTTTCAGGCTATAGCAATTCTCCAAATTATCTTGTTTATATAATCCTAAATACTTCTGATACAAATGAAATTTGGGGAAATCATTGAAAAGGGGAAAATAATTACCTTTGGGCTATAGTTCTCATCAAACACAAATTCTTTCCTGATACTGTTTATCCCACACTGAGGGCTGAAAACATTATACAGGACTTGCTTTTCTCCTGAAAAAAAAAAACAGGAAAAATACAAAACCTTCTGTCTGTAATTGTGATTGACTGTTTCTGCTGATAGATGAAAGTAATTAATAATTAAAATAATTAATTTCTTAACGGAATATATTGTGACAATTACTGGGGCTTTTAGCTGTGTACAGTTGTGTACAGGACAACTTTGAAGAGACCCTTAAAATAGGGCCCCTGCTTTGTGTTCTTGATGTAGATAAAAATCATTTTAAAACTGAAATAGTGTAAAAGACGGAATCCATCCATTGGACCACAGCCCTGACATTTGGCTATAATCCATAAAATGTTCATCAATACAGATTCAGAACTCACAAAGTGTCTAATATTACTAATCATTTGTCTACCCATCTTGATAGGAATGTACAATGAATAGTTCTAATAGCTATGTGCAGAGAAATGATAATGTATTTATCTTCAATTAATTTTACTTTTCATTAATTTTATCTGACAGAACTTTCTTTGCAATTCATTTCTTTCAAGACTTTTTTTTTGTACAACTTGGAATGTTGCCGAAGAAGTTATTAAGAGTCAAATCTACTTAAAATTGTTAATCATCAAAAGAAATAAGTAAATATAACAACAGTAAAGTCAGAAAAGTCAGATGCTTTATGATTAGAGACACAATTCATGTAAGCATCAATTATGCCATCTATATGATAGGTAATTAGTGATTGAGATTTAGCAAGCCAAAAGCCATGTTCAACTAAATTGTCAAAGATTAAATATTGTATTTCCTAGTGTTGAAGATGCTATTCCCCCCCCCTCCAATTTGCATCCTGGAGGTCAAGGGTCACTTTTTTTAGTCCCATCCAAATGTTTTTTTTTAAAAACTTTAGAAAGTCAAAATTGAGGAGCGTCCTTGAGACTGGAGTGTCTTCGATGCCAGAAAATATGGTCGATACCTTTTGAAATCCTCTATCTATGGCTATTCAAAACAACAAAATGATTTTTTGTATCAACTAATTTCTATCAATTTGAAATGATTGTAATATTGTGTTCTGCAACTAAAATAGAAAAGTGAATTTTATCTTCAATAAATTGGCAAACCAACAAACACTCATCTTTGTGAAAAATCATCATCATCAGTCTTTTAACAACTGTCATTGGACATAGAACTTCCCCAGGATTTGTCATAATTCTCTATCATGGGTGTTGCAGAACCAGTATTTCCTGAATTTGTCAAGTTCATCTCCCCATCTTGTGTTCTGTCAGCATTGGTTTTCAGGTGATCTCTGGGGATCCATGTTGTGAGTTTAGATGTCCATCGGTTGTCTTTCATTCTTGCAACATGGCATGCCCATTGCCATTTGAGTTTTTTAATAGTTTCTATGATGTCTTGGACTACCATTTTCTTCCTAATATACTTTGTTGTCATGTGATCCCTCCATGGAAGTTTGAGCATGATTCTCTCATGCGCACACTTTCACTTTAGAGAAGCCTGAGATTCTAAGTGCTAAAAAAATCCTATTCTGACTCTGAATTTACAGATTATAAAAGAGAGAGGAAATTAGAAGGTATGAGCATATGACTATATGCCTTAACTCCAAGGCAGAAAGCAAAATTGAACTATTTTCTGAAGAACTAAATGTCATAAAGAATAAAATTAAACAAACCATATTTGCTAAGTTTGCTGTCTTTCTTTGGGCAAGATTTCCTATCTTGGTTGGAATTACACACAGGAGCTTCACCCAGAATACAATCACAGTAAAGAGGCATATGAAAATGGGGAAGAGGTTTGCCGCAGTAGCCATTGTAGAGTGAATCCCTTCGGTTGACTCTATAAAAAAAAAAGAAACAGTTTTATTGTATTACATCATTCATAGAGCATGTATAAAGAGATAACTGCAGTTAGAAAACACATAAATTTGTTTAACCAAAAATGTTGAATTTCCCTTTCAAAATTTTACAAGCTGATATATGAAGTTATTCTCTTTTGAAAAGATTAAATATTTCATTTCGAGGACTCAATTGATTCTTCAATGAATTAACAAGAATAGGTATTATGATTTGAGTAAAAGTAAACAGTAAGTTTTTATTACCTAATCATAACAAAAGATTTTAAATAAACATCTCTTTCTCATTCCCCAGTTTTATGTTTGATCAGATCTGTTCTGTCTACCAAATTAGTGAGTTATTTATCATCAACTTCAAAATGAGTTATTTCATACCAAATTCAAAACTTCTCATGTTCTAATGAGACCTGATCAATCTAAAGAAATTATACTTAAACCCAGGCTTGAACTAAGGGGGAAATGTTTGGGTGAGCCAAAGGGTGATCAAACCAAATGAAACTAGAGTCTTAGGAAAGAGGCCTTAGAAAATTTTGAATTTTCTAGCGTCTCAGGGCTCAAGTTCCTTGCATTTTAGCAGTCTGAGATGATATTTAAGCTGAAGGTTTTCTGTTGTTAAAAATTGAAAAAAATATGCTTGTAGACAGGATAAGTTATTCAGAGGATATTTTTTGATATTATAATCATCTCTTGATGGAAAATTAAATGATAATAATAAGAAAGTTTAGCATGAATGTTTTTTTTTTTTTCCCCCTCACCTCCAAGATTGTATGAAAGAGATTGAATTTTGTTGAGCTGGTGTTTGATCATCCATGAGAAAGTCATTATCTTTGTTGTTGTCATAGGTGCCACATAAACCTGCAAAAAAAAAAAAAAATTCAAACAATTGAACTTAATATTAGATATTCTTTTATTTTACTATCTAAGTAATAAATTGGGTAAATTTCTGATAATGACTAAATTCGCCATACTGATGATCTTACGGTATGATTTCATCAGGGGAATGTGTTTTAAAACTATGTAAATTGAAGCAGAATAATTTTCATTTGGTAGATTTGATTTAGACACTCTGTATTCAACTCGTACAAAGAAAATTTAATATCAATTTCTACAGAGATAACTCCTGAATTAAATTATTTACTGGGGTGAATTTTTGAATCTTTTTCTAATTCAGTTTGAAGAAGAGTTCCACTATTATTTAGGCTATTCATTGGAGAGTTCCATTGCCAATTACCAGTGGTTCTGAACAGTTTATGAATTTAAGAGTTAATACCTTCAATGCCAGTGATTTTTTGCTGACAAGTGTCAGTCAAGAAAAAAAACGTGGGGATCATCTCAATAGCACTGCAGGAAATGAAGTATTAGTCACAGAAGTGTGTGAATAACAATCTCAAAAAGGGGCTGTTAATTAATCAACTAATGTTGTTCGTCACTTAGCAGGTAGCGTAGTGAAAACATTTGCTAACGTCTTTCGATGCTGAGTGTGTTTATACAACTGAATATTTATTTATATTCCGACAAAATCGAGAATGCTTTCAGGGTTAATGTTTGAATTAGTTAAATTCAATACTATTTGATCTAATCTAAAATTGATACTTTTTTTACAGGCAATGCTGGGAATTTATGATGCGCACCTTGTCTTGTCTTGATAGTTTCTTTTTAACTTTAAAATATGAACAAAGCAAGACAAAAAAAATCAAATTTCATTCTCAATTTCAATTCTGCTCTGTCTGGTTATGAATAATAAAGTGCAAATTATAAATGAGAATGTTTTGTTTTTTTTAGAAGCATTCAAAGTCTTGCAAATGTCTATGGCAAATCTCAGTAAAAGTTATGGAATGTTTTTTTGTAGAGTGTTATTTGAAAAGCTTTCATCTTGAAGAAAAAATTTGCATGGTCTTCAATGGGAAATCCTTTGGATATATTTTATATCATTTCATCAGTCGAGTACTAGTATAAAGAGAAAGAATTTCTATACAGTTTTACAGTGAATCATATGCGGTACATTCCAATAGTCAGGGCCAGCCTATTTACCAGGCAAAACAAGGGCTATTACCCAGGGCGCTGAATGCCAAGGGGCATCTATCATGTCTCCTAGGCAGTAAGACTTTCCAAATACCAATAAAAAAGAGAAAATGCATAAATTAAACTGAATAAAAAAAGTCAATAAGAAAACCCTCTGATATAAAGTCTCATTTTTCAGGAACACAAAATGGTATCTGTACCTTCAATAAACGAATCACCGTATTCCGCGTGTGTACCAGGACTAATCATAGAAATAAAAAAGACGGATCTTTTTATCTAAAATTATCTAGAAGAATCAAAACTAAAAAAAAATGCTAACATAAGATAAAATAAGTCCAAAATAACCAAAAAGCCCTTTTTTTGGAAAAATGAAAACATTTTTTTAGAAGATGCTTAGTGGTGTACATCTACAAATTTTCAACCTCGCAGCACAAATGATATGTCCAGGAGCAATGCACACACACGCACACACACACACACATGCACATGTATACATGCACACACACACACACACGCACACACACACACACATGCACGTGCATACATGCACACACACATACAAACACACACACATACATACACACACATACATGCACACACACATGCACACACACACAAACACATACACACACATACATGCACACACACACGTACACACACACACACACACATAGATACACGCATGTACACACTGTTGTTTGGACAGCTTGTGGGGTCATGGTTATTCAATACCATGATTTGAAAGGTGCTAAAAAGTCTTTAGTAAAATACTTTTCCCTATAGAGCATTCCAAGAGAGAAAGTTTTTTTCAGAAAAGAATTTCTTGAAGAGTATAGTGTAAAGATCATAGATATAGAACAACCTTAATTAAACTAACAAACCTTCAGTGCTTTTTATGTCACTGGGGGAGGCTTTAATTTGTACATCCAGGTATCGTTTCTTCATACCAACAATGACTATTACAGAAGTTCCAGATGGAAAGATCACCTGAAAAATTAAATAGCAACACAAAAAACAGTTTATAACCAAAAGTTGATTGTTTGTAAATGATTCATTATACATAAATGGTAAATATCACTGAAAATCATTATTTCCTCAACACAAAGCTGATTTTTTTTCATCAACCATAACATTTCGCTTGTATGATCAGTTCAAGAAATACAGTTCAAGCTAAATAGAACATATTGGTAAAAACAATGAAAATCTATCCAACATTATTAGCTTATTGTTTTAGTTTTTCCTAGATACCTGGATTTCGGATTTTTTCCAGTTAAATGGAATTAAAATATAGTATTTCAAAAGAAAAATATATTCTTATTTCCCTAAAAATAATATCATAGTGGGATGAAAGTGTTATAGTAATTGTGTAGCTAGAGGGTTAAAATTTTGTACAATATTGTTAAGTAACTTTCTGTCTTTCATGTATATAAAATCATATCTTCATAATCCCTTTAATATGAATATACACAGAGAGAATGAAATGATTGGAGAGTTTAGAATAAATACATAATGACTTGGTTAGACATGTAATGACTATATGAGAAAAAAGAGAATATATTGAGTCACTTCAAGATCAGGCAGAGGTTGTATCTGCATGGACCTTGCACTCTCTCTTTGTGATGGAGTTCCAATATAGTGTACCAATTCAGTGAGGTATTGTTGGAGTATTCTGGATTAATGGTAAAGATGTTTCAGCCCCTGTACCATATGTTATAGTGGAACTGTACCTGACTTCAGTTATCATCTACCAAAGACTATTTTCAACTGGGGCTATATATTCCCCTAGTGGGCACCAGTACATCAGAAGTGGGCTATACATTGAGATGATAGTAGATTAATTTCTGTATATCTGTTGTATTGTACCCCTGTTTTACAGAGGTCCCTAGAACCTGAAAAGAGCTCTTTAGGGGGATGTGGGTAAATTCCTGTTTCCTGTGTTCTTGTACCATTTCAATTTTATAACAATCTATAAGTATTGTATATGTACATTCCTTCATTCTCATATATATATATATATATATATATATATATATATATATATATATATATATATATATATATATATATATATATATGTGTGTGTGTGTGTGTGTGTGTGTATATATATATATATATATATATAATCTAAATGTGTGAAATTTATAAATCTTTATCTATATATATGTATGAATGTTTTAAAAAATGAATTTCTCATCTCAGTCTAAAATTATCTACTAATAAAGTTTCAGCATTCAATTAGTTGCGTTTTTTTGTCTTTGTTTTGAAATTTGACTTACAAAAGTAAATGCTTAAAATTATGATACACCACCATTAAAAATAGCTTCTCAAAGATGTATACAGATTAATGACAAGTATTGTTGAGTTACCTCGTATTGTAATCCACCACCGATGCGCCTGACCTCAGTGCCATCAGCAAAATGTGTTCCAGTCTTCAAATATGCTCTCATGGTAAATGGGACCCATTTATCATCTTTTTGTCGGCATCGGTCAAAGACGAGAACATCCTCACCAGATCTCACTGCAATGGCACAATTACAGGAACCCTTTCCTTCACACGTACGGTAGAAAGCACGTACCTACAAAAATGAATACAATACAGATGGAAATTTTCATCAACATTTTGCTGGAAAGAAAATTGTTCATTTTCAAACTCTTCGATGTAATTGACTTCCAGGAATCTCCGTTTTGTTGAATGAGATATTTCTGCGTACAATATTTGATTATGTTTACAGATACAATACAAATTTTATGATCAAATTCAAGAAACATTGTTATCTGCAACAGACCAGTTTAAACACTGTTGTTGAATTTAGCCCAAATATTGAGCAAAATAAATCCTAATCTTAGATGTTTATTTACCTTATATAATAAGAAATTGGGAATCAAATGTATTTACTTGAAATCACAATCTCTCTTTAATCATAAAGAACCAGTTAATTCTTGAAAAAATATTCATGGATATATTTGAATTTCTGCAGGATGATTTTTTGTTTTAAATGTTTGGTAGGAGATATTTTTATCAGCAAGTCACCTATAGATAGATTCAATTATTAATGATGGATAAACAAACAGAAAAAGTCACACTGTTCTTTATACACATAGATAAATAGATTCAAGTCATTCCGTTGAATATATTTGCAGCTGGAAGTCTTTGTTTACAGCGAAGGAAATTCATTTTACAAGAGCACAAATTTAATATCCAATATTTCAATGAATTTATGCAAAATATTAACATAAATCTAAGAAACTTGCTTTGACCATGAATTTTTAAAAGTTGAAATTTAAAAAAACAAGAACTGAAAGTTCACTGAAGTGTCAACAGTAAAGTTTAAACACCATTATGACCACATGATCCTGAGTAGGAGCTAATTTTAGGTAAGAAGTATCCTATCAAAAAACATCTTTCTATCCAGTTTCAAGTAAATCTGACTCAAAACAGGTGAGAAAATTGATTTTCAAAAAATAGCTTAAATGCTATTATTACCAGATTGTGTGACCCTGAGTCAAAGACTTTTTTGAGTAAGAAACATCTTATCAAGGGACACCTTTCTACCAAGTTTCAAGTAAATCTTACTTAAAACAGGTGAGAAAGTCAATTTAAAAACATAAACGTTGTTATTGCAAGATCATATGACCCTGAGTGGTAGGCTTTTTTTTTTAGATAGAGGACATGTTATCAAGGGACACTGTTGAAATTAAAATTGAATTGAATCAGTTGAGAAACAATACAGGGACAGACACACCGACTGATCGATATAATCTTTTGTAGGGAGGCAAAGAGGCCTCTGAAAAAATAAAACATGAGATATTCAAACAAAACAATGAGCTTCAGTGGGAAAATATTCAAAAGAGGCAATAAATACAATAGATTAAGGGAATCAGTATTGCATAAGATTTTATGATTGGATGTATTATATTCAGTGTACCTCATGCGAAAGTGTTTCATGCTTGTAAAGAATGAATTCCCCTTCATAAAAGTTGTTGTAGTATCTGTAAAAGAACAGAAAGTAAATAAAGTCAACATTCTCAAGCAAGAAAAAAAACAAAAATGACAGATTTTAAATGCTAGACAATAAACAAAGTGTGGTCCCAAAATGAGATCAAAATCATTTAAAAAAATAAATCTGTTCAATTAAATTGAAAGTCGAATTCTTGATTAGAATTTTTCCTCTCATTAAAATCTTTTAGACTGCATATACACATGAAGGTTGTTATAAGATTAAAAAATTCAACTCAACAATTTGATTTTTAATCTAATTGAATACATTCATTTTTAAAATGGCGTTTATTGTGTTTTGCTACCAAATATAGAAATTGAGTCTTACACATTCCAACATGAATCTTCAACAATTTATTGTGGCTCTCACAATGTGTATACAAATTTGTCAGGTTCACATGCTTGAGTTCTGGATCCAGTCAACTTTATTTGAAATCATCTTAACTTTTGTTAGTTGAATTTTTTTTATGATTTCATATCTGAAATCAGAGCACTGAATTAATCAGAGTGAACCTACATTTGTTCTACCATTTGTTGTTATGATTTGATTTTGTTCTGTAACACATGCCTATTTCTGATTTCTCAATACAGTCCAGCATCTGTAGATTTTTGAAAGCATTTATCATAGAGGTAAGAAGCAGAAGCATAGATGTGTTTATTTTGAGGTTGTATCTTCTTTCTATGATTTCAGCATCTGTTGTTTCAAAGATCTTGAACATTTTTTTTTCAATTACAGAGTGTTTTCCCAAATCATGGATCTCACTCATGATTTCTCAAATACTCTTATATTACATTTTTATCCTTGGTGTGCTTGTAGTTCTAATATTGTTGGCACCCTATTCAATCATGAAGGACCTCCACCTTCGACAAACTCCTCATTCGGGAGAAACAAGAGTAGAGATGATTGATTTTGATGATTTCAGTTCAAGCATCTCAAAGGGAAAGATTCTCGAGATGATTAAAGACAAGTCTGGTCAGTCACTCAATAGAAACCATTGTGGCCAATCTCTTTTGGCAGCATGCCATGTTGGGGCTGATCAATCAAAAAAATTGAAAATTAATAGGTTACTTCTTTTGTTCTTTAGAGGACAGGGATCAAAGTAATGAGTGCAAATGCTGTTGGGTACAAACTAAGGGACCAATTTGGGATAAACTTACATTGCAAATTGAACCCCCACTAAAAACTGGAAGGGGAGGAGTATTGAAATTTTTTTTCTAGACATGATAAAGAGTGAATGTTCAAATTATCAGCACTCTAGCTCAATTGTTGTAGCCTGTCCACAATACATTCATGGATAGCCAGCCAGCCAGCCAGCCAGCCACACCCACTTAAAAAATGAAGAAACCTATGTTGACAGTGTGGGTTGACTGTTTCTAATTTAATTTATAAGAAGCCATGTATTTAGATACTGACCTGTTATCAAATGTTGTTATGTGAACACCATTCATCGAGGAGCAAATAACCAGTTGATCTTTGTCAATAATTTTTAACTGAAAACAAATGGAAAAATTCATTAAACTGCATTTTTATATTGAATGCCAGTAATGCAGATTGATTATAGAATTCTGGGGTCTTTAAAAAAATTAAAGTAAGATAAATGATGTGGTCCTTGTTGCAAATATATTACCTTTTTAGGAAACAGATCACTTCAAGTTAAAAATTAAACGAATCAAATAATGTTGAAGGAAGTTTTAAGGATTTTTAGTATTGATTATTTCATCTTTGGAGCAATATATTTCTTAGCAGGAAAAAGGCGAAAATAATCATATGACATTAACTTTTTTCAAATCAAGATTTAGAGAATAAATCTCCACTATAAGCTTGTATTTGATAAACAGAATGCCTTTTATAAATAGAATAACTGTGTGCATTCAAGTTTTATCATAAATAAATTGAACATTGTATATTTGATAAGATTTTTTATTTTAGATTGAGTGGAAATTGCAAAGTTACCAGATAAAGGAATATCGATTTTTTGGGGCATCGAATTTACATAATGACGATAGCTATAAGATAAGATGCAATAAAAAAAAAGGGGTTTCTATGTAAATAGAATATTTATTAATAAATCTATTATAATTTTAGGAATATGCGGGATTGTACTGCGGCCAGTGCACAAGTTTTGAAGGCCATGAGAGTGAGTTTGATCCCGAATGAATGCTCTAAAAATGCAGCATAGCATCAAATACCTATTGTGATCATTGTAAGGTGATTTGATATAGACACATATGTAAAACAAACCTATTATAATCTAACAATTCATAATGATAATCTGGCAGTTGTTTGTTTGAGATTGTTGGAGAATTTCATAATGAGATTAGTATCAGTACGAAAGTAATGAGTTGATTGTCAACTTAAGTTTTTGATAAATGTATCAGATATTTCAATCAGATAGGAATAAAACTGAGTGACATAAGGTTGATGGGTAATTCAAACACTTATAGCTCTTGATTTTCCCTCATATCTGCTGTTTTCCTTGTCTATGTTATGTAGGTGTAATCCTGATTGGCCGATTGTTGTATGTATGTATGTGAATTTTGTTCTCTGATCGCACAACGTGAAAAAGAATTTCTAGTTACTTGAACTGTAACTCCTGTTCACTGCAGGGTGTCTGCAGAAAAATGCAACATTCAAAAGGGAAATAACTCTTCAGAAAAAACTCTAACACTTTAAAAGACTATAATTTACAGTTAGCTGATTGACTGATATGGTTAGCTGAGAATACTTCACTCTCATTCCTGTTCACGATGACTTGAACCTCTGCCTCCAGAATGAGGCTCCGCTCAAAAAGTGACGGCACTGAAGCAAGACTAAAAAGCTAAAGGCTCATCTATCACTCGACTGTGTACTCTGCTGATTAAGAAGTGGTAGGAGGTAATATCACTGCAGTAGTGAGAATACATACAAGTGTCCTTACCGTATATGTTTAAAATAAAATACAAGCCTGCTGCAGCGTCAAACTCCATTCCTACTTCTATACTAACTGAAGATTATTACACAAACTTTAGTACTGAATATGTAACAAATAAATGCATAGCTATATAAGACTTGTCAGTTTAGCTAAGTTGGTAAGAGAGCCAAATATCTATCACTTGATTCTGAGTTCAAATCATGATAGGGAAATCTTAATTTTATGGATCAGTTGGGTTTGATTTGATTAACAAGCAGTGGAGAGTTTACTCCCCTAAATTAGGTGAGGATAAGTTATCGGTGGTTGGGGATGAAAGTCAACTCCATTTTGGACAGGAGTTTACCAATAAAAAATGTATTTATCAAAAAATCAATAATTGATAAAGATGAAGATTATTTGATATTAATCCAAAGATATCATGATTAGAAAATATGGAAACTTGAAAACTGAATTCTTACGTTCAAAATAGTCTTTGGCCAAAGGTCTTTATAGGTTGTGTTATAGTGTGCTCTGATGAAAAGGTGAAGCTTCCTCATTTGATTTCCATCATAAATCATATCAGTTTTAGCCTTAATGGGAATATGAACTGGCATCCACCATTTACTTGGAGACAACTGGTAACCACATTTAATGTCCCTTGACAAAATTGATACTTCTGCAGTCTTTTCAGTGCACTTATATCCATTCTCATCTTCTTGAATGGCAGCTGTGAAAATGATGTCGCAGGAACGGTTTTCATTTCCTCTGCAGAAAAAAGATGTTGGCACCATGCTTTGGATTGAGATGTGAATGTTTCCACTGCCTTCAATCACTTCCAGAGTTTCAGGAGTCAATAGCTGTTTAATAAAATAGTGACAAAATGAAAAAATGATGAGTTTGATTCCTGCTTTCGAATATTCCTTTTAATTTATGAAGGCCCGAAATACCAATAATTCTTTTTTTATTAGTTTATAAATTAACATTCAGGATTGGGAATTCAAGCATTCCTCACTCAAAAGACAAAATAGTAAAAATCAGGCAGTTAAAAATTACACTTTGGAATGGAGTTTTTTTTTAAAAATTTGGATTACTGTTAGAATTCATCACTCTTAAATCCTCACCTGTATTTCTGTTTAAAGGTGGTTTGAGGACTTTCTATTCTGATTATATGTCATCATAGTGATGGTACTGCTTAATTGCATATGGCAGAATATAAATTCACAAAGCCACAGGAAGAACTCGACTACTTGATTTATATGAATGACTTATAGTTTTGTGCCCAGAATTAAATGAATTGTAGACTTTGATATAAACGAGTCAGTATTTTGGTCTGGAATCAAGAAATGTGTAACGTTGGTGAGGCATAAAGCAAAACACAGTGATTGCAAAAGCAATGGGATATATTATTCTTTGAAATTTCTTTTCCATTAGAAAAATGAGTCAATAAGCTTGCTGAGATGTTTTGTAAAAGAAAAACTTTGTTTCTAAGCCATAATGTTTTGTTTCAACAGACCTACACAGATGGATAGACAAAGAAAGACATAAATTTGTGTCAATAGGAAAACTGTTTTAAAATGTATTTGCATATATGATAATTCTGGAGTGTAGCACATAAAACAATTGGACATATCATGTGTAAAGACTAGATACTCAGTTTTTAATCTAAGAATTTACAATGATTAATATTTGTCAATAGAGTCATTTTACATTGAGAAATTTTGAAACATCACAATGTTTTATTGGAATAATTTTTCAAAGATTATCTTGAGAAATTATGATATCATTTTTAAAAGGTGTTATAAAAGCTGTCCGAAAAATGTAAACAAGATCTCCATAATATTTAGGCATATGATTTAATCAAGCTAATTTCCCTCCAGGCCTTAGAAGACTTTTTGAAAATAGTTGTTGAACATGATTTATAAAATGCAAAAGGGATGTTTTTAACACAATACCAAAATTGTTCAATATTTGAGCAGAATAAAAAAGAAATACAGTTTTGAAAATATGAAAATAGGCTCAATAAAGGATCATCTTTTGAAAAAGTGTTGGAGGCACAAAATGGATAATAACAATTCTTTTTTTGTTCAGTTTATAAAGGGAGACAAAACAACTTTGAAATGAAAAAAGTAAATAACCTTGAAATTTATTTCCAGGGTGTTACTGAGTTTGTCAGGACCAGCTGTAATACTGCATTCATTCCTGTAACAAGCTGACACAGTACATTCCAACTGAAAAATGAATGCATAAATAAGCATAAGTCAACAAAAATTTAATTCTGTATTGTTTCAATCCAATATAAAACAAACCACCATAAGAAAAAAAAAACTTAGGTTAAGACAAGGATTTAATTAGCCTTTGGCAACTCTTGAAATTTGCATTCCCGGTTGTACACTGAAAACTATTTTTTTTTTCAATTTAGAATGCACTCTAAAGACCTTCCAGCCATAAGTAACCACTTTAGTTCACCTAATGGATGAGCCAGCCCTGAAATGTGTATTAGCACAGCCCCCTCTGTGCAAATTTAGTAGAAATTCAATTAAGACTGCTCTATTGTGGGTATCACAGAACCAATACTTTTTGAACTTGTCTATTTTGTCCAGTCATCCTATATTTTGCAGCTCATATTTTCATGTATGATCACTTGTGGACTTTGAACCCATTATGAGTGATCAACAATACAAGCACATATATGTATGGATACAAAATAAATTAGTAGTTTTTGTAAGTATTATGAAAAGAAAGACACTGATGTTCTTTACTTTTGAATTGATGGAAAACTCTTGCTAGTTACATATATATATATATTTATATATATATATATATACATATATATATATATATATGTATATATATATATATATCTATGATCAGTGTTATGGTAAATCGTTTGTAAGTATCTCATACATTTGGAATCCCACACATTCTGAGGAACCCTATCTGGGCAGAACATGAAAGAAATTGTTCACTTTTACAAGCAATTCAAGTTTCTTTCTCCATTGTAATTACTAATATCATATATATATATATATATATATATATATATATATATATATATATATATATATATATATATATATATATATATACCTCCTGATACATGTATAGAACGCCAATCAATTCATTTATGGATTAAACAACTAATAAACAAAGTTCCCATACACTCCTACTCCTGAGTCTGTCTCACTTCTTATTGTTCACACATATATCTATAATACACACTCACAATGCACACACCACTGATGATGGGAAGAATCCCAAAACATGTATGGACTATTGACATATAAGGATTAATAAACCTTACCACCAAAAACTTCACTCCCAAGTCTGTCTCACTCTCTAAAGTACACATTATATAAATAAATATGTATACATATATGTACACATATATATATATATATATATATATATATATATATATATATATATATATATATATATATATATATATATATATATATAACACCCACATCTACCCCCCTTAGATATATTCAATACTGGGAACTTCAAAGTCACTTAGATCCATAGCAAGATCCACCTTAGCCAGTCATATCACTTGTCCAAATCATAGCCAACATATTTTTGATGACTTGTAAGGTTGAAAACTATGTAGTTCCTGAACCTCATCACCCCTCCATTTAAACTTACCCACAAAATCTAACTCCACATCACTTCCCCCCTACCCTGACACATTTTGCCCTCTCTAAGATGAACTGCTGCTGCTTAACCATAGACTTCATTACTGGCTGAACTTTCTCTCTCACAGCAGGATGCCTCCTACAGCCTGGATACAATCTTTTACTCACAAGGCAAAACTCCTGATAGTGGACATATGTTCCATATAGAACCTTTAATCCTTAAAAGCACGTACTCACATAGCACACACCACTGGAGATGGGAATACATCCCGAAACATGTCTGGACCATTATTAACATAAAAAAAAAACATCTACGGATAAATAAACCTCACTTCAAAACACTTTACTTCTGAGTCTGTCTCACTCTTTACAGTTCATATTATATATATATATATATATATATATATATATATATATGTATATATATATATATATATGTAAGTTCACTTCCAAGGTTGATATGAGTTCAATCCCCGCATGAAGCACATTTCTTTATCCAAGGCCACTCATTTTGCCTACTGAGTAGTATTGGCACTGAGCAAAAATAAGTTCTTACAAAAATATCTTTATAATTAAGATATTCTGTAGCATATAAATTGTTCATTTATGGATATTTAATATATTCCATAAATATAGATAAAATATAAATCTAAATTACATGCATCTAAGTCCTAGAATTAATTAAAAGATATTCATGCATAAACATATTGAAATAACAGTGAACAGATTTAAGATGAATTGCATAGCACATAGTCATGAAAACTTTTGGACTGTTTGCCTTTTCAGCAGTAAAGAATTGTAAAGTGTTCATCACATGCACACACACACACACACATATAAATATATATGCATATGTATATACTTAGACATTATATACTTAGACATGAATTTCATAAACAAAAAAAGTGGAAAGAAATAAAATTTCCAAATTTGTATTTTAAAAAGATTACTTCACCTTATCTTTAATAATAAGATTACTGGATATTTCTTCATCCAGCTCAACCACTTTCATTTTATCTGTAGAATTCATCAGCTTAAAGTCCATAAACTTCCCATTGACGATCCAGCGGAAACTGTAATCAATAATTCTGAGTTTGCTTTGTATTGGATGAAACATGCATTCAATTTTAGATGTATTCTTGTTGACATGAATCTTTGGGTTCTGCGGAAGGACAACCTTCTCCTTGTCTACAAAACAAAGACGAGTACACAAGTGTGAACACAAAATGACTAATCCGGCATAGATTTACATTGTAAATTCACCCCCCCTCTCCGCTTCTAAAAAAACAATTTGAGAAGTGAAAAAATTGGAAATTATCATAATGAATAAATATCAAATTTTCAGCCTTGCACAAAATAAAACACCAGTTAATGTAACTATATGGAATGATGATAGTTTAATCATTTATTTAGTGCATTGAATGAAGATAGTCCATGGTCGGGTAATTTCTTCTCAATCCAGCCTGTTCTCGTGGTTGATTCTCATCTAGTGCTTTAGTAATCCGGTTGGTGAAGGCAGCAGAATACAAAATACCACTCGCAGTAGCATTTATAGACTTCAAGAAGGCATTCGACTCTGTAGAAATTCCTATGGTCATGAAGGCCATCACCCTACAAGGTGTAGAACCTATATACGTTAAAGTACTGTAACACATATACGACCACAACAACTCATTCAGTAGGCTACAGAAGGACTCTGAACTATTTCAGCTCCAAAACGGAGTAAGACAAGGTGATATCAGCTCACCCAAAGTCCTTATAGCCTGCCTTGAGATGATCTTCCGAAACATGGACTGGGAGAATAGAGGAATCAAAATAGACGGCGAATATTTGAAAACCTTAGATTTGCAGATGACATCATCCTTTTTGCAGAGAACCTCCAGGACCTCCAACTAATGCAAGATAATCTAAACAAAGAAAGCAAAAAAGTCAACCTACACATGAACCTCAGTAAAACGAAAATCATGTGCAATAATCATGTTGAGAATAAGAACATAACTGTCAAGATAGAAAATGCAAAACTCGGCAAGGTGGACCACTACATCTACCTAGGACAACGAATCTCCATGAGACCCTCAAAAGAGGAGGAAATCAAGAGAAGAATCACTTTGGGATGGTAAGCCTTCAGCAGAGCAAGCTCATCTTTCAAGAGACAGACCTGCAAACTGAGAAGTATGCAATGTGCGCATGAGAGAATCATGCTCAACCTTACATGGAGAGATCACAAGACAGCACAGTATATAAGGGAGAAAATGGATGTCTGTGACATCATAGAAACTATTAAAAAACTCAAATGGCAATCGGCAGGCCATGTTGCAAGAATGAAAGACAACAAATGGACATCACGTCTCACAACATGGATCCTCAGAGATCACAAAAGAAACCGAGGCCGACAGAACACAAGATGGAGAGATGAACTGGACAGATTCAGGAAATACTAGCTCCACGAAGCCCATGATAGAGAATTGTGGCGAATCCTGGGGAAAGTCCATGTCCAACGACGGACGTTAAAAGACTGATGATGATGATGATTTAGTGCATTGGGAAAATCGAAGGAAAAAACAAATAACAATAAAACATTGATACAGACTTTGCTGACTCATATGCCACACTTACCACAAAATTGACACCAAGCAAAAAAAAGTCAAAATCATCTAAAACTTTCATCTTATCTTCAGGATCTTTTTGTCATTAGTGAGAAAAAAGACTGGTGAAAAATATGAGATAAAAATTACCTGTGATCACCATATGTAACTGAAAATGTTTTGAAATATAGAAAGCATAAAATATTCTCAATTGAACATCTGTATCCATTAATGATGTTTTTCTGGTAAAATTAACAAAACTAGAAACACAGAATCAAAATAATGTATTATTATTATCGAAAATTTGTTTTTTTCAATTAAGTATGGAAATTTTTCATTTTCTAGATTAAAAGTAGAAAAAACTTGAATAGAATATTTGAAAAATTTATTCTCAAATGTCTATGAGAGTAGCTTCCCTTTATATATGAAAATAAAACTGTGATTAATCAAGTCTGTAAATTTCAAGTCAGCAAAATTTGAGAGACTCGTGTATTCTATTAATTGAATAGAAGAAATAAAACAGGTCTGGTTAGTCATTCATTAGAAACCATCAAGCAACCAATGTCTTTTTGCAGCATGCCATGTTTGGGGTAACCAACGGGAAAAATTAGAAATGTGGGTGATCAATGAATAAGCTATTTCTCTTGCCTCTTGTTACACAATGATCACTGAAAAATGTGTGAATTTTCAAAAAGCAAGTAGACACGAACAAAGGGATCAATTTAGCATAAACTTAGATTGGGAATTGACCACCCCCCCAAAGTAATTAGGGGTAATTTTGATAGATAAAAAAAAAAATTTTTTCCAGACATAATAAGGAGTAAACATTTAAATTTTCAACCCTCTAGTGCCATCATTACAGCCTGCAAGCATAATACGTACATTCATTCATACATAGCCAGACTGACCAACTTGAAAACTGAAAGAAACCTAGGGTGATAGTTTTGGTGACAGTTTTGTTTGATGGTTTTTAATCTAAAAAAAATTCACTTCACGGTCGAAGGGGGATAATTTCAATTTTCTACTTATTTCCCTAGTTAATGACATTAATTTGTAGCATCCCCTATACTTTTAGTTAGGAATTTAACACAAAACCCTTCTTTTAGCTGAATATCGAAAATGTTTCTTCGTGTGACAACCCTATAAAAGCCCCAGATGCACACGGTCCAATGCTCATTGGTGCCAGCACTCCTAGCTGGCTATGCTTGTTGCTGGCCACTCTTTTTCTCTCTTTTCTCCTCCCAAATATCGTTATCATTTTCCGGATCTACCGTCCGATCCGATCTTAACCATTTTTCTACCGTGACCTATCTCTGTACTAACTCTGCCCATTTCACTTCACTGATGTCTAGGCAACTCACATACACACAGCTAAGCAGTTACGTCATCGTGTTCACATCACATGCTCCAAATGTGTATACACCTTTCACTCTCATGAATGAAATGGCAATGCTTCTTACTATCCAATAGTCACGATAATCTTTCCTGAATTTCTTTACTTTGGGAAACATGTATGGATAAAACTCCATATTCTCTGTCTTTTATGGTCTGTCTGTCAAGTGTCCATCAGTTTCAGAGAATAGCCCCCAAATCATACGCACAACTTGGCTGTTTGACTCGCACACTGAACCCAGTTTCCACGTATTCCTTGGCATGATCCAAGCCATATGCATTTCAGACAACTTCACTTTGACACCGACGCCACTATTATCAATGACAGGAAAGCTCCCACCTTTCGTTATCTCTTCTTATCACTTTAAGTGATAGATTAGATTCATATTATGCTTATATATACTTCATTTTCATTTGTCATTAATGTCCTTGTATTAGATTTATGTCTTATTCGTTCATCCAAATCCTTGTATGTGTTCTTTTTACTTTGTTTCATCTCTATGTCTATGTTCATACTCGATGTGCATTCTCTTCGTATGTCTCCTTTCCTCCTTCCACATCTCCAGTGACGTCACTGCCACCATCAAATCACAAGGAGACAAAATCGTTTGTCTCCCAATGTTCATCATGCTATTCATATTCCAACTAAAGAAGATATCATCATGAAAACTGGACACCAAATATTTCTCAAAAAATATTTTTGAAGATAAATTAATTCAAGAGATAAGTATCTTAACAGCAAATTAAGGGACTTCAATTATAAAGAAAGGTGTAAAGTGAAATTACATCAAGGAATATCTAATGTTTTTGTACCTGATTTGCATTTCCATTCGTCATACACATAAAACCTCCATCGAATGAAGTTTTCAGGGTAATCAGACTGGCGGGAATCTGACAAGTAGCAGTCTTTGAATACAACACTGGCATCAACAGAACGGCAGGTAAAATCTCTTTCTGTTAGACACAGTTTCTGACATTCGGTATACATGGATATGTTTTTAATAACTTTTTTATTATGTCCTGTAAGCGCATATCCAAATTGTCGGGATGGAATCCAACCTTGTTTATCGCAGGGACCTAGAGAAAAAGAAAAAATCCAGTCAAACGATATCAGTTGTTTGAATTATTACTCTACTATATCATAATTAAGATTTATGTTAGTAACAGTTCTCTGAGAAACAGGGAAAGAGATCAGGGGAGAATTTGACACAAAGTGAAATTTAGTATGAGGACCCTCACTCGCTTGTGTAGGTAGGGACAAAAATTATATGGTCCTCTTGGCACTTACCTTTTGGTATGCATCAGGCATCAGGGATTAACTCTGATCCTATACCTCTAAGTACAATGAGGAGGTGCAGCCTGGGAGAGCAGGTCCTTTCAAACCAAATATTACACTTTTAGGGAGTAATGGGGAATCTTACACTGATAGAAAATAGTAGATTATATAAGAGAACAGGTACTAAAGAAATAAAAAAATAGTTATCTGCAAATTTTTTTCAGATCCTCAAATCAAAAAAGAAAACTACATAATATACATTTAGCTGGCTGTTCGAATGAATATAGTAAGTAGAATTTGACTTACTTTGTTCACATTGCCATTCATAATAGTCACTGTCATTTGAAGGTGCTCGTTTGTGCCACCAGCCTGTCTGGTCTTTCTCGTTCAGGGTACATACTGACGTCTTTGTGTTGTAGTTGAATGACATACAGATAAAATCCTTGGATGATACACAGGCTTCTTTGCATTGACTTATATTCACATTTGTGAGGTTCTCTCTTTCAAAACCGACCAATATAATGTTTTCTTCAGTGAACCATCTCAGATTTAGACCTTGGCAAGGATCTGTTTTGTTTTTTTTTTGAAGAGAAGAATAAACACAATCAATTAAAAATACATTTTTTACCCAGTAGACTTTTTAAAAATACTTTCAGTGACAGGAATGGGTTTAGGGAACAAGTTAAAGCTGTATCTAGGATTTATGCTCAGTGATTGCATTGGGGTTCATCAAAGTTCAGAAGAGTGAACATATTTTTTTAGATATGGCCTACTTCAGGGCTGTTTTGAGACAATATAACCTACACAGAAATTGAGAGTACTTCATACTCCCGTGTGCTCCTCCAATATTTTTCTCCATTGAATACTTTATAAGTAATGTGATGGGGATGTAGTGCCAAGTTTGGTGATATTTTGAATCTTACACCATCTAGTTTATTTGCTTAAGTTATCTATCAACATGATAGAAATTGAACTCTATTGTAAGAACATAAATGTATGACCATCCAAAAATGAGAACAACCCTACAAAAAATATTTCTGGTAACAGTGTTTTGATGCAATAGAGTTGGGTCATAAATGATACTTGATAATTCCTGTTATAATTGTGTAATGTTTCACAAAAAATAATAAAATCCTGTAATGTTTGCTTTAGAAGAAAAATTTTTTCTATAAAAAATCAATCAGGATGTACACATTTATGGGCGATACTGTACACATGAAGATAGTAAGAGAACCCAACAAGATCAAAATTCTTTCCATAAACTTGTAAAATCTTATTATTCTTTATGTGTGTTACACATTGTATTAACCCTATTTGACCTGGTTAACTTCCTGATTAAGAGATTAGAGGTTATCTGGGATGTAATACATTATTTGAAGTCTGTTGATATATATATATATATATATATATATATATGTGTGTGTGTGTGCGTAAACTTTTGGGAATGGGAAAAACTCAACTAAAAATACATGGAGACTTTATTAGTTAATTAATTAATTGACAAAAAATGAGAGAATATATATTGAGGTGTATTATGGTATATGGGTGTCATGGTGGGGATGTGATGTATGTCTGGTAGGGGTAGAAGTATGCGTTGAGTGCCAGTATAAAGATAGTGAGTTGTTAAGAATAGAGTAATTTGGAATGAGAGGATTATGGGTTTAGGGCTCAGTGTGCTTAGGGTTGTTGAGTTTAGTGTTGGGTCGGTGAGGAGAGAGCGTTCTAAGTTTATCAATCCACATATCCTCATGAAGTTTGAGAATTTTAGTTTTGTTGGGAGGTGTACTTTTTTTCTATATTCTTGATGAGAATAAATCTTGTATCTTTTCTGAAATCGTGGCTAGTGAATGAAAGCGCCATTCTACTGGGAGTAGGTTAGAGAGATTAGGTGATTTAATTCTGTGCTAATAGTTATTAAGTCTAGTTTTGAATTGCCACTCAGATTTACCTAGATATTGCAGTTTGCATTCAGCATATTCTAGGAAGTAGTTGTCATTTTTGCTTCTGCGGTAGGAATTTGGTAGATGTAGAGTCATGTCAGTGATAAAGCTGGTGATATGTTAGTGTGTTTAAGGTGGTTACAGCATAGGCTATTTCTATTGTTGCAGGGTTGGTAGAATTTAACGGTTTTAGGGATGGTATTATAATGTGAGACCTTGTTGTTAACTATGATATTACAGCTCATCATATCTAGTAGGCATGGTTCTTAGAAGATTTCTTTGAAATCTGCTTCAAGTGTAAGTATATAGAATTTTTACTATACGCAGAACAAATTCTTCTAATTCTAAGTGAGAATGGTAGGTTTTCCATCAGATGTTTGGGTGAGCTGATTTAGAGTGAGGGTAGTCATTTGTGTCCGTAGAATTAGTATAGATGGTGGTCTGGAGGTTCCTATTGGTATCTACATACAGGTATCTTGGAAAGCTATGGATTCAGTGGATTTTTCATAGTCGAATCTGATAGAGTCACGTGCAGAGTTTATGAGTCTAAAGAATTTATCAAGTTTAGCTTCATTTCCCGTATGTATAAAGATATAATCATCGATACATATAACATAGAAGGTGCAGTCTTTATTGATCTTCGGATAGTTGTAACTTTCTTCAAATCAACCCGTGAAGATGTTAACATAAGAAGGAGCAGTGACTGAGCCCATGGCACAGCCTTTCATCTGGATGAAGTGTCTATTGTTAAAATTGAAACTATTGTGGGAGAGTATGTGTTGTATAAGGGTGTTCATTATTTCCGTTTTAGGTTTCTTGATAGTTCTATTATTCATTTGTGTATGTGTAATAATTGTTGTGACAAATCATTTGGAAATTTATTTTGTCCAGCTCCAGTATTTATCAAGTAACAAATCAAACAGCCGACCATGTTTATGAATAAAGAGCAGGAGTTCGAAATAGCACACTTAAACCACCCATCTTTTAATTTTGAACTCCTGCTTGTCAGAAGTGCCGTTAGCTCAGTTGGTGGAGCAGAATCACATTAAGACTGCTTCCTGGTTTCTTTATTCATTTATGTGGTTGGCTGTTTGATTAGCTACACAGTTAATTCTGGTGCTGAACAAAATATGTTTCCAAATAAATTTGCTCTATAATCATCACATTCTGTCAGACATAAACTTTCAAATCTAATGATCTATATATATATATATATATATATATATATATATATACATATATATATATATATATATATATATATATATATATATGTGAATACACATATATATATATATAAGTGTAAGAGATTAGTTAGAAGTAAGGAATAACAACATTGGTTTGAAATGAATTTGTATTTGATAGCTTGGATATTTAGTAAAAGTTAGTGTTCAAATTTGTATTTTCAGCTCACAGAAAAAAATTTTCTTGACTAGTTTCAGTGAGAGCAGTCAAGAGAATTCATTCCCGGATAGTGTGGCTATTTCTTACTTTTTACTTATTTCTTACATTTGATGGACCCTTCTTGTGGAATACAAGTACTTGTCAATATCTTTCTTTCTCTCTCTCTCTATCTGTGTGTGTATTTGTCTGCGTGTGCATCTTCAATTTTTGGAATGTATCACTCGTGTTATGCTATTTCATGCTATTTATATGTAAAAAGTACAAATGTATTTCTTTCACAGAGGCACAGAGAAATTCAAAATGGAGAATAATACAAGGATCAACTAAAAAGGAATATGAAATGTTTGATGTCCATTTTATATGCATTAATGAAAAGCAGTTTTGAAATCTACTTGAAAAAGATTGTATCAAAGCAATTAAATTTACTGAAGAGTTAGATTCAAAATTATCAAAGAAAAAATAAATTTTCAAGGAAATGAAATACCATAAAATCTAGAGGGAACTCATAAGGTAGAATAAAGAATAACTGAAACTAATTTATATTTTCTTTGTGCTCTAATACAGGTTTATCCTTCAATCAGAAAGCAAGTGTTTCTATAAACACCTATTGTAAGCCAAAATGGCTTGAAGCAAAAAGGCAATTACCATTAGTTTATATGAGAATATTTTTTGTGTATTCCCAGACCATGAAAATGGTAATAACGGAGGTTTTGCTGGTAGAATGTACAGCAATACCAGATGTAGGAGAGACAGGATGAGGGTGCAATCTGTCTCTATCATGACTTCAGGGACACTATTTCTGCCTTTCCCCCTTTTTTTTCATTGCGAAAAGTAAGGTAAAGTGAACTACCAAAAAATCAAGGGCTTTAAAATAATGATTCTCTCGAAATTTCATTGATCAAATTAGGAATATAAATCCATAAGCATTCATTATGAGTTTTCAAAATATTTGATTCTCACCAGTTGTCTGTGTCCAGGCAGTAACGTTATTTTCAGGTTCACATAACTCTCGATTATTTTTTGAATTATATTCTTTCGGTTCATAACATTTGTTGTTTATATAACAGAAAGAATCCTGAAAAAAAAAAAGACAACTCATAAACGGTATTTGCATGATTACAATTCTATAATTAGTATCTTATTACATTTTTACTGATATAGCGTGTACGATTTTTGGAAGATTATTTATTGTAAGTAAAAGTTTTCTTAGAATAACACAATGAAATGAAAATCCTTTTGATGTGATGATCCCAGATTAATCAAGTCCATGGGTTTATTTTTTGTTAAATTTGCTTCCATCAATTTATAGAAAAGAAAGAATAAAACAGGTATGGTTAGTAAAGAACTAGAAGCTGTCACATGATCATCATATTTTGGCAGCATCCTGTGTTGGGGATGATCAATTAAAAATAACTCACTTTCGCTCCTGTTATTGGGTAGTGGTCATGAAATTAGTCTGCTTGACACAAACCAAGGGATCAATTAGGCATAAATTTACATTGCAAATTGAACCTACCACTAAAAACCTTTAAAAAAAAACTATAACAAAAAAGTCTTTCCTGGACATAATAAAGAGTTAATGTTGAAAATTCTAGCTCCATTGATGTGACCTGTATACACGATACATACATATACATATATATATATATATATATATATATATATATATATATATATATATAAATAGCTAGCCAGACCCATTTAAAGACTGAAGGAACCTATTTTGACAATTTTGTTGAGTTTTGGTTGATTGTTGATATAATAATTTACACGCTTTTGATGCAACTATCGAAAATTTGATTTAGCTGATTAAACAAAATGAAGAATCATATTGTTCTGCAACATATATACTTATATAATGTTTATACTAAATTTTATGATGCTTGCCAATTGAATTCAAAATATAAGTAGGCCAGAATATGTCACTTTTTCTTTTTTTCTCTATCAATATTACACTAACTACCCATGGCTTTATTCATAGTTTTCAATGGAAAATTAGTGATCTATGATATTGAAAACTGATTTTTATAAGTATTTTAGATCTTCTCTACTAATATGAAAGGCATATCAAAAATATATAATGCTTTTACCTTATGTAAGCCACTTTGCCGTTGATATTAGTAATTTGAGCAGAGGTAGATGTATATTCTATCATACCCCTTAATTATTGCCTTTACTTATATTGATTGCCTTCCCTTGAGATTCGCTCTTCTGGAGTGAAAGTCAGAAGATATGATGCCAGTCTTGTAAGTTTATTATAGCTTTTTAGCTTTTATAGGTATTCTGTTCTTGTGTTTTTCAAGCAATTTAAAGGAACCTTCTCTTGTGCCTTGCTCAGAAAGCTACCCCTGCGGAATATTTACACAGTAGAGAATTTGATTTTCACTGAGTGATTTGCAAATGTGGCCTCATACCAGATTAAGTTAAGCTCAGCAAAAAACTATCAAAAGAACACTCATATTTCCATGTAAGAATACGCTAATAATTAAAATAAAGCCAAGTAAAATTATTTTACCTTCATGGAAACATTGCTTGCTACCAGTGTTGTAAATTGTGGCTGAAATATACATTGAAAAATTCACAAATAAAATTGTGGCTGAAATATACATTGAAAAATTCACAAATAAAATAGTGGCTGAAATATACATTGAAAAATTCACAAATAAAATTGTGGCTGAAATATACATTGAAAAATTCACAAATAAAATTGTGGCTGAAATATACATTGAAAAATTCACAAATAAAATTGTGGCTGAAATATACATAGAAAAATTCACAATTATTAAAATTAGTTTGACATTCAATATAAAAAATTCATAGACTGAATCAAATATGGAAAAAATATCTGTACCTCAGATAAACGAATGATCATAGGCCATACCAGAGCTAGTTATCTAAAGGGTTTTTAAAAATTGTCTGAAAAATAGATCTTTCATCTAAAATTATCTAAAATAAAAAAACAAGCACGAGGTTTGGGCATTGTTGGTCTAAAATAACCATATGGACCAAAAAAGTCCTTTTTTTGAAAAAACAGAAATATTCTTTTTAGATGGTGCCTAGTGGTGTACTCATGCCAATTTTCAATGTAGTAGCCCCCCAAATGTGACCATGAGCACCTGGAGATGTACACAGATGAGTAAAGAGAGAAGAATCTGTAGCCCACTTGGCTTGTAGGTCATTTTTGGGCTATGGTGATCTGATATTCTTATTCCAAAATAGTTGAGAAATGGCTAAAAAAAAGATAAGAAATTCAGCTCTTATAAAAGTGCCAAGGCCCTATAGATTATTTTACACACCACAAGAACTTGAAGAAAAACACTTGAGAGAAGAGACTCTACTCAATCTGAGGAAATAAAAAGAAGAAAAAAATTCAGGTTATTTTGATGATGATGATGATTTGATTAACCACCATGAAATGAAAGAAAAAATAAGAAAAGAATATCTCTGATATTTAATGATGTATAATTAATCTTTCCTTTGAAGAGAAATGAATTGAAGATCAATTTTTTTAATCTCTTTTCCACTTCAAATCTTCATGAAAGTTCACAAGGAGTCTTGGCGTCCATTCTACAATATTTTGTTACAGAAGAATTTATAGCAGAAGTTCTAACATACAGATACTCATATAGACCCAAACACAGAGCTACAGACAGACAGAGACACAGCCACAGACAGACAGCAGACAGGCAGAAAGACAAACAGACAAACAAACAATGAAGACAAAGAAAGGGAATATGTACATTACCTTCAAACTACAATTTGTGTTTCCAGAACAATCAAAACAACCAGTATTTGTAATCAGGATTCTTTTGCTGTTACTGATCTTGGTTATGCCGACATAGAGACGAAGAGTGTACAATCCATTACCCAACTGATCAGAAGGGCATTCAATCATATTATAAGTCAAGTAAATAGCCTTTGACTCATATGTCTGGCTGGAAAATGCACCCTGCAAGAAAAAGGAAGGTCTTTGATATAGAGCTTGAGGAATCTGAATTACTACAATGAGAGAAAAATTATCTCACAATCTTTGAAATGAGCTTGATCTAGACCTTCAGCCTGGGTCATTTTGATATCACTGGGACCCCTCATGCACAGAAATTAAAATACACAGCAAATTACAAAATTTACACATTACAAGTCGATTTGCTGCATGTGATCAGAACAATTTATACAAGTTATACATGCATAGAAAGGTTAAATGAGTTATCTGAAGTAAATCCATTTATACATTGAAATACATGCCATCAAAACTCCAAATAAATTATTAGGCAGAACAAATCACTAAGAATGAAGCTATGCTGTTATATACTTTTTCGTTTCCATAGATAATAATGGCCAACTCAAAAATTTTTTGATAATCATTTTTCTTTGTATAGAGGGAGAAGGGCAATTGTCCAGTCCCCCCCCCCTAAATATGACCTACCTCTTGAAAGTTGAGTTCATTATTTTGGCAGTTTGTAAATGTTTTGCAACTAGCATTTCATTATAGGAATATTCATACGAACTGTGGGTTGTGTGTATAAAAATATATATACACCATTGACTAAGAAATAGACATATAATCCGACAGAATAATCATAAATTCACAATATTATTTGAAGCTCTATTTGAAATGATCTCCCAATGTTAAATAGTGAATGTGTCATTTGGCCTAGACAGCATAAATAGAATGAAGAATTGAAAAAATGAGCTGCTGCCTAAATCAAGCCTGCAACTGATAGGAAGCTGCCTTAATCTGACCCAATTCTTATAATTGAGCTAAAAGGCTCACTGGTAAATCAGAGGCCCAGATAATATGACCTCCTGTTGTTATATGGCGAATGTGTCAATTGGCCTGGATAGCATAAATAAGGTTGCTTCCTATCAGTAGCAAGTTCAATTCCTGCAGCAGCCCACTTCTCTAGGCCAAGTGACACATTCCCTATATAACAATGGGATGTCATTTCAAATAGAATTTCAAAAAATATAACTCATTATAATTATATTATTGAGTAATGGAAGATTCTTAATGTATGATACAACTAAGAGGTGATGTGTCTGTGATTTTGGGATGATTATAATCCAATGACTTTTAACAAAAGAAGTGGATTAATTAAAAAAAATCCCTGGAAACATAAATACAAAAAATAAAATAGTATAAATACAAATAATGATAATATTTATTGTATTACATGAAGTACATAGTAGGTACTTAAATGTTATATAATAGTCCACTAGTTACTGATAAAATTCTTCAAGATAATTTAGTTTCATGAAACCTGTTAAAAAGAGATCAATCATTTTGTAATATACTTAGAAACTTATACAAAACAAAGTAAAATCAGATACTATCAATTCTTTTGAAAATAACGTTTAATTACCTCAATTCCTTGATAGGAGCACGTAAGTGTTTCGCTGGGATCAATGTTATAACCATGCAAGATGAAGGAATGACAAGACATGTATCTCTTATCACAAAATCCATTGTTTTCAACCGAAAGCAAAACAGGATTCATCAAGGTATCCAAAGAGCAGTCTGGGCCTCCAGAATATTTAGTGCAGATACATTTACCTATAAAAAAAATTAGAAGATATCACACCAACAGAAAACATGTAAATATTATAAACTATATATGAAATCCTCAAAAGAAGAAATCAAACGAAGAATCACACGAAGTTGCTTTTGGCAGGGCAATCTCCATCTTCTTTGAGTGCTAAAAAGAAGAGCATACAACCAACGCATCCTTCTAATAGTCATCTATGGAGCTGAAATATGGAACCTATCCAAAAGACTGACCCTTAAACCGAGAACCATGCAACATGCATAAGAGAGAATCATGCTCAACATGGAGAGATCTCAAGATGGTACAATATTTGAGGAAAAACAGTAGTCTGAAATATCATAGAATCCATAAGAAAACTCAAATGGCAATGGGCTGGTCATGTTACCAGAATAGCAATTGACCATTGGACATCATGACTTGCAATGTGGATCCCCAGGGATCACATGCAAAACAGGGGCTAACAAAATATGAGATGGCGTGATGGACTAGATAAGTTGAGAAAGTATTCGCTGCGTGATGCCCATGATAGAGAGGTCTGGTGAATCTTGGAGAAGGTCCATGTCCAACCCATCATCATCAGTGTTTTAACGTCCATCATTGGACAGAGACATTCCCCAGGATTTGCCACGCTTCTCTATCGTGGACGTTGCGGAGCCAGTATTTTCTAAATTTGTCCACTTTATCTCTCTATCTTGTGTTCTGTTGGCCTTGGTTTTGCATCAATCTCTAGGGAACCATGTTGTGAGTTGTGATGCCCATTGGTTGTCTGTCATTCTTGCAGCGTAGCCTGCCCATCGCCATAATGCTGATGACAATAATAAATGTCCGCTTCATATTAACCAAGTATTTTTTTTTTGACAATAAGTATCAATAACAATAAATATTCATTTTTAGTAAAATAAAAACCAAAATCAAACTCTAAATGTTCTCTGAAAAACACGAGGAATTCAAATTTCTTTTATTTCTAAAAATTCTTTTTCAAAAAACGATGAAATGTTTTTTTAATAAAAGGATGATTTAACTAAATACTATGTGCCATGTTTTGACAAAAGCAAATTTCAAATGCAATATATGTTACATTATATTCATCTTCATCAACCAGAATTGGCAAATATTAATAATCAGGAATTTTGCATTGAACAACCATAGCCATCAAAGGTGGCGGAAGTTTCTATCCTTCTTTAAATTTGTGTGTGTTTGTACGTCTATGTATTTGTATGTTAATGTGTTAGTGTGTTCGAGCACTCCTGGCCATACCATCTTGTCAAAACAGAAATTTGCATCAGCACTCCCCTAGACACATTCTAAAAATATTTTTTCTGACCTTTTGGGAGCCTTATTCTGACAGGCTCATCGATAACACCTTGAATCTCTTGAATCTAGACATTTCCAGATGTTTGTTTCGTCTATTTCAGATGATTTCCAGTGGAAAATACCTGTGATGTCATAAATAGATTTTATTTTGACCATACTAATCCTTCTATGGAATTTTTTTTCACATGACTTCAAATTTGACGCTATGATTGTTCAATCATTGCCTGCGATGGTGAGTCAAATTCATTGTTATATTACGGCTTTCGACACAGATGATGATTAACTGATAATTCAAAGAAAATAACAACCTTTCAGAATAATAGTTCGCAAGTTGGATTTGTACTTACCATTTAGACAAGATCCTTTGCCATGACAATTCACTGTGGGACAGAAGTATTTAGTGATTGAATTAGGCGGACCCTCAGGTGCCACCCATAGACTCATGTTCCTGTTAAGCACCAACTGACACTGCTCTTTCACCGATTCTCCAATCGAAAATGCCCATTCGGTATCTTCAGTCATCTAAGCATAAATGAAATAGGTCTGGTTAGTCATTCAATGTAAAATGTCATGTTACAGGCCTCTTTTGGCAGTATGCCATTTTTTGGGGGGGGTGATCAATTGAAAAGAAAATTTGGATAAAACAATGATCAAAGAATAAGTTGCTCCACTCAGCTTTTGTAGCATCACAAAATACACTAAAGTTTCAAAGAACAAGTGTGAATGCAGTGGGGCACAAACTAAGCGACCGATTTAGCATAAACTTAGATATCAAATTGAACCTGACTCTAAACCTATTTTTGGGTACAGTGATTTTTGGAAGAAATAAAAAAAGATGTTTTTTTCTAGATACATCAAGGAGCGAATGTTCAAGTTTTCAGCCATTGAATTCATTGGTGTGGCCTGTATGTGAGATACATAGCCAGCTAGCACCACTTAAAAACTGGAGAAACCTATGTTTACAGTTTTTGTGTCAGTTTCGGTTGATGGTCTCAAATTATAATATAGTAGTATGGCATCAGTTAGTTTAAACTACATGATCGTGAGGCATTAAATTTCTTCAGGCAAGGGTGACAGGACTATCAGAAAAAAAATGTGATATAAGACAAATCTATAAACTGACAAATTTTATAAAAACCTACTTTGCTATTTTTTTGAGGAATTCTGAAATTGATAATAAGTAATTTCATCTTCTGTTTATGAACTTGTAACATTTGTCAATACATATATATATTTGTCTACAACGTATAAATTCTGCTTTCATTTATTTTCTGTTCTGTTTATTACAAATTGAGAAGCAATGAATCTCTATGAAACCAACAAAAGAAGAAGAAATCAAGTAGAAAATCGCCCTAGGATGGTAAGCCATCAGCAGAGCAAGCTCAACCTTCAAAAACAAGGCGATCTCATTAATCCTAAAAAGAAGGATGTATAACCAATGCAACCTCCCAATAGTCACTTTTGGAGCTGAAATATGGAACTTAACCAAGAGACAAACCTGTAAACTGAGCATCATGCAGTGTGCACATGAGAGAATCATGCTTGGCCTTACATGGAGAGATCACAAGCCAGCACAGTATATCAGGAAGAAAACGGGGGTCAGAGACATCATAGAAACTATTATGTATCCTTAGAGACTACATGTGAAACCGAGGCTGACAAAATACAAAATGGAGAGATGAACTAGACAAGGTCAGATAATACTGGCTCCGCGACTGCTAAGATAGAGAATTGTGGCAAATCCTGGGGAAGGTCTATGTCCAATGACGGACATTGAAAGACTGATGATGATGATGATGATGATGATAATTTTGATTAGTTGTTGGGTGAAAAGAATGTTTTGTTATTATTCTGTTTATGTGGATGTAAATCAAAGTAAGATTATTTCATACACATCTACTTCATGGATTTTGAGGACAAATTCAGAACACATTTATAGTACGGTTCCTTATTACATAATAAATGCTTTTACTAGTAAATTTTCAATTTTACAATTATAATCTATATATCTATGTGTATATATATGTATATATATATATATATATATATATATATATATATATATATCTACCGACCCATAAGAAATAGATAAATTAGCAAAATATATGTTATTGTACACCAAAAGTTGCACTGGTATCAAAAAAAAAAATGAAAGTTTCCTTACCTGTACATCTTCAACACATGATTTAAAAGCATAATCATAATAGACACCAGAGTATTTTTGACAAGTGCTTATGAATGGATACCTGTAACCACAGGTATACTCAACATAGTTTTTCGTCAGCCACTTCTCAGCTGTTGGCCAGGAATAGGTCTGAAAACAATTGAAACAGTAAATTTGGCAGATCAATGAAAGTCTATCAAATTATATCTAAACAAATTCTCTGTGAATTGAGTTGTTTGAATCATATATATATAAATGTATATATATATATATATATATATAGATATGGAAAAAAGTCTAATGTAAATCAAATCTATCATACTAACATGTTTTGCCTTTCGGCACTGTCAAAGATGCAAACTTAATTGAAACAATTTTGAAAAGTTTGTTTATTTCAAGTTTTCACTCCTATGTTATGATATTGCAAGACATTGTTACTTGAAATAAACAAACATTTTAATAATTTTTTATTTGAAATTTCTACTTTGACGAAGCCAAAAGGCGAAATATGTTAGTAAAATAAATCTTATTCGAATACACCAGTCTTCCTTTTTGTCAAGTTTATACATATCGCCATATGTCTGTTTATTTCAAGAGACAATGTTTTACAATATTATGATGCAGGAACGCAAACTTGAAATCAGCAAACATTCCAATATTGTTTCATTTAAGATCGCTACTTTGACAAAGGCAAGATACAAAACATGTTGGTAAAATAAATTCAATTTAAATACAACTATTCCACTTACTGTCCACTTTAAACATATTGTTGGATATATCTTATTTAAATACTCATCATATATAAGTACAGAAGTGTACCAGTGTGATGAAGACAAAGTAGGAGTATACATATATGTGAAAGATATCATAATATTCATTTGTTCTTATTGTAATGTGGAGTTGACAGAATACAGAAATGTTTGGGCAAAGCGCCACCATCAGTGAGTGGTGAGAGAATGAGAGAAAATTAACTGTGGAGCTATGAATGTCTTGTGGTGAAAATTGGATGGGCAGGGTAGTTGAAATTAATGGTTTTCCATCCCAGATTGACGAGGGATGTTGTCTACAGTGAAGTATCTTATCAATAGGATTTCAAGATGTATGCGTATGTATGTGTGTGTGTGTGTGTGTGTGTGTGTGATGTGTGAGTAGCTGAATGTGGAAAAGAGAAATTCAGTGAAGAAGAGAGGGGAAAAGGCAGGTTTTGTTTTAAAAGTGGGTATATACCTTAGGGTATATATATATATATATATATATATATATATATATATATATACATATATACATTATTTGAAGTCAGTTGAGATATATATATATATATATATATATATATATATATATATATTTGTATATATGTGTGTATGTGTGTGTGTGTGTGTGTGTGTGTGTGTGTGTGCGTTTGTGTGTGCATGTGTGTATGTGATACTTGTAGAGACATTTTAATTGAAAACATATTTTGTCCTGCACTGGTATTAAACAAGTAGCAAATCAAACAGCCGACCAAGTAAATGAATAAAGAAAATTTCGATCTCTTTCTCTGCCATTTCCTTACTGCAACATTGGGTGTTATCTATCACCAGTTTCACCAACATTTATGTAATTGCTTACTTTTCTCTGATATTTCACTCTGATTACTTGTATATAGCACAAGCACATAAGGACCAAGGACATTTAAAATCATGACTGACGTAAGATTTGAAATTAAGAGAAAAATCATAATACAAACTTACCTGGGGAACATATTTTGAATCGTACATGAAGCGGTTTTCAGACTTCTGGAGATTGGTACACTTTGGCGGATAAATTGCTCTCTCAATTAATAGTTTGGTTAAGTCATCACCTGCAATAATTTGATATAAATTCAGGTTCCTGAGTCATACAAAAAAAGGGTGGACTAGATAAAGATATTATAAGTTGGTGAGGTGCTGCTCAGATATGGAACCCGAACAAGGATACGAACATGAAATAAAGACATTGTAAATTGAATTTAAGACAAAATATCTTCATAAGTGTTGTGGACTTTTAGAATAGAGAGGCAGTTGCTGCTACATCCATTGACAGTTTTGAATTAAAACCTTGCCAATATTTGAATAAATTGAACGAATTTAGTGCAGCCTGTCCCTAACCTTCTGGCATGGTATTATAGCTATACTTACTGTTTAAAAAAGAAAGACAAGTATAACCTCTTTTGTGCTATCTGAATATATATAATGTTGTGTCTTTGTTGGTGTGTATGAGTGTGTGTACTCTTATAAGTGGAGAACTACCCATCCCAGAGTAAAACTAAAGGTATATTCAGAATCTGGTATGGTATGGTATGGTATCTGGTATGGTAAATGGTATGTGCTGACAAATTCACATGCATTAAGAAATAATGATCAATAATGATTGCTTTGTGGTAATTCATTGCAGGGATGCACCAAAATCAATGGTTCATATCTAAATGATTAGTATTGGAAAAATCTTTTTTGATGGAATTTTTTCAACTTAGTGATATTTTACTTGAAATGTTTCAATCAGGAATTTTTCCTGTGAGAATGGCCAGAGAATGCTCTGTGTAGAATACTAAATGTTTCATGAAATAGTACTCATAATCTATATCATAATGGTCTCATTCATAAATGTTTGCTTGTTAGTTTGTTCCTTAACATTGCAAAGGGGGCATATTGTAAGCACAATCTTTGCTAGCACAATAGGATTAAAACGATCAAAAGCAATTTCCTGTACGATTGAGCTCTTGGTTCTTGAGCAATTAGTTTGATTGTGTATGAATTGACAAAAATGAAATGTCCAAGGGATATAACTCCAGGTTTATTAGGTCTTAATTTGAGTTATTTACAAGAAAATGAGATAAATAAGCGATTCAAATTCTATGAATTGGACACGACTTGACTTGACATTGAGCATAAAAGCTATTGAATGTGGCTTTCAAGTAAGTGTTAGAAAATAAAATCTTCTATCAGTTAAAGTCTAAAATCAAGGAAAGTGAGGTTAGTATTCAAAATTTTTACCTTTAATTTCAAAGGAACAGAACTTGAGATCACCCCCGAGTGCACAGCTTTCATTATCGTCACCGCAGGAGCAGTAATTACTCTCTCTCTCCAACTCAAAATTTTGAGCTGATTCAGGACAGAAGCCATTGTAGATGGTATTCTCAGGGTTGATTCTTCAAAATAAAATGAGGAAATAAATGTTTAAGAGAAAATGCAAACATCTTTTATACTTGACAGAAAGAACTGAACAAGTACAGGTATATAATAATCCAAATGATACAGATACAAAATTTTAATTGCACTGATGGAATCAACTGTAAATAAAAACAAACTGTTTCTTGGGATTACATTATTCCTTCATAGAAAACCTAAAACATTTTTTTTAAGTAAACGGACAGAGTTGTAAAATTATGAGGGTTGGTCAATCAGTCCGTAGCCTGATGTTAGCTGAATTTTGATCTGAAATTTCCACTATATAATGTTCATTCTCTATGATAAATGAAAAAGTATTGAGTGCATTGACAAGAATGGGGCTTATTTTGGAAGATAAATGTTTGTTATGTGAAATAAATGCCTTTTTACTTCATTAGACTTCAGACTTATTGAATTACATTATATGCTTTTTAAAAAAAGGCTCCAAAGGCAGTGCCAGATTAAGGCATGGATTTCAAGGACTGCTGCCCAGGGCCTTCTACCAGATGGATGATCTCCAAAGAGTAAGGGAAAAGTTATTTCAATTTGAGAATGCTGAATCAAAGTATAAGTACCTTGAATTATCTATTTGAAAAAGGGTTCAATCAATATATTATATTTATACATATTTTTAGTTAACATTCTATGGCAAAAAGAAACACAGTTATGTATATATACGTATATATATGTATATATATATATATATATATATATATATATAGATACATATATATATGTAGATGTATATATATATATATTTATATATGGTTTATGATGATATACACACTTTGTTATATCAATAACAATTTGTAAAAATAAAAAATTAACTCGATTTTTGACTTATCGCTTTCCTTTTCAAAATATAACTTAACCCTCACAGTACCTGTGTTACACTATTCGGGTTGATGGGACTATTCTAAAAAAGACTTCTGTTGGAGATACTTTTTGTGTGGGTACAGGTGAATTAAACTAACATACTTGGTCAAAGAGTAACCCTTTTGGGACACCAATAGAATGATTGTAATGTCTCAAGTAGATTCATTATGACCAGATAAAATGGGGTCGCTTAGAACCCCCCTACCCTTATCGAAGATAGACAGCCAGTCACAAAAAGACATTAGGAGAAAGAAGATGAAACAGGGTTGATGAAAAAAGGGACGGCCTATGAGAATTCTGATGGCAGAAGTGAGAAAGATGGACAGTAAGTTAAGCAGCATGAGAAAGGAAAGAAATCACGAGGAAAATGGAAGAAAAGAAAAAAAGTTGGTTATCAGAATGGAGAGTAGTAGGGTAGAGCGACATGTACGCTGGTGGCTTCTGGCTACTGGCCCATAATGGTAGAAGGACTTATTAACCAGTCAATCTTTCTATCCCTTCCTGTCTCTTTCCCTGCAAGTTGGGATTTTGTTTTGTCTTCAAGTGAAAACTATCGATGGATTTTCGGTCGGCCAAAATAAAATAAAATAAAATAAAGGTCTGATTTTGAACCCTGATATGAATGTTGCCTTTTTGGTTTCTTCCTCTATTGCGGCCACAGTGCACATATATGCAATGAAACACATTGCGTTACATGGTCAAAATGCCCCCACACCATTATCCTACACCTGTAACCTAGGGGCTTATAAAACCTTTAGCCAGGACAACTCCAAGGATTTGGAGAACTCAAAAATGTTGATTTTCTAACTTGAATGAATCAAATGTTCAATTTTAATTATGTAAATTCTTATATTAGAAAAAGTAAGGATGTATTAAATTCCATTGTACTCTGGTCTAATGTACTTACAACCAGGATAGAGCAAAAGTAGTTGGTCTTAATTCCCTTCCTTTGTACACTGTGCCATCACGCATCAGGTAATCATTGCTTGGATTATCGTCAAGAGTTCCGCATAACCCTGAAACAAAATTATGAAGTACAATCTTCATGAAAATAATGTTTATTTGAACAAAGTGGAAATTCATAGAATTAAATAACAACTATATATGTTACAGGTTTGGTATACTCAGTGGTGGCCATAGATCTGATAGCACCTACCCATGAATTTTTTCAAGAGTACTTTTTAGATTTTTTTACATTATTTTTCAGATTTTTTAAAATTAGATTCCCAATCTTCCAGGGTTCCTCAGGTATATTGGACCTCCCTAACCCAGTTATGAGGTCTGAGTGCCTCATGAACTGCCTCTGGTTTTATGGAAGTGTTATGCCAACCGATATTGAAGAAGGAGATTTAAGATTGAGTTGCATTTTATTTAGGCTATCGCAAATGTTCACGGACTTAGAGAGATATTCATTTCCAGATGATCCTTTATAAATCTTGAGGACATTGAATCACAAAGTCAGCATTCTCCTATGGTAACAGCACCACAAATCGTAACACCTCTGAAGCAAGGGCTCATGTGCACTGACATGTTTTCATGTCTTTTTTCAACTTTGGACTTAGAGAGATATTCATCTCCAGATGATCCTTTATAAATCTTGAGGACATTGAATCACGAGGTCAGCATTCTCCTATGGTAACAGCACCACAAATCGTAACACCTCTGAAGCAAGGGCTCATGTGCACTGACATGTTTTCATGTCTTTTTTCAAAACTGTTGTATTTTTTTGCATAGTGGAGATAATCTCTCCTTACATTAATAGTTCTGGTTATCTTCATCTTAAGAACCATGCCAGTTAGCTGGCGCTCATATGATAACATTACCAGTGAATGGACATTTTCCGTCAATAACTTTTAGGATGCTTTAATTTGTAGTTGTCATAATTTGATTTGTAAAATCGTTTGTGGACCATCAAACTGTGTTGTGAATAGTCAACTGGATGGATACTAACTGCGTTTGAACTGATCATTAACTGGTTCATTCAATAAATAATGTCATGAATTTGATGAATACTGTATAATATAAAATGAATCCTATTTTCTTTGGATCTTCTCTGTTGTCAGTTAAGGGTATACGACCAACGTATCCTCTCGATAATCACCTACTGAGTTGAACCATGGAACTCAACCAAAACATTGGCCTTCAAACTGAGAACCATGCAGCATGCACAGGGAAGAATCATGCTCAACATAATATGGAGAGATCACAAGACAGCACAATATATTACAGGAAAAACAGGATACCATAGAATTCATTGGGAAACTCAAATGGCAATGGGCTGGTCATCTTGCAATCACTGGGCATGATAACTCACAATTTGGATCCCTAGAGATCACAGGCAAAACAGTGGCCAGCAAAATATAAAATGGTATGATGAACTAGACAAGTTTAGAAAGTATTGACTCCACGATGCTCATGATAGAGAGGTCTGGTCAATCTTGGAAAAGGTCTGTATCCAAAGATAGATGCTAAAAGACCGATGATGTTGATGATGATGATGATGATGATAATAAACATCCACGAACTTACCTAAAGTATTGTTATAGTCAGCTGCGGAGGCTTTTATCCACACATTGATGTAATTGTAATTTCTGATTATAGTAGGTCTGATGATAATCAGTGTTCCAGTTGGAAGTATTACCTGGAAAGGTCAAAATGTATAACTCAAAAAATGCAATAAGAAGTCCTAATATTTGGATGGGACGGTTAGCAAAACTTTTCTTTCCAAATTTACCAGTTCTTAGCTATTTCAAAACTAATCTATTCCGGTGCTCAGTGCCTGAATGAAAATGTCCCAGCAGGCTTCTTGAAGAGATTTGTGGAACATATATATCCCAGCAGTCATAGAAACTTTCAGATATATTTTTCCCAGGAGTGTCAAAAGAGTTAAATCAGTTGGTTTGTGATTTATCAAGAAAGAGATTATAAGCAGATCTTTCACACGATCTGTCCAGTGGGGCATTTGTATGAAAATACAAAAATTATATAAATACATGCTATTATGCAATGCTATTGAAGATCATATATTACACAGAAATTAGAGTCTCTTTGCTCAATCAAAATCTGTAAGAATTGAATAGAAAATCAGATCAAACAAAATAAAGATTAATGTGTGTTTAGCTTTCAAGAGCCTCAAAGATTGTATCAGTAAATCATCCATATTAATTCGTGCTTTGAGATAATACTCAGACACAATAGATAAGGACCTGGGATTTATACAACACTCTC